>JAUMJK010000837.1:1200000-1847619 GCA_033558105.1 Coccyzus lansbergi
AGTGACTGAGCAGGCACAGGAAAACCCACAGCACTACTATTGCTGAGACTATGAGGACATAGTGCTGGTCATCCTGAAGTCCAGTTAGTTTGTAGATAATCACAAAGTTAAATACTTGGATAGCTCATTTATGGAAAGAATTTTTTTTTTAAAAAGCTGTATTTAGATTGGATGGAAGATGATCTCACATGAAAACAGAACAAATCATTTCTGCACAATCCTAATTTCTGAAATGCCTCTGTCTTGGAAGGTTTTTGCCACCTTGCAGTACTGAACAGGCACTGGTCCCTTACTACACTTCAGACTTAAACATCCTTGTTCCCAGTTAGTAATGCTGAGAAGAATTTTCCAGCCCCAAGTGTGGAAGAGAAGAACAAAAAGCAAAAGTTTTCACAATATTGTGATATATTTGGGTCACTTGATTCTTCTCTGATCACATAGTGGACTAATTCTTAGTCCCTAATTCTCCTTACTGTCTTTGTAAGGGAAGTCTTTAAATGTCTTTGGGAGAGCCCACCTTAGTGGCTTGTGAAAATGTTATTTCTGACTTTCTAGTGTTCTGTTGTTTTGGGTTTGTTTTTGTTTTGTTTTGGGTTTTTTTCACTGGGAAATATATTGCAAATATAGTGAGCTACATTTTTCCATGTGTACATCAGATAAAATTATGTTGTTGTATTTGCTGGAAGCTAAATTCCTCCTTTTCCCCTCCCCCTTTGCCAGACACAGTCTTTGTCCTTTATTGTAGAGAACTCAATGTCTCTTCAGTTGCTTTTTCTCTTCATTTACCCTTCTAGCTTCAAAGAGAACAGTTGAGAGGCAGCTTCTTCCATAGTTTGTTGCAATTTGGTCTTGTCTTCCCAGGTGTCTCCCAGGCTTATGTGCAGTGTTGTCTCAGGGAAGGTTATCTAATCATTGTACTGCTACAGCCAGTATCTTATTTCTCTAAAAGTTTTGTGGATTAATTTTTAGAAACTTCTTTTATCGTTTGTCGTTGTTCTCAGATTGATGTTACATAGCAACAAATAAGGCAGTTTGGTTTTTCTAATCAAGCTTTTAATTTGTTTTAAAAAGCTTTTTTGTTTGATTCCTTTCAGAAGTGCAATTGAGGAATACCTCATCATCTAAAACTAAGCACCATGTATTTCATTAGCTAGCAGTTTCTAGATTTGTTTTTAGTGGTGACTTGTGATCCACCTGCTGTGCTGGGATAGTTTGAGTTGGTCATGTGCCTTCAGCCAAAGCTGAGCTGTTGAAGTTTTCACGTACTTCTCAGTTGCAGATTAATTTCTCCTCTGCTCACTTTCATATTCTGCTCTTTCCTGCTTTTTCTTTCCCCTAGGTGCTCTACAGACTCTGGTCTCCTTGAAATGCTCGAAATTACCTTAAGACTCCTGATCTTCCAAAATGAGAGGGACTAAACAGCTTTAAAAATTAACAGGATTGTTGCAGATCACTTCTTATAACCTCAGCAGTTGGTTAGACATGCTCTAATAAAAAACCTAAACCATTAATTTCTGCAGCGAGTTGAGACAGAATTTTAACTGACTGACAGAGTAAAATAGTACTCCACAGAAAGTAGGTGTTAATCCTGCAAATAATTAAATATAACAGAATTTTTAATGCCTTTTGAGGTGATCTGCTACAAAAAGTTGTGTAGTACAGCATTTGATAGGCATGAGAAGCAGATATAAGTGCTTTATATTTCACATATGCTTAAAATTTGTCATCTGACTTCTTACAGAGCTGATCCATTATCCAACTTGGTTCTTACTTTCTCTACTAAAGAAGATGCCATTGCCTTTGCTGAAAAAAATGGTACGTATTGTACATATTGGTAATGAGAGAACCAGCTCTCTATAGGCCATCTTGATCTCAAACTATTAACAACAGAAAAAGTACTTTCCTGCTGTTCCACAAAACTGGTAGACCATCAGTACTCCACTTGAAGAAGTGGGAAACGGGGCGAGGACGAGTAGGGGATGGAATATTTCTGATGGTGCTTAACACATTAAATTGAGGCCTTCCACTTGCTGGAAGATTCTTTGGGCCTCTTTGCATTACTGTTGCAATGCTTTTAAATGTGTCTGTATTTTAAATGAGAACTAAGCCTTGCTTGAGTCTTAGAGAAAAATTAGTATTAACACATTATCTTTAAGACTATCCCAGGCTAGTGTTCCTATATGACAGTGGGGTTTTTGACAGAAAGCTTGACATGAGCATCTGAATTCTGGTTAAGGGAAGATCCTTCTGTGTGTTTGATAAGCAGAAAGACTGACATTATATGACTACTGAGTAAGCAGTTTTGGCCCTGTCGCAGAATGGGTTTATCGTTAGTTGGAAGGGACTCGTAAGGAGTACAACTCTCTGTTCCTGATAGAACTGCCTAAAACTGAAGCATATGACTATAAACATCATCCAGATGTTCCTTGATTTCTGACAAGCTCGGTGTCATGACCCCTTCCCAGGGGATCCTGTTACAGTGACCAACCACCCTCTCAGAAAATAATGTATCTCCTCGTGTTCATTTGCTGTTCACTAGAGAGAGGAGATTGGCACCTTCCCCTGTGAGAAAGCTGTAGACTGAGAAAGTTATACCTAATCCTTCCCAAGTACAACGCTGAACTCTAAACTCTTACAGAAATACCATAGCAGTAAGCTTACTTGATTTTTTAGGTTTGTATTTTCTCACAGAATTATGGTACAGCAAGAAGTCCATAACCTCAGCCTTTTGAATATTCATCTGTCTTATATATTGATAGGAATTTTTCACGGTGGGGTTTTGTTTTTGTTTTTTTAATGTCAGTTTTATTTTCCTTGAAGAGGTAGTCTTACTTGGTGCTCATAATTGTGAGGAAGACAAATTGCACTGAGTTAAATCCAGGAATAATGTACATGGAATGTAAGCTTCTTTAGAAGTCTTCCTTGTGGTCTACAGCTTTCAAATATAGTTAGTCTAGGTTAGTGTAGTCAAGTTTCTTGATCAGACTAAATTGTGCAGAGTTTACATTCCATGTCCAAAAAAGCAGGATAGGTATTAACTTACACAATTAAGAAGCTAAAATATTTATGTGCAATTTATTTGTGCGTTTAATGTTAAAGACTAATATTTAGTTCCTCTATTCCTCTTTGAATGGATCTATTTTTAAAGTTAATAGTCTTAATTTTATTGAAAATTGAATTGTATTCACTAAGAAATTACTGGGGTCGTTATATTTGTATTAGATATAGCAATTACTGTGCAATATTAATAGTATTTTTTAGTATTTTATGATCAAAGATGAAATTTGGGAGGATGTTGCTTTACTTATGCTTTTGTATTGTTTATGCTGGGTTTTTTTCCCTGGGAAATTTAGCCTATTAAGAGCAAAAAAAACCGGAATCCTGGGCTTTTTGTCACTAATATTAAAAAAACTACCTAGAAGATCCTGTTAGACATGTTGTATTTTGTCTTTTTGAAATGCAGGTTAAAATAAAATACTTGATTTATTCAGCATAGAAAGTTTATGCCTTCACTGAATTAGTAGTGAATCTTTGGGAAAGCTACAGAGAAATTTTACCTACTAAATTAAGGTTGTGACTTACTATTAATATGAGTTCAATATTAACTTGGCTTGCACCCTTAATTTTACCATAGTTGAGATGTACTAAACTTCTCTGTGCATAATGGCTTAGTTTTATGTATATGACATGAGATATGTTTATGACATAGAGAAGGATGTGGGGGTGCTTGCAACCCAAAAGCACAACTATATCCTGGGCTGCATCAAAAGCAGCATGACCAGCAGATCAAAGAAGGTGATTCTCCCCCTCTACTCCACTATCATGACACCCCACCTGGAGTACTGTGTCCAGTTCTGGGGTTCCCAATAAACGAAGGATATGGAACTATTGTAGTGGGTTCAGAGGAGGGCCACGAAGATGTTTAGAGGGCTGGAGCTCATGTGTGCTGAAAGAGTTGGGACTGTTAAGCCTGGGAGAGGGCTCTGAGGAGATGTTATAGCAGCCTTCTAGTACTTGAAGGGTACCTACAAGAAAAGCTGGGGAGGGACTTTTTACAGGGGCGTGTAGTGGTAGGACAAGGGGGTATGACTTTAAGGACGGGTGAAGATTTAGACTAGACATTGGGAAGAAATTCTTCATAGTGAGGGTAATGAGGCACTGGCACAGGTTGTTCAGGGAAGTTGTGGATGTCTCATCCCTGGAAGTGTTCAGGGACAGGTTGGATGGAGCCTTTGGCAGCAATGTGGTCTAGTGGGAGGTGACCGTGCCTGTGGCAGAGGGTCTGGAAATGGATTATCTTTAAGATCCTTTCCAAACCATGGTTTTATACGTGCATAGTATTTTCTAGATTAGCTTCAGTAGTCAAGTGTAGGGGGAAATATAAAAGAATAACTTAGGTGTGCATTTGCAATGGAACTTAGGTTCTAAACTGAGGTGTTAGTGAAACATGTCTAAGCCTGGGAACACAAGTATTTACCTCTGTATCCTTTCTGTGTGAGCCATCCAAGTTTTCTATTATAAAATTTCTTGAGAACCTTAAGTTTAATCTCTGCAAATCGTACATGTTGCAGATATTTTGACACAATTGAGAAACCTAAGAGTTTTTTTCTAAGAACTACAGGAACGCACAGCAAGCTGTCTTTCTGCCTGCCACATCTCATGTGTTTTCTAATGTAGGAATAACAGCACTGAATGCAATAATACAAGAGATCTCTGTCTGAAACATGACAGCTCAGGGTCGTCTAAAGTCGAGGCAAGAAGGAAACACTTATAATTGGATGAAATCAAAAGTTTAGCCTATTGATCCAAATTCTTTTTTGTAATGTCCAGCATCTCGGGGGCTGTTGTTTAAAAACAGCTTTAGTAGCAAGGGTGGAGAGTTTTTCTACTCCATAATAACCTTTATTCAGGTGATGAGTGTTCTTCCAGGGGTGAAATCTGCTTTCTGTCCACTTGGCTTCTGTGGCAGGGTTCTGGCCTTCCCCTCTGTTGTTATGTTTTTATAAAAAGTGACCTCTGGTATCTATCATGAACAACCAATGGTGAGTAACTCAGGGAGACCTGAGTGGCTTCTTGCAATGTAATGTTAGGTCCAACTAACTAACTATGGATTTTGGATATCAATGGCAGCCCAAGTCACTGTACTGGCAATTTTTGGAGGCCCTCAGCTTCTCTCTAGAATATAAGATGAAGAAGACGAAGCAATAACTTGAGGCTGTAGATTCCATTCCAGCACCCAGGTGCCTCAAATTTAGGTTCTCACAGATGGAAAGAATGCATTTTTGAAAACAGTACTCCAGTATTTCTTACAGAGAATAGTTAACTTTGAAATGAAGATTGGTTAAACCTGATAAATATGAAGAAAATGTTTGTGAGACATTTGTGAGCACACAAAATTGGGTCACAATAACATGACAACTTGTGTATCTTGTAAAACACGTTTTATTGTGTATCTCTAATGTTTTCTTAGAACACCTTAAATGTCAAAATTCAGATATATATTAAACCTTTCGAGATTTAACCAAATTTTTGATTCAAAACTAAGGAGGAAAAGTGTGATCTTAGTAGTATCAGTTAAAATTACATACTGAACAGCTTCCAGCTTAACCTGAAGTATCTCTGAGTGAAGTGTTGCAGCTAAAGAGAGCAACCTTTGGAATATTGAGTGCTGCCCTGGCAACTTTCCAGGCACCTGGAGGCTGGAACCAATTTGCATTTTGATTTACATAAACACTAATGTCTCCACCTCCTCTTTTCTGACATTTTTTAGCATTTCTCTTACTTAACTATCACATAATTTACTTGTCTTCTATCACTTTTCTTCTACTCCTTATTTTTTATGTTCTTATAAAAATGTTAAGTATTGAACTCCTTTCTTATGCTGAATTCTTTTTCCTTGCTCTTCCTTTCTTTGGTCCCCCCACCCTTCTTGTTTCTCTGGCTTTCCAAGGTCTCCATTCTCTCCTAGCCTTAGGCACTGATCTTTTGTATGAAATTTTTTTTCCCAAGTTTCCTTGTCTTTATTTTCATTTCCTGTCCCACCGTACTCATAACCTTAGTGCATCTGTGATGCCATGGAGCCATGAACTTGCAGGACACGCAGTATTTCCTGCAGAGCTTTTCACTGATGGCTGTCTGTTTCAGGAGTGAAGAAAATGGAAGTATGTAGTATGGTGAGGTCTTAGCTGAGAGAACGGGTGTATGTCACATCTGTGGCATTTCAGTATTCTGTGTTGTCAAATACAAAGGAATAAAGTAGTGGATGCCAGTGTTGAGAAAAAGATATTAAATTTTTTAAGGTTTAGGGTGCAGTTGATCTGTATTGTATGTAGAGGATATTTAGAATTCTCTTTTTCTTGTCTCTCCCCCAACCATCTCCCCTGTAACCTCCAGGCTGGAGCTATGACGTTGAAGAGAAGAAGATTCCAAAACCTAAATCCAAGTCCTATGGGGCAAACTTTTCTTGGAACAAAAGAACAAGGGTGTCTACAAAATAGGTTGGCATTGGCTGTCTGACTGTGAGTAGTCAGCTGTGCTGTATTTATAGACCATGTATAATACATCTCTTAATCTCCTAATAAATTTGACCTTTAAACTACAGATGCATCCTGTGATGTCTATTTAAAATGGTTTTGATGTCTCCAATTGAACCTGTTACAAACTTCCCTATAAATAGAGGAGATTTGGAGTGTTCATACTTCTAAAAAATTGCCGTACTAAGAATCTATCAAAAGGAATGTTTGAAATCAGCTGTAACTTAAAGATTATGGTTTATCTTTGGTAATTTTATATTTACTATCTTGTTTAAATTTCTCGGCCTTGCTTATGTAAATTATCTCAGTGGAAGCTGGGATTTTTTCTTTCTCTTTATATAAAGTTCGTCAATTGAAGAGCAAAATATGCTATATAAAACTGAACATTTCAGTATAATTTACACTATTCTGTATAAATGTATATTATGTAAACTCTTTCTCCCCAAATTAATATTGTCATTATTCCAGAAGTATTCATGGTTGGAATAGAAAGCACTGGGTTTTGTGTTGGATATAGGGCAGGTTCCATCTAAGAGAACTGCAGAAACAACCTGCAGTTGTTTCTGTGTTCTTCAAAAGTGAAACTAAGTCAGCTAAATATCCACAGGTTAAGTCAGAGGAGTGTAGAGTACTAAACACAGTATCAGCATATACTATTTACATAATTGTAGTTCTGTTTCTTTATTGCTAGCTATGTTTTTATCTGCATTGAGGTTTCCTGTTGCCAGCAAGAGATTAGATGATAGTCATGATGATAGCATGTCAACCTTAATGTTGGATATATAGCCTAAACTCAGTTTGTCTTACGTGACATTAAATCATTCGTTTTAATAATACAATATTGTGTTTGTAATCCTTATTTATGTATCAATGGCTTTTGATTTATTAACTTTTACTTGACAAATTGAGATAACACATTTGATCAGTGAAACCTATTACAAATTTAGGGACAGTATACCTTTTTCATGAGCAGTGAAAGAGTTTTATCCCAGCTGTTACAAGAGAAATAGTTGAGACAGCTCTTTCCATGTAGGTCTGAAAAACGGGCTGAGTGCTGTGTGCTGAATTTTAGCTAAAAGAAAGCATAGAACTACCTTGTATTGCCCAGATTTGATTATATTTTTGTTTTGGTTTTAACCAGCTACCCTGTATGTCAGCTAACATTTGTTTAAAGTGTTGGTTTTGACCCAGATTAAGTGTAATCAACCAGGTGGCTGATGTCGCTGTTTTCATATGACAGGCAAGAACTGTTATTCGAATTCATATTCCTACTGAATTTTGAGTACTGTATTGCACAGTGTAGCCTAACAGCCTCTAGGAATGCCAAAGTGCACCAAACTGCAATCTTAACAATCCAGAATCTACTGCATCTCTCCATTCTGGTTAACCTTAATATGGTGATCTTACTAAGGAGACAGTAATACAAAAAGCCATTTGTTGTGGGGTTTTTTTCTTCTGTCTTGCAAGTGAAGAGCAGCAAGATCTTAGTTGAATGGTCTTCAAGCTTTATAAAGTATCTGTGAACACTAAAATTGAAAAATGCTTGGATATCTAATGCAGCAAATAAGAGCTTTGTTCTTGAAATCATGTAGTCCAGGGAACTAGACTAGTGAACGTTAGATACATTATCTTTGGACATATAATATATGACATTGCTTTATGTTTATCTGTGCTCCTTGTTACTAGAATCAGTTTCAGAGAGAGCACAATTTCTTTCATTTGTTTCTCTTCCTAAGATAATGGATACATTCAAAGAAGTGTTTATTGGGGTTTTTTTTTTAGTGCACATGTTCATTATGATTTTCTAGTGTGTATTGCACAAAATCTTTATGTCATGTCTAAGCACAGACCTTCTTCTACTACAATTCTTTTTGTTGGTTGTTTTTTCTTGGGTTTTTTTTTTTTTCATCCTGTTGGATGGCTTCTTAAGAATAAGCATGCTGACAGTGGAATAGAGTTGATTTCATCATTACTGTAGTCTTCAAACCCTAAAAGTGAAATTGAGTGCAAGAGTTCACAGAAGACAACACGTCAGTGCACACAGGAGTACATTTCAGTGATGAAAACATCTGCTAGATAATAGGTTTTATCACCATTTCATTAACTTATCAGAATACCAGCGCACTAGACTTCAACTGAAAATCTGTGAGATGATCTGACCATCTTTAGTTAAGTACCTTCAGAAATAAATGTTTCATTGGTGAACATCAGCTTCTGTCTGCTCTGCAGTGTTATGACTGGTAAAATTGCTTCCAAATCTAGAATATGTCAAAACAAGAGACACAACTGTTAGGGTTTTTTTAGTATCCTCAACCACTGATCTGAAAATTGAAATCTAAAGAGATTTTGAGGACTCGGGGTTAATACAAATGCTGATTGAGATTAGAGATTCCTCTTGGTGGTACATGTAGCTGTCCTGCATCCTCCTAATCAAAGCTTTTCATGGCAATAATATTTCAGACCTCTGAAAGTATCAACATCACTAATGGGGAAAGAAAAAGTGTAAAGCTCCTGAACAAATAGAAAGTGTTCTTTAACTAGGGGATTTATGTGCATCTGAGGTAACATATCACCCTGTATGGCAATAATAACTAAGTATTAAAGAACTACAAGACAATTACATGCCAGGATTTTGGAGGAGCCTTACGTGGATGTTAAATTTACACTCTGTTGTTAACAAACTGTGTAGGTTTGAGAGGTTTTTACAGTTTCGTAACTTCCATTATTATGAAAAGTCTCACACATAAAATTAACAGGCACTGATTGGAATTAATTTACGCTTGGACTTGTGTGGACATATTGTATGAAAGTCTGGGAGCAGGACTGTCCACTCAATAAAGTCCTTTCCCATTTCTAGCAAATTAGCCCATAGAATCACCATTTTACTTAAAAAACTTATTACCTATCACTGCTGTCTCAGCCAGCTATATGTCACAATTAAATCTGAATTATTCCTGTCAAATCTGGATGAAAGTTCCCTCTTTTAAGAAATAAGCAACATCGCAATCTTTTTCCTCCTGTGTGCTACTGCTTTTTCTCTAATTGGCTCTATTAGGGATTTGGCATGTATCTTTTTTTTTTTTTTTTTTTAATTAAAAGCATGATCACATGAGTTTTGAAAGAGTGTCAATTCCAGTACTGTAATTAAGAAAGTTACAGCAACTTAACAGAACAACATCAACAAAAGAAGCAGATTGTGTTGAAGTTCTATCAAAATGCGGATTTCAGCTGGATTTAGAACATTGATTCTTCATATCCACATTTCCACATTCATCATGAGAAGAGGTAGAGAGGTCCCTATCTTGAGGCCTTTTTGAACAGAAAATGTGAATGAAAACCCTTTTGGAAAAGTTGATGAGAATAAATACAAAGGTCATACAGTAGTCTTGTAAGAGTCCAGAAGGAATTCAAATTTGAAACGTTATAACTATTATTTGTGGCTTAAACATTCTGTTTAAAACTCTACCCAAATAACACGTCAGGTTTTAGTTTATTGAGGGTTTATTTCCCAGCCTCTCTTCCTCCCCAGCAATGAAAAGTATCTATAAGTACTGTTGTTTACAGATGCTATATAAAAAGGATGTGTCATTGCCTATTGTAGATGTAATTCACTTTCATGTTCTCCAGAGGAGGTGGTGAATGTAAGGACAAGATGATTCAAGTACTCCATATAGATTTATAGAGGGCTTTCAGAAAGACCTCAAATTATAGCATGAGGCAATAACAAACATAAAGAAGTAAATACCCTTTGATTGAGGAGCAGGTCTGTAGGATGGAATTAGCCCTTCAGTCCACAGCAGAGAGAACTGAGGAGTAATATGCAGTGGCCTCTGAAATCACAAGTAGTGCAAAGAATAGTATATTATTGGACTTTTTCACACAGGGGCAGATCAACAAACATATGCAGATGTAGCTCATAAACAAATTAATGCATTTTTACACAGCGGATTTTGAAATTCATTGGCAACTTTTTGACTACCAAAATAAACTTAATACTGGCTCAAATTCAACACAAGAAACACATGCAATAAAAGTTTGCATTAAACATAAAACAGTATCCTGTTCAGAAGGATCGCTGAGCTCAAGGCTGCTGACAGCCAGAAAAGGGTATCCTTGGAGTAGTCCTAGTTTTATGCTCTTTCTTTGGCAGTCACTATTAGCCACTGCCAAGGCTAGGTTTTTTCATGTGGATATCCTGATGAGGCACAGAATGGCTTTTTGTAGTATTATTTGCCAGTATGGCGTTCAAACATTGCATGCTCTTGTGTTTGTCAGTGTTTTGTGATTAATTAAATACATTTTTTGAGCAAAAAACCCAAAATTTCCACTTCAGAGCTGATGGAGATTTACTACTGACCATCATGATCTTAAGTGATAGTCAGGGTTTTTTTTAAAACAAGTTATCAGAATCATATACCTATGTGTGCCTAAATTATGCAGGTTCAAAGTTATTGTCTAAGATTTCAGAAATATTTAAATGGAGATTTTTTTTTTTATATTATATGTACAGTTTACCCTCCTAAAACATCCTGGTAAAACAATGGCTTATTATTCTTAAGTAGTTATTGTTAAGTCAGAAGAACTTAGGAAAATTGTTTATTTGGATATTGTGCCTGTAAATACTGGAGATACTTAATTTCCTTGTATTAGGTGGAGAATATGAGAAAATTCTTAGCATGTCTGTCAGATAAAGCTGTTGTCTTTTAGCGTGCTTTGGTTGTCTCTTACAGGAATATATATGCAAAGTTGCAGTCAGTCTACTGAGAGGATTTTTCTAATTGAATGCAAGCTTGTCATTACTGCCTTCTGCCTTAACCATCTAAGGGAAGTAAAACTTCAAACTGAGAAACACTGTAAATTTAAAACAGAAAATACAAGCAGTCCCCAATAAATTCTCTGCTTTACATATGATATGATATGTTGTTGGCAAATGGGTGTTCTGTCAAAATTACAAAGCTTCTCAGAAACTAAATTTTTGCTTTCTTCCTCTTTCCTCAGCCTGACCACTGTTAATGCTTCACTGTTACAGCTGGAGGCCAGTGACAAGTGGGGTTCCCCAGGGCTCAGTGCTAGGTCCAGCCCTGTTCAATGTCTTCATCAACGACCTGGATGAAGTCATTGAGGGTACCCTTAGCAAGTTTGCAGATGACACAAAGCTGTGTGCCAGTGTCGATCTGCTGGAGGGTAGGGAGGCTCTGCAAAGAGACCTAAACAGGCTGGACCGCTGGGCAGTGTCCAACGGCATGAGGTTTAACACGGTCAAATGCCGGGTCCTTCACTTGGGGCACAATAACCCTACACAGAGCTACAGACTGGGAGAAGCCTAGCTGGAAAACTGCCAGGAGGAGAGGGACCTGGGGGTGTTGGTTGACAGCCAACTGACCATGAGCCAGCAGTGTGCTCAAGTGGCCAAGAAAGCCAATGGCATCCTGGCTTGTATCAGAAACAGCATGACCAGCAAGTCCAGGGAGGTGATTCTCCCTCTTTACTCACCACTGGTGAGGCCGCTCGTTGAATCCTGTGTTCATTTCTGGGCCCCTCAGCACAAGAAGGATGTTGAGGCTCTGGAGCAAGTCCAGAGAAGAGCGACAAAGCTGATGGAGGGGCTGGAGAACAGGCCCTATGAGGAGGTGCGGAGAGAGCTGGGGTTGTTTAGTCTGGAGAAGAGGAGGCTGAGAGAAGACCTCATTATGCTCTACAACTACCTGAAAGGAGGTTGTAGAGAGGAGGGAGCTGGCCTCTTCTCCCAAGTGACAGGGAACAGGACAAGAGGGAATGACCTCAAGCTCCGCCAGGGGAGATTTAGGCTGGAGATTAGGAGGAAGTTTTTCACACAGAGGATCACTGGGCATTGGAATAGGCTGCCCAGGGAGGTGGTTGATTCACCTTCCCTGGAGGTGTTTAAGGGAGGGACTTGGTTTAGCGTTTGATAGGAATGGTTGGACTAGAAGATCCGATGGGTCCCTTCCAACCTGGTTGTTCTATGATTCTGTGATTTGGGATGTCTGTCCAGTGCTTGAGAAAATATTTTTGAGTGATAGGCAAGTCTGGGAAAATACTGCAGTTACAGTGGCCTTTATGTTGGAGACTGTCTTATTCATTAATCTGTTACATGGGATTTTTTCAGATTTTAGCTTTCTGATGGTGCATTTTTTTCTTTCTTTCTGTCCTCTTCACTTATTATTGGGGTACTGATAGCAAAATTTCTTTACCAGTCAGCTTCCTGAAGTGTAGCCTTCAAACATTTAAAATATCCAATAACTTAGAATAGACATAAAGTCTCATTTATAACAAAAGAAGCTTCACTGAAAAGAAACTACTAAGGATTGTACCACTTTGACTAAATTAGTTTTCTTTAATTTCCAGTTTCACAGTCCTTAGTTTATGTATAGCTGGACTTTGCCGCTATATATAAAACAACTTGGGAGCAAAAGGTACGTTTGCCTTAATAGGTAGTACTGAACCACAGCACTGAGAACATACAGTAACTAGATTCCATGAGCTGCACTTGTGCAAGCATAATAACTATGTAAGTAAAATTATTTAAACAAAATTACTTCAAATAACAAAGCTAAAAAAAAATCAAAACCTGCTAGTGTGAATATAATCCACATTTTAGTAATAACAGTCAGTTGGAAATAACTTTGCTGAAACCCCTTACTGTAACTTGTAGAACTGCAAATGCCAACATCTCACAGTGTCTGCTTTAAAGTGAGGTGATGGAAGAAATACCCACGTGTCCACAGCATGGATATCCAAATAGGATTCCTTTAATAGGTGGTGGATTTTGATTCATTTAGCTAGTGTAGAAATCTGAAGAAGTAGAGTTTTGTACATTGCAGTGGGTGTGGTGTGGATGCTAAATGTTAATAACTTAGAAGAGAGGCTAAAGATGTTATTAGAAAAAAATATCGTTTGTTGTTACTAAATACATAGAGACCACCTCCAGCATTGAAATTCCTTAAGCACAAGTGTTTGGAGACTGTGTTTGACTCAGTAGGCACCCTAGAAAGCCAGAAACAGGAGCTCTGCTAGACAGAGTCACCACAACCACCTTTATGTTCTTATAATCACTTTACATGACTATAAACAGTTAAGCTACTGGTTAAGCTACTGCTGTCTCCACTGTAAACACCTAAACTTTAGCTATCAGTACTATTTTCATACCTGAAAGAGAATTACTTTCTGATCAGTTGAATCCATTGAATTTATATCTCTGAATCTCCTTGCTTTGCACAGCTTAAGATTTAATTACATACATATTTTTGTCATGTTGAATTTCTTCCATTTCTGTCTGCCTTCTTTAAAAATCATGATGGAAGCATCCACCTCTGCTACAAAGGATGACTAAGAAGTGCCTTTTTTACCTTTTTTTTTCCCTGCAGACTAGTAATTGGTTCAGTATCAAAGCACTGCTTGTATCTCAAGATTCCATATGCTTTCTGAAGGAGACATAGATGCTACCAGTGACTGCAACAGAGGAGTGGAGAGAATTAGGTATACTCACTTTTCTTGACATGACCACAAAAATAGTATCCTCACTTCCCATCAGTGTCTGCCTTTGAATTTCAGAGTGATTAAAAAGCAAAGGAGAGAGTTCATAAAGCCCATGTTTGAACCTTTGAACCTTTATCTTTCTGAAGAGAATCAGGAAAAACCATGGAAGACAATATAGGAATCTCACTTGAGGAAGGGCAGATGTCTTCCTTCCTGAAATAATTTTAAATAACAAGCTGAGATAATTTTCAGTGCTTCGCCTGTGTGCTTTTTATCCACTGGAACAAGGCAGGTTATGAGAAAAGCAGTTAACAAATGCAATTAGCACTTTGACTGATTTTTACATGTTAGAACAGGGTGGAAGATAATCAGCACCTGGCTGCCTCACTCACCAGTCATGGAGTACACCTTAGGAAATTGTCTCAATACCAGGTTTCACTTCTTACCTCCTTTCCCACACTACATGATAGCTTATCTTCAAAGCATTCCCATTTCACTATCTTCAGACAATTCTGCTTTGCAGGTGGAAGGCAGCTTTTTGTTTTTCCTCAACTTTGATCATTACCATATGGTCTTTCATATGTGCACATGGTCTCTTTCCAGGATCACGATTCATTTTTCTTTTTCTGAATGATTTTTCTGACCAGGTCTCTGTACAAAAAAAGCCAGCACAAAACACAAAGTGATGTGGTTCTTGGGAGTATTTTGGAATTCCAGACAGAAATTGTTGTATGATGCCAGGGACATAGATCCATGGCCTGGCCTGGGGATGCATGTTATCACAAACAAGGTCTTGTCTCAGAGGAATGTTAACCTAAGATGCAAATATCCATAATAGAAAACAAATGGTGTCACAGAAACAAAAATCCAGTTCTTACTGGCGCCTGTTGAGTCTTTTTTTCTTTTCCATAGGCATTGCCTTGAAGATTCACAGTCGAGCGTTTGAGTGATGTGGTTATGTGTGCTCCATCATGGTGTTAGGTTTTCTGCAGTTTGGAATTCCTTTTTTTGGCCAGTAGACTCAGCATCCCACATCTTTGCACTTGAATGACCTCCATTATCTCTGGAGGGTATAAAATGGCAGAGTGTAGCCAACTATCTCATCTGTGATTAGAATTGCTAGTCATGTCTAGGTGCTTAGCATATCATTAATCTAGTACTCGGCTAGCTCTAAAAGGTTTTATGTTTAGGCTTCATTTTGATTTTTTTTTAACCTATTGCAGTCCTGTCAGCAGTATAAAAAGTTCTCTGAATTTTGGAAATAGCACTTGGAAATATTCACAAAAAGCTTAAGTAATATTGGGGAAAGTTGAGTTGTTGAAATCGTTGTGATCTGTGGGAAAACTCTAGCTTAAGTAAACATTAGTTTTGTAATGTTTTGCAGCCAGGCATAACTTCAGATCAAAACCACTGAAATTGCAGGAGACTAGCCTGTAGCAGGGTGGTGCAATGTCTGGGAAGACACGGTCAAAGACTGGCACCTGCTGCTGCACCAGCTCAGGTGAAGTCCCTGTTAACCTAAAGAATTCCTCTCCTTTTTGTTGATCCAACTAAAGCCCAGTTCTTTACACAAAATGGGACAGCTCCAAATAAGTGACTGAAGCAAGGACGCTCGATACTCTTGGGGTACTGCTCTCATATACAAATGACCCAGGCCATAAGGTTTTATTTGGAGACAGAACTTCAGCCTGGAACATATGACTTGAAGGTGGCTGCTGGGACTATTACTTGCTCTGTTTTATTTCTCTGTTGCTCTTTTCTATTTTTCTTCGCAAGGAACTTCAAAAGCTCCAAGTTTTATTTCCAGGCAAGATCCTCAGGGATAATATTTCCCCACCCACTTCTAGTTAATTTAGAGTATCTGCTTTGCCAGATCACAGACAGAATATGCTGCCTCACAAATCTCTGCCAAATTTTGGCTTAGAATGAAAAAGAAATACAATTTCTAATGCCGTCTTGCAGAATAGAATTTGCAAACTTTGGATTTCAGAGCATCAACAGGAATCAGTAAAACTCATATCAATTTAGAAAAATCCCTGGACAGATACAAACTTGAATCTGAAAATACTTAGTCATGTGGCATTGAGCACGTCCATTTCTCTTGAAGCCAGATTTTTGCCTTTGTTACATGCAAGAATTTCTGGCCTGGCATCCTGGTTCGGGTAGTAAAATATTCTATCATGTCTGGTGGAAGGATCCTGTTGCAGTATATATGACTGTTCTCACAACCTTCATCTGCACTGATGCTGATAAAAAAAACAAATTGCAATCTTATGTTCATCCAAATAAGCTCTCCTCCTGTTTCCGTGGGACCTGTGGAGTCTGATCCACTATCAAGCTTTCTTTGTACTTAGCAGCAGTCCATCCAGTTATAGTCTCAAAAGAATTGCTGTATGTGCTCTCTGCAGATACTGAGCCCATCCTGTCTAGCAATGAACAGGGAGACTAGGTTTTGGCTCATTACATTTTTTTCTTAGATTATCTTTGTCTAAGTATTAGACCTTTTATGAGTATTTTAATTCTGCATCTTGAGATTCAATAGAAGTCTGCCTTACCTTAATTCCCAAGCAAAATTTCTCCTACAGAAAGTTGTAGCTTTCCATGTCAGTCACTTAATTACTATTTTAAGGGTCTTCATTTACTGTATACATGAGAACACTTTTTGATAGCTTGTATCTTACCAAAACATTTACAGCTTGATGGAGGTGACTGGCTTTGTTGAAAGAGTAGAAGAGTAAACCGTTTTGTAAGAAGGGCTGCAGATTTTCTCCATATGGATTGCTAACTCAAATATTCTATGTTAACAGATAGCTAAATGAGAACCTTCTCCCCAGTCAGATAGATTTACTCCATGAAAGCTTCTGCAACTTCTTTTGGAAGTATTCCCATATTCGGAGTATGCACTATGCCACCTGTTCATGCATTTATGAAACACTGCTCCCTGTGGGACAAGTCTGGGTTGTATGCTTATTTTGATAAAGTGGTACTTTAATCTTCAGTCAGACACTAAGCAGTTACCTCCTGCCACAGAAGTCATGTCCAAGAGTAAAATACATTATGCCTTTTCTCCTTTGAATTATTTCCACAGATTAGCTGTTCATTGTATTGAATACATGTATCCAGTACTCTGCTATTGTAAAGATTTTTAACAGATTTGTAAGTAAAGGAAATATCTTGGACTCCACTGAAGACCATATATCAACTCGGGATTAAGTATTCTGACTATGCAGATATGGCTTATGTACAACAGGTGAAGATTTATTGCACAAATAGACTTTATAAAGCGGCAACCGTTGCAGAAGCAACAGTTTAGTCTTCTTTGAGCAAGTGTTTATGTATTTCACTGTTGGTACCTTGCAAATGCTAATCCAGTGATAGGAAGGGATGCTTACCATCTAGCTAAATAAAGACTGAGATGCTGCTTAATTAAATAAGCTTATGTTCAAATACTTCCCTGGGGGCATCCAACTGGTTTGATGTCTGCACGCTGTTAACCAAGGCTGGGTATTCTCTTTACATCCCAAACCATTTTATCAACAGCTGAGCTGCAGTTCCAAATAGATGCTACTCACACAATAACAAATAAGGACACATAGATACTTTTAAGGGACTTGCACAATTCTTTTCAGAGAGTGGTATCATTCTTGAAAGGAACAGTTGGACTCGATGATCCAGTGGGTCTCTTCCAACCTGGTTGTTCTATTATTCTTTGATCATTTTAGCTCTAGAAGGTGGTTATGGTGGTTTCCCAAGACTTACCCCTTCCTGAATAACTGATCTGTTCTGGTCAGTCAGTACACGGTATTCATAATACATTGAAAAAGTCCTTTTAGCCCTACTGAAATTTCTTATGTTCTAGGAAGAACAGGGCTCCCTGTTACTGTGTGTATGGCACCATCAAGGTGCAGATGAACACAGAGAATGAGCTGGGTTAGTAGGAGTTACTGTTCTTCCTCCAAAAAATAGTTCACTGATCATAGGTCTACTTTTAGAACTAGAGGTTGAGTTTTAACATCTGGTAGTAAACAGTGGCATATAGTCTTCAAGTGTCAAGATTGAGGATAAGAGGTGTCAGGTGAAACCTCACAAAGCTGAGTAAGATCTCTACTGTAACTTGTCCATTCTTTTATGCTGCTTTCAGAATGGTACAAAAAATAATGACAGGTAAGTTGCAAAGATGTTTTTGTATGCCATAGGAGGCAAGGACTCATAACATCACATCTTCAGCATCACTGTCCAAAGACCAGATCCTGCTATGTTGTCAACCTACATACATAGTGGAGATAGAATGGAAATCTAGATGAAATGACTATCATACTCCAGCATCCTCAGAAGCTAGAACTTATTCTTCTAGCTGATGAACTGGTGAAACAGCCTAGGAAGTTTTACCACAAGAGCACGGGACTGCCTACATAAAAAAAAACCCAAAATGAACAAATGAAAAAAATTAACAACAAAAACCTAAAAACCCCCTCACATCTTCCCCCTAAACTCTGTGTTCTCAGCATGTTCAAGTAAAGGGCATAAGGAGCAGAAAAGACATACTTAGAAACATAGATCTTTGGAGGGACTTGGAATCAATTACATGAACCATAAATAGATACTCCACAGCTGTCTGCAAAAATACTTACTCTGACTGCCGTAAATGCCCAACTATGCACGCACTTACCCATGAAAAGTCAAAACCTTGTATAAAAGTCTCTACCATTCTATACATACCCAAAACATTCAGTATAAAGACAAGAAGTATCATGGAGGATAACATGCAAGATTAAAATAGGAAAAATTAAATGTCACCAAAATCCTAGCCATGGCCTTAGGAATAGCAGGGCATTTGTGAAGAGAAAATGCCTAGGGAATCCTAGAAAGTAAGTACTGCCTAATGCCATGCAGAAAGGCAGAATACAGAAAGACTGTTAACAGACTTCTTCAACACACTGATTCCATATTATTCCAAACCTGGCAGTTGGGGTCTTCCTAAGCAGTTGAGCAGGGATAGGAAAGGTATTTCTCAATACCATGAAAATAGCAGTAAATTCTGCTCCGATATCCCATTACTTTCTGTGGCCATGGTCTGATGCTTCAAAAGAAAATAACCCTGCCTGCCTTCATTCCCCAGAAACCAAATTATGCACTAAGGGCAAATGTAAATCTCTTTGTCCCCTACAGGTAAACAGCTGGCAGGATTAAAGTATTTAAAATAGGTGCAAAAAAGATACATGGAAATGCAGTCTCCTTTCAAGCATTTGTTACAGCTACAAGAAGTTAACTACCCAAAGATACAAATCACAAATTTTAATTTTGAACAGCAGGATCACTTCTATCTTGTCATCAAATCCCACTTACACACTTCTGAGCTGCTAGCATGGAACATGATATTTCCTGAGGTCCGTATTGCATCTCAAAGACCCACCCAGAATGCCTTGTATCTGAAATACTGATTTTCTATTCTTATTCCCAGACTAGTTTTATTTATAGTGAGTTTGTACCCTTTCCATTTATCTAGCCAATATTCCCTTTCTGGTAAGTACTTTCTGAATGAAAACACCTAATCGGATTGCTTTTTTGCCTTTTGCTACTAAAGTAGACACAGCAGTCTGTTTCTTTAATCTCCTCTCATGCCAATGGCTTACCATTTCCGATATTTTAGTAACCATTACTGAGTTAAATTATTCTTTTTTTGTAAAGTAAATGGTAAGAGCTTTGGACACCATTCTCTTTCAAGAGCACTAATAATCTCATACTAGAGCACAGTTGTCTGCAATATTACTAAGATCAGCTAGTCTACTAGACAGCAAGACAAGCACCGCCAAGTTGAGCATGGAAAATTTTAGCCAGTGGCATTTTTTTCTTTTTACAAGAGTTTTCTTTATAGCTTTTACTTCAGGCAATGTTAGAAGATAAATGTATCTATAAAACATTTTTTACTTTGCAGAGCCATACAAAAGGAATAAGGCTCTTCATATACTCAAAGTACCTTTCAGAATGAAGACAAAAGGGATGGCTTACCTGCAGGTTTCTATTCAGCCAGTTTCCTTTCATCTGTAAACCATGCCAAATGCAAAGCCAGAACATTATTCAGAATGGGAATAGAAGATGATTCTTTGCCATTAGAGCTGATGATGCTCTGGAAACTGAAGAAACATTTTCACCACAAAGTGCAGTTAACCCAAGACAGCATTTGATAGTGCAAGTATGAAACATTACAGCCTAAGAATTTTTTCAGAACTAGAAAATGTCTGAAAGTTGGCAGTGACTTATAAATCACATTCTAAGCTTGTGTTGTGAGGAGTCTGGACTACCAGACTGGTCAATCTACAGAATGGAGACATTAAAATTTTTAGATGAGCACTGGGGGAAAGTGCTGTTCTAATTTTCATTATTGTTTTCAAGGAAATAACTTCTAACTCATTAACAAATTGCAATCAAACATGGAATTGATTAAGCCAACAGTTTTTAACTACTTTCTGATGGCACTGCTATATTTTGGGTTTAGCAGTTCTTATTTCAATATAGGAGACATTTGCGTGGATCTAGAGTAGACTAACTACAGAAATAAATTTATCTTAAAACAGAGAAATTCAGAGCATTAGGAGTACTGAAGCTGAATCTCAATTTTCAACTTCTTTGTTTATTTGGTAGAATTTTTGAAGAAAATTCTATCATCACTTGGCTTAAAAATGTTGCCAAACCTGTCTACAAACTTTTGTTGTGAAGTATTGCAAACTTCAAAAGATCAAGGGAAAAGTCAGCCGACTCTAGTCAACTAACAAATGGGAGTTGTTTTCTTACTAGTAGAAGAGTGCCCATGGTTGTGATTGGACTACAAGTATTTACCTTCCATTTACAACACAGCTTGCTTATCTGATTATTATTACATGTAGTCACAAATAAGATAGATGAAGGAGAAAGGGAAGTTATTCATCAAGTCTGCAGATTGCAATGTGACAGTGGTCAATGTATATCAGTTTTGCAACTGTTGAAACAAACACTGATTTGTGAAGCCCAAATTGCTTAGGAAAGGCAATGTGTTAAGCTGTGCCTTTGATAGCTTCACTATTCTGTTCCTTATTTAAAGACTGAAGAAAGAGTGTTTTAAAAATTCTCTACTTTCATTGAAAGCATATACCCTTAATCATGCAACTAACCAATATAACTTAAATTTAGAGCTAAGAATACCACAACTACATTTGTAGGTTTGGATAAAATTAGTATTAACAACTCAGTTAAATCATCAAACTGCCTGTTTTCAGGGAATCAAGACTTTAGCTTCCTCCACAACAGTAAAACAAGTTTCTTCTGGAAAAAGCAAAGAATGTAAGCAAAGTCAATTTTCGTCAAATTTTCATCTGAATCCAAATAAAGTTCACTTTGGTCAGGATGCCAAACAGATTCTAAGCTGTAACTTGAAATTCCAAATTTCTGTGGCAAAATTTATCCTTTGAATTTGCTGGTTCTCAAAAACTGACAATAATGGTATACTGAATAGGTTACTATGTAGCATATAGCTATTTTAATTAGACAGTTGCTTTATTAAAACAGTTTTCAGGAACAAGTCCTTTAAATATATTGCAGTGTGATGGCTAGAGGTAGTTTTTTACAGAGAGAGATGCCAGATGAGATATACATATACATATACATATATACATATATATATATATATATATATATATATATATATATATATATATGTATATTCTAGCTTGGGTAAGGGATGGGGAGGGGGAAGTGTGTGAAGAGCTGAAACTTGGCTACGACCATGAGAAGTTCCATTCTGTTCTGGCATGGAAGTAGGTTTTGGAGACTGCTGATCAATCAGATGGTATTATCAACTCTACTGTTTTGCATGTCTGTGTTTTTTAAAAATTGCATCAAGAAATTAAGTGCTTGTTTTTCACAGATCTAAGGTAGTAAACTTTGTTTCATGATACTGACAATGAACACTTCGAAAAAAACAGTGAAAAATAAATGCATCATGAAGTATATATGCACACAAATCTGATCATTTTTCTTTTAACTGAAATGCAGTGGCTATTTTTTGCCACAAAATATTGTTTCTCAGAGTGTTCCAGTAAAAACTACTGGTCCTTGCACAGAAAGAGGTTTTGGATGGAGATAAATGTTCTGAGTTGTCAGAAGTAACAACCACAGGCTCTCATATAAAATAGTAGTACGTAAACAATGGAAATAAAAACATAAGAATAAAACATTCTATGTAAGCTCAACAATCCTCAAGACTCTGCCTGATTGTCATTAAGAGCAAGCCGAAGGATTCTAGAAGTTGAAGAAAGTTTATACAGATAAAATCACCAAAATAGGCTGTGGCAGGCTTTCATTGTTGAGTGATGGAGTTGTTAAGTTTTTGAACATAGTGTCTTGAAGAGCATCCAGAAGCAGTGGACCAGAAGGAGTAAGTGTATTCATCACAGTGTATCCTGTTGCTTTTACATCATCTGTACAGAAAGCATCTGGCCTAAGCCACCAAGACAGCATCACTTTTCAAAACAGTACACCAGCAAGCATTTCTTCTCTTTATGCATTTCATGTGTGGTTAAAAATGTAGCTGTTGGTATTTTGAGACATGGTAACTTCTCAGGAGGCCACAGACCAGAAAAAAAATAGAATAAGAAACAACACCCTGGGAGTGCCTTCTCCTTGGCAGTGAGGAAGGCACATCCTTTCAAACCAGTGCAATTAGACAGTAGGGATCTCACTCCATGACTTCACTGCCTGAATTTTCTTATTGCAGTAGATGTTGTGTTTAAATAAAAGAAGGATGTTAACTGCCTGTCCCTTGAGTTCTTTCCTACTTTTGTCTTTTATTACCAGGTATATATGATGCCTTTCTGCTAAGGAATGGCAGAAGCTCATGATGGATGAAGTGATGTTAAACTAACCAGGCAGGGATCTTTCTGAATGTGTTTAGTTCTTATTGTGAAAGAATCTACGTGCCAGTCAGCATTATTGTTATAAAACAACTGACCAGTGTACAAGACCAAAAACAAAGGTCCACACCAAAGGTAATTCACATCAAGCAAAATAATTTGTTAGTGATTGTGGGCTCAGCAAACTTTTTGTAGTAACTCAGAACCAAGGGTGTCTCTTACCTGAGATGGGACAGTGAGGTCCATTCCCACTACAGCTTTGTAAACTGTGCTAAATCTTTGTTGCTGTGTCTTACTAGGGAGAGTGTAACATGATAAAGTTCTGCAATAACAGAGGCAACATATGGCATATTTCCATGGACAGGGTTGTTCAAGGGGTAAGTGTTTTAGCCAGTGGTTTTGCATTGGTGTACCAGTGCACTGCACCTCTATGGGTATTTCAGTGGCTGCCCCGCAGCTTAGAGAGATAAGCATGCAGCAACATGCACTGCATAAAGAATTGCAAGGCAACTGACATCTTTCTTAGGTTCCAATGTATAACAACAAATTATTGTCATCTTGGTAATATTATCTATATAATAAATAATCTGATTTTGTGCAATATTGTTCTTTAAAACATTCATTACCTCACATACATACAAACACTCACTCTCATAAACGTGATATAAAATTTTCTGCTAAACACCCTGCACAAGGAAGATCTTGTCACAGATTCTGGTATTAAAATCCAGTTTCTTAGAAATCAACCCGCTGCTAATCAACCCTCTCCCAAGAGGGAATGGCCTCAAGCTCCGCCAGGGGAGATTTAGGCTAGAGATTAGGAGGAAGTTTTTCACAGAATTGGGCATTGGAAAAGGCTGCCTAGGGAGGTGGTTGATTCACATTCCCTGAAGGTGTTTAAGGCACAGGTGGATGAGGTGCTGAGGGACATGGTTTAGTGTTTGATAGGAATGGCTGGACTCGATGATCCGGTGGGTCTCTTCCAACCTGGTGATTCTATGATTCTATGATTGTTCTTTGAACTGACTTTATGTAAGCAACAAGTAAAGTAGGCATGTGTACTGAAGAGGAAGGACAATATCCAGAACAAAAAAATACCCTTGGGAGAATAGAAGTGCATTTCTTTGTCTACCTCTGAAAAAAAGTGACATGTATTTCAGGTCTACTACTATGTTACTGTTGTACTGTAGATAAGTTATGATTTTTTAAGTCAGTCATTGAAACTTTTGCTATCCCTGGATGTGTTTAAGGCACTGGAGGTGCTGAGGGGCATAGTTTAGTATTTGATAGGAATAGTTGGACTTGATGATCCAGTGGGTCTCTTCCAACCTGGTTGTTCTATGATTCTATGAAAATTAATCCTGTGTGGATTCTTGAACACATTGCATATCCATAATACAGAGAGGCATTGAGAGTTCCACTTCACCGAGAGACTAATGCAAATATACTCTTCTAATAGAAAATACATCCAACATGAAAATGGAGCGTTTTGTTGCAGCTCCTGACTCCTATAAAGAAATATGTAGCCATTACTCTGAAACTAGAAGCTGTAGCTGTCAGTTGTCCTTCTTTTATTACTTTGCACAAGCTCTCTTTAGAACTTGGAGGGGATGAAGGGTTAGAAATGTAAACATATAACAAAGTGGTCAGTAATACCTATGTGAAACATTCATTTTCAAACCTGGATTTCAATTTTGTCTCCCAGTGTTAGGCAGATGCCAGACTTGGCCGATTTTTGTACATACTGTGTCCATAGTTCTTGTTTGTATCACTGTTATCATGAAATAACAGAAAATATATATTTCTATAATGACTATGAAAGACTTTTTAAAACCTGTAAAGTATATTTAAAAAAAAAAAAAAAAAAAAAAAAAAAAACTGGAGCTGAGAACTCCAACAATGCATAGAATAAAATGAGTCATGAGAAAGAAAAAATATTCCTCAAATCTGGTAGTGAAAGCATGTTAAAATCCTGTTGAATATATGAATGGAGAGATTTAGAGGTCTTTTAGACATTCTACTACACTTTCTTACCTCTCTGGGAGCTTGACTTCCTGGCCTTGAAATAACTCTCTTACTGACCATTTCAACCATTTGTGAGACTCACAGGAAAGCCATAAGATTCAGAAACATAAAATAAGCCACCTCACCCTAGTCTCCCTTCTCAAAATGCCTCACTACAGAACAAAACAGTCTGGTGTTAGTACTTCAAAATGCTTAATTTTCTATAAGTCTATCTAGATTTTTCCAGCAAAATTACATTTGCTCTCATAAAATTGTAGAATCATAAAGTCAGTAGGTTGGAAAGGACCCACTGGATCATCTAGTTCAACCATTCCCATCACTCACTAAACCATGCCCCTCAGCACCTCATCCACCTGTCTTTTAAACACTTCCAGGGAAGGTGACTCAACCACCTCCCTGGGCAGCCTCTGCTAGTGCCCAGTGACCCTTTCCTTGAAATACTTTTTCCTGATGTCAAGCCTGAACCTGCCCTGGCAGATCTTGAGTCCATTCCCTCTTGTCCTGTCTAGCAGCTTTTGCTAACTTAGTATTCAAGGAGATGTAAAATTCCTCTAGAGTAGCTATTTAGGATGTTCATGCCACACAGGAAAAAGAGTATCCTTCCTCATCTCTTCAACCTTTAATCAGCACAGGTGAGTCTTTCATAGAAACACACAGCACCTGAATAATTCTATTGCTTCCTTAAGAGCATTCATGGCTTTAATTTTTTTGTTTGACTTTGAGTATGGTACACACAGATATCTTTTCTTATACTATATGTGTATGAAAGGCAGGAATTTTATTTCCTTTGAGTTTTTCCACGAGAAATGAAATGTTCTTGGAACACATTGCCCTAATAATCATTGTGAGAACATGCTGAGCCCAGTAGAAATAAATATTATTGGTGTCACTGCATTCCTAAATATTTCCTTGTGCCAAAAGTTTACTTATTTTTTCCTGATAATGACAAGAGAAACATTTTTGAATTTAATAAACAGTTAGATTAGATGTTAAACATACCATTATTTTCACTTCTACTTGTCTGTGAATTGGTCCAGACCAAGGCCTCACAGTTGGCAGTTATTTAGAACATGTTATTGTCATCATACACGTGAGATAACTGCTTTGCTGTACTGAGAAAACACGTTTATAAAACTGTTAATCCAGTGGAGGCTGATGACTGGAATTTCTTTTAGGAAACACTTGAAGAAATTGCAGAATAAAGTAGGAATCTGGTTCTTTCCAGGCCATTTTTGTCCTTCTGGAAAAAACAGCACGGGTTTCAAAAGACCATTTTGGTAAAAGAAAGGTCTTTTGTTCATAGATTGTGGCTCTAGATTTTTTTTTTCCCCCCAATCTGCATGTGTCTGAACTGTGCCGTAAATAGAAAGATTAAGGAAGAAGGAAGTGAAAGAGGGGAGGAAGAAAGTAAAACAAGCAGGAATGTAACAAAATTTTTTCGTAACCTTTGGAATTTTTAGTTGGTTTTCATTATGCAATACTGAGCTCTACCCAGGAAGATAAACTGTTGAAAATGGAACATATTACATTTCAGGGAAAGGAGCTGTTTCAAAGACAGCAATCATATCTGACCACTAACACCTATTTGAAGATGATGTCAAAGGCTCCCTTCCCCACCCTGTTTTTGTGGTGCAATTTTGTATGGAAATTTGAAAAGAAACTTATTTCCAAAATTAATTATATGCTGCTATCCCACAGGATTACCCAGATGCACAACCAAAGCTGTAAGTCAGAAAGATCTTGTGGCCTAGCAGGTACAAACAAAATGTCCCAAATTGTGTCTAATTTACGCATATTAAAAAATATTAAGATGTAGAGGAAAACAACTCAAATGACTGCAATGAAAGGTACTAGAGCTTAAGCCTCAGTATATGATGAAAGGTGTAAATATAAATGCAAATGAGAGACTAGCACAATTAGCAGTACAAAAGTCGTTATCACTGCAGAAAACTGTGGCATAATGTAAGTATAGATGCCATAAGGGCTACAGAAGAGATTAGTTATGTGTAACAGGGAATATAGAGCCAGCCAGACAAAACAAGAAATAAATAGATGCAGTGACAGAGTGAGAAGAGGGCATGGGCAATAGAGAGAGATAGAAAATGGAGAGAAAGGTGGGAGAATAGTTTTGCTTTAGAGGAAGGAAATTGATACCAGTTTATACTTCAATCTGGCATGAGGAGGTTTTTGGAAGCTGGGAGGAGTATGGTGGAGACTGCATGGCAAAGAAACTGCAGTGAGATATTTAGGGAGACACTTTAAGGTCATTCATTTCTGTATATTGGCAGTAATCCATTGTGGAGAACAGACAGCTACTGTAGTTGTTAGTAAAGATAAATGTCATTGGATTATAGATTAACCTAATGGAAAAACTTCATGTCTGATCATTGTGTAAAATCAGGAGTGGGACATGCCAGCTCTGTGGGCTTGGTGGATGCCAGGTATGTGGATGAATAGCAAGGACTGAGAAAGGGTATCCTATTCAAATGGACTCTTATACCAGAACTGTAATGTCATTATTTTTTTCCTGCTCTGGCTTCCAACTACTAACCAAAGAGCAGTACATACTAAGCATAACAGTGACTGTCTCAGCACATCCATGTGTTTCTGCTTTCATGTTCAACATAATCATGGCGGGGAGAAAGGATTTGCCTGCAATGTGATGATTGTTCATAGAGATCAGTCTGATCACACCTGCTAACACCACCACACTGCACCAGTTTACAATGCACAACAGGCTATCCAGCCTTAACCAGTCTGAGAGATTAAACCTGGTTATATATTAAAGTCTTCATATCTTCTGACATAGAATGTATTCATTAATGTTTACTTCCCAGGTCATCATTCTGGAAGACTTCAGCATTCCAGTGGCAAGACCCAAGTCTCTAAGCCTATTAGTGTTCTGAGCTCTCTAAGTATCCTTCTTTCCCTAGAATGGCAGGTCTTACTTTTCCTGTCATACTGAACAGGGGCACTTGGCTCTTGCAGCCAGCAGAGGGTTTTTTATTGTTTTGTGAAGCATATTTTTCCTTTACTCAGTGTCATCTGAACAAAGACATAGTGATGATGTTTCTCCCATATTCCTCTGCTGCTTTTTTCTAAGTATCTATTCTCTGCCTTTTCTCACATTTGGCTGTTTCCTCCCCATTATTTTGTACATTACATTGTTTGTCCTTTTGCATGCACATTTGATAACAACACAACTGCTTTTCCAATAACCTGCTTCTTCTGTCACAACCATTAAATGTGTTAATAGCCCATTTGCTGAAGATTGCACTGTCTGAATACAAAATTGACTGACTTACACAAACTACCATGTAACACTAAATGTTGTACTCTTTTGGAAAAATGACCAATTACAACCACTGGCCTTCTGAGCCAGGAGACCGATAAAGAGCAGGAGCAGAACAAACTACTCACAGTTAGCCATAAAGGCAGCATTCTAGGAAAATTATGAAGGCTTGTAATCTACATATATAGTCTAAGTAACCATATGTATTCAAATAGATTCACTAATGTCATGCTTAAGTAGAAACTGAAGAATGTGTTTTATAATACAGCTTCTACATGCTTAAATAAAATGCATCTAGTATAACAGTATTTAGAAGGAAAAAACTAGAAGTGACCTAGATTGCAGTAAAAATAAAAAAAAAATTCTAAATTAATTTTAAAAATTCAACCTTCCAAACAAAAGCATATCCCTTTCCTTTTTCCTGGAGCAGCACAGAGGACAGAAAAATGTGGATCAATAAGAACAGTGTCCCCCTCTAGCCTTCAAGATGAGATCTGAGTCTCAGAACACAAGGGAACAAGGAAACATTCTTCAAGACTGACTATTGTCACCCTCTCCTAGTACTCAGTCCCCTGGGGTGCTGGAGACTTGAGATCATTTTACTTCACAGCCTCTGACTGTTTCTGCTTGGCTTTGATTCTGCCTGAAAATGAGGAAGGGAACACTGGAATATGAGTTGTGTCATGACATACTTCCTCCATAATTCTCACTCTCTGATTTATAGCATCCATCATCCCTTTGTTTGCAATTGCCAGAATTTCAAATATCACTTGTAGAAAAGGAGCATAAGAGATCTTTTGACTGAGAAGAGTAGAGAAAAGTAAGCGCTACAACTATATTATTATAGGGAAAAAAGGGAGGTGGAGGGAAAGAGATGCAATCTCAGCACAAGGAAATTCCTTATTTACAAGTTACTGCAAAGTAGAAGGCTATCCCAGGAGCTACCGCAATATGATGTCTATGTTTAATATAACCTTCCCAAGATATTTTCTGTCAGAATCAGTCTAGATGGATCATTGTCTTTACCTGCTACAGCCATCCTTATGCTCATAGATTTAGTTTCTCGGAGCTGGATAATATTAATTTTCACCACAATTTTCGTCCTTTCAAAACCACACCCATTTCAATATCATCTCCTGGATGCAATCCCTAGGAATTGAAGGAAAGAGGCCTCTTTCCTTTCAGTCAGACCCATCCCCTCATATCATAGAAACACAGCCACTTGGCTTCAGTTCCAACACGTATTATCACTTATCCCTGCCATGAGCACTTCACAATCTGTGCCACTTTCCGGCCACTCAGCCACCTTATGTGTCTATGATTCAACTTCTGAAGGTTACCGACAGCCTGCACGCCTCCTCTGTGACAGCTACACAATGTATCCTACTCGCTGTTGGAACGACACGGGGCAAGAATGAGATATATGTCTGTGTCATGGTCAAATGCTGGATCTTGCCTGATGCAGTCAACTCAACTGTAACTGGCAAACACTTACCCCTAAATGAAGAAAAAGTCAAATACCTTCCCTTTCTGATCGACTGTGCAAAACCAAACTAACCCAGGAGAGAGTACCTCATTATACTGTCTGTCTACAAAAGGCAAACATACTTGCTATTTCCTTCCTTCTTGCACAAGCATTCAAAAGCATTCCATCTTGGAAGAAATCTCTGCTACACTCTTCTCCAACCACCTAAATGCCAGCTTGCTCCTAAAACAACATCTACACTAGGCTCCATCCAGACCTACGTGCTGCCCCACCTACTGGGGATAACACAAGACCTCCTAAAACAGGACCTGGCATGGCAGGAGTTAATGGAGGGGCGATAGGGAGGGTGAGAGGAAAGAAAATAGCCCAACACTCTTCCCAGCTTGTTTGATGGAGATGCGACCTGGCAGCATTGAAAAGCTTCAAGATTAATGGAAAAAAGGCGGAATCTGACAGCTTTTCCGCTGGTTTCACTCCTCCTGGGTGGGCCGATTGCTCTTGAATGTCACTTGCTACTTAATCTTGTGTATCTGAAACAGACTGACGTGTTTGGGGAGCCCCGCTTGCTCTGTATAGACATCAATTGGCAAGGCAGATAAAAGGAAACTGCACTGAATTACTCTCTTATGCCTTTTATAGAGCACTTTCTGACTACAAAATAATTAGTAGTCCCATCCAACGAAACCTGTCATGTTTAGGGTACTCTTTAAACACCAAAAATGAGGAGGAGCAAATATCCCTTACTCTCTCGCAGCTGCTTCCTAGAGCCACCACAAAACTAAGACATGTTTATACTCAAATGGAAATATCTCTGGATAATATTGTCATTTAATACCACTTCACTGTCTGTGAGATGTTCGCATTGATTTTTTTTTTTTTTTTCTGAATGATTGGTTGGTTGTAAGTTGAAGATCTGCTGCAGAGTTACTAATCCATGTGTTATATACTTTCCCTGTTAAGCAGAAAAAACCCTTGTGTACTCTTTAAAAATGCACTCCCCCTCAGTGAACATGATGCATTCTCCCTTGTAGTACATAAAGGGGTACATGGGACACTAAAACTTCAGGGGTTTTTTTCTCCTTCTACAGTGAAATCAGATGGTGACTGGCCTGCAAAAGTCATCTGATTCTTTTTTTAATCCCAGAATTTCCAGTTGCGCTCTTCCTTATCTTTCACCCATCATACAATTTACAGCAACCTAGAAATTGTAGCAAATAAAAATAGCTGTCCCTAATAGTTTATAAAATTTGGTTTATATCCCAAACTGATTCTAGTGCTATAAATACAAGTTTCCTGCTTCCTGTTAATAAAAACTAATTTGGAGTTCTACTAGTGGAATAACAGAAAGCTAACATAGCAGCTCAGTCTACAATCATCAACACAAGAAAACTCTGATAATGTGTGAACTAGAAGTTAACTGAACTCCAGAAGCATCTGAAAATTTAGGTGTGCTTTGTTGCCTCAAAAATTTGCTACTGCCTTGTGTTAGACAATCGCCTAAAACAGGTTGCACAAGATGTATCTATCATAAAGTCATTTATTTTTTTTCTTTCTCAAACAACAGAGATAAAAAAATCTCAGTTAAGACTGAAAAGTTTAAGCTTTGTTACATTAGCTTCTAAGTGAGGAAAAGTATCCCAGATTAAACACCAACATCACTGTTGTATTTCAATGGGCACCTAAAATCCAGCTAGTATGAGATGACTGCACCTTCACCAATTAGGTAGGCCTATTCAGTTTGGGAAAAAATTGCTGTGTTCTATGCAGTTTTTTTATGGCATCTTTCTTCAGATCTAAGTGGCACTTTATAGGAAGAAAATGTGATTTTACACAAAGACTTATAACAAGCTAGGGGAATAACAGCCACTTCACTGGGTTTTTTTTTGAGGCGACTAATTTCTATGCCCTTCAGAGGAAGACAGAACATATTAACTGAATGATGAATCACTTCACTGAAAGCATCACAAAGCTCTGCTCTTTTATTTATTACTATTTTTAATAAGGAAATTCTCAGATACCTTACTGTTTTAAAATTAGCTGCTGATATTTTCTGATTGATTTTGTTTCAGCAAAGCTGCAGGGAAGTGTTAACATTTTAATCTCAATGTGAGTGTATAATTTCTGCCAATGTTTTATAAAATAATTTAAAGGATTCTTAAAAAATCACGATGTTATTTAAAAAAAAATTAAAGTAGTGAAAACTTATTAAAGTTCAGCTGGGTTTTGGGTTGTATTTTTTCCCTTTGTTACTGAACTAATGATCATATATTAAGAAAGGAAGCCTAATTATGTGTGTAGTAATCAAAACATATCATTATGCATTTTCTTAAAACTCAGACTAATTCTCCACTCTATCTTTCAAACCTTTACAAACTGCAGAGAAAGTTAAAGAGAGCAACTAAGCCTGGCTATAATCACTTGTAGGAAATGGATTCTTTTACCAAGTATATGTTCATTTTACATAGATTCAGGAATGAACAAAGGAATACTGATGAAAAAGACGCTCTTAGGATCTTTTTGCAATGTTATGTACTATAAAAAACAAGCAGCATGACAAACTAGAAAGTAAAGGTTCTTTATATCATCCCCCCTGCCTCCCTGCCCCAGAAGGAAGGCATTTGCATTGTTAAAAAATACATAGAGGTTTTTAAGACATTCACTAAATTTTATTGAAAACTCTTAAACAAAAGTCTTTTTGTTGATGTAGTCCAGCCAAATTTATATCACACTTGTCAGAATAAATCTTAACCTTTCCATATTTGGCTTTGTTTGCTGAAGTTACTTCAGGTTTTTAAGAGCAGTGGTCAAATTCTACACACACATCTAACTTCATTCGTTAAGTTCCTGGGACTTGGCAAAACCGAAGGTGAGCACGTACACAAGTGCTTACGGGACCCAGAGCTTACAAGTAATACATCCTGAAATGTGTTAGAGCTTCTATTCTTTTTAAGAATTAGGACTAGGCAAATCTGTTAATTAACTGCATAACCCTTCCCTGGAAAATTTATCATTTGTTAACACCAGTGTTTTTATCAAAGTAAGAGTAGGAGATGCAGCCAAACCTTAGGTAATGTATACAAAAGCAGCTCTACATTTTGCTGTCATATTTGGCCACAAAATGGAATTTCTTATCTGGGGATTCTTAGTGCAAGTTATTGCAATAACTCTTTGATTTCCAGCCTAGTTTAAGGCCCTTGAACTCAGGGGTCACTAACACAACACACTGCTACATTCCCTGAATCTTCTTTCTTGCTATTTAGGTGCAACTTCTGTGCATGCTTCGTAGATTGAACCAGGTGCAGTATTTTGTAAGGATAGTCAATAACGATCTAATAGCCATTGATGTGTGCAAACATACATGCAAACACTTGTGCATAAAACAAAAAACAGAGACACCTTTATTTTTCTTCTACAAGTAGTAAAGCTGTTATTCCATATGAACATGCAGTCACAAACCAAGAATGCTTAGATGAACACACTGGTAGTAGGATTTTAAGTCTGATCTGTTTAAACTTTTATACCGCTACAGAAAAACAAGAGACTTCCAAGGCTGAGTTGGACTTCACAGCTACACAGCCAAAGACAACTGAGCCATTGGCGGCACTTGAATTGTTAAAAGCAAAGGAGCAAATCGCAGCACCCGTGTAACCTTTGCTCACTGCTCAGGAAAAATATGACATACTGAAAATAGGGGATTACTTCTTTCTTTAGCACCACAGCTACAGTTTGAAACCCACCTGTTAAAAGCTGTTTACAAACACCTAAATGCTGATAAATCTGAAGCTAAAACTTGTATGACTGCAAACCTTTTCTGCTGTTCTAACTCAGCTTGAAGTGGCAGAACAGAGATGATTCTCAGGAGGCTACCCTGTCCCTTCAATTCCAATTTCATTATGTCATAGTGAAATGAGAAGGAGGGAAAGTGATTGTGGTGCAAGAACAACTTCTATTTTTTTCTAATGTGAATGCACAGCCAGAAAGATAAGGAGTCTATTCATAGCATGGTGCTCCACAATGCTAAGATGATACAGTTGTCAAAAATAATTTCTTTCTCAAAATTGTTTTGTTGCAAGAATCTCACAACAAAAATCCTTCCCTTAGCAAAACAAGAGCAAACTCCATTTTACCAATATGTAGGTATTTTTATGAGCCTGAAGTATTCTTTTTCCTTGTGCTCTGTTCTCACAAAAACTTATTAATATTACTCTAAACTAAATAGTTTAAAACAACGTTAGCTGTTTTCAGGATTTCCAGGGTGCTGCTTCCTAATATAAAAACTTAAGCTAACACTACAAGACTAGGAGGAACGATGAAGCCTGTTGGAGACAAAACATGGCAGGTTGTCAGCAGGGTCTCAGACAGGAGCTGAAGATGAGGAAACCCCAAGCAATGTCCTCTAGGTCTCCTCAGGTTCTCTGTGTGAGAGAAGGCAGTCCAGCACAAACTCTGGAAGGGAAGCACGGGCTGTGGGAGATCTCTTAGCACATTTGACCCACATTCAGTGGGAAAGGTAAGACCAATGCAACATCTCATGTCTCCCAAGAAGAAAACTGATAGTTTTAGCAGCAGCAGGGCAGTCACACTGGAGCCATTTGGGTGAGGAGAGAACAGTTGCTGTGGCAAATTTGTGTAATTGCTAAGATGGAGGATGGGCAAGTGTGGGTCTGTCAGAAGAAAGAGTGAAAAATCGGAGGAAGAGGGCCTCAGGCAGAACTGAAGGCTGTTCATTACCAAACAGCCCTTAAGATTCTCTTCAATATAAGCCAAAATATCACTTGGCTCCATATACACGCAAGAGGTCTGTGACAACTACTATGTTGTCAGATACATAAATATCTACATATATATTAAAAAAAAAATAAAGCAACCTAATGTAATTGTCCTAAAATAGTCAAGATGTGGGAGAAGGGGAAAGATGAACTGTGTTTGTTTTAGAATTTGGCAACATTTGATTTTTTTACAAAACCACCCTCCTGCCCCTGTTATTCCCAAGGGTGCGATTTTTTTCTGTTATGCTTTCAAAGGGCCTTGGTCTGTATCCCAGGTCTCAGCTCTCATGATGTCGTCTTGGAAACCTAACTTAAACCTCCATTCTTGCAAGTGCCAACGAAGCAGGGCTGTTGCAGTCAGTTTCAGGAGCCCTTGCCCATCTCCCCACGGCTGCTCAGCTCCCTGCGAGGCCCAGCATGTCATCCGCTCTGCTTGGCTCTCTGCTCCCTGGCTGCAGGTTGGACTTGGTTGCTTTCCAGCCCCCTGCTGCCTGGCTACATGGAGGACTAGAGGGAGCATGCCTTGTAATCCAATTACCTCCTCCCCAAGGGGAAAGGAGAGGAGGCAAGAGGCAAGTCAGAAGACAGAAAACAAAAGGTTGAGCAATTGCCTGCAGCAAAATAGGGAATCCCACAAGGGAATGCTGAATTTGGTGGCACCCTGACAAAATGCCAAATTATGTAGCTGTTGCTTCGTTCAGCAGAGGGACCATGAGCCTAGAGGACCAGGATTAAGATTAATTGGATCAGTTCACACAAGTTAAAAGCACTGTTTCAGATTCTTATTGGAGTCAAGCACACAACAGTGCAACAGATTGCACCATGTATTTTTTAAGTCATTCTTCAAAAATAAAAGGCATGTTTGTTTGTTTTCCTCTCTGAACAAAACTGTAAATTCCACTGCTGTGAAATACATGGACCTCTTCTAGCAAATTCTTGTTGCCCATAAACTATTGCCACTCTTCTAATGGATAACTGATGATACAATATGACACACACAATTAGGCTAGCCACTTTACTGAGGCCATCTACCAGTAAAGCATATCTTTTCTAGTTTTAAAATCCTTAAATAATTAATCTCCTTCTCCTCTCTCTCCCCCTCTGTATATTTATTTACTTATCTCTATCTCCATGTATCTCTTCAGCATCAGATGAACTTTACCCATCAGTCAGACCATGGTCCAGCTGGAGCCAGCTGCAATACTTCTCTTACTGGACCAGAAATCCTACATGTTGCAAAGCAGTGATGCAGCAGAAACTCACACTGCTGGGTTCAGTTTCTATAAAGACTGTTACCATGTTAATATTGTAATTACAAGCTCTGTGCCCAATGAGGTATAGTCCCTTCCACATATAGTGTGAAGCCAGCATGGATTTCACATTATGCAGGATTACTAGTATGACAGAAATGTTCTGATCTACATTGGATTAGATGAATGAGCCAGGGATGACCCTGGACAGACGCACACTCTCTTGGGTAGAAAACTGGTTGGCTGGCCGGGCCCAGAGAGTGTTGGGAAATGGTGTTAAGTCCAGCTGGAGGCCAGTGACAAGTGGGGTTCCCCAGGGCTCAGTGTTGGGTCCAGCCCTGTTCAATGTCTTCATCAATGACCTAGATGAAGGCATTGAGGGTACCCTTAGCAAGTTTGCAGATAACAAAAAGCTGTGTCGAAATGTTGATCTGCTGGAAGGTAGGGAGGCTCTACAAAGGAATCTGAGCAGGCTGGACTGCTGGGCAATGTCCAACAGCATGAGGTTTAACACGGCCAAATTCTAGGTCCTGCACTTGGGGCACAACAACCCTATGCAGAGCTACAGACTGGGAGAAGTCTGGCTGGAAAAATGCCAGGAGGAGAGGGACCTGGGGGTGTTGGTCGACAGCCGACTGAACATGATCCAGCAGTGTGCCCAGGTGGCCAAGAAGGCCAATGGCATCCTGGCTTGTATCAGAAACAGCATGACCAGCAGGTCCAGGGAGGTGATTCTCCCTCTGTATTCAGCACTGGTGAGGCCACTCCTTGAATACTGTGTCCAGTTCTGGGCCCCTCACCACATGAAGGATGTTGAGGCTCTGGAGCGGGTCCAGAGAAGAGCAACAAAGCTGGTGAAGGGGCTGGAGAAGAGAACCTATGAGGAGCAGCTGAGAGATCTGGGGTTGTTTAGCCTGGAGAAGAGGAGGTTGAGGGGAAAACACATTGATCTCTACAACTACCTGAAAGGAGGTTGTAGAGAGGAGGGAGCTGGCCTCTTCTCCCAAGTGACGGGGACAGGACAAGAGGGAATGACCTCAAGCTCCACCAGGGGAGATTTAGGCTGGAGATTAGGAGGAAGTTTTTCACACAGAGGGTCATTGGGCATTGGAATAGGCTGCCCAGGGAGGTGGTTGATTCCCCTTCCCTGGAGGTGTTTAAGGCACAAGTAGATGAGGTCCTGAGGGACATGGTTTAGTGTTTGATAGGAGTGGTTGGACTTGATGATCCAATGGGTCTCTTCCAACCTGGTTGTTCTATGATTCTATGATTATATGATTCAAGAGTATCTTCCTCAAAGTAGGAGGCAGTATCATGTCAGAGGCTGGACTTCAGCATTTGATTGCAACTGTTTGATAATGATGCTCTTTTCAGTACCGTGAAAGCATGTGAGCTGCAACCCTACCTGACAAGAGATGCAGGGCAGAACTGCCTGAGTTTTATGCATAATACCTGCTATTCAACATGTCTGGAAACAGTTTCCTGATTTCACCTATGAACCTTCACTGAACAATCCTTAAGCTGAGGCAGGGAGAAGCCCATTGATCAACAATTTGTTGTCGTAGTTTTGTACTGTAATAAAGGTATTGATTATTCTTTTCTCAATCCTTGAGTAACCTTAGGGCTACTTAGCTGATGGAAGGCCTCTTCCCCTTTATCTCATTGGACAGTTACCACATTCTGCTACATTCATTTTTCTTCATGGTTCAGTGTTTTATCTTCCAGGAGCAGAAGCAAGGCAGTCCTGGGATCCTCACCGATGGGACTGGTTCTTCTAGTAATCTGGCAAAGTCTGTGGTTATCAGGTATGACAAGACAGCAAAAATCATGGTTGCTTATACCAGTCTTCAGTTAAATCTTACAGCAACTTCTAGAATTTATTAATTTAAGGTAGTTGCCTATGTCTGCACCCTACCCCTATCTCTGTTATAACTACTAGGTGTAGTTAAATATTACAGGTGTTGGTATGTTGCTTGTGGTGTGAGCAGACACTATTTCTCTTTCCATACCTTTCCTCCTTCCTCACTAATGCTCACATTTTTCCCATGCCAGCTTCTGTTGTTTCAACAGCCCCACAATTACTTCTTATAAATAATGTGAATGTCTGTCTGGGGCCCTGTCAGCAGCACCTAGGACACATCTGCCCTTTCCAGTCCACCATACCTTCCCCCTTTATTACTTATGACACATGGAGAGAGCAGGTTCTTGACTTACAGCCCGGGGACAGGGAGAGTTGCTAGCTTTTCTTCTTGCAGTTTGGGCTTATACAGGATATCTTTGATGAATTGTTTGATAAAAAGCTATTTTGTCCAGATTCCAGATTGAAAGCGTTTCTCTAATTTTCTTTTCCTCCTTAGTAGAAAACCTAATAATAATAATATTTTTACATCCATTCTTCACTCATTTTGTCAGATACATTCAGTTTTTCAGACCACTTCTATTATCAAGATTATTACTGAAAACAGGCAAATTATCTGATAAAGTCAGCAGGATTTCTAAGACTTTTAAATATAGAAAATGTCTCTCAATTTTCCCCTACAGGACTATTTCACAGGCTGATCAGAAAGCAGGGTCTGCTATTCAGACTGGTTTTTTTTGTTTTAATTAGCCTGAGATTCAGACAAATAAAATCAATGAGCTGAAGTCTGACACACTGATTTATTTTAAGGAGCAAGGTGTCACGTTGTAATATTGTTTGAGGAGACTGTGTAATCATCCTCAGTTTTATTTGCTGAGTTCCAGACGGAAGTCATACAAAAATAGTTAAATATATAAAAAGATGCTTTTCTTCAACCCATTATTCTTAATTACACACATCCTTGAACCATAGGGGTTTTTCCCCCCTTATTATTTGCACCAGTCCAATGTTTGTGCATTGTTATCATCTCTCCTAGCAGTCTCACAGTCCAGCTCCACATGACTAACTGTGAACAAATCTGTCTCATCTGAACACTAATGTGGAAAAAGGACACTGGTGTGAATGTGAGTGAGAAGGAAAAAGTACCCAGCAGCATAATCTGTGGAGGAACATGTGCTGGTCTGAGGGGCTTGGTCTCTGCTTAAAGCCACCTGAGGGCAAGCTGCTCCTCCCTCTGTGAGAAATATTCCCCCATACCAGTCAGTATGTAAGGGAAGATTTTAAAAACCATTTACTGACCTTAAAAGTGGAAGGAGGATGGCATTTCCACAGTAGGATATGTGTTTCATGATAGATATAGCTCAGGTAAACACGAACTGCTTATACTGCAGGAGCACTTCTTTGAGATGAGGTCCAAGTAGAGGCCACATAGTTCTTTTTCCGTGGAGCAACTCTATGCATGGATTTTGTTTTATTGAAAGCAGATATCTACCTTTCCAGAGAGGGGATAGTCAGGAGTTTCCATTCACGTTAGCAGAACAGCCCTAGCAGTGGTGGACCTCACTTGGATGTTCCTGTCAAAAAAATTGTCTTGAAAAAAACACTACACAACTGTTCCTCACAGCTAAATTGGAGGGGGACCTTCCTCAAACAGTGAGTGAGATCTATCTCGATTTTGCCAGAATGCATCTGTTGTGGCTAAGGAGAGAGGTCAGATCCCCAAAAGTCCCCATTTCTCCAGCTTATATTACAACTACTAAAATTGCTAGTTTAATTTCTAATAGCTAAAAGTGAGCACACATCGAGCCCATTAATAATACAAGGATGTCCAAGAAAAACTGGAAGAAAAGCATTAGGAAAAAAACCCTACAACCTCCCAAGGAATCTAATCATGATAGGGTGAGAAAAGAATGTGGCCATGGATTGATGGATGATGTGCAGATATTTTTTGTTAGAGACTTATGAAACAAGTAGAAAGTCCAGATGTTTCAGAAATACTAAATAGTTCAGTATTTCTGAAATGGGTGTTGTCAGGGGATATTGTTAACACTGAGATGCCCAAATAGGATGCATCTACCACTCAGCTTTAGTAGCTGGCCTGGGTGAGGTTTTCTTCTACAAATAAAAAAATTTTGAGCTTCAGCAAAACAACTCTGTTTGGTTTGTTTCAGCTACTCACATCAGGTTGCTGTTTGTAAAAAAATTGAATCTGAGTGTAGGACCTGATTGCTGTTCCACATGACTGTGGAAGCTATGCAAACATAGTGGTTGTGGGCTGGCATGATTTTCAGACCAGCTTTTTTCTATACTGTCAAAATATGAAGACTGGACATTTCCTTCGAAGACATTGAAATTGCTCTATACTAACACATTTCTAACTTAGAAAACACTAAAAAAAAAAAAAAAAAAAAGAAAAAAGAAAGAAAAGAAAGAACTTTTTTTTCCTCAGCTCTTTAAAGATTTGCACCTACTCAATCCAGCTTGGAAAATACAGATGTTGTTAGCACTTTCACCATCCCCAGCTTTTGTTTTCCACTGTCAATAGCTCTGTTGCTCTTTCTCTTGTTACACACATTCAACCTTGAAAAAGATCTAGAAGATCAGCTACTCAGAGTCTACTTTGAGTAAGTTAGTCAGCTGCTTAAAGGACAATCTTGAAAACCAATCCTTTTGTTTGTGATTTGCTCTACTATTACTTTTATCAGTAACAGTTCTTTGACACCATAACACCTCCTTAGTCAACCACAGCTTTGCAACAGATTTGCTTTGACATTTTGCTCTAGTGAATTTTCAAAGGAAGATCAAATTTTGATTCCAGGCTTTGTTCCAATCAACCTAGTCACTTCCCTGGTAGCAGCACACCTGGCAGTTTTCTATAGTCTGCAGAAAGTTTTATCCATCACTGCTGGGTTTTTGCTGTTGGTTCACTTTTGTTATGGGCTGGCTCTCCTTGAGCCATGGTTTTACCATTTGCTGCCAGGATTTTCATCTGTAGTCTCTGAGCTGTCCTTTCGCCAATTCTACAGGGACAGAAGAACAACTCTGCCTTCCAGAAAGAACTCTGTTTCCTTCACAGATGTTCATAAGGATCTTTTAAAAAACTCTAACCTTCTTGATCTCTGATAACTTCTTTTATTCTTGACCCGATGGACATTGAGTATTTATACCTTTTATCCTTTCTGGAAGAAAGATTTTCAGTCCCAACAATTATTACAAACTTGCATAATCACCATTCATAACTGTGTTAGTGAAAGCTCTCCCAGTGTACACACACACACACACACACACACACACACACAGATATACATGCCTTCCTTCAAAAAGGTAGAGGCTGTTTATTGCAGCATTTTCTCTACCCACATTCACATTCCAGGAAATCACAACTGCTTAACATAAAGACCTTGTATAATGCAAGTCTGATGAGATAATACTTCCCCCCTACTAAGTGCCTTTCTCCAAAGAATCTTACGTCAATTATTAACACAAAGCAACACATTTTCACAACAGCTGAGAGTCTCACAGGTGTTATAGCTTCTTGTCCTCTTCACAGAGAAAGTATGCTCAGAAACAGAATTTCATTTAACTTTTCAGATTACTACCTGTTTTATAAGAACTTATGTTTCCTGATGGCAATTCTGGAAAAAAAAAAAAAAAAAAAAAGGAATAATATGCGACATTTGCCTTTACCCAGAGGGGTGATATATGCATGTGTGTAGATGTGTCTGCATAAAAATAGACACTTGCTTCTTTCTATAGAGAAAAAGTCATTCCCTCGCACCTGAGAGCACCCAGAGCATTAGTAATACAGAGACTAGAACAAATAAAAGTACGTAGTTTCTAAGTGTGACCAGTATATGCAAGATGTGATCATTTTTGGGACTACTAAAAATTGCCTGACCGGCAATGATTTATTAGTAGTGCAGAATCCAGGGAAATACTCCTCTCTAAATTATTGTTTCTCTGGCTCTAAGTATTCAATAAATCCCCAGAGTGAGCGAGGGAATTTATTTTCTCCTCTTCTCTATATTTGTCTGTGGTTTGCATTATTCACTAAACACATTTGGACATAGCATTACTTTTCTTGATCTGCAGATTCCAAAGGTTTTGTGGCTTCCCCTTTGATCCTCCTTCTTCTTAGAAATTTCACAAATAAATCATTAACTAGCACTCACATAATGAATTACACTCCTTTATTTGGTGTTATATAATAGATACTTTTTAAATAAGAAAGGCAGAGTAACACAAATGATCTAAAACCTCACTAGGCTGAAAGGCTTGAAATGTGTAACTTTCACATTTATGCTGCACTATTTCTCCCTTTCATTTATAAAATTTGTAAAAGCATAATGGATAATTTGCTGTTCTGGTAGATTTATGGTAAATTAGAATAATGTGTTCTTAAAGAAATCTCTGCTTTTTGTTTTGTCTGAAAAAACACCACTCTCCTGCTACCAATTATTTTTATTAACAACATAAATGCTTTATGGAAATTTCTTTTTTTACTAACTCCCACAAGTTTCAGGAAAAGGTAGGAGGAAGTGTTTTTCATTGAGGGCCAAAAAGAACAGGTTAATTGACAGAATCTGAAATAAGGCAGATAAAAATATCTCATGTTGCCTAAACAGTAACTATATACTCAAGCTGGTATTGGTGCCACCGTTGCTCAAAATCAAGTTTACCTTGTCTATGAATTTGCTGAAGATGTTACCTGGTACAGTGAGCATTGGATAATCAGATGACTGCCACTTTGAGGAGAAAAGGGGGTAGATTCCACTTTCAGAAATTCATTCCACAAAGATAATCAGTGGTGTTTCACAGTGGCCTTTGTGGAGTAGCCTACTATTACTTTAACACCAATTAAGGAAAAGAAACAGCACAGAAACTGAAACTCCTAAAACTCAATAAATTTGTGTTTCACCGTTAAAGACAAAGAAGAAAAAGATGCATACAATCATACATTCATAGAATCAGAATCATCAGGTTGGAAAAGATCTCTTGGATTACAGAAGTCCAATCATTCCCATCTGCCACTAAACAAAACACCTCGTATACCCATCTTTTAAATACCTCCATGGATGGGGACTCAACCACCTCCCTGGGCAGCCTCTTACAGTGCTCAATGACCCTTTCTGTGAAAAATTTCTTTCTGATATCTAGTCTGAACCTCCCCTGGAGCAGCTTGAGGCCATTGCCCCTTGTCCTATCCCCTGTCACTTGTATGCTTGGTTTAAAGATGGGTAGTTTTTGCTGCTAAAGGAAGAAGCAGAAAAGGTGTGCCAGACCATGGGGAATGAGCCACCTAAAACAGGCTAAGGTAAATAATTTGAGCCAATGAATCACTACTTGGGCCTTCTGTTTTTCTTTTAATTTTAAACCACACTGGGTTGGGCATTATTGACTTTGTAGCCATGACAAGGTTAGTGCTTGACTTTTACTCTTTTTTTTGCTAAGATGCTAGACAAGTTCATCTTTTGAAAATTAGTACATGTGACTAAATACACAATGATAAAAGCACTTATATTATTTCCATAAATTCCCCTGACAGCCATTTGAATGCAAATTGAGCAGAAAGAAACCCTGTTTAAATGAATTAACAAGGAAAGGCAGCAGGGGAACATGGGGGGGAAAATGGCATTGAAAACAGACAGAGTAGATACAACCTCTTAAAAATAGAGTTGGTTTGTATTTAATATAATTGAAGAAGACATTTTTAACACCATTATTTAGGGTCAAAGGCCTCTTCAGTTCGTTTATCCAGCTTGATTGCACTGATACAGTCAAGGTAGAGAAATGTGCTTCACCTATTTCAATACTGCAAACCAGGATCAGCCTACTATGTGTTGGCTTTCTTTCCTTTTGTCTCCACAAACAAAAGAAACAGCAATCTCTTAACTGAAAGGATAACAGTACAAAATTGAAATGACACAGCACAAAACTTGTGTCATATGTTTAGAATCTGCAGTAAATGTAACTCCATTCGGTGAGGCTCTATGATCATGTTTGCTGCCTTGGGCATGCAGACTGTGGAAGATAGATGACTGTTAGAAGATTTACAATAAAGCTACACTCAATCAGTCAGTCAGTTTATTTTAGCTTGAAAACTGTAAAGTAAGACAGACATTTATAAAACTTCACAGTGTGGTAAATTATTTAGGTTGGATTTCTCCAAGAAAGGGATACACTGTGCAGTGCAAACATTGCTTTCCCAAACATTGCTTTCTATGCTGCAGCACTAGAAACTGAGGCTATGGCACTGGTGCTAATTCCATCATCTGAAGGTGAAAAGCAAGGGAGGAGATTAATGCAGAAATGCACCTCTCCCCTTAATCTTACTACCAAAGAAACCAGATGGAGCCTGCAGGTTCACTTGAGTATAAGTCATCCCAAAGCACTGTATTGGAAAGGATTAGGACTGGGAAAATAAGCAAGATGGAAATTAATCTTGTATGAAGTAGTATGGAGAAAATAATTCCAGAAGGAACCCAGGAAGAAACTAGGCATAGACTCACATGTCCCTAAATCAACCATCTGCAGCAATACATCTGCATGCAGTACTTTCAGATCAGTAGGTAGACATGAACCTAGCAAAAAACCAAGTACGGGCTGCAAGAAGTGGCGTCAGTGATTCACTGCGGTGCTAACACTGTTCAATTGCTATTTAGTTCTGCTGAGTCAAGGGTAACTGTACAGATGGAAGTATCACTTTCAGAAGAAGTATAAAATCATGGCACATCTAATTTGCAATATTATTTTAATTTAAAAATAATTAAATCTTAAATAGCTTACTTCTAAAGTAAATTTCAATCCCTGCTACTATTTTTCCACTAAAACTGTAAATAAATTCAACATAGATTTAAATATTTGAGGCTGAAATAGGCACATTAACTCATTTGGTTTAAATAGAATTGGTCTGAACTTTGAGAAATGCAGTACACAGTTCTGTAAGTCAGTTTATATGCAAATTTGAACTTCACATTGCCTGAAATTTAGAAACTGATTTATTTAAATTGTAGTAAACAAATGAATAGTACATTTCAATAACAACATGAACTGCCTATAAGTCTGAGAAAGTTTGTTATATAATAAAAGCCAATAGTTAGGATTTAAAATATGTAATAGAACACATTCTAAACAGTGAACAGATATCCTTTCTTTCTGGTTGACTGGGTTTGAGTTCACATTGTTCAAAAGATACATATGAATGTTTAGCTACAGCTGAAAGAAATGAACTACATCCAATAGATCCTTTCTTGTGCAGTACACATCAAAAAGACAAAGCCAAAATCTATGAACTGCTCAGACAAAAGACTCCTTAAAATTAGTCTTTCGTGAAAGCAATCATTCGATCATCTTCTTAATACGAGCCAAGACATAAATATACAATTCCTATATCAGGTGGAATTACACTATTGTACACTCATTGCCTTCATATAATGATAGTACTGAAATGCAAACCTTAGCTTTTATCCCAGAGGACTCTAGCAAAACTAAAATCCAAGTCTTGCTGAGACACCACCTTGACTCTGAAACAGCTGCAGAAGAGAGTCATAACTATTTGCAAGGAACACAGGATGATGTGCAAGTAGTGATTAATGAAACCCAGTCCTTTTATATCAGAAAAATTTGGTTGGGTTACCAAAGTGAAAGTTCCTTGGGAAGCTTAACATGAAAGGATTGCAACTTTACTTCGCTGGTCCTATATTTGGACATCTTAGTTGCACAGGGAAAGCACTGCAGAGAGGCTTTATGTTCAAATACCGCTTTGCTTCAGAGTCCAGATAATCTTCAAGTCAAAATACACTGTTTGCTCTCCCTTTCTGTAAAATGGATGGAAAAAACTCCTCACTTTTGTAGAAGATGCTTTAAGGCTTAATTCTGTGGGCTTGCAAAGCTATAGGGATAACAAAGCAGTAAGAGCCATAGGAGAATAATGATAATAAGTCAGGATGTTCCAACACAAAACCATTGATTAAATATTGATGTGAGGAGGAGAAGTGATAGAAATAGATTAACTATCATTAAATCAGACAGAACATTTTCCCTAGAGAGGTAACAGCTAGTACTGCCCAGACAGACATTCAAGGGCACTGCATAAAACCTGGATAAAAATGGGGAAATATTGACACAGCTTCATCTATTTTAACTGTTGTTTTGTCTGGATGGCAAGATAGTTTAGCTACAGGTCATGTAGCAGCCACCATTTAAAATCATCCATATTTCAAACTCTTACACATGCCTGTAAACAATTGTTCATGTGATGATGGACTGAATGTCAGCAGCACGATGGGTCTTGGCTCATATCAGACAAGCAAGAGAGTCTGAGGAAGACTCCAGACAAAACTTGCAGCTTTGAAAGACAACACTACTTCTTTAACATTCCCAACACTAAGCCGTATGTCATATTCTAAAAACTGCCCTTTTCCCCAGCAAAATTCCAATTGTTTGAAATGGAGAAAGGGAATCTGAGATAAATAGCCAATTAAGAAAGCATTTCCCAGAATGATTTGGAGATGTCATCTGGCAGTGGTCTGATCAGAGCTACTGGCATCGTGCCATGTTGTTAAAGAAGCTAAGCTGTCACGTTAGTCAGCCTTTGTGCCACAGATGCAGCATCCATTGGGAAGATGATGCTTGCAGCCACCCAGAGGTCTGCTCAAGGTATTCCTGGCCTGCGTAGCTACTAGAGCCATAAGAAAATGATGTTCCTTCGCTCCAAATATTTCTGCTTTGTCTTTTTATCCTTTCAAGACGTTTTGTCCACTGGAGACTCATTCCATTCTGTGTAAGTGCTACAGACATGAAGGGAACTCAGAGATGGAGAAGAAAAGTTATAATCCCAATGTTTTGCGAGACCATCAGCATGACAGTCCTGATAGCTCTGAAAAATAAGTCCCCATGAGAGGGCTGATCCACTGCTTTAACATGAAAGTGGGCCAGATATGCCCTAATTTTGACATTGGGAATAACAGCAGGAAGACAGGGAATTTTACTGAGAACGAAATCCAGACCATGTGCTGTTTGGGAAAGATGTGTTTCGAAGTTTCAAAATAAAGTCAATTATAGGTCAGTACATCTGACACTAAATTAATTCTGATGACAGAATCTCACATTTACATCCTCTGAAACATCAACATAATATTTTTTATTGTTTTTCAACACAACATTTTCTACAAGTGTCATATTGAGCATGCACACTGATCTTCCCTACAGCAATTTTTAATCGGGTTACTTGGGTCATATTTTTCTCTTTGCATTTCCTATACTTTTTAGCTCAAAAAACTAAATATCTGATATGCTGTGGCATTATAGTAACCACAGAATACAGACATGCAGATCAGACACTGTTCAGTAAGAGCAAGTCATTTCCACAGGTAAGGAAATACTCCAGCAGTTCTGGAGGAGAAATAAATGTTGTAACATTTTGGGTATTCTAGCTATAAAGTCCTATAAATGATTAAATGAAGGAGCTATTTTATAAAATGCATATAGGGAAGATTATTCTTTTGCTCTGTAACCACAGGCAGGTCTAAACTTTCCTCACAGGAAAATGGGGAAAAATGATGGCATTTACCTACCATATGGAGACCTACTTGACTCAGTACAGTGGTGGTATCCAGCATGCTTATCTGCACTCTCACTTGACAACATCTATCTAGCTACCCAGAAGAATGATGCATCTGGAAAGATTGAATAGTCCATGGGAGTTTACATGTATTTTGCAATGTTATTGAGAAAATTTACTGGAGAGACGTCAATGTTTTTTTTTCTTGCACCTCCTTGCATTAAATAAAAAACATATTGTGTGTTATTTGAACATCCTGAGGTCTGTTTTTTTCACTAGGAACACAGAAACATATTTCAAAGTGTTTGTTTTTGAGAACCTTGTATGCAGGGAGAATGCTTGAAAGGGCATAAGATGAGGGTTAGCAGTGAGCAACAGATGCAGACAAAAAGAAAAAAAAACCAGCTTTCTGATGCAACAGATCACAGCAGAAAACACTTTCTGAACACATTTGCATGGTTTCAATCAAAAAAATCAGAATCTTTGCTATTTATGGGAGTGAACAATGGTATCCTGTGACAGAAAGTATGGGAAACATTCAAAGCCACATGAGGGGACTGGATATTGGGAAGCATTTCTTTATGAAGAGGGTCATCAAACCCTGGAGCAAGATTCCTAAAGAGGTGATCCTAAAGAGGTGAGTGATACACCAGCCCTGTCAGTGTTTGAGGCATTGGACAATGCTCTCAGCAACATGCTTTAGCTTTTGCTCAGCCTTTATGGGGTCAGGTAGTTGGACTAGTTGATCATTGTACATCCCTTCCAAATGAACTATACTATTCTACTCTAACTATGAAAAAGTCCTCATCGAGGCAAAACTAACATTTAATAAACCAAATAAAAAATATTTCTATTTTTAAAAGAGATGAAAATATTTCTGTATTCTTTAAAGATCAAATGTCATAAGGAAAAATGTATTCACAAACATCACTGACTTTCAGGAACCTGAGCCATTTTCTTAGTTATTAGGTTACTAACCCATAGAGGGGTAAGTAGTAAAGATTAGTTTGTGGATATTGGGGTTTTTTTGAAGTCAGCAAATATTATGACATTAGACAAATTTGATTACTTGCACTGTGACTAAGACCAGTTGGTAACATCCTCCAAATCTTAATACTTAGAGTTTAATAACTGTGAGAACTGAATAGATCTTTGTAAATCAATGAGTCCACCAGGATTTCTAGAGCAGGATGTTTTACCTGCCAAGTGGTTTCTTTTCATTGCCTGGAAGAGAAGAGTTAGCTTTCCTGCCTCATTATACTTCCAATTGTTTTTTCAAATTTAAATAGCGTAGTAAAAAAAAAGGAAATTATTTCTTCTGCGACTATGGGAGAAATTACCCAAGTGCCCAGATAACAATTCATACATATCATTGATTTAACTTTAATTGTGGAAATAATTGAATATTTCCAGATCAATCTTGAACCAGGTCTGAAAGACAGAGCAGCTCTCATTATTAAGCAGTAGAACCTCAGCAACAGCCATGACTGTGGTAGTTCATACTCTAACCAGTTACTCTTTTACAGTTGAAACAGGTCTGACACTGAAGAACAGAGAATCTTTCAAAATTATTAAGGAGATGATAAGATGACTCAACATCACCCACATGTTCTAATGTAGAATGTCTGCTACACTTATTACTTGTAAAGACTTTGAAGTCATATGTACGTTCAAGCAGATATGCTTTTTCCTGTTTAATGAACACAGCAACATACCATGTAGTGGTTTTGATATCCTAGAGTTGCAGATTTTAAGTCAGGAAAGCAACTTCATTCTCACCCTCTAAACCAGCTGAAAATGTTAACCCATGAAGATACATTACTTCAGAACATTCTCGCACTTGTAAAAAAACCAGCAAAGCCTTTTTCTCCCCTAAGATGTAGAAAATGACCACATTTTCTTATACCCATAGGAATAAAAAACATTCAATTTAGGATCAAATGACATTACTTTAAATAAAGTAAAACAGCATCCTTGCATGTTCCAGGACAGTGTCAATGAGGACAATGTAATGATCCAAAGGTTCATTTGCAAATAATGTATTTTGCAGATATACTACTCAGTTACTAATGATATTAGAAAATTAATTTACATGTCAGTTACTCACAAACATGTGCTTGTCAAACATCGTCTTCCAACAGTCCTGGCTGACTAGGGAAGTTCCACTGGACTGGAGGCTGATGTTGTGCCCATCTACAAGAAGGGTCGCAGGGAGGATCCAGGGAACTCCAGGCCTGTCAGTCTGACCTCAGTGCCAGGGAAAGTCATGGAACAGGTGATTTTGAGTGCTATCATGAAGCACATGCAAGAGAACCAGGTGATCAGGCCCAATCAACAAGGGTTTACAAAAGGCAGGTCTTGCCAAACTAACCTGATCACCTTCTATGACAAAGTGACTCGGCTGCTGGATGAGGGAAAGACTGTGGATGTGGTCTTTCTGGACTTCAGTAAAGCCTTTGACAAAGTTTTTCACAGCATTCTGCTACGGAAACTGTCAGCCTCTGGCCCGGACAGGCGCACACTCTCCTGGGTAGAAAACTGGTTGGCCCAGAGAGTGGTAGGAAATGGAGATAAGTCCAGCTGGAGGCCAGTGACAAGTGGTGTCCCCAGGGCTCAGTGCCGGGCCCAGCCCTGGTCAATGTCTTTATTGATGACCTGTATGAAGGTATCGAGTGCTCCCTTAGCAAATTTGCAGATGACACTCATCTGGGTGGAAGTGTCAATCTGCTGGAGCGTAGGGAGGCTCTACAAAGGAATGTGAGCAGGTTGGACTGCTGAGCAGAGTCCAATGGCATGAGGTTCAACAAGAACAAATTCTGGGTCCTTCACTTGGGGCACAACAACCCTGTGCAGTGCTAAAGTCTTGGAGAAGAGTGGCTGGAAAGCTGCCAGGAGGTAAGGGACCTGGGGGTGTTGGTTGACAGCCAACTGATCATGAGCCAGCAGTGTGCCCAGGTGGTCAAGAAGGCCAATGGTATCTTGGTTTGTATCAGAAACGGTGTGACCAGTAGGTCCAGGGAGGTGATTCTCCCTCTGTACTCACCACTGGTGAGACCACTCCTTGAATCCTCTGTTCAGTTCTGGGCCCCTCACCACACAAGGGATGTTGAGGCTCTGGAGCGGGTCCAGAGGAGAGTGACAAAGCTGGTGAAGGGGCTGGAGAACAGGCCCTATGAGGACCTGCTGAGAGAGGTGGGGTTGTTTAGCCTGGAGAAGAGGAGGCTGAGGGGAAAACACATTGATCTCTACAACTACCTGAAAGGAGGTTGTAGAGAGGAGGGAGCTGGCCTCTTCTCCCTAGTGACAGGGGACAGGACAAGGGGCCTGAAGCTCTGCCAGGGGAGGATCAGGCTTGACATCAGAAAAAATTTTCTCTTAGAAAGGGTCATTGGGCACAGTCAGAAGCTGCCCAGGGAGGTGATTGAATCACCATCCATGGAGGTGTTTGAAAGACGGGTGGATGAGGTGCTGAGGGACATGGTTTAGTGTTCGATACGAATGGTTGATCCTGTGGGTCTTCTCCAATCTAATGATTCTGTGATTCTCCGAGAGCAGCAGTAGGAAGGTCTTGCCTGGGGGAGGGGAAGCCTTCAACATGTATCCTCTGGCCAACCTGAGGAGTGGGTTTTGATCTGCCTGGGGTGACCAAACTATCTCTCATTCAAATGAATCTGCCAGACAGTTGAGAGACATTCCTCCAAGGGTCACCAGCAAAGGGCTGCAAATGTGGGTGGCTCAGGACCCTGCTCCTTTATAATGTCTCCTCACAGCTTCATCTGTCTGCCAAGCAGGCCTGCTGTGATTTCCCCCCACATCCAGGCTCAATTTGTATGCAAATCCTCCCTCATTTGTTCTTGCTCCCTTCAGAAAGGACAAATTTAGTATAATAACTGTAATTGCTTTAATAACACAAAAAACCCGACACCTTTATGGGACCAACAATCAAAGACTGAAATTGTAACACAGCATGACAGGTGTGGAGGCATGCCACCATTACTGATTTTCCCATTTCAGCATTACTTTCATCATCTTGAAAAGTGCTTATCTCAGTCAGGCGTGTGGCTCTCAAGCTCCATGCAGTTCATAACAAGTCAGTGTGACCCGATGAAGTAGAGCCGCTATAAGTATCTCCACTAACTGGCATCTCCCCTCAGCTCTGTAATGGACATTGTAATATTTTAATGGTCTACAGGTTCAGACAGATGATATCCCTGCTTCCCATCACAGTGATGGAGGTCTCAGTGCCATTTGCAGTGGTGGCCTGTGTCTCCGTTACACAGCACTAACCTTTTTCACTCCTCTTGCTGACCTGGACAATGCCTACTCTTGGCAACTCTTTCTGGTTTAAGTTCCAAGACCAGCATTTTCAGCGTGAGTCAGTGGGACCAGGACAACCTTGATCTTGGTGTCTAGTTATACTCAAACCTATTCAATGTTAACGTTTATAGTTGTAACCTGTAATTTTCATTGTAAAACAGAACCTCAGAACTAGTCTTCCTGTAATAGCCTCTGCTTTACTAAAAGATAAAACCATCACCAAATATCAGTTATGGCACTCCCATCCAAAATATGCAAATAGGGAAATGCAAAATATGGTGGGAAAAAGGTCTTCATGCATATTCTGCTGAAAGACAGGTCACAATACTATATCTCATCTGGAGACAACTGGGAAAGAACTGATACTTTTGATTGCAAGGAGAACCCTAGACCTGCCTCAACAACCACTCCAAGGGCACACTTGCTGGACATAGGAGACATATGTGTAAGCAGCTGTGAATTCAGAAGAAGGAGTTTTAAACCTTACACACAGCTAGGAATTTAAAAGATCAAATCAGCAACTGCAAACATTGATTAGTAGTGACAACTTCCTTCAGGCTTACTCAGGTTGGATGTGAAGTAGTTCTCACAGATTAAGTATTTCACAACACGCTAGTCACCAGTATCCAGGTAGTATAAAATGTCAAACTGAAAAGAAGAAACAGTTTATCTTCCATTTCATTTGATCCAAAGCTGAAGGCAAAACTGCCTCCTGTATCTCCCACAAGCAGGCAGAACAAGATTCATCCTCACAAAGCAGTTTCACAGAAAATTCCTCCTCAGCATTAAGTGAAAAAAAGGAGTATGAGATTTCTTCTCTACAAACACTGTATCCTTTTTTTAAAGTCTGTAGTTCACCAATACATCTATATATGAAAGCACTACACAGTTCTTCAGCGATCAAAAGCAAGCACTGAAACCAGGCAACATATTTATAAAGTCCATAGTAGCAGGCACCTATTTTACTGGCATCTCTCAGTGGAGAAAGACTTGAACCAAAACCTCAGATTTGCACATCATACCAAGAAAAGAAAACAAATAAACAAAAAGCTTAAGTTCCATCTCAGAGGGTTGCTAGGAATGTTCCTGGTTCTGCTAAAGACTTTTGTGCTTGAGTGTTTGGTACTCTTCAGGCTATAGGGTAAAAAAAAGTAGAAAGTTCTCTTTAGTTTCAAAGTGAGCACTAAAATCAGCTTGCCATGCAAATGAAATAAGAGAAATGATCTCAGCAACATACTGCTATCTTTGTGTAAACATTTGTTTGCAATATCTTTTTAAAATAATACTGTTGACTTCAGTGATTGACGACTTCACTCCATTCATCACTGACAACTAGAATTATTTTTTCAGCTGTGGATCATGTTAATTGTGGAAGCTAATAGGGAGGAATGTGAGGTAAATGGTCTCAATACCTTTAGTATATGTGATGACTTTACCAGACTTGCAGTACTGTATTTACTGTAACCAAAAGGTCATGCTCTATATTTTAAAGGTAAACAGTGAACTTTTCTGCATCAGTCACACTCCTGCAAATTACATACAAAAATATTTTTAGAAAAGGTAATTAGCTTTTTTTTTAAAAAAATTAAACTTAGTATTCAGATATTTGAAGGAAGGCTTTCAGCTTTAAGTAACACACATGTGAACCAGAGAGGATTACCACTATCTCACTGGCAAAAAGCTAGTTGGTGAATATGGACAAAGGCTATTATAATTTACATTATTGACAATAAGTGCTCATTTCTTCTCTGTGGCAAGACAAATATTGAGGCAGTGATGAGATTGCATTGCTCATTCCACTGTTAAATAAAAAAGTAATTTCACAGATACTGCAGTTTAATCGGTGTTAATTTTAAACGGTGCAATTCCATTCACATCTTGAATCTCTAGGTCTTACAGACACTATACATGGGAATGCTTTAATAAAGTAATTCTGATGTGGTTTTGCAAATAGGCATGTGTTGCTATAAGCATTAAAAATGCACAATTTTGACACTGGCAGAAAGAGGGTCTTGGAAAGGTATACAATAATACTGCAGTTTGGGTGTACAAGGTTCTCTGAAGATATACTGTTGAACACAGTAGCATGCAAAACCTACCATGAGAACTATATGAAGCCTTTTTTTGTCTTCCCAAAAAACAGTAAGATGTGTATTAGCTGAAAGTGAACGTGTGCTTCCAAATACATGAGACAAGGGGACACAGGACAGAAAATGCTATTTTAGCATGAGCTAACAGAATGCAGAATGGATTAATTTCTATAAGACATTTTTAGAGTGCCAGCCTTGGCACACAGCAGGAATTGTTGCTTTAAAGGGACTGTGTCAAAGTTGACAGGCCCAAAATGTAACCTACCATAAAATTAAACTCTTAACAAAATGCCCTTTTGATCCTGAAAAATCTATCAACCTTCTAAATCCAAGACTGTCACATTGTTAAAATACCAAATACACTTGCTGTGTGACTGGCCATTACACTTGGTTTGGTTTTGCAAAATGTACATGCAAGTCATGATTTTGCTCTCTCCTCTACACTATCTTTGGGACTACACATGTAAAGAGTACCACATCTTTTGTTTGGAATTTCCATGGTTTAGCATTTCAGTTAGCAGTAATTTGTAACAAAGCTGCAATACAAGATTTCTGTACTCTAACAGTAAATGCATCTTTAGAAAGAGGGTGGTTCTTCATACATGTAAGTTGCCAAACCACAAACGGATTTATTTTTGTCTTGTCTTACTTAATACATGTAAATGCTTTCCAGTGCACCCTGAAATGCAATAAATTATAGTTACATGGCATAGTAATGAAAATGAACAGCAGCATTTCACTGTTTCAAGGTGACAGGTAAAAAAGTACTGTGATTGCTGGTTTTATTTTTTTGTCAATTTTAGCTCACCAGCTAATAGTGACAATTGAGAACATTAATTGTGAATGGCTTTCCTTATATTGCAAACAAATATAATAGGTACAAGTCATGCCTTTTACTTATTAGCATTTGGGCAGGTTCTCAAATATATATATATATTTTCATTTGTGAGGAAATGTTTCTGTGCTTAGAAATTAACTACACATCAGTTTTTCATTACGAATATGTTTTCATCAAAAACAGGTTATTTTGAGGCAGAGTTCCTCTGTTGCCATAAAAGTAGTATGGCAGGGCACGGGTTAAGTAATTCTTTCTCTTCACATTCAACTCTTATTTTTCCATATCATCAAACAAGCACAAGACCTTTTCCTAAATTCTTTGCTGGGTTTACCGTAAACCTGACAAACAGATGATTATAAGATCTCTTTTTTATTCTCTCCACCTTATTGCCACACGTGGTTGGAGCTGTACAGACTACTATTAGCAACAATATGCACATTTGAATATCTGCCTTTTCTAGTCAGTTTCAGTGATTAAAAAATTAAGGCATACTGAGAACACCACAAATGGAAGCATTCAACATGTTTGATGCACAAGCATACACTTCATAAACAAGGCTGTCCTGAATATACACCACCAAAATCCACCAGAATACCACATGACTCCAATGAAATCTGGTGAACGAACAAGCAATATATACAGCATACTTTGGCTTCTCTAAATATAGCTGTGATAAAAGCAAAAATACAGTATAAGCAGCTAGCATTAAGCATAAATGTCTCAGAACTAGTTATATTAGACCAGACCTTCAGTCCAACCCACACAATGATGTTAGTCAGTTCACCCATGAGGGCTGATGTTTGAGAAGGGTAATGATATTTTTCAGTCTCTTCACCTAACAGAACTTGGCAGTTCTATTTGGTTTCACGGGTTCTTTTTAACTGCAGATACTAAAAAAGGTATGGTTTTTGTTTTCACATAGGATTTGGGAGTCTCTCATCCTCATATTAACCTAGGCCCTGGATGACTATCCCTACAGCTGACACAAACAGATGTTTTTATTTGTTTGAACTATGAGGTGAAAGGGCTAATGAGCTAATGAAAATTCTTTCAAGACCTAGCAAATGAGTCACTAGTAGATTTTCTGTTCCTATTTACATGAAACAAAAGAATTTAAAAAATATTCTGACTTCACAATAGTTTTTTTATTACCACCCTAGTCTTGGTAAGAGGCAGATTTAAAGATAAAAAAATAAAAAGTCACTCAGTAACTGAATCAGCAGCTCCCATCTGGCTCAGCTGTGCTGTACTTCCATCAGCTGTTACAACTCAGGTTGTGAGAGTCTCTTCTACTTGAAGTGTTTGATAGGGTAGCATTGAATTTTCTCAGCAAGTTTTGATTTTTCCCATAGTATTATCCTTTGCCTAATTTCTGCAGCAGTAATATTTGTTTTCACCTAGGAGTAAATAATTTCTCCTGAAGATTTCAAATCAAGGTAATATACCATACACCCAAACTATCTACTACTCAAGAAATCCAAACTTAGCAACTCAACTCTACACAGTATTTATTTTCTTTTTTTTGGTTTTTTTTTTGATGGTGGAAATCATGTATAAATCACAAACAGTACAAGTTCCTCATGTCAGCAGTTGTCCACTCGAACACTTGAATGGGTCAACTTTTGTGTACAGACACTGTATTTTTAGTATAAAGTCAAGATATTATGGCAATTAACTAATACTTTCAACTACAGTAAAGATACAAACTTTTGTAATATAAATTAATTGCCATTACAAAAAGGCAACTGTATTAACTAATACGGTACAAAAATCTGCAACTTCTATAAATATAATGAAATGCAAGAAGTTAAATGAAATAATACATCACAGATTTCTTTATGGTGCATTTGAAGAGGCAAGCTAAGATACACATGGACCATTTTACAGCAAGAAAGAATACCAAATCTCACTTAAGATTCAACTTTTTTTTTCCATAAAAATGCTAGAAGTACAAGTACAGGACACTACATGGAAGCAGTTAAGAGTACCAGCTCAGAGTGGGTAGACAAAGAAGTCTTATTGACAAGTTGTAAAGCACTAGGCAGCAGACAGAAGCTTGTCAAAACCAGCTGTTGTTGGATACTGATTGATAATGTTTTCATTCTGACGGCTGAGACATTGCAGACAGCCACAGGTCTGAGAAGAAGCCCAATGTGGGCACATACACATACACACACACATGCGCAGACAAAGTAATTTAACAGATGGTTAAAGAACATTAAAGCACAATATCTTTTTTAAAAAGATGATGTTCACTCCTTAACAAACTTGCATGGAAAGTAGAGCCTAGTGCCCAAGTTTATTTCATCTAAACGATGAACACATGTGAAAAGATTAAAAAAAAAAAAAAAGAAAAGATTGAGATTGGTCAGCTGAATAAAAGCTGCATGGTGTCATGTACTCTACCATGGCCAGAGCATTCAACAATACTTTAGACTAGGAAGGGTGATGTGAGCTGCTACGAACATTTTTAATTCCTCCATAAAAAGGTGAAGGTGTATATAGACATTTAAGAGGTACACATCCGTTAAGTCCATCCACAACACAAAACCACAGAAGAACTACATTCAAAGTAAAGTTAAGTGTTGGTCTTAGCCTGGAGCTGTTATGAGGTATTGTTTCAACCTGTGATGAGGAATGATCTCTGTATTAGTAGGAAAAAGCATATTCAAAATCATTTAGGGAAAGAAAAAATCACTGCTCCTCTACAGTTGGCATTTTCCTAAAGAAAAAGCATTAAGCATCAAAAAGCCCTGGTCAGAGTGGCTACTGGCATATGCCAAAGCCATATTCTCATAGACTAAAATGGGCCTTTTGCATGTTAGGCATGTAGCACCTTCCAACAGTGCATAGTTCGGTAATCACAACCAAAATGTAAATTGGAAACTCTAAAGTTTTTGGACCACACTCCCTGATGGTATAAAGAAGTAAGGTGTTAAGAATGCTACAGAGCTGGATTTATTTTTATTTGCTGTACATTTTGGTCCATAACTTTAATATAGGAAAGAAGGGTAAAACCAGTAAAACAAAAAATCATCTCTCATCTAAAGCACAATGAAAAAGCAGCAGAAGTTCTGAATCCCCATTTTTGCCTCCTTAAATTGCCTTCTTTCTCTGGGAAATGACTCTCTCACTCCTTCCCACCACTACTTAATTTGTCACTGTCCCTAAACAGGACAGAAATCTCAGGACATTGTAGAAATCTGGAGGACTTTGTAGCATACGTATATTAAGAGAGTTTGGAACTGTAAATTAGACCCAGTTCCTTTTAAAAGGAAGTTCCTAAATCTAGGAAAAGAAGCCTCCTTAAACCATTCAAGAGAAACTCCTGGGCAGCTGGGTCCTTGTCTAAGCTGTGCAGAGATAACTGAACCAACACAGGGCTCCTCTCTGTGTTTTAAAATGAACAATTCCAGTTTTGGGGTATTTCCAAGAGTATTAGGAGTGAGGCAATTAACCTGGTGGGAAAGAAGAGAAGAACAACAAAGCAAGAAGAGATGCCCTTCAGGATTTCTGCCTAACCTGTCACAAAATTAAGCATGGAGCTAACCAATTTTCCCAGCTTCTTTCTGACAACAGGAAGCAAGTTAAGATAGTAATCATCAGGCCACACATTTGGGCAGAAATTATTCTCAGAAAGCAATGCAAGATATCCATGGAAATTGAAAAGTAAACAAAAAAACCCTATTAGAAATGTTTTGTTTAACAGAGTATAACTGTAAGTAACAAAGAAATGGTTTTTCTAAGCCTTTAAAAGCTGATCCTTGCTATTTTCTTATTTCCAAATAAACTAGTGAGAAACTATAATAAACTTCAAGCTTAAAAAAATAAATGCTTGGAGTGGAAAGATACGTTGCTTAACGACCTGAAAAAAAAGGAGTTACAAGTTTCAAAACACAAGCAGAATCAATGAGGAACCAGTGACACATCACTACAGTTTGTGTTTGCAGACACCCATGCATGAGGTCAGCTGAATGCTCAAGGCACAACATTCAAAGGTGTACACCAGTCCAGGGGCTGATGCGCACATACCCTGTTGTGACTAACTTAATGATGAACTATTGACCTGGCATGTTTCTTTCTTTAAAGGACAAATTTGTTTATAAGGTTTTAAAAGAATCAACAAAAGGCAGCCAAAAAACTGCAAACCTACATGGGGGAAAACTTGGAAAGTCAAAATATGCAGTGTGTTACTGGAACCAAATGGGATTTTTCCAAATGTATTACAAATGTTGTTTCCAATGAATACTTTTTTGTCTTCTAAGTAACATTTAGCCCAGAGGAAGTTTGACAGAACGAGTTATAATCCCCTGAAAAGAGAAGCTTATAGAACAAACACTGGAAGGCCCTTAATTATGGTATTGATGCCTTGGCAATGTTATGATAACAGTAGTACTCTGTGAGTGAGTGACAAAGGAAGCAATTCTTACTTAAAATCAGTCACACTTCTAACTAGTTTTAAAGCCTCCACAGCTGAATTAACACACATTTGCTTGGTTCCCTTATGGAAAACTACTTTCAGTGAGAATTATTACTTTATCCAACTTCTGTATGTTTTCTAAAAATATTGCTACTTATACCACCTGGTTATGTCACCTATTTTTCCCAATACAGTTATCTGCACAGGTTTGCTAATTTACTTTTCAGGAAACTTCAGCAAAATAACAGTTCTGCCTTTCACAAGTTTATGCTGTGACACTTAAATCAACCAATTTGTCAACTGTCTTTTCACTTTATAAAACTTCATCACTAACCTGTGCATTAAGAAGGAACTGCTTGCCTTTAAGGTGTCCTATTAAGGTTCTCAGCAGCTGTGCTTTCCTTACTGTGGGGTCAATAAACAAGCTGATATAAATTAGTCTCACTAATCCTTAAGACATTAGTTATTTTTCAAAACCCAAGATAGCAGGTAGACTTCCTCCTTTACAGACTACGTTATTTTTGTGCGTGTAAAATTTCCTATCAAGGATGATGGCAAGACAAGAAAGCAACATGCAATGTGCAGAAATAGTGGTAAACAAAGAGGAACTCCCTATTTCAGTAGTGTCGACAACTCTACTGGAAATAGTTGTGTACCTGATTCACAGAATATTTATTTTAACAAAAGGACGTTCTGCACTAACTGTGTATAAACAACATATCACAACTCAGTCTTGATACCACACCATTATTAAGTCGTGAGCAGAATGTGCAGGTACAGTGATGCCTGGAGAACCACACTTCTCACTCTTCTTTCTTGCATTTCACATTCGTGAAGGTTCGAAGTCTTTCTCTTCTAGCAAGTTTATCAGAAGGGAGAAGCTGCCTCTTACTGCCTCCATATCATCCAAGGAGCAGGGTTTAAGAATCCAGCGTTTTCCACGTGCCAGTGGCTCAAGTTCAAAATATTTTTTAATCTATTTAAAAAAAAAACAAAACAAAGCATTAATATTATGATGACAATTCTCTGTCTCTCATATGAAAAAACCCAAACCTAAACTAAACATATAAAAACCCTCCAAAAAACATGTAAGAAGATCAGTATACTCATTTTTAGAATCTTACCCACAGATGTTCTTAAAATACAGGTTATAAGATGTGACCTGAAAGTGCTTTCTTTAGGGGTGAGTGACCTGTTTGGAAGCTACCACTTTACCCATACATTTAACAGCATGGGAGGTCTGGGAAAGAATGATACAAACTTAAAGCAAAGAGCAACGCACACAAAACAAATGTTCAGTATCAGTCAAAACAACAAAAGTAACTTAGAAATTTTAGTTTATGTTTCTACTTTAATGTTATGGCTGTATGTTTCACTATACTTATACTGGTAAACACTTAAGATGCAGAATTTGTCACCAGACTACACAAATGAACTGTCAGAAGTGTACAAATCTTAAATACTCTGGTCAAAGGTAAGCTGTAGCAGAGGGTTTCTTAATGACCTTGAGAACACTAGAAAGATAAAAATTCTTCCAAAATCAGTTAGTTTTTTTAAAATTAAACATAGAATACTAATGTGACTACGACAGATAAGTACCATACATTAGACATGGTGATTTTCTACAATCATCTTAGTTCAAAATCCAGCATGTTCCAGCAGACATCAGTTGCTTACTAACAATGCCTAATAAGGTCTATAAAGAAAGAAAACTTTGGACTGAACTGACTACACTTCCACTTCTTCAGCAACCACACAGCAAAGAGGCATTAGAATATAATGTAATATAGAATTTCAAGTTTTAAGGTGATTATAAGCCGTGACAAAATAACTGAGGAAGATGCAGTTTCTTGGAAATGCCAGTCATCACTAATGTTAATTACTCCAGCTGACGGGGCAGAAATACAGGCTCACAGAAAGCCTGAGAATGAAAAGATTTTCATTTAGTAGTATATACCAATCACTTCAAAACAGCAAGTACAGTATCAAAATATGGTTTTTATGTCTCTTAGGAGAAGACACCAGTCTGTGGGTTACTTTAGTCCACAGATTACTGTTTTCATAAAAATTTAGTCTTTGACAGTATTTGACCCAACACTATTTGATCCAAAAGTCTACTCGTGTTTCACTTGTCAAAATAGACATGTAGATTTTATACTCAAAATAATATCAATCAGTATTTGCTATTGTCAACACACCAACAGAAATATTTAGTTCTGACTTAGTTTGCACATTCCTTTTCCTTGTAATAATAGCCGAACACTCTTAACTTTCTTTTATCACAGACTGTGCCACAAATATGCACAACAACAGGAACAGTTACTCATATTGTGGCAGGTTGCAGAGATTCTAGACAGGCAACTGGAGCCACACTTTGTAAGGAGGAATTAAAAAAAAAAAAAGAGAAATTTAAAAAAAAAGGCTTCCAAAAGCCCAAACAAGCTCCAACATCTCTATGCAGCTCTGACAGTATCTGTACAACACTTTGTTTAACTAGTATTGTATTCTATTAGAAGAAAGTGACTGTAGTTCTATCAACTCACATAAATCAGAATTCAGGCATGACCATGGGGCAGGGAAGTTTTCTTATTTTTTAGAACGGAATTTCAAACAGAGTGTTCAGTAACAAATATCAGGAAAAAATGGTGGGCTTGAGATTTGTCCTCAACAAAGATACAGGTAAATGCTTAAAAAATATATTTCCAACAAAGCAAAATTTTATTAATAAGAACCTCAAAACACTTGAAAATGCACTGTACCTGATATTCCCTTTACCTCAAAAAATTTCAGAAAACATGTAAGTTGGAGTAGATGGGACTTCAACAACCACTGTTTTACTATCAGCATATCTACATTTTAGCATTGCTATCTCAGTGCTGTATTAGTATCTGATATGTTAACATGGCTATGTGTGATAACAACCGAAATACTAATCTATGTAAGGAATGTATTGCATATTCTTCAGAGCTGAAGTGACACAAAATTGAATGTACCCCCATTAATACAGTGAATTAATGTCACCAACTATAGTACTGCAGAGTAGAGTAAGACAGGTCTTTTGGTTGTTTCAGTAACAGCCTTCTTGACTGCCAAATAAGGGGAGGAAGTATGATCTACACAGAAGCATAACAAAGCAAGGTGTCAGTGCAGCTAGTTGATAAAGCAGCCTGCTGGTGTTAAGCTGACAAATATGGTTGAGTAATTTAAGATGTTTCAGACCCACAATCCAGGGTATGTCCACCACACCCCCTCTACTGGAAGACTACTGCCATCAGCTCCTTGAGCTTCCTGAAGTCTGCCCCACTCTTACATACACTCTTGAGTTAAGGCTATAACATGTGAAGAAATTATTAGAAAAAGGTCATTACATTGTAAGCAGAGTGCTTGGGTTTAAAGGCATTAAATATCTAGAAACACATACATATGGAAATGATGGCATTAAGGAGACTATAACTGAATGGTGCATTTGTGGGCAAATATGACATTGCTAACCAAGGTACTCTCTAGCCAAGAAAAAACACGACTTTAAGCTATAATTCAGTCTGACTACAAATGACAGTATAGAATTTCTATTTCAGCAATATAACAGCATCAATTGATTTAGTGAAACAAACTGTGTAGAAAAATTAGGATGCTTAATGTTCATAAAATTTTTTTTTTTCCTATTTCTAGGTGTATAATCAAAACATAAGAAAATCAGCATGTGCTATCACCATTTTCCACAACTATGGAACAGTTCAGATTATCTGCATTAATAGGCCCTAGATAAATGCTGAAATTAAAATGGCTCTTTAAATGGGAAGTTGTGATGATGGTATAAAAACATAACTGCTTATATCCACATAAATAACAGCCATTTTGTTCAAACTTACAGAGACAAAAAAATATGGTAGATGGCTTTCCTCCAATCCAAATTAAAAAAAGTAACACTAATTAACTTAAAAGTAATAAATAACTAGAAGTAGCACAGAAGTACTTTTCCACAACCCAAAGGACACTCTGTGGTATGTTACTGGTCTTCCTCATTGAAGCTTCACACCACAATGGAGTTTGCTGAAGTCCAGAACATTGCAAGCACATTCTATAACTTTGTAACTGCCAGAGAGAAACTGCAGACACAAATATTTTCCAATTTATTATAAATTCTCCCTCCTTTAACTCAGATGATGTCACTCAGTTCTAAAAGCAAAGTCTAAACTTTTTTTACAATCAAAAGATAAACCTTTTTTCACATGCAAGAAACGCAACAACTACATGAAAATAGACTGACACAATCAGATGCCCAACAGTGTTTATACAGTTGAGTTTTCCACTGGAATCTCTCAGGTCTCTATCTGCTTTTGTTTGTCTATCTGCTTTCTGGCCCCTGACCATCATTCACACTTGTTCTCTACCAAATTTCCTACAAGGATGCACACTCACAACCAAAATATCCAAAGGCAGCTGAAATCATCTGAATACTCCCTCACCTAGGTACTTCTTGCATAATCAGATAATCAGCAGCAACTATTTTACAGCTCCCTGCAACTGCATCAGCACAAAAGGGGTAAATTCCTAAGAGAAGTTCTTTTGTCTTCCCTCTTGCATAAATGGTGAAATTCCTTCTGCCTGTTCATGGATGCTGAAGCAAAATATAAAGACTAAAACATGCTTCAGATGTCTAAGACATTAAATGTGCATTTACATACTAGCTTTGCATTTTTAAGCGTTTATTTTTGTATTGCTGAGTTTTTAAGACATAAACTTAGTAGAAAATACAATCAACTAAATCCACGTAATTTCAGGACTTCTTTACCACTATTTTACAGTTTTTCACTGTATGTCTTGAATCCACATGAGACCTTTGTTTTATAGAGAAGCTAACATTGTATTTTTGCCACATTCTTAAGTCAAAAAACCCAAATAATACATGTTTGCATCTACTCCCACTCTTCTCACACTCCACTGTCTAAGTCCAATTCTACTGGCACAATACACTAAGCATATGGTTATCAAATGTTGCTTAACCTATGTGCTAGAAAAGTCAAGAAACAATAAAAGGATTGGTGCCCAGAACTTCAGCTGTAGTAAATTAGCATAGCAGCATGGAACTGATGTTACAGAATTGATATACGTAAACTGAATGACCAGGTCCTGGCAAAAGCTTTTATGTGTTCTATTACTGAACCTCATCTAGCTAGTTTACAACACACAGGAACATAAGATGTATAGGAAAACTTCGATACTTTACTATATGAATACAGAGACGTCTCTATCTGTTACTCAACGTGCAAACAAGCTGATTGAAATTAGTATTGTTCATTCAAATTCAGAATTCCAATACCAAAATTCACCAACACAAAAAGGCTTCAGACCCACTCTGATTAATCTGTTGCAAATAAACACAAAATGTTCATTACCAGGCAATATTTTGAGAATTTAGTGGATGAAATATTTTTTACCCACTGCTGTTATACTGAACAATTTTACTGGGGAAAAAATGGAACAACACCTGTATATTATATATAACTAAAGGCTACACAGTCACATCAATGTCATCACTCACCTAAAACCTTACAGGATTAAGCAAGTAATACTTAAAGAAGGTGACTGGTGGAGGTGTGAATTAAACCAAAATTACCTAATTCACTGAATCCATGGATTAACCACAAGAAATTAATCAATCCCAAATCTATATGGAAAAGAAATGCAGTAATAATGGGAGATAAGGGATTCCCTTATTCACATTATGAAAGTTACATGGAGGTGTGATGCTGAGATTACCTTTAAAGACATCATAAAAATCTGTCTTTTGGAGCAAATGTTTAGAAGACAAAGGACAGAAAGGCAGTTTTGATTGCTAAGTCCATGAATAACAGATGAGCTGCCAGTAGCAGTGACCAAAGCATGTACAAATTCAGTATCTTTCGAAAAGAGAAAAAGCCAAAAGTACATCACATAGCATTAAGTTTTAAATAGGGAAACTATATAAAATGAGTAACTTAAATGAAAATTACCTGCGCAGCTAAAAAGGTAAAAATGCTTGCAGGTGGCATAGAAAAGAATACTGTAATTAGAGGCTTGAAGTGTATTTATACAGCTACAGAAGACTTTAAAAGCAACAAAAAAGGCTTTCAACAGTTGCAGTAAGGAAAGGGATGGTATTAGAGGCAAAAGAAGTCACGTCTAAAATTGGAAAACAGAAAACAAAAGAAATTCTGGCAAGTTAAATAGAAACCACAAATGTTGACCTACTAACCATAGAGTGGAACCTACTGCTTAAACCACCACTGATGCTAAAAAGTAAACTGAAATCTACTCTAGTTTATGTTAGCATGCTGGACTGCAAACTGCACAGCCTCTTGAGTCCCTACACACGGTTTTCTGCTAGTCCTGTTCTGAGTACCGTGATTTGTAGGAGTGGGTGGAATGGATTGGTAACCACTTCATCTTACATCAACTAGCTCAATCCACTGTTGTACATAAGTTAACACTTCAATATTTCCCCCTAAAAAATTTGCTAGAGATCTCTTTATATGATACCCAATCAGCTAAAAAGAACCCCTTGCCTGACCAGAACAGCTGCTCTAACGTGCAAAACTGTCAGCAGAACTTTCATAATGTTTATTCTTCCTACAAAGACACTTCATTTCCTCTTGAGAAGATACTTCACATGTGCCTGCTCACATGCTTCTTCGTAGTAGTGATCTCACCCACGTCTAGAGGGATGCTTGTAATGCACCTATGTCTCATAAGCACTCCTCCTAAAACACCTGTACCTCATATTTATTAACTCCAAATGGAATACCTCCTATGCAACAGGGAGGGGAATTAAAGTGCCTCAGTTAATTGGAAGAGACTGTGTTGTGCTGTGGTTCGTAGAAAGCTATGTACCAGGCTATTCCCAGGAATGCCTGCTGAGGTTAAACAACACTATCAGACACAAAAATACTCTTAATTCCTGATACTCTGAAGCTACATATTTCACTGTCTGCTAACTTTTATGTGCCACTGAATCCAAAGTCTGCATGTGCAATGTTAAGAATTTGCAATGAATCAATTAAGTACATATTATAATAATCAGAATTATGTAACTGAGCTGCTTGCTTTACTGATTTTTAACTAAGACCTGCTGATGTAAAACTGAGAGAAAACCTAAGTCTGTCTTCTTTAGAATTTCTATTTGTGTGATAGCAGGGTAAGCAATTTCTCTAGAGAAGATTTTAAAACCATCAGAAATCTTTTTTTACAACTCCTCATGTGAACGCTTTACAAATTAGTATTTCTAGTTTGTACAGTTTTGAAATCTTTTATTATTATTATTTTGCATTCTACAAAGATTACATGACACAGTTCCAACTGAGTTTTGTACTTAGGTCTGTAACAGACCTAGCCGATATTTTTGGTTCTTAAGTCCTTACAAAGAGGAATACAGTCACTTATACACATATCCCACAAAATAATTTACACAGTGTTTTGTGAAACAGGTGCACTTTTCCATCCTTGTTATCTCCAGTGGTCAACAGACACTACACTGTTCAAATTGCAAGTGACTGCTGAAAGAAATGTGTTTTAAGGAAGATCCCTAACTGTTCGGAATGAAGAAATAGAACGCCTGGCAAATCAGCACAGACATGCTGTTCCAAACAGAGATTATGCAGTACTGGCAAAAGCAAGCATGACACAAGAAAAAGGGGAGTGAGCTAGAGAGCTGGAAGATGAATGCAGAAGGGTGTTTACTGAACAATATAAAACATTGCATCATCTATCAAGAAGGAGAGTGTGGAAGAATTTTAAAATGTATTAATATTCTTTTATATAGATACATCTGGTTATGTTGTAATGGGTCTGGAACAAATATGATGGATGAGAACAAGGTCATAAAATTGCTGAGGGTGCAGAAATACTACTGGGATTTGCATAAATACGGATGGAAGCAAAGATAGTCTTCAAGGAGCTACTAGCATCTGTCAGCTTTTTTCATGCAAGTCTTTACCACGCAAAGATGCACTAAGGTGTACTAGATTTCTTTAGTTACATTCTGTCGATTTGTTCAAAAGAAGTAGTAAGAATTAGGCAGATGCTAAAACCACACACCTATGCCTTCCATGTCTCATTCACCCAGCACATTCTGCTTATATAAGCATACAGTTCTGCAACGGCAAGATAAAGAGATAACACGAGAACAGCAGCAGCACATATATGCAGAGAAAACCAGACTTTCAGATTAAGATTCATACAATCAGTGCTTGACTCGACAAACAAGACAAGGACTCATAATATCCAACCCCAGAGTGAACAAAACAGCACCCCTTCTTGAGTGACAAGTTAAACAACGAGGACAGAGAAGTACAAAAATAAGTGCAGTGAAAGCACAGTAAAATATTTTAGTATCTACATCTTGACTTATTTATTCCAAAGAATTAATCAAAAGCAGAAATTAGACATCAGATTGACTACAACAAGAGTACAACTAACCATTTAGCTTAGTGCTCCTATTGCTTTGACTCTTGCACAAACACATTCTTAAGATACACCAAAAATAACTGATTGAATTTAAGATAAATTTAGATATAGGATAGTTTGCTGGGTTTTTTTGAAGAGCATATTTAAAGATTTTTTTTTTACAAGGAACTGATTAAAACCTTTTACTATACCACCATCCATCTCTACCTCCAGGTTCTATTTTTTATTATAACTGCAGTTAAATAGCTTAAGAAATACAAATACCTAATAGAAACTCAACACTCAAGACCTTTAGGTAGGTGTCTTTCAGAGCCTGGCAGAGCTTCTGTAGTTTGTTTGGTTTTTTGTTAAATAGACTGCAAATAAGCATGGTTTATTTCAGACTATAATGTTAACAGAGTATGCTGATTTCAGCAGCAAAATATGCTAGCTTTAGCTATGGATTGTGATTTCAACTAGTAACAAAACCTGAGAGACACGTACAGTAGTGCTAAGTTTTCATTGCTTCTCTCCTCCCACCAAAGAAGTTTACCTGTGATGCTGAGTGTCAAAATAACCTCAAGAATTATGAGAAGGCCAAAGATAAATCCTTATTATGACATCTTTTCTGCAAATGGCATGTTTTCTGTTAAGATAACAGTTAAACTATATTATCTGGAAAGGTGCATATGTGATGATTCATTTGCATTTGCCTTAATATATATACAAATCTAGCATCTGAAAAACTAACATCTGTGCACCATGCCCCATTCTGCAAAGCACCGAAACACCGTATAGACATGTATTCTTGTATCAACAACAAAGAACAGGAATTCTAAGCACTTTGTGGTTGGTTCCCCCAGTTTAGACCACTGACATAATTCTAAGCCAACAGCCAGTACGCACACAAAGAAAAAATATTTATTCAGCAGTAGCTATAGTTCTACAAGATGTCCTCATGTACAGAAGACCAGACAGGGGCACATCTATTTCACTTTTCTGTACCAGATACAGTGCAGAGGGTATAAACACAGGATAGTTTCAACCTCCCTTCAGGAACTCTATTGTTGGGGATATTATTAGTTATGTGATGTCCACACAGAGACAACAGAAGCCCAGAACTAACCACAATTAACCATTTCTGGTTTCAAAGCCAGAGACTTGCATGGGACCTGTTTCTGTTTTCTCTTTGACTTATGGTAAGAGAAGGCAAATCTAGTTTTCTAGGTACAGGCCTCTGGAAGCACTGATGCTTCCAAAAAGCAAGCGATTGCTTTAAACCAGTATTCCTGACAACTCTAGACTCATCTCCATTTTTTTATTTTTACTGACTCTCCACCTAGAAAAATAGCAGAATACTTTAATGCTCTGTGACCAGCACCTTGCTAGTGCAAGGCCCTCCACAGCTTCCAAACTGCTTCATAAAGCACAAGGATACAAAGAAGAAAACTACAAAGCTCAGATTAGACACAGTCTTGTAGGCAGAGGTATAAAGAACACCCATGTACAAAACCAGTTTGTCACTACCTCTAAGACAATGCATGAAACAATCACAGATATGGAAAAAAGGGAGCACTTTATACTGAAAGAGTATTTTTTTTAAGCTATATAACTGAACTATTTCTAGTACAAGGAAGCACTAGTAGTGAAATAATGCAGGGGTTTGTAGCAATGATGCTGGAAAAAACAGATATAAATAAAAGGATTTTGAGAAGATGGATAAATACAACGGCACGCTGAAGAACCATGTGGTTCTTTTGACTTTCGAACTTAAAGGCAATAGGTGAGAATCACTCAATTTCCAAAACCCCAATGCTATTCCTTACACTACCATAGGTTGCAGCAGGGAGTTTTCTAACTGTCTTGAGAAGTCCTTTAGCAAAAAGGACCCCTGGGAAGGGACAGACAAAAGTGTAATGAATATCCTTCACTTACTGCATCAAGATACCATTTGCCCTACATTATTCTGACCCAGAGTTTAAGACGAAAGATTAAAAAATAGGCAGTAGATTAGGAGTTGTATATAATTAAAAGAAAAAATGATTGCTGGAATCTTAGACAGGATATCAACATTTACATAAAAAAACCCCAAACCACCAAAATCCCACACTTGTCTCCAAAGAACACCTAAACTCTAGGGCAGAGAGAAAGCACCTATAAAATTTATGGCCTCTGTCAAGTTGGGCTCCTGATAATAATACTGAAGATGCTTAAAACAGGATCGGTAATAAAGCTATTGATACTTTGATGAAGTGAATTCAGACCTGCCTTTGTACACCTATGACTGTGGAGTGCCTTTACATTGTCACTGCAAAGGCAGATTATTTCTGAAGAAAGGCACCTGATGGCAGGAAGAATATGTCCTGGTAATGTCCTGTTTCTCATGATTGTGTCAATGAAATACAAATGCAGCTATTTCTAAGTGCTTCCAGGAGAAAGGGAAACCTGGCTTCTGCAAGCCCACAAGTGACTCCATCCCTCTACCTCTGAATTTGACTCAGACTTTTATCAGCAGATCATGGAGTTACACTTAGAGTAAGCTTCTCACTGGAAATGAAATTCTATGTAGCAAATATACAGCTGACAATTTTTTAAAAGGATGAGAGGATTAGTATCAGTTGACTAACATATCTTAATGCAACAGATATTTCCTAAGCACTCTCCGCTCACCTGACAGAGTAACCTCCCTATTCAAAATTGTGATCTAATGAAGGTACAATAATCTCTTTACATTTTGGGGTCCTGGTGCTCAACCTAAGTCTTAATTCTGCACATCTGCAATTACTAGTTGAGTTTTCTTGACATTATGGTAAGTTTCTTGACAACTACTAATAAGCTAAAAGGTTCTACTGTATATCAATAGCTTTTTGAGAACACATTTGAAATTTGCACCGTCTTACCACTTCTTGATAAGGAACTACTAAATATGACTGCAGCTAAAATGACCTTAACTAAGTACTCCGTACCAGGCCAGGAAAGGCACTGTGGATTGGAGATAATGAGTTTAAGTCCCAAATTCACATATAAGAAACAACCAATTACCCTGTCTGAAACACAGGCTTGTAAAACTCTCAGTTACTTGTAAAACGGTCTGCTACACACAAGTAAGATGCTACTTAAATGACTTGTTTGACTGGATGCACTCACCATGAAATTGATTCTTTAAAGCATTATTTTTAAACTTGATATAAGTTAACTGCATAAAACGAAGATGGGGAAAAAATCTGGCATTACATAGCATATGTTTCAGTATGAGTTTTGTATTTTATGAGGTCAAGGGTAACTTGAGTGAAAAACTCATCAAGAACAAACCGGCATTTGTAGGGCAGTAATCGAAAGACTTAATATGATTAAACACTTCTTCCATTTCTATACCATGATGTATGGTAGAGGATCTAGTATTATTTGCCCACAGTCTGTGCATCTCCAAAGCACTATGAAGGTAATAAAACATCTTTCACCCACAAGCACAAAAAACATATCTGAGCTGCTATTTTTGTAGAGTCTGAAAGTATTGTGGTTTTATACCTGACACTTCCAGTTATATTTAGTATTATTCTGTTATGTCTCTTAAGCATCAGGTGGCATCAGAAGTAGCAACAGGCTACTTCTCAATCTCCCATCTTCTCAAAATCGGCTATTCCTCAATCTCCATCTCAGGGACTCATTTTTCAACTTCACAGTTGTCCCAATTTCAAAGAAGAAGAAGAAAACATTGCAAGGAGATAATGCAGTTCAACATACACAAATGAAGAGAAAAGGTAAAAATATGTTCTTCATTAACATTAGACCAAAATAGATTTTAATATTTAGCATGGTCCTATAAATACCGACAGTTAGACAAGGCTAGGAAACTGAAGAGTCTAGAATTTGCAAACTAAGTCTTCTCACAGAAAATGGCTTCAGATTACTTACAAGCAACAAAACATCCTGCTTCTAAAGATGTCTAATCCATCACAGCAGAAATGACATCATAGTAAATGAACAAATACCCAGCCCAGCTAGTAGTGTATCATCTTGATATCTGCCAACTAAAAAGCACAGATCTGCATATGGACTTGACAGTGCTCGATAAAGAGTATACTGATAACGGTTGCACTTGATCTTAAGGTCTTTTCCACCCTAAACGATTCCATGACGCTGTGAAAAGTGGACAGTGCTCAGAAAAAAAAAAAAAAAAAGTCAAAGCAACATTTCTATTAGGAAACAAAAAAAGACTGATTTGTTCCCTCGATAAGAGTTATAATGTATTAGCATAATCTGTCAGTAAAAAATAAGGTACAAATGCAACCAACTGGGTTTAGATTAAAGACAAGTGCACTACAAACAAGTACAACTGGATCCTATTAAAAAGTCCACTGGCTGGCTGCTCTGATTGGATCTTAATCTATTCTTGGGGAGAGCAGTTCTGCTTATTTTACACAAAACACATGGAACACCATAACACTTCCAGTACAACCTCTATATTACGTTTTCAATTAAAGGTTAATATAGGTGAATTTTAAATTGGTATTAGTTAAAGCAATAAGCTTTTTCCCTTTTTGTCTTGTCAGTATTTATGGATACAGTGTATGAAGACAAAAAAGTGAATGAAACTATATTTGAAGTTAATGTTATTTTTTTTTCTACTAATGTAGCCTATAGAGTTCCAAGTCATACATGAACCAAGCCTGATTTCTGTGAACAAACTCAGTCATTTTCTTTGCACAATTAATTTTCTAATATGAAGGATAAACACAAACAGTTCAATTATTTGCTGCTCATTATCCACAGTATAAAAGTGATAAGCTAAGATATTTGGCTTTCCGTCTTGACTGATGTTTTAAAGCATGGCAGTAACACACATATAACTCTGTGAAGAGCACCACTTGTGTTTGTGCACAAGTTCCCCAGATGACATTAAACTTCTCATTCTCTATCTACCTTTCACTACTAACATTTAGAGATAACAGTAAGCTTATTACCAGTTCTGTAATTTATTCAAGCTTAATACAACAACATAAGAAAGATATAGGATTGCACTTTAGTCATCAACTACATGAGTCTGTGTGCAAGAACATCATTTGTATGATAAAATATGTAAACTGCCATTATCATTATGTCTCATACTTTGATATTGGCACATACTCATGTGTAATACATTTTTACCACTGCAAGTTAGGCTCAAGTTCATTTGCAATCATACACCTGTGCAAACTGAACACTACAGTCAAGTGAATGACTGGCTGCATGAAAAAGTGAGGACAAGGGAGAGAGAGTAAAATATGAGCTGCATATTGGAAATAAACACATAACAAGCACAATTCAAAAAGCTTTTAGATTTCTTCTTGTAAGTATTCTTTGTGAGGGAATAGTACTATTTATCCTAACAGTCATAGCTTATTCAAACACATGTTAAAGTTATTTCTTTATGTTCCTAGAACAGCTACTGTTCAGACCTCTCCATAGTGCACTGGGCTTGGCTGAATGCTACTAACCTCACCACAGGCATCCTTCCTACAAATCAGAGTGGAGAGTAGATGGCAACAACACATCTCCCAGCTAACATTTGTCTGTGGGATTTTTAATTTTTTTGAAACACTACAGACTGCAAGATGCAGTGATACCACAATAACGTAGACCACGCCTCTACCTCATGTGGATAAATCTGCAAGAGTCTGAATCCTAGTCTGTACTTAATGTTGACAATATTCAGAAGCAGGAGATTGTGAGGAGAAAAATTAGTAGTGGGACATCAAAAAGAAGAAAAAAAACCCCTTTCCATACAATTGCTAGCATTAATATATTTTAGGACCATGATCTACGCCACCTTCCTGTAGAAGGAAGTTTGTGTAAAGAAGTGGAGGTCAACCTAGAGTGACACGGTTCACTGAATTACCAAATAGAGGTTTACATATTTCCTTTATGGCTGCTGGCACTGGTTTTGGCCTAGAAGCCTATAATGAACAAAGAGAGCTCTGATCCCTTCTGGAGCCATTCATATGTGATTAAGATCCAACAATACACCACTTTGATCCACTGAGCTACAGAAGCATTGGATGTTTCCTGAAGGAGTCATTTGGGGTGAAAGGGGAGGAGAAGAAAAGAAGAAGGGAATTTTCCTGATCAGGTCAATCTTACTGAGAGAGTACTCTTCTCATATCTGATGCGCATTGTAGTCTCTTGAGAGTTTTGAAGCTTTGGAAAGATGACAGATGACTGAGGTATGGAAGAGTGAACTGAGGTATCAATGTCTCAAGTACAAAGAATAAATTTATCTTTTTGAAGACTGAATAAGATTCATTATCAAGAGAAGGAAATTGGCCTTGTAGTTGTAAGACATATTGCAACAAAGAACATACAAACAGTCATTAAAACAAATTGGATAGCATCCTTCATAGATATGTTTGAAAAGCTTGCAGTATCATAGTCAAAAATACACACTTCCACACTTTGATATAGCTCAAAATAGCAAAAGATGTATGAGTAGGTCTATAAAAAAAATCATCTAGAGAATGAACACCTGGTTCCTTGAAAATAATCTTTCTATCTTGACACCAATACACTTCACATAACCCAAGAGAATTAAAGGTCTGTTTGAAGTTAGAAGAGCATGCACATGACACACATTTGGAGGAGTATTTACTTTTTTCAACAGATGTAAGTATTAAGCACAGGTGATGGATTCAGATCCACAGGAATGAACAGAGGCTGGAATGTCTAGACAACCAGGAAAGCATAACACAGGTGTGACAACTCTGCTCAACTATCACATTCCAACATTTTCAGTATAAACTAAACAACTTCCATCACCTGTTGATATAAAAGCTGAAGAGGGAAAACATATTTGGCTTTGTCTACTACAAATGTCTACTCCAAATAATTTATTTTGGAAGCTAACTCTCCTTTTCATATTTGGGTTGGATGCCTGCATGTCCACCTGGGGATGGCTCAGCTCTCTGACTATCCCACACAACAGTTTTCAGTTCAGAAAACACTTCACATTCTCTGTCATTGGTTTAGCCAGAATGCTCATACTTGAGTGTTTTTTATGTGGCTGTCCCACTGGACAGCAGGTGATTTTTTGCTCAAAAGAAAATCTTTGTATTAAACATTTACACTCTAACATCTTGAATTCCCTGCCAATGTATGTCTACAAATTCCTCATGTACAAATCAAGCCACACACACTATCTTCCCTCAGATTACTTTTTGAAAACCAACAATAGACAGCTGCACTGACAACCAACTGCCAAAAGCAGGAAAGTCAAAGTGAATGCAAAGAGAATCAACAAGATGGCAACATCCAAACTAAAATGTATTGCCATTATCTCACCTTCTCTGGAGGTGTTTAAGGCATGGGTGGATGAGGTATTCAGGGACTTGGTTTAGTGTTAGATAGGAATGGTTGGACTAGAAGATCCGATGGGTCCCTTCCAACCTGGTCGTTCTGTGATTCTGTGATTCTATTGCAATATAAAGGGGTTTGCCACCTACATTGTACCACAAGATACTACTGCTCCCTATAAACTACTCAGTGTTAATTTGATGTTAATAAGGAGGTTTCCTCCAACTCTAAAAAACAGAGTTTATAGGAAAAAAGATGGGATTTGTTTTGGAACACTGACCTCTATCTTAGGCTTATGGACTTATATGGCAAGCGATTTAGGCACAGTTTATTTGTTTTGGAGTTGAAGTTACAGAGTCACCTTCCATATCACATATCTGCATTATAACATATAACAGCAGACAAGTTTGTCAGTAAAATCTTCTTCAATAACTTTTGATTATTCCTGTCCTAATCTGATATACTTTACAAAAGATAATCTCAAATTAACAATGTAATGAAATACTGCTAAGAGCAGAACTTGGCTGACAGACCAAAATGACTCATTGATTCATGGTTGGACTTGATGATAAGTGGATCTCTTCCAACCTGGTTATTCTATGATTCTATGACTCTATTTAGAATTAATGACAAAGGCATAAATTTCGATGGCAAGTGATCAGTTAGGCCACCTGCTAATTACTGCCAACCTTTAACTGGGCATAGTCACACCTGTACTTTTTAAACTTGCTAAACAGCCACACGCAGCTGAGCTGTTTGACAGCACTAGTGTGACTGCTTTTCTTCATCTTTAGGACTACTCCACTCCTCAGAGTTATCTGTACTGCAAAAGTACACCACATGTAGTTGCATGACAATTTATTTTCAATACTTTTATTATATTCTGAGTTTTAGAAAGTGTGCTTTGTTCTGTTTCAGTAACTGAGAAATTGATGTTTTGACATCAGCTTTCAAACAAAAAAACCCCCATGATCTAAAAGGTTGTTGCTGTGAATTATGATAATTAAGTTGAATGCAGTGTATTGGTATATCAAAGCTGCACAGTTATGCTCAGCCTTTTGTTCAGGCTTCCCCGTAAAGTCCTGTCACTTCCTCCCTGATTTAAGTTTGGAGACAAAGTCACAGCAAACTTCTTACCAAGCTTCTCTAAAATATATGTGCAGGGTAGAGGTCTCACTGGAGTAGCTGGCAAGCCCACCTTCAAGCTCCCAGTGACAGCTGCATATCCAGCTGCTGCAGCAGTCAAACACGAAGAAGTTTACTCAAGACTCCAATGGTAAAGGACAACCTTTGTTTTGATTCCACAGCAGGAGCAAGGGAGGCAAAATTTTCTTTATGTTCACTCGCCATGAGCTCAGTCTATGTTTGCTATTCAAATTTCACTCTAACAGTAGAAACGTCTGTGTGACTCATGGACAAAGATGAATGCTGCAGGACTGAAGTCCTCCACAAACAAATGGTGACTGGTGTTGCATTTGTAGGCATATATCAAAATTAAGTGATGTTCGGCTAGTAGAAATGGAAATAAAACCAGCTATGAGGACTACATAGTTGCGTTTTTTAAACTTTTATCTTGCTTCCCTAATTCATTTCAAAAGAAACCCCATGAAGGTAGGAAAAGGTAAAGAAATGGTGAAGAACAGAGGTAACAACCAGCAAATGAGAGGTATACTCTCTTAGCAACGTACCAAGACAATGGAAAAGATGCAGAACTCAAAGCAGAAAGCTAAGAATATATTAGTTTCAGGTTAGTAGTGTTATCTGATATTGCAAAAGGTTGATACAGGGCATTACTGTATGACAATGCTATGTTCCACTGCAGCTACTTGATTACCTCCAGTTTTCCCCATTCATTTCAGAAGTCAGCTAAAAGCTCTCATTTCATAAAGACCATATTTTGGGACACAATCCAGAGGTTAAAAAAACCATTTTATTTTGCAAATAAAAATGATGTTTTAAAAGGCACTATTTCATGTCTTTCAGACCCACCATAATCTGAAAAAAATTCAATGTGTGCAGAGTCTTTAAGATCCATGTTTATTCAAGAGTGCCACTACTAGGTGCAAATTGATTTATTTTTCACAGTAGTTGAACAAGACCACTACCAACTGAAAATTGTCATGACACTCCTTAGAAGCATGGTTAGAGAAAAATATGGTAACATTTACTATCCTCATGCCCAGTTACAGGATCTTCTACTCAGCTAACAAAATATTTAGAATCATATATCATAATTAGAAGGTAAAATATTCAATGCTTGTTGTCAATAAAATTAAAATTCAGATCTTGGAATTGTTTTCTTTTTTTGTAAACACATAACCCATGTCCATAGAGACACCAGATCTCTTTCTCTAAAAGGACAGTTGAATTCTAGAAGGCTTTTGTACAATAATACCATCTGACGTTAAGACATATTAATGAAGGAAATGTCATATATTTCTATGAGTTAAGTAGGTATTATCTTCCCAGTTTTACAGATAGAAAACTGAAGCAGAGATTAAAATCCTCATGTTGGCGAGTTATTTCATGAAGTGTTTGATTACCGATTGTGAGCAGTCCTACTCAGGTGAGTAAATACTTCACTACTGACTTGCAGGCAAGTTTTTCCAATTCTTCCCACCCACCCCCATCCCAAGCATGCTGGAATATGCTCAGCCAGGTAATGGCTAGCCAGAAGAAAAACATTAGTTCTTTTTAGGAACTGACACCAGCTAAGACTTGTTCTTTTCTGAGTCTGTGCCTTGGAGAAGCTCAGGAAGCTTGACTTTTATACATAGAAACCGCCTCCTAAAATAGCCTAAAATAGATTCATTTTCAAATGTGTTCTGACAGCACCTGGATCTGGCACAATTTCTGGCCCCAGAAAGGGAATGAGACAGGTGAGTTGGTGAGGAACTGCGACATATTTCTGGTTTTTGCCTAGGTCTTTGTCTTTCTGGAAAACATGCGCAATTATTAGTGCTTCTCATCAAGCTGTTTAGTAGAGTCCTTATCAAGAAGTGAATATCCTCTAGGTAGGTAGCAGCAGGAAAAGGTTTAGCGGGCTGGTTTTCTCTGAAGATAAAGACAACCCATCTCTCTTCAGATCAAACACTGGGAACCAATACATTACAATAATTTGGAATTATGAAAAATTTAGCATTTTGGGCTAATCTTTTTCCCAATACTGGCATAATGAATAATACATTGTAAGTACAGTAATCATACTTAGCCACGTCTCTCAATTTTTTCATATCACTCGGACATGACCATATAAAGCATTTATTTTCTTTTCCCTTACGGATCAGGTTTAAATATGCAATTTCAAGGGGTTTAAAATAAGAGTAAGACCAAGTTTATACAAATGATGCTTTGTTGGCAAATATTTCTTTTCTTCTTATGGGTAAATTTACATTTAAAGAACTGCAAAACGCTAAACAAATTTTGTCCCATTTCGCTTCATTTACAGCTGCATTGAGAGTCCCAATGCTATGCATTTATGAGATGTATAGCTGTTCAAAAGAAAGCTGAGACTTCTGCTTGGCATAGAGCCAAGACAAGACACTAAAGCCTATTAACAGTGCATCATGGCTGTGAATTAAAGAATCCAGTGGAACCATAAACTGTCTAGAAAGAAAATGAGAAAAATAATAAAATTTGATAAGAAGGTTAATATATTTTTATTAGTGGCTGGCAGCAGACTAGTAATAGACCATTTAAACGTGTGCAGCAATACAACCAACTTGTGTCAGATGCATGGTGGTGAAAAAGCCTGCAGACAGCAGAGTATTTATAGCTAATTACAGAATAAAAAAAAAAAGAACCAGACTAGACTTAGCATAGATTTTATCTGTATTTCTCTACAGAAATCAAAACATTATTGAATGTTTGCAGGCTAGCAATGACAATAATTACACAGCAGACACTGCTGGAAAACCAGAATTCCCACTTTAAAATCACAAACTATCCAAGACGCTCAGAACACAACTCTTCCTCCATCATTGTCTGTCTAAACAAGGTAAAAATAGCTGTTCTTTGCAACAAAATTTGTCTAGTCAAGAAGATGAATGCCACAAGCTAGATCTATACTTCTGTCAGTGGCTGCAAAAAGTCCTATTTTGAAGTATGTCTGGTCCATTAGTCAAGAATTTTATAGCAAGTCTCAGAAATAGAATTACTACTATTTTCATGATAGATTATATAATCAGTATATAGTACCCTTTAAGTCAGATTTTATACTTCCTCAAACACTTAAGACCTGAGAATCCAGATTTTATGGCTCTAGAAAGTCTTGTATTTAAATGTTGAACATTGTGTTTAAAAAAACCCAAAACAATGGTGTTTAAGAAGTTCCAGGCTCTTTCTCTGGCTTTCCCATTTGTGTTCAGCCACACTACAAAGCTAATATAAATTCTTTTTAGCTACTAACAAATTTGACAAATTTGCGGATAACGAGTTTATGAACACAACTGAACTTCCTCCAATTAAATACAAACAGAAAGGTGGAACATCAGCTGAGCATGGAAACATTAATGGTAGGTTTTTGTTGTCATCCTCCCCTGTCATAAACGGTCTGCCTGTTTACTTATTAAGATATTTATATAAATTTATACAGAATTTAAAGATAGAAAAGGAAAAACACGAAAGAAAAAGGAGTAAATAATCATGGCCTATTTATCCCTTTTCATTCCTTCCCTTCTCCTTCTCAACTGACTGCCTTTCCTGTGCTTACCTAGTTCTGATCTTTTAAATCCACCCAACTGGACAAGAACCATCTGCTCCAGCACCACAGCCCACAAGGCCAAGAATAGCATGGAGAACCACAGCATCACTTAGCCCACAAGCTGCTTTCTCACGACTGCTGAAAATGTGTCCAAGAGCCAGGTCATACTGCCTTCAGTCTCCCACAGAACAGATTGCAGTGACTCAGGATCCTTCTGGGACAGGAGAAGTCTGCTGGGCCAACCTGCCCCTGCTGTACATAGAACTAATTCACCCTTCTTACGGCCACTCCGCCAAACTTTTTTTCAAATAATTTAAATGCCTCCTGGCAGACAGCTAGTAAGCGCCTTTTAGCAGCGGACTGAAGTGAAACTTAAGGACATTCAATAAGAACCTATGCACAATTCAGTTTAATAGTGTAATACTCCATTTTTATTAACTTTTCTTATATGATGCTTCATCATACTATACCAAATGCTACAGTGCTATCAAAGAAGCACATTATTTTTGTGTTTCCTGACGACCTCTTAGAACAAAACCTGGCACCTTAACACCTTGCAGTGCTAAAGTAATGGTTATTTTATTGATTTGATATTTTCAAAACCATTTTCTTGAAAAAGACCCAGGTACCATCTGAAGTCAGCAGAGGGACTTTTCCACTGGTGTTTTATATGGGAGTAACTGAGGTGAAATCTTACACAGAAAGACAGCAAATAAATTGCCTTTCTTTGGTTTTGTTCTTCATGTTCTTTACCAAAGACGTTCAGTACAGTTTCACTCTCACGATGACAGTACCAAAACTTCATTGAGAGGACTCAATATAAAGCAATACCGTGACTACCTAATAAGTATCATAAGTACTGCCTATTTTTCCAACTGCAAATCTGATGACTAGTTTCATTAAAACTTTTGTATTATACTAAAACAAGTTGTTGGTAGATGAACTGAAGTACAGAAAAAGTAAAATGTCTTGTTTAACTACTTTGAAGAGTATTTTAAGAGCCAGAATAATATTCTGGAACATATGCAAGGCAGCACAACTAAGCTTATTTCAATGCAATATCACCACTAATGATAGCTCAAGAACCAGAAAAATGAAGCAAGGGAGAAAACAAGGAAACTATTCCCCCAGGTATTTGTGATGTCTGCTAAAGAATAAAAGGAAGGTGACTGGCAGCAACAAGATAAGCAATAAGTAAGAGTCTGGAAATTAATCATGCTCTGTACACTTCCATTATAAATTGCAAATCACTTTCAGTGGTGTTTTTATACTCTTGAAAGGAGTTCCAAAAACTTAAAAAACCCACAGCTTTGCAGGCTGCTAGTCAATCTTCTGCTGTTGACAGGTGTTTCCTTAATAGCTGCAAGCAATATAGAAAATTTGATTTGTAGACTAAAAAAAAAAGATGAAGACTTGAAGCACTGCTAGCTGACCTGAACACAAATGTCAGGACATATGGGAAAAGCTCTTCATCTGGGACAAGTCAGGAGAAGAGTGAAGTGAAGGTCATACCTCGGCCAACAATGTTCTCGTTCCAGCTCTGAGATCTGTGATCATTTAACACTACAAAGTACCTAGCTCTTTAATGATAGTAGTCTCCTCCTTTCAAAGGTGAAAATAATTTGGTGCTGACAACTGAAGTTTAATGTCCATGCCTACAAACCATCTAAATATCATGGGCCACAAAGCAAGAAACTCTATAGCAATGGGCTGCAAGCCAGAAGGAAGCACTACTAATCCGTTTGCTGCAGCTGGTGGCTCTTCCACCTTCCACTGCTGGAGAATCAGGATGAGACCTTGTCTATCTCAGGACTACTGAGGGATGCAGAAACAGAGAGCAACACAGCCAGCAGACCAAAACCAGACAGCTACTGTGCTACCAAGCAACTGTACTGGCTTTCTGTATCATTAGGCAGGTACCTCAAACTCAAAGGAGCTTATTTTCTGCTTTGAAAGCCCTGATGCTCTGAAGCAAAGACTTCAAAAATGACTGCTGAGTCTCAGGAACTACCATAAACGCTGTGACAATGAAGGAAGAATTGTTCATAGAGACTGTGTCCTCCCCTGCTCCCTTTGAGGGCAACTACAAGTTCAACTGCAATCATTCACATGGGAAATTCTGCCAGGTTATACTTCTTACAAACTACTCACGCAACAGCAGTATGACTGAGTGCAATGCTCCCAACTGAGAATACAAAGCTCTTGGATGAAAAGAGAGAAATGACAACCTGAAAGGACTGGGCTTTTTATGATGGGAGTATTCTCATGGCAACTCTCCCATATCTCATATGTGAGACCATATCCTTTTCAGTTAAGAGTTCAGTAGGCTCATGTCAATTATTTGCACAGTAAAAACCATAGAAACTTCATTAAAATAATACCAGCTGCAACTGAACAAACCATCTTTTAAAAACCAAGCTACAGAAATTAAGGACATTTTTTCCTTATTCCAAGCTCCAAAACATTCATCTTCTGATTTGTCAAAGTTTTTAGCATTTTATAGCACTTTCCAGATTCAAACAAAGTGTCTACTTAATCTTTGACTGGCAATATTTAACAGAGAAAAGTTTTAAGTTGGGTATCAAGAAAAGAGAACTGGGAGAACACAATGATGAATCTTTCAAAAATACTAGGTATCACTAATTTATTGGCTGATAGCAAAAATTCTGTAACAAAAGTACTCTGAGAAGCACTGAATTACTTCTGCCATGTAACACTTCACGTGTTGCTTTGCACATCCTCCCAAACTAATCCTATTCCTTTCTCCAATGATCATCATCAGAGATCAGGATTAAGTAAAACACTAAGCAAATTTCCTATATTCATTAAGGCTTTTAAGCACAGACTGAATTTCAAGTATTTAAACTGTCCTATTAGCAGTCAAAACACTAAAGGGCATTAAGTAGATGGGACCATTGTCATCTCTAAAAGTAAGTCCCTTTTGAAAAGCTTTGCTGAGTCAAGGCTTAATCACTAAGAAATTTCACTAACGTTGAAATAAATACCCTCAGAAAGAATCCTTGATGAACCTTACTCTTTTCCCCTACTTCTGCGAAGTATCTGCATGGATTTCAGCCTGCCTGATGGCCCAGTTTTTGCTCTGCAATACTTGGTACTAAGGTTTGTGAACATCTTTCACAAAGACACAGCAGATGAAGCTGCAGAAGGAAGGTGACATCCAGGAATGTCTGGAGCACAATATCACATGAGTGATATTAATATTTCGCCAATATGGAATGCCAAAAATAATCAGGAATTAATTTAGGACAGATTTTTCAAATGAGATGCCTACAGTTAAGATTCCTAACCCAGATTTGAATGCTCACCTGAGCATTAGCCAGTTTTCAAAGGTGCTGACAACTTGCAAAGCTCAGAGTTTTAGAACTTTAACATTACTGAAACATCAAGCTGTTTGTTCAAGAACCCAATATAAATTATGCACCACAACCTCAGGCCAGAATGATTTGACTTAAAATTTTTTGATGAAAAAATTAAAACCAGTCCCTGCTTTATGCCAGTAAAATTACTAATGAAGGCACCCCAAACTATGTCGTGACTTTCTGTTTTATAGCAGTGTGCAGTGCCAGAATTGTAGCTACCTGAAGCCAAATTTCACTAGCTACAAAGCTAATTTCAAAACTATTCTCTATAGCTGTATTTCAACATGGAAACAGAAGAATAACTACTAACATTCTTTGTTGTACCAAATTTTGAATAATTTTTTCCTCTCTAAATTGACTTTTTGGGGGGAATATGATTGTAAGTCATTTAGGCAAGGAAAACATTTCCATAGATGGCCAAATTACCCCACAGCTGAAATGCTTCCACACAAAAACTAAAAATAAAACAGAATTCTGCAGCCAACTAACATGTTATCAATTACAAAGAGCAGAAAGAATGCAGATCACATTGAACATAAACCATGGCTTGCTTAATAGAGAGACCACACCATCCCACATGCCACCAGCTGAAAAATCTAAGACCAACAATTACAACTAAACAAAATTATTACACAAAACCCACTTAGACACAGGTCCACACAAGATTATAACATAACTGGTCAGCTGCTATTGAAACAAAGGATTAGCAGAGAAACATAAATCTATTGAGAGCAAAGAGCCCAAAGCCTAATCCCTCTCTCCCATGTACCACAAAGATCCTACCTGGCATACTCTTGGTAGCCATACACACAAGGCAGAACCTTACTACAGGTTCCAAAAAAGTAAAAAAAAAATGGTTTCTCAAAATAATTCATTGAACAATAGAAGCCAGACAAGTCACTCCAATGGAAGAGAAAAACCTATTCTCAATGTGGCAATATAGACCACCAAAAATTATCCATGGACAATTGTCTATGCCTAACTAAATATTAGGATGATTTTATAATTAGATGAAATTACAGCAGGATGAAAGGGTATATACAGGTGAGAACACTGTTCCCCTAAAAATATTACTGTAGGTGCTCTATGCATGTTCTTAGATATTTTCCTATACATTTATCTATTAATTAAAAAAACCCAACCCTATTAGTTTATTAAGGAAGGAAAGCATTTTTCCTCTTACACACAAATGTGTACCTATCTACATAAAAACAACTCATTTAGCTAAGAGGGAAAATTCTCTTCCTCCTACAATTTAATTTTTCAGTCCTAAATTTCATATTATATATTATACCAACTTACACAAACAAACAGAGGAATAAATGACTAGATATACAGTTGTATCATAACACATCTGGAATGTCTATAGTATTCCTAATAAATTGCCATTTTTACGATACACCACATACACCACATAACTTGAGCATTTGCTTCACTTTCACCTGCCAAAAAATGTAACATGACAAGCATTTGATGCCTAGCATTACTGCTTGATTCTTACATGTAATTGGAATTACTAAGGATTTTTTTAGGAGGAATGCACTTTAAAACTTAATTATGGAGGGAAGGAACTTCTTCAGTGTTTTTCATCACATCTATTTCTTCTTACACAAGCCGTACACAATACGTTACAAATGGACAAAGCTCACTGAAAGAAAATTAGATTTCTAAAAGAAAACTGAACCACATCCAACTGATCTAGTTAAATGAGACTGCATGTTGTAAATTTTTTTCCCCAGCTAATATTCTCAGTGTCTAAATTTCTCTCAGTGAAACTATAACCTTCTTTGCGAATATGGTTTCTTTAAACGGTGTAAAACCAAATGGCAACACTTGCTGCCACAGAGCACTATAAACACCAGGAGTATAAAAGCATTCACCAATTTGTTCAAGAAATTCATGGAAGAAGCATTCTTTCAGGTGGAAAGGAGTGAATGCAACCTACATAGCTAGAAAATCCCTAAAGAGAAACTGGAAAGAGATAATCGGTGAAGCATCGTTGTGTACCTCAAATGTTCTTATACTGGCACAATGGAAGCCAGTCATGGTCAGAAAGTGACACAGAGGTAAATTAGCCTTTCGTGTGGTCCAGTGCAGCAGTTCTTACACTCTTCATGTGAGCAGCATTTCTAATCTAGCTGTTCTAAAGTAATGCTTTTATCAGAAACACAATCTATTTTATGCCATTTTAACATGTACATCATAAGTACGGTTTTGATATATCAACTGAAATACAACGCTCATCAGAATGATGAACCAACTGGTAAAGCCAATATAGAGATGACTGCACAAACCTCACCATCACTATGTATACTCATGCTTCCTCACCTGCTGCCTTCCAGCAGCTCTGTATACCTGTATTGCTCACCTATGGACAATACCTTATTAACCTAGTATTGAAATACAAACAAGGTGTGGGAAAAGCAAAATTAGGATTACTGCAAATCAGAAGGAATGCTACAAAACTAAGAATGTTGTTCTAAATTTTGATCAATAAAAAAAAATACTCTCCCAATTAAATATAAGTCACATTACATTGTCTTGCAAATCAAAACACCTACCCTGCACCTTTATACATAAAATGTGTGTTAAACATTTTCTAAACCAAATAATTATTTAGAATTGTGTTAAAATCCTTTCAATAATCAGATGTCATCTTTGCCACAATGCACGTCCATGCTGAGATGTTTCTATAAATATAAATGCCACACTACCTGCCAGCTTCCTGAATATAGGAAGTGATGCGAAAGTATCTCAGAAGATCATAGGAAAACTTTGGATGTGGCAACACAAAAAACCTTCTCAGTTGGTGAGAAAAACAGCCTGGAATGTGGACAGTTCCTCTTACTCAACTGCATAAGACATCAGTTCCCATAACAAAAAAAATACAATCAAAATCTCCTATATAATATTTAAATATAAAATAAAAGCAACAGTTATAAAATCAGATTCAACCCCCCCCCCAAGTATTTCTGAGCAAGAAGATTATGCTAGATGGTAGGAAGAAGTATGATTTTGACTGTAATAAAACCTGATTCTTTTAAAAGACCAGAGCTCAACCAAACCAACACCACACAACAAGTGTTCCTGTGGGGCTACACAACCCTCATGCTCTAAAGTAAATAAGGACAAACACTGGTATAACAAAGCAAAGTTGGAAATCAGAATTCATGACTTTGGTTTTCAAAATTTTAAGAGGAAAAATAAGGTAAAATTTTAATAATGGAATGACATCAAAGCTTTACCTTTTTCTTTTTAAACAAATGAGCAAAGCAATTACATGTTGTCATGACATAAAAATTAAAGAGAGATTAAAAATCATTAGTGAAAATATTAATCCATGGAAGCCAATTGTTGATTTATACTGACACTAACTAGAAAATTATAAAAAATGCAAAAAAGAATGAGAGGCTAAAATACCAATAAGTACAAAAATCACTGTGATTCAGGGGAAGATTGATTGCAAGGTTGAACCAAAAGAAGTGGTATTGTGATAAAATGCAGTCAATTTTCTGGTTTTGCACAGGAGGAAACATTCCTCAGCTATAAACCATCCTCATTAGTGCTTTAGCTTCTAGATTTCTATCATACATCATTCTGCCTTATTTAACTAATATTACTTTGGTTTAAAAAAATAGCAGTATGTGCTTTAACCTTGTAGTCTAGATAGCTGCCTGTTGGACTTGACTTTCAGAAGCTTTCCGAGTGCAGGATACTCAGCATAGTGTGAAAGGCTGTAAGTAGTTTAAACACCAGTCAAAGCTACCAAAAGATACCCACAGCTGAGCTACAAAACAAAGCAGAGGAACTCATCCACACAACACACCTTTGGCAGCCAGCAATTACAGACCTCCAAAACTCCCTAGTTGTTTTTCCTCTTACTTTGGGTATACAGAAAAGGGAAACAAAATATTTTAAATTTACAAACGTCTATTGGGTTCCTTAGCAGCCAGCCCTGGGTCAATTATGGAAAGACTACTTTCACATAATGGATAACAGAAATAAACTTAATTTATGTAAAGCATGTATAAGAATCAAGACTCAATCTTACTTTGTTTTCACAAAGAACAAGCTTGAGAATCAATCAGATAATAAACATTATGGTATAAAAACCATCATATTATTTTCCTTAGGATCTCAGTATGGAGTAAGTGTGGGACAAAAGGTTTGCTTTGCAGGAGGTATCGTATCATTGCAAGACTGAAGCACAGGGTTTCTCACCATGTTCTTTAACCTTATGTCCCCTTAGTTCTAATTAATTTCAAGTTTTGGTTGCTGCATGGGTATAAAAACTTAAAAAATTCCCAGTAACATCCCAAAAGTAAGAACAACCAGGAATGTACGTCTTTTCTTTTGCACAGAATTGTCTCTATGCCAGGATGAATTAATTTAAAATAAAATACACATTGCCCAAAATATTAGCTCCAGTGGACATAAGTCCTTGAGTAAAATTCCTATCACACTCTCTTAAAATGGTGTTAAGAATCTATATGTTTTCTGTAATATATTTCCACGCTTTTTAATCTGTTCCCATATTTTCCATATGGCTTTTCCAGCATAGTTTCACATCACAAATTCTATGAATTATAAGCATTTTTGACCTCCAGAATGACTATCAAATCACTTCATGAAAAGATACATGCACAGTTAGTTATCATTAGTAAGGAACACCTTGATTTTTCAGGAGCATTCTTCAGGATATGGCACTGGTGAGTACTCCTATCTTAAAAGACTGATCATTAGTTCTGTAGATCTATCTCTTACCGTGCCCCTGTGAAGAGTTTTGGGCGAGTTATTTTTTCTTGATTATCCTACTCCCAGCAAGGGCAACTACATAGTGCATTTCTCCCTCTGTAATGTGTAGATAACACTTATTTTGACCTACCTGTCAGGAGTAGGAATTGCTTACATTCACCAGATTATCTGCAAAATCAAAGCCTTACAAACTTGTTACTAGAACTTGTGAAGAAAACACCTTTGCCAAAAATGGTACAGTATTATAAAAACGTACACATCTAATCTTCGGCTAAACAGAATAGATTTTCATATACAGGAAGGAGATAGTTGCATGTTTCAGCAATGTACTTTCTAAATCCCTTCCATTCCCATGAAGCATATGGCTAAGAATCAACACAGTGAGACTGGACTGAAGTTCAATGAGTTATACCGTGATTTCATTTATCTTTGTTTTTGCAAGGCAAGGTTAGGTAGGTTATATTTTCACATTAACATCTGCACAGCACTCCAAAATCCTGGCATAGCCAATGACATGTAAGCTCCAGGTCCTGTGATTTATCTTCTTCCAGTACACATAAATTAGTGTGTGTAGATGTAATGCTTTCACTTCAACTGAAGTATATAATGTAAAATAATTTCAGCTGACAGATTTTTTTCTTCACCTGTTTTTTAAAATTAATTTACAAGTCAGTAAGATTTTTATTTAGCATTAAGCCCATATATATGTATCTGTAGACATACTCCACTCATCTATTTGGCAGAAATTAAGGTAGGAAACAGCTAAGTAGGAACTATAATACATTTGCTTATTTAATCTCTACATTCAACAGGCAAACCTACACCTAGTAATAAATACTGAATAAGAACAGAAAAAGTGTGTGTGTAGATGGCGGGTTTGATCACAAAGCACATAGGCTTCACTGAAGCGTAGCTATGCACTTTCATTCCACAGTTCCTTCTAGATATGGGTAGGATCAGACATTTCCTTCAGACTGGTCAGCCCAGTTCAACTTAGTCTGGTCAAATGATTTCACTGCAGCCTTTTAAATAATTGAAACTATTAATATTTAACTTGCAGCGACTTTTAAAAAAAACATATTCTTAATACAATGGGTTTAATATTCAAATTAGAGAGAAAAAAGTTTGAAAATACACATTTGTCCAAAACTGAACTTTACCATAGTGTTCCATATCATCTAATCTAAGGAAATAAGAGATAGTATATTATTCCACAATATTTCACAGCAGAATTAAACACTAAAATACCTTCCCCTGCAGTTTATACAGAGGCCAGACACAGAAGCAAATGCACAAAGTATGACATTAGCCATACTGGAGTTATTAATGGAATAAATACAGTAGTCAAAGACCCTGTGAAGATAAAAGCATCACTGTCTCCCATCTTTGGAACTTTGCCCAAATGAGGCATATTTTCATATTTGTCAGCTTTTTTCCCCTATAATCAAAGAGTTTCCTTCATAACAGTAAATAAAAATTAAGTGTTCTTCTATGCTTCAAAGTAAAATGGTTTTAGTACTAATGCACACAGTTCAGTGTGCATCTTTCTAAGGAAAGATTTACTGCTTCAATTTCAATTTAAAAATTTGTATTGCTCCAGGGTTAAAAACACAGGGACATGTAATCTTGCAGAAACCAATTTCTTACAAGACATATTTACTAATTAACACTCAGAGAAAGGTTTTATAATGTAAACATAATGTGAGGTAAATCTAAGTCTTGTGTAGTTGACAGTAAAATAATGTTAAAAACTTTAATTTAGAATGTTAACTGGATTTTGCTTTAAAATCCTTTCTGCAGGAAAAGTAACTGAGCTGGAACGAATGGTTCCTTCAGTCATTGATTTGACAAACTGACAGTTACAACAGTTATGACAATTTCTGATTTTCCAGAAAATCCACAGAGTTTCTGCAAAAATCCCAGCTATTACTGTTTGAACCAGAACCAAGCTCGAACCTAGTTATCCGGTCTAATTTTAAAAATTGCATAAGTCAACACTTCCTGTGTTTACCCTAGCCTATGACAAATTCAAGAGCTTGCATTCTCTGAGAATTAAGCTCATTCCAATTACTTTGTGTTTCTTGAAGGCTAAAGGGGCATGAACTACAACCATGAACAAGCTTGCATGTAAAAGGTTCATATTCTGTTGCGACTGGTTTTTTTGCCCCAAGCACTTACTGGAGAATGGGAAATTATTTCTGTATTTAACTCCCTCAGCATCACATTGAACATCCCCTTCTATTCAAAATCTACCACATATTTACTTGTAAATGACAGTACAGTAATTTCCGAATGTTTTATTTGATAAAGAGACATAGCTTAACTAACAGCCAGGGTTTCTGCTGCATCTCAAGTCATATACTCTAATGTTAGACTTAAAAAAGCTACGTGAAGACCTGTCATATACTCTAATGTTAGACTTAAAAAAGCTACATCAAGACCTGTTAGAAATAGGGACTTAAACCACACGACAGTATTTGGATCTCTAATGACTGCTCTCTTTAGCTGAATCAGGAATGCCAGTTACAATCTTTGGATTTCAAACTGAACTCTGCTGTTATCATTGCCCAAGGAAGTCTGCCGTCTTATGGCAAAAGTCTGCTGTCCTATGGCATTAGAGAGAAGATAGAAATGCCAGTGTTGCAAACCTCACCTTGCTTTTTCTGTACCATGTTTCATCTTAGCATGATGGCATATCAAGCAAAAAAGTGGTATTCTTAATTTACTAACTAGCCTGTCTGTTAAAAGGAAAAAAAAAGTGCTGTTGGCATATAGTAGACTTTCAAATCTCTTTTGGATTCCTCTTCCACATACTGTAACAAGTGAGCTATTTTCTGTCCTCCCACTCTAACCCAGAAGCAATGTCTGCTTGTCACTTAGATAGCTGCTCATAAGAGATATAAGTAGTAACAAGTTGTTGATTTCAATATTTAATTTATTGCCAAGAATAGAAGCAATAAGTAAAATTCTATTTGACTATGAGCAGCCAGCAGATTAAATACTACCACAAACAAGCCTGCACCCTTTAACTGTAACTTAACCACACCTTCCAGTTCTTCTGCTTCCTGCCACAAGCCTTCACATAATGAATGTCTAATGAAGCTGCAATTTCTCTACATTGGCCTGGATATCTAGATCACTTAACACAATATAGTAGAACTATTTAATCTTTGGTACACCTCCAATTCTTTTTATTCATAGCAAATTTGGAGTACACTTGGTGACACACTGTGACTGAGGCTATTCAAGTTGGAACACAGGTATGCTTTTCTCTAGCACACATTTTTTTTTGGAGCAGTCTGACTTTCAGCTACAATGGTGAAAGGACTTTCCAGATCACAGAAGACTTGCAGAACTCATCCAGATGTGTGGATACAGAATTTGGAGAACACATATTATGAACTTTGAAAAGAACTATCTACTGTTACACACCTCTTCCAATGCCAGAGCTCCTGTGAGGGAAGTGCAACACCAACTAATCTCATAAGCTGGGGCTTTTTACAGCTACAAGTTATTATGCCCTTATAATTTCTTTCAAAGTCCTAAGTGCAGATCAGCTCTAGCACAGCAAAAGATTACATTTTTAAACTGTTAGGTTTTTCATTTTTTCCCCAAAGTTGTATCATGTTACTTTTGATCTGAACTTGAATGACACTTCTTTGAAAGTCTGAATGCTTCTGTGTATTATAATAAATTGTACATTTCAGAGACAACCTGAGCTGAGGTTCCATTCAACCACAGCACCCTCTCTGCTGTTTACTACAATGCATTAAATAAAACTGGTTTTACAACTACCTGGACTAAAGATAAGATCTTTAACTTTATTTGCAAAATAAATGTATGACAAGCCATGAATATGAGCAAATAAGTACAAAAGCTTTTCAAACTGTAAACATTTTCAGCAGATTGAGTATGAAAGCAGATTCAGCATTGCTAATGGCACACAACTCTCAGTGTAGTTGTAGTAAAAAACCAAACAAGGTCCACAAAATCTCTATAAGCTTTTCTAATTCCAGCAATAAACTCAGCAAGATAAAGATAGGGGTAATGAGAAAATTTAAGTGCAATGCTGATGGAACATTGCCAGTTTTTGCTCTCCTTTAAATGAAGATCTTTTGTTTGAGCATCCCCGTAGCTCACTACTAGGATGAACTGCCTAGACAAGTTCTGAGCCTTCAGGTGTTCCATAGGTCAAAGTCAATATTTATATACCACTTTATTGTGAGTCTCAGCATATTTGTTGATTCCTCGTACCCCACCCCCCATCCCTCTAGTTTCCAGAGTCATGCAATCACCATAAAAAAATCACCTATTGTATTAAATGGAAAGGGCTAATAGAGATGGAGCCACTTAAATAACAATGCTACCAAGTTCCTTATCAGCTTTGGGTTATGAAGGTAAGTTAAAATACAGTTCAATGCAATGCACGTTGCAAATACCTTACTACAAGCAGACAAAAGAAGTCTGCACTAAACAGTGCTCTACTCTCAGTCTCCTACAAATACACAGATGGAAAAATGTTTTTTGGCCACTGATGCTACTAGATCATTGCCAACAGCTACGAATCTAGCAGGATTTGTATCTCATGAATACTTCACCAAAATTTCTGGTAGTTTTCCTTGAACTAGAATCAGTATTTTCTTTCTTTTCTCTTGGCTGAGCTTCTGCCAGCCAACTTAGTTTTGTGCATAAACCAGTCCTCCAAAATACAGTGACAGACTGCTCAGACCATCTTAAAAAAAAAAATCTTGTGTTGATAGGATTATGACAGCAACAAGCCTGTAGCTCTCTATTCCCGTTGGATTTTGATGCCAGGAGAGTTCCCCTAAGTGAAAAGAACTTCTTCAAACTGCCTGGGGGAATGTTTTGCAGGAAAGGAACATGTGAAATCAGATTTGTCCACTGAATTGCAGTACTAAAAGTCTAAGCGAACACTGTAACACATGAAGAACAGCACAGCCAAGTAACTTTACTTTATAAATCATATCGGTTTCATTTCCTGAATTCATAACCACAGTGATGCAATAACGGAAACTTTTGTATGTTTATAAGTTAGATGACCCACAATCGTTCCCTACAGTAAGCACCAGTAATTTCTGACTATTAAAGTAATTGTTACATTATATTGCTATGGTTTGCTTAATGCTGTAAGCCAGTTTTCTATTTAACAAACTGTATTACATTGGCAACAAGATTTCTTACCTTAGCCAATGGTATTGGATGTGACTAATTTGTAATGTTATTTTTGGAAGTCAAAATAAACATCCACTCAATTGTCATTGTTTGCCATTTCAACATCCTAAGGAGGCTGGCCTTCTCACAAATTCACATTGGTTATCCCTGAATAATTTTTTTCTTTTAAGTATGCTTGAATTACATCCAGTGAGATTATTTTCCTTTAAATGTCCTTTCATCTAACATTAATATAAATGACAATCTTATATTATATTTAAAATTAAAATTTCAATTAAAATAGACTGTTCAGACTTACAACATAAGTCAATGCAGCAAATGATGATGGGAAAAATAAAGATACCATTTACAAAGCCTATTTATACGTAGTACTGTATGACAGTATCAGATCTTAAGGCACCAACATATCCAATCAAGGTTAGTATATTAGGTTCTAGAATATTTAAACTGATTGCTTTAGTATATTATTTTGTAATCCTTCACTTCTTACGTTATTCTTATCTCAGTATTCTGGTACTGGTCAGAGGTAGAGGGTAATTTCAGCTTCTGCAATAGCTTCTCACCTACGTAATCAGCAAAGCTGCTGAAAAGATACTGGGCACATTTTCTCCAAGAATTCCTCTGAAAGCAAATAAACTTGTGCTTTTGTAGAATAACACACGAAGTAGCTGTGTAAGAGTGGATTCTACTATGCGCACTGCTAAAATTCACACATCTGTTTCACACCTTGAACATAGTAGCTGTTTTCCAGACAGCTGAGAAGGGCAGAGGCTTATCTTTCAGATGGCAGATCAAACTATAAGTGCCATTTAACCATAAAATAGCTTGCTGGAAGTAACAACTCAGTATGAGGCTGAACGGATGAGACTCAATGAAGAAATTCTCCCTATACAATCTGCTTCATCAATTTTTTTCATAATTAATTTTAATTTTTGCATCCTACGTCTCACATTTAATTTGTTTAATTGGTTGAAGTCTAGAACACCTTCCAGCTGTCTAGACCCTTGAGCTAACAACGCAATCCTGCACTAGCTCAAAGGACCCAGTATTTGCTCCCGGAGATTCATATGAGCAGTTACTCACACTGCTTTCTAGTTTGTCTTTGTAAGGTACTTCCTGTTCTACTTGTTTTAATTGCCTGCCTTTCATTCTATCCAAGAATTACGTGCCTACCAGTGTATTTACCAGAAATATACATCTGCTTTGCCTACAATTAAGTTTTTTTCTTGGTGTGAATCTACCATTCTGTTATCTTATTCATTTACAGGGTATATTTTATAACCTACTATGGTATTAATTACACTATTGTGTATACATTTGTTCCAGTGCAGTGAAATTTATAAATCTTTCTCCCTCTCCCACGTCACATTTTCTCTATATTATGGGTGTATGACCCCATGGTATAACAGTAGAAATTTTTTGCATGTTTCATCTTAACTTTCCCATGCACAATCTTTGCCAGATTTTTTACAGTATGTTTATTTTCTGGAGTCAGTTCTCTTTAGCACACAAGTAAATAATCATTTAACCTAGATTTCTAAGAACCAGGTGATTTTATAACACTCACAGTCAATGGTTTTGATTTTCTCAACCAAAATGTAATTTAACATAGCTTCTGTATAGTTTCACGCAGTCTTCTGCTTTCCTACGCAGAAGACATACTCAGGTTACATACCTGTGGCTTGGGTAATGAGCCAACATTCTCACGGCTTCATTTCACAATCTATATCAACCAATAGTTACTTTGAAATGCCAGTCTCTGAACACTTAAATAGGGTTCTTTGATGGGGATCTAAGGCAAATTAGTTGTCTCACTCTCTTACTCTTTCCAACAGAAAAAAGACTTGATGCACTTAAGAGACTTCTTCTGTCTGACTCTACCCCCCTATTAATTTGGCAGAGGAGACAAGCCTCCAACATATTAAACCTCCAAGTTTCATGAAAATGAACAAGCGTGCACAGGACTGTAATCTCATTAATGGACCCACTCTCTAAAAGAATGCATCCCAGATACAAACCACATTATAAATTGGAGAATCCACAGAGGGATGTAACGGCGTCCATACTTTAACTATAGATCTTCAGATCAACTGTAAGATTCAAGTCCACTAGAAATCCATACCTTACAGAACACTTCCTTCCAGGGTTTCTCCCATCTTCGCATTTTTAATGTTGCATCTGCAGATTGCTCATCTCCTTCTTGCTTCCCATATTTTGTCTGCTTATCTATACTGTTTAATAATTCAGGTTTATTTTCTTATATTTGTGTATCCATGAAGAGGGTCATTATTCTGTATGTTCCTTTAATAATTTCTTTTATTAAGCAGCAAAACCATCATTAAGTATTGAAACAGTTTTGCTTCTGCTTGTTTTTTCCTTTAGATAGTATCTGCCAGATGTCTTTATATCCCTTTCCCCAAAGCTTCACACAAGTTAGGACTTCTGTTTTATCTACTTTTTCATACTTCCCTATTTTATTTACCAGAATTAAAAATCTATCTTTACATGTCCCATAGAATTCATGATATTTTCTTCCAGATTATTCTCTCTATTTGATCCTTCCCACTCTTCTGTTATCTCCATATATTGTCAACATCTTTTGGGCAGCCAGTAGAAAGATTACTCACTTTCATGACATTGTTATTTGTACTTACTTAAAAGTACAAGCTTACCACATGTTAATTGTGCAATCCTCCCTGTTTCAGTCATCTCTTTCTTCGTACTTGGGCCTCTGCACAGAGTTATTTCCTCTTTCCATTTTACATGTTCTCTTGGCTAATTTTTTCAGCTAAAAAATCAAGCACCACCAGGAACCAAAACTAACAGAACACTTCTCATGCCTGTTCAGGAAAAAAAAGTTCAACCTTAGTCCAATACTGTACCTAGATATAAATTATTCTAGTGATATGTATAGTGTGAAGAGATTTTTCTTAAAAGAAGTAGTGAGTGCTAATGTCCTAGTCCCAATAACAAAGATAAAGGTGTAAATCTAAGCACAGTTCTGAATGTAATAAACTGAAATTCATAAGAAAACCTAGTGAATTCATACTTCATCATTAATAACATCTGAGTATCCAGAAGTTTACCACCTACTTTTGGAGTGTCAGCCTTTACATATTATCAGCTAAAAAAAAATATGTAAATAAAAAGAACAGTTATTAGAAAAGAAAAATCCCCCCAATCAACACAAAGGTAACAGGGTACAAGGTAGTGTCACCCAAAAATCTAAGTCTTTACCTTTGTATAGAAAAATGAAAAGATATTTGAACTGTAAAGAATCCAAGGAGAAGAAAAACTGGGAAGAAGTTCTAAGTCTGACCATGGTATGTTGGTATTCTGTAATATGGACTACAAAATTCACTGTATTTTGTTACTATGTTTCTGTGATAATTAGGCATACTGAAATAGCAGCAAAAGTAGAAGTCAGCCACAGTGTTTATCTCAGATTATAATGAATTACTATTTAAATTAAAACACTGCAAGAAAGAAGATCTACCACTGCATCAAATTAAAAAAATAGGTCTTTTAATTATATTGATGTTCTCATTAAATACACCTGTAATAGTACAATCCTTTCTAAGAATAGCATCTTGCAAAGGAAGACTAGGACTTTTAAAGGTGCAGTCTCAAAGTGAAACTGTAATAGTACTCACAATTCATGTGTAAACATTAAGCCCTTTAATAAATGATGGATATAAAATCTGTTCCTTGATTCTGGGAAAACAAAAAATGTGGTGGGACAGACTTATCAGGAAATCACTTAAGTGAGCAAGAAGTAAAAAATTTAAGATCTGTAGTCTGCAACCCTATTAGGGCACTTAAGTAAGAATGGAGGAAGGAGACCAAGATTTTAAGAATGTAGTTGGTGATAAGCTTTGAATTTCCTGAGGTTTCAGTGAAATGAGCTAAGAACAGAGTGAAGGAATCACAGAATTGCCCTAGTTGGTAGGGACCCACAAGGATCATTGAGTCCAACTCCTATCCCTCCATACATATAACAACCCCAAAATCTACACTATTTGCCTGAGTACATTGTCCAGATGACTCTTGAACATTGTCAGGCTTGGCAGCCAGCGTGACTACTTTGCTGGTGAGTCTGTTCCATGTTCCACCACCCCCTGAGTGAAAAATGTTTTCTCAATATATACAACCTAAACCTCCCACAGCAGAACTTTCTGTCATTCCCTCAGGTCCTATCATTGGTCCTTAGAGAGAAGATATCACCACCTGCTCCTCTTCCTTCCCTTGTGAGGAAGCAATAAACTGCGAGGAGGTCCTCCCTCAGTCTTCTCCAGGTTGAACAGACCAAGAGACTTAAGCTGCTCCTCATACAATGTCCCCTCTACATATTTCACTAACTCTGTCGCCCTTCTCTGGACACTCTCCAGTAGTCTGACATCCTTTTTTGTACTGTAGTGTCCAAAACTGCACTCAGCACTTGAGGTGGGGCCACAGCAGTGCAGAGTAGAGTGGGACAGTTGCCTTCCTCAACCAGCTAGCAATGCTGTGCTTGATGCACCCCAGGACATGGCTGGCTCTCTTGCCTGCCAGGGCACAGTGGTGGCTCATGTTCAACTTACTGTCAACCACAAGCCCCAAATCTCTTTCCACAGGGCTCTAGCCTCTCACTCTCCATCTAGCATTGCTGCATCCCAGGTGCAAAACCCAACACTCACCTTTGTCAAACTTCATGTAGCTGGTGATTACCCAGCTCTCCAATTTGTCCAGATCCCTCTGCAGTGCCTCTTTACCCTCAAGAGTGTCAACAACTATTTTTCCTTGTTCAACTACGTGAGCAATCTCATTATCTTGTCATAGAAGGAAATAAGTTTGTCAGGCAGGACATTCCCTTTACAAATGTGTTCTGACCAATGACTCTGTCATCTTTCAGGAGATTTTCAGCAGCTCCCAGAATAATCTTCTCAGTAGTCTTACCAGGCACTGAAGGGAGACTAACAGGTTGGTAGTTACTGGGGTCATCCCTGCTGCCCTTCTTGAAGACTGGGATAACATTTGGCAGTTTCCAGTGAACTGGTACCTCTCCAGATTCCCAAGAACATTGAGAAATCATTGAGAGACTTCTTGCTGTGACATCAGACAGCTCTTTAAGTACCCTCCGATGAATCCCATCAGGCATCACTGACTTACAGGGATCCAGATGGAGCAGTAAATCCTGCACAAACTTGAGGTTGACTGAGAGTTTATTCTTTGCACAGTCTTGGTTCTCTAGCCCAGGGAAGGGCCCAGGACCATCATCAGTATTGAAGACAGAGGTGAAAAAAAACATTAAATGTCTCTGCTTTGTCTACATCCCTGTGAATGAGGTGTCCAGGCTTATCTAGTAATGGGCCACTGTTATGTCTGGCCTGCTTTTTGTTATTAACATATTTTAAAAGTCCTTTTTCTTATTCCTTCAAAGTGCTGGCCAGCTTTAAGCCTAATTGAGCTTTGGTCACAAGAATTTCTACCCCACAGTGACTAACAACATCCCTGCAGTCCTCTCATGTCACACCTGTCCTTGTTTCCACAGGCCAGACATCATCCTTTTATGCCTCTGTTCAAGTAGAAGATCCCTGCTCAGCCAGGCTGGCCTTCTGCCCCACCTGCTTGGCTTCTGTCATTTCAGAACTGCATGGTCCTGTGCTCTTAGGAGGTAGTACTTATAAAGGGACCACCACTGATGGACCCCAGCATCTTCAAAAGCTTTTCCCCAGGGGATCTTGCTAAGCAGTTCCCTGAGGAACCTGAATTTTGCTTTTTTCACATCCAGAGTGGAGGTCTCACTGTCAGTTTTTCTCCTGTTACCATTGATGCTAAACTTCACTGCTTTGTGGAGCAAACTGCAGAAACTAAAGTGACCATTCACAGGAGTGCTCACACACTGAAAGGCTGGTCTGCCTGAAATATCAGACCAAAAGCAGTTTCAGGACATAAAATATTGCTGGCATACAGCACTTATACCTCCAATTGTTACTGCTACACTTTGAATTTCCTCTGAATTAGGGACTGACTACCAGTGGTTGCTTTTCAAAATTCAAAGCTTTATTTAGTTTAGATAATATTCATATTTTCATTACGGCATCTCCATCACTGGGAAAAAATTGCCAAGCATACTAGTGAGTACCTCATGTGAGCTCTCCACCATATGGAAACATAGATCAAATCTAAATGGATAGCTGCCTCTCTCCAGACATTTTTGGAGACAGTCCTGAATGGTAACAAACTATTCCTGATTATGCCATTGAACAGAATGGACAAGAGTAAATCAGAAAGAGCAAAAAATTATACCACCAATACTAGCAGTAACAGAAAAGAAGTATTTCAGAATTCTTCATATTCTCATGACCTGCAGAGTGCTAAATACCTTTATTTATTTATTTTTACATTCAGTGGATACTTCCTAATTTAACAACCTGGCAATTACTTTAGACCACTGCAAGCTTTACTTGAGCTACTACACACTTGGACCCAACACAGTACTCTCTTCTGCTGAAGCCAATTTCTATTCAAAGCTACAGTGCAAACCTGAAACCAGTTTCCAAACACCAGATTAGTAGAACTACTTTAGTGCAGCTCAAGATCATTAATTGCTATCAATTCTGGTTGTTTTTGAAGAGCTAAGAGTAGCTAGAAAAACAGTATGATGCATTTGTTATGAACAGAAAGAACATATTCATCATTCTCCAGTCTTTACACAAGACTGTTTTGCCAAGTCTCTTTCTATGGCTTTAAAGTGGACATTAAACATGAAGGGAATAACCCTTTATCTACTGATACCATTTCTCAACTGAAAAATACACATGCCCCAATCACTCAAGGTGGTGGGTGTACATTTTTTTCTGGAGACAAACAATGCCTATGGCCATCACGAGAAACTGGCATTTATCTCTAAATCCTAAATTCTATGACATATGTTTTTATTTCAAGTTTTCTTCTCTCCCTGATTCAAAGCACTGGCAACAGAAATTGCATCAACAGATTTTTGGCATAGCCATGACAGATCCCACATTACAATGAAAAAAAAAATCCCCCAAAACTGCATGTCACATTTCCTCTTTGAGACCAGTGAAAGTCCAGTGTATCAAAACATGACATGCCAGACTTTTGAAGTTATTGAGTTGTATACACTAATACCAAAGGGCTGACATGCAGATTAAGACTGCAGTCCATGCATTTAATGTTCAGAGAGATCGTTAGATCACCTGATTTCACAATCTGCATAATGCACAAGGCATTTCAGGCAGCATTTCATGTAAGCACTACAATGACTCATAACTGGTAATTCATGGACCCCCTTCACCAAGGATGCCAGAAACTGGAGCTGAAGGACACCTGCAACACTCTTGTTTCTCAGAGGTAGAATCAGATACTAACCAAAAGCAAACATGAGAAAGCTGGAAAAGAAACTGCAGAGAGTATAGAAGCAAAGTAAGTTAACATGTATTTGCTAATGTTAGCATCTCACATCAGCTTAAAAGTACAAACAAACACAAAGCCATATTTTAGGTTGCCACAGTAACAAGCACCAGATCAGAAAATCATCACCAAATTTAGTTATTTTTTTTGAGAAAAAAAAAAAAAAACATGACCGTCATGAATTCCCTGGTGTATCCTCTATATCACATAAACAGAAAGCCAGGTCAGCAAACATATTTAAAGTATGGGCTGTGGATACAAATGTCCTGTACTTTTATCTCAAAGTACTTATCCTGACCCATGAAACAGAGTTGTTTAGTTTCATAACAAATAGGCAGTGTTTCACAAGGACAGAAAAGGAAGAGATGACCATGTAGAAGCCTCTTGCAGTGCACAGACATCAACTGGAAAACCTTCATATAGCTATAAGAAAAGTGGACTAGGGCAAAAGACATATCTGTGAAAAGTATTCTGCATGTAGACAGCTCCTTCCATCCTGAAATGACAGCTTTCCTCAGCTGACTATGAGTATCTCACTAAAAGAGAAAACGAAAAGGTACTAAGGCAAACATCCTCTGCGGAGCACACGACTGTTTTACTGTGTGCTTCTCAAATTTGGTAGAAATGCACAGCTTTTTAGCTCATCTGATCATACAATCACCCTAAGACTCAAATACAAGGTGTGTTTCCAGAGTCACGACACTAAAACCAGAAATGTGTGAAGAACTCCATTTGTCACAGCACCCCAACTTATAGATTTACAACACCAAGAAAAAAATAGCAATTCTAGTTATGTTTTATATTTTTCTAGAATATCACAGAATATATACCTATGCCTTTCTAACAGCCTCTAAGCAATTCTGAACCTTTCTGTAATCCCATCAGAGGCTGTGATGTCACCTAAGTGTGTTTGCACTGTGACAACTGGTGCGTCAACGCCCATAGAAAATATTCTTTGTGAAAAAAATACCTAAAACAAAAGTACCTGATGTACCTATCTTTGATTTTTAAAAATTCGTATCAAGTGTCTCAAAATTCTTGGAACATCTCATTTCCTCAGGATGGAAAATAGCAGCACTGACACTCCTGCAGTGTTTTAACCTCAAGTTTTAAGCTCAGAGTTTATCAAAACTTTCATTAGCTGTCCAGCTTGAAATTCTTCTTGACTCAGTCTGTTCTAGATATGGGTTTGTTTGTGTTCATATAGTTTAAAAGGGAAGTACTACTCTACAAAGTACTACTAAGTACTACTTCTACAAAGGGAAGTACTACTTTACTACTCTTATTTGCAGCATGCCTAATAAAGTGTTTATCATAGTAAGAGGATAAAAAACCCCTTAATCTTGCAATATAATCAGTAAAACCTCTTCTGAGCAACTTTACACTTAAGGCGAAAGGACAAGATTGAAAACTTACTTTCTGTAATACATTATTAAACCTTTAAAAAAACCCCAGTAATTATGTAATATGAGGAATACTTCTGCCAGCTGTACCTGCAAGTATTTTCCTGATGTAGAAGGTAATTCTAGAGAGAGCTGAGTGGTTCTTTCTTCCTTTTAAAACCAGATTTACTTCATTTGTAATCATGGGCTTAAATTCCAAGAATTTACTTTCTATGGTCTGCCATGAAATACCTGACCACTGAAGTTAACCCCCTAATCTGAGTATTACTATCAAAGGAAGGGGAATAGCTACAATTCAAAAAGGCAAAAGAGGTGACAAAGTTTAAGGTACAAGTAACTCAAACTCACGCTGGAATTTGACAGCTTAAGTATGATCTTTTCTTGTTGCCCATCTGTCAGAAATCTTGCATATATGACCCTTCACAAACTGTGTCAAGGAACTGATTTGGTAGCACAAAAGTCAAAACGCAAGCCAGACTTGTACTGATAAGGTAGAGTTAACACAAAAAAAGATGTGTTTTATTACAATGGTAACCAGATGCAACACTGAGTACCAACAAGGACTAGATCTGTTGAATAAGGTGATGTTTTTACATAGTCACTTTTCAAAGCAGAACTACATTTTAAGGGGTTTTGCATATGTTTTACCTAGAGACCTCTGTGATGAAGTGCCAATATCAACTTCCCTTTCTCTGTAGTTGCCAGTTTTGGGTTTTTTTGTTTTTTTGGTTTTTTTAAATATGTGCCAACCAGTTTCAGCTTGTTGAACAACATTTTTTTAAAATCAGCTGCCTTGCTGGAATGTTGAACTGATGCATGTGTGGGTGTATTTATAATACAAGCAAAAAATACATTAAAGCAAGGGTCTAGTTTAAACCTATAAATACAAAGAAATTAAGCACTAAGGCAAAGTACTGAACAGATACCTCTCTACATATGATAATACCTTATAAAAACAACCACTAACTTGCATAGAAAGTACTAAGTGGAAGTGCTCTGCTCATTTATTATAGTGGTTTATATAGTGGTTTATATGGTTGAACTGTAAAACTAATGGAATAACACAAGCCATATTATTCTTTAATGGAAGGAGCTATATTTGCAAAATATTTCATTCTCAAGTATTATATGTAATAAAATTATGCAATGCAATATGTTTGACAATGTATACTTGACTGTATGCTAAGGTGAATTTCTATTCAGCCAAATAATAAAATAATTATGTAATCAAGCAAAAGAGCAAGACTAAGATGTCAGATCTCGATACACTTAAAGGAACCAAAGAAGCATCTTGACCTGGAGAAGCATTAAGATTTTCTAATAAAGTCAGCTTCAAGCACAAAACCCTACCTGTTTCAGGCCCAGATCTCTTAAGTTATCATACACAGCAATTAGAAACTGATTAGGAAATGTCACTCCTGCTATCCAAATTTATGTTACATTGGGACTAAAGCAACAATGGGATAGCAGACTGTCACACAAATCTAATAATAGAGACAGCTCCCACAAGCACACACACACAGACCTCCACCCAACACCAGTTATCATGCAGACTGTAAACTCTTGTACTTAAGATATACAGTACTTTGTAGCTCCCACGGGAACAAACCATGGAGCTTGATAAACCATTGCACGACAAATACTGAGGTGCTACTTCTGAAAGACTTTTGAGCTTAATTGTATCTGCTTTTGACAACAGGTAAGATACTAAATTCTTCTTTGTGTTATTATGTTGGACAGAGTGAGAGAGAAGAGTTAATTGAAAGGTCTTGGGAAACTTGTAAGGTTTTGCAGCTCTAATAGCGACTTTTGGATAACTACATGATCAGCATCACTTTGATAAAGAACAGCTATTTGTGTAAGTACTGTCTTGAGCCTGGGTGTGACTTCTAGTCCACTAGTAGAGTAACAAGCTGGTTTGCAAAAAAAGTTTATTATTAAAAACAATAAATACCAATAAGTTTCCCCAAATTGCAAAACCAGAAAGGTTTAGAAGAAACTTGTTTTTCTCTTCCACATCTTTGTGCCACATTTCTATCACCTGAATATCTTCACTGCCTTTGAAGCATGGCGAGATGTTCATGATCTTCTCTGAAGCTTCCAATTTCTACACTTTTCTCCAATACTGCAGCAGCTGTCTGAATGGATCAGTGCACATTCTTTTGTTGCTTTCAGTGCATTGCCCTAATTTTCACAGGAAAAGTGAATGAAAAAGCCACCCACAGCACCTTCCTGGTCTTGACTTTTGTGTAATGACAACTGATTTCACCTGCTTGAACAGTTCAATGATTTTTTGAGGGCAAAAAGAGCAGGACGGTCTTTAATTTTTAATCATTGCTTGATTTTTCCATTATGTGAAAGTAATTAATTTGTAAGTAGAAGGTATCTTGCATCAAAGACATTTTAAGAGTCCTCCAACTCAGTAGTTCTGCTTGCCACTGCCTGCCTCACTAGAGGAATGAATTTGAAGGGAAATAATGATGTCTAAGCTTGTCTAAACCTGATTAAGACATATGGACAGAAGAAATTGGTAGTTTCTGGTTTTGGTTTTGGGGTTTTTTTTTTATTTTCTCTTTTTGGCATTGCTTGCCTTTTCCTGTCAGTCACTCAAGAGTAGAAACAAAAAGTAGAAACTTGAGATTTCACTTATGCAGTACTTCAGCAGAAGTCCCTGCCACAGGCAGTTCATAGGAAGGTCTCAGAGATGTAAATGAACTAGTTAGCTGTCCCAGATGTATCCTTCATGTTTACATGCCTTCCTTTCTGAAAAAGTATAAAGTTCCTTCAGGTAACTTATTAGTGATCGAAGCAACTAACCTAGCAAGCTGAAAAGATTATATGTCAGCAAATGAAATGTTAGTCATAAAAAGTTGTCTGTGCTCATCTGTTAGGAGTGGTAAGGCTCTAAGCACTGTTATTTTTTAAACACCTGAATACTCAAAAAAAAAAAAAAATCATAACACAGCTTAAAAATACAAGGAATTCCTGCAATAGTATACGCCCAATTCATATTCCATGTGTATGTCTTTATCAGTCCAGGACTGATCTTTTATGGGTCTGCCTCTATGTCTACAGTAAACTTTGGCAGTATTTGATGACTGTGACTGCATAAACCCCTGTTTTGGCACAGTGGGTCCAACCCATCCACAGTACCCACCTGCAGGAACAACCAATCCATCAGGAACTTGCCCACAAGCACACTCCCCAAAGAGGGACTCGCAGGTGCTCTTTAACCATCGAACAAACACCAGTTCAGCATGGTACTCTCAGGGCAGCTAACTTGCCATCACTATTGCCTGATATTTGAAATCTTCACATCAGTTTAACAGGTTGAATCTCAATGGCTTGAGCACAATGCTTTCTGCATCCTTCCAGCTTGCAAAGGTGCATAAGCATCTGACCTAAAAGCAGTCAGAGCACTTTTTCATCACAGCTGTAATTTAACTTAAATCAATTGCAAATCTTCAGAGAGAAACCCACTCTTATAATAATGACAACAAACTAAAGATTAAAACAGTTTTAGTTCAGTCAGACTTATTGCCACAGACACTGTAACACCACAACTGTAACACCACAATTTCACAAAACTATCTTCCTTTAAGTTAGTTTACTGTAATTTGATAAAAATAATTTCACCATCCCAATTTAAGACTTATTTCTCTGTTAATTATGCTTCTTTGACAGGCAATATGCCCACTCACCAGTGCTAAGAGTAACTGAAGCCGTGCTCACTTTCTCTCCTGTTGAAAATCAAGGTCGTGTGCAGCTTGTAAAACATTTTTCAAGATACACCTCGAGTCTTTATCCAAATCAAAACTTAGTTATGACTATTTTACTAACACTACTGTAAAAGATATGGCTATGATGAAAAGCAAGAGTCCAGATATAAGAATTAAAAAGTACATTTGATGTAACAGGGAGGAAGGTTTAATACACATTCCACTCCTGATAATGTCAAAGTTAAATAGCTTGTCAGAGCTACCAATATGTGAGATGTTAATAAAAAAAACAACTTCTGGTGTTTGCATTTTAATGCAATGAATTGGAATGAATGAATTGACATTGAAATGGTTAGCTTAGTTTTGTAACTATAGACAACTTCTCAAATTTACATTTTTTGTTTGCAATAGCATTAAATATTTATGTTAATTTGTGCTTAATACTATGTCACAAAAATAAATCTATTTAAATGACAGAATGCAAAACGGAGGAAAATAAAAATCTCAAAGTATTTCATGTCATGCAGACCACTTTTTCTAATTTATGTCTGCCTTCAAAATACATACTAAGTTAAATAAAGAAGGCTAGATGTATTATAACCCTATTTTACATTTAGTTCTGTGCAACTCAGAAATTAGTTCAGGACCAGCAGCTTGCCTTTCATTAACAAATACACAGTATTTCCCACTTTCTTTCAGGGACATCTTATTTTGATTCTTGAAGAACACCTGTTTCAGCAGAAGATATTAGGCACCCAGAATATATTGGTCAGGTGTCTCAAGCAATATATTTGCTTTTTAAAACCTTAGTTATTGTTATTCAAATATTTATATCCAAGTGCAAATGGCACTGAAAAACAGACTAGTTTCTTCAGGGTCACACAATAAAAGAGCTGATAAAAAAAAAAAGAAAATATTTGGGAGGGCTGAAGGGGAAAATCCTCCAGAAAGAAGAGGAGGTAACAACAGATGGTAGATAAAGGAAGAAATAATTCATAATACCTATCTACATAAACAAAATAAGGCATACTTTTCCACAAAGAAGCTCATAGAACGTTTCCTACTAGACAAAACATTGGCAGCCTAGCTGTGGTGGAAAATTAACAAAACCAAACAAAATGAAAACGCCTGAGATGTAGGAGCTAAGAACAGCCTGCAGTCTGAGCCTGGCCTGCAAGCAATACATGTTTTAAACAAAGAGCTTGTCTTTCACGGAACAAGAGTATCCTGGAAACACATCCTGAAAGTTAGAGTAAAATGATAAAATTTTATTAGGAAGCCTTAACCTATTTCCTCATGAAAGTGACTGATATTTCAAAAAGTTGTGGAAATGTTCGTGTCAGGTGAATATAACTGAAAGGAGTAGAAACAAAGACGGTGTGCCTTGGGGACACCAGGACCTGATGAGTACTTTGCTATACTGCAGATGGGAGTAATAACAAAAAAAAGTTCCCCTAAACTCTCCTTCTAGATACTACTAGGTACATCTTTACGCTATTTCAATTAAGAAAGCAAAATAAATGATTAAACATCTATTATGTGATAATTTAGTGAATAACAGTTTCACGGCAGTACTATATGCAGTCTTGAAAGACCTACTCCTGTTTTCTCACTGACAGTGTAGGAAGGTATAAAGCTATATATTTTTAATTGAAGAAATACCCTTTGGTTTTCAAAGACAGACAATTTATTTTGGGAGAGGCCGAAAACCTAACTTGAAATGGTCTAGGTAGTGGATTAAAATAGCATCCACATAATGATACGAATGCTTCCTTTTTAAGGGAGGCCCATCAGTTGTGGCAAAGACAGGCGAGAAAACACAGCTTAGGAGCAGGAGTGCCAGAGAGAGGAGGTGTTGTGGCCTGCCTGGATGCCGCCACAGGCACCCCTGGTAGAGTCAGGGGAACAAGGGATATATTACCTTTGTTGAGGCGGAAGATCAGGACGTCTAGGGCAAAGCCGTTAGAAAAAAAGAGACAAAACTGGTAAGTAATAATTATGTAGGATAACAGAAGAGCTCCCTTACTTTCTACAGGACCGGTGCGGGGAATACACTGAACTGAGAAGGGGAAGGCAACCATTATTCAAAGGAGAAAGGCGTCTCTCCTCCTTTCAGCTTTCAGTTGAAGCTTGGAGGCAGATTAGGCTGGATAACTGAACTTGCAAGGACTGAAACGTCAGTGGCTTGCCAGTCATGCTGGAGAAACATGCTCATCGTATCCACTAATGCACCTTGAAATAAATTACAGAAAATCTAAAATAATTATTTGAAATTGAAAGAACAAAAGAACAGGTGACATGGTCACTAGCATGAAACAAGCATCCATACCTTCAAAACCACATCATAGAGAAAAGCTGTGAAAAGCAGTCATACCAAGCCTACACAAAAATAAGGCCAGATCTCCTAGCTTGCACAGCTGTGTGGGAACTGTATCTGTCATCTCACAGCTCCCCATGCAAACAATCCTGGACCAAGACAAAGCCATGGAAGAATCAGTTTAAAAAGCATAATCTTTCTGAACTTGGAAAAGAAACAAATTAAACCCATATGTTACATAAGAAACAAGAGGTTCCATAAGCAGCTGAATAAGTAAGATTTGGTTTTCTGTAAAACACAGATCTGTGTTGTGCGCTGATTCTTTGATACCTTGCATGGGGTGACTCAGTTTTCAGGAGAGCCCTCAGAGATGCAGAAGTTGGACAAAGAGTCAAAAGGCACACAGGCAGGTACACACATGCAGAAAACACCATCACACAAGCTTTGTTTTCTTAGGAAACCATGCTTAAAACCAATTCCTCAATGAATACTTATTTTAAAGCAAACCTCACCTCTGACATGACAGTAGAGAAATATGTTTTTTAATAATGAGAGTGCTAATCACATGCCTAGGACAAAAATCTAAAGTCTGTTTTAGAGATTAGGAATGCTGAAGTAGAATCATAGAATCACCAGGTTGGAAGAGACCCACCAGATCACTGAATCCAACCATTCATATTCAACACTAAACCATGCCCCTCAGTATGTCATCCACCTGTGCCTTAAACACAGGTGAGGGCCCAGAACTGAACACAGGATTCAAGGAGTAATCTCACCAGTGCCAAGTACAGAGGAAGAATAACCTCCCTGGACATGCTGGTCATACTGTTTCTGATACAAGCCAGGATGCCATTGGCCTTCTTGGCCACCTGGGCAGAAGTAAAAACAAAACAAAACAAAGCAAAACAAAACCTTGCTGTAATTTTCAAAGGCCTGAAGAATTAAATACCAGGAATAGATGAAATTTTTAACTGCTTTGATACCTCAGAACCTGAGTTTCTTAAGTTAACTTAATTGAAACTCATAACCTTCTCTCTGTTATAAACCAAAATGCATTATACAAAGAAAAGAAACAACCAACAAACAATACACGGTTCTTCTATACTTTCAGATGATCAACTGATTGCAATGAGCTCCTGTATAGAGCCTGAGAAGCTCATTTCCATACTTCACATAATTAAATCTTCAGTCACACTGGGACATTTGGGCTCAGAAAGAAAAGTAAAATTATATTTATCATATTTTATAACAGTCAATTGAAAAACTGATATTGTGGCAGTCTTGACTACAAAATTACCATTCCCACTGGTTTGAAAAAGTTGCTGGTTTGTTCCACCCTCAACATTACCTGCAGAGAACACTAGAATCATCTTTGCAGTATAAAATAAAACAAAATACTGAGCTTTTCAACAGCTGTAATATTAAAACTGACAGGCTTCTACAACATATTTTAATTTCAAAAAAAAGAATGTTATGCAGTAGGTGCAATGTCCCAACTGAAAAGACACCTGCCAGTAGCCTGTATACAGCTGTAATTAATCCAGAAGCTTCAGACACATCATTCTTACAGAACGATGTGATATGGTTAGGCAAGGTTCACTAGTTGCCAAATTAACCTATTAAGAAATCCCATCAACAAAACAGTTGGCACAAGGAAGTATTATGTTAATCCTTCATCAAACTGGTAAACTAGATCTAGATTGCCATTGATTTTAATTATTAAAAATTTAAGAGATATTTAATACTGACTGATGTTTAACCTAGTTCTTTCTATCTCATAAGAATAAAAAGATTATACTAGACATATAGATCTATTGCTTTTTTTTGTCTTAAAAAAAAGACAACAGTGTCCAATGGCATGAGGTTTAACACGGCCAAATGCTGGGTCCTGCACTTGGGGCACAACAAGCCTATGCAGAACTACAGACTGGGAGAAGCCTGGCTGGAAAACTGCCAGGAGAGGGACCTGGGGGTGTTGGTCGACAGCCGACTGACCATGAGCCAGCAGTGTGCCCAGGTGGCCAAGAAGGCCAATGGCATCCTGGCTTGTATCAGAAACGGTGTGACCAGCAGGTCCAGGGAGGTGGTTCTCCCTCTGTATTCAGCTCTGGTGAGGCTGCTCCTTGAATATTGTGTCCAGTTCTGGGCCCCTCACCACAAGAAGGATGTTGAGGCTCTGGAGCAAGTCCAGAGAAGAGCAACGAGGCTGGTGAAGGGGCTGGAGAACAGACCCTATGAGGAGCGGCTGAGAGAGCTGGGGTTGTTTAGCCTGGAGAAGAGGAGGCTGAGAAGAGACCTCATTACTCTCTACAAGTACCTGAAGGGAGGTTGTAGAGAGGAGGGAGCTGGCCTCTTCTCCCAAGTGACAGGGGACAGGATGAGAGGGAATGGCCTCAAGCTCCGCCAGGGGAGATTTAGGAGGTTTTTCACACAGAGGGTCATTGGGCATTGGAATAGGGTGCCCAGGGAGGTGGTTGATTCACCTTCCCTGGAGGTGTTTAAGGCACGGGTGGATGAGGTCTTGAGGGACTTGGTTTAGTGTTAGATAGGAATGGTTGGACTAGAAGATCCGATGGGTCCCTTCCAACCTGGTTGTTCTGTGATTCTGTGAAAAATCAGTCAGACACAAGACATCACAAGAAATGTAACACGTCAAGTGTTTAGTAGCTTGAGAAATGCTCACCTAGCATTATTGTTCTTCTGTACTGGAAATGAGATTCAACTACATGTTAAGAAACTTCAATGGGCTGATTTTCTAAAGTAAGCAGCTTGCAACTTGAGACACATCTCAGAAACGTATACTCAAGACAAAAAAAGCTTAATAAAGGTCAAGATTCAGGTAAATTCTGCACTTTTGGTATAAGCATTAAGTGCACTAGAAAATATTCAAAAGGATTTCAGTCACTTTTATGCTCAAGATCAATTTATAGGATTAAACACATCTGTCCTAGTATCTTTAGTAACAATGTTTACATAACAAACATGTTCTGTCTGTCACAGAATATTATAAAACTACTACTACTTATGGCTCTGGATTCCCCAGGAAATTAAATGTGGCCAAACAGTATTATATAGTTTTTCATAAGTGTTTAAAGAAGTGTCCAGAGGTTTTTTCTTTCCACATTTATCTTCAAAACAGAAGAAAATTTTTCAGAAAAAAATTTTTCAGAAATTAGAAATGTGACAATAATGACCTTTGCACACTTCCAGAAGCCAAATGCAATCTTTATAATAAGAAAGATTAATATCCACGTATGTCCCACTAAATCATCTAGATTCACACAACAAGAAAGTTTCCACAATCAGCGGTAGGAATGCTAATGCCCTTATCAAATAGCTATTCATGGCCAGTGCCAGAAAACCTGTTCTACAAAACTCTCAGTACTTTCTCAAGTTCAAAGTCTCATCAAACACCAAGCACCTACTTTCTTACAGATCAATACTACATCTTCAACTTAATCAAATAGTTTCCCCACTACGGGATGTTGGATCCTAAGGATTATCATGCTTCTTTGAAACACCACAAAATTAAATTAAGTCTATTTTTGAAGAATACTGTAAATAACAGTAAAGCTCTAACAGTAAACTCCTAAGTTTTGCTGAGTCGCCTACAAATGATGCGAAAACAAGTATGTCGGATTGTGTGCAGAAAAGGGAAGCAAGTAAAAGGATTCATTACAGTTTGCCATTTGTTTTCATTTGGGGTTTCAGAATTTGTTTGTTTTTAAGGCACTTGCACAGCCGCCAACTCAAACATCTCTGAAAGACAACAGTCAAAAATGAGAAGCTGCTGAACTTCCATGCATGATGAACAGCAGTTGAGCATGGCAGTCCATGGCTACACAGACTCCTCCCCAGCTGGTGAGGGTGTGTGTGGGGCAAAGGACTGCAGAATGAAACCCAGTGCCACGTACAGAGCAGTGACTGCACTGCCTCTGCTGTTTGCAGCTGAGCTCCATGAGAAGATGACAGAATCCTTAACCTGACTATAATTGCCATGTGCTGGTTCCTTTCCCTGGCATACCAGAGATTTCCTCTCCCCACAATCTGTTGGTATAATTGCTTGAATAACTGTTTGCTTACTCCATGCATTTAGAATGATCTGGGCTAGCTTTGACATCAGTAGTGTGGTAACTTGTAGCAGGGCCAGTGGTGGAGAACATTGAGGTAGGAAAAGATGCAGAGTGGGTGGAGTGAGTTTGGGGTGTGAGGCAAGCTATACCTGCCCAACTAGAGGAAAAGAGAGCAAGGAGAGATAGGGATAAAGAGTGAAGGGAATGTGAAGGCTGAAGCCCACTGGCACATATCTGCAGTAACCAGTGGAACTGTTCAGAGTCTTCAGGGCTGGGCTGGGCATAGGACTGAGATCTTCAGCACGGCTGCCAGTGGCCAGCAGAGCAGCACTATGACCTACAGCTACAAGTGGACCTCCAGGTTGCTAAACACTGAAGCAGTTTGTGGCCAATAAAATCAAAGAGATGTTATTGCTCTACTCCCCATCTTCGGGAGGAACTCCCAGCTTAATGTCCACCATTGAGTAGAAAATCACACAATTAACATCTTTCTTGACAGACACCTGGGCAACTCAAGTGACAAACACTTTCTGATCGCTGGCTATAATACTTAACAGAGCAATTTAAAAGTATGAGCTAATATATTGTGAGATTTGGGACATAGTGTTACTATGGTTATAACCTCCTCTGCTGTCTTTCCCTTGCAGGCAACAAATGAAAAATGGAGCAGGAGATCATTTAGTTCAAAATATTAACTGGTCCAGCTCTGTATTCTCTTAACATAATTCTCTTTCTCTGTAGTCATTGAAGGTTTATTAAAGGTTAGAAGAAAATAAATGGTCCTGGGTAGATGGGCTGGGGGATAAGATTATTTTTGGTAATTGAGATGGAAAACTTTTGAGGCCCAATTCCCACCTTAGGCTGCTTACTAGGTAACTTGCCAATCTTTAAAGCTGTTACAACTAGATTTATAATACCTTGCCAGACAAAATACACAAGGAATTAACTGGAATGATCACAAATGCTTTATTTTTTTTTTAAGTCACTTACTTACTTGCCAGAACTATATTTAAAATACAACATTTACCAAGAGTTTTATATGGCCCCCATAATTGCTGCGCATCTATCTGAAACCAATCAAAACAAGCAGAAGTCTATTTAGAAATATGGTTGGGAGATATTTTAATACATAAATAATATATGAAATTGCCTAGGGAGGATTTTAAAAAGGGAGTTTGATGACACGGGTAAGAAATTTTGCACTAGTGAATAGAAATAGTTGAAAACGGTGCAATCTTCTTTGGATAATAGATCATTTTATTGTCCAGTTTAACTATTGTAAAGAAAACCGAAGAGACTGAAATTATTGGCTCTGTTTAGAAATTATAATATTGAACAAATCAAAGTAAAAAAATAAAAGCCCATAACAATACTGGGAGATGAGAGGTCTGGTCAGGTTTTAGACAGACTATCCAAACAGCTGGAAAAGATGTTGATTCTCTGAGGAAAATTTGTAATGTATTTGACTCATGTTTTTGTGGAGCTGTAGATTATCCTGAGGGGTTTGAAAGAAGGAACATGTGCCAAGAAGTTAAGAACATTTTCTGGAAAATGATAGCATTTTAGTAGTGTTCCAATGCAGCCTGCAACAGAACCTAAAGTTAAGAAAAATATGAAAGAAAAAGTAAAACAAGTACTGGTGGGGTGGTCAGAATGAGAGATTACCGATTGATGAAGGGGATTCTTCTGCTTTGTTTTCACAAAATTTAAGTAGACTCATGTTTTAAAAATTAGGTTTTCTTTTAAAAGAATGTTTCCAGGATTAACTTTTAAAAATTACCAATTTTTTCCTAATTTTCACAATTTTACATCCATTAGAATGACAGAACAGAAATAAAATTCATCATTAATATGGCTCTCACTGGCTTGCTTTCTCAAGTCACATATGTACTACATGCTGTAAGTGACAGACTACCCTTAACATGTGTAATACTGTCTTCACAAGTAAATCTGTTTTATAATGATTATGACTTTACAAACTATTTATTTTTAGAGATTTGCAATATGCTCTCCCTCACCATTTTCATGTACTTTATGAAAGTGGTAATTATGGAGATATTTTGTATCTTTCTGCAATTACATCTTCCTGTCTTAGAAGCCAGCTTCATGTAATTAAAGATCAGGCTGGAATGACTCAAAATGTCACTTTTCCAGACAAAGGTTGTTGTCTTCCCCTAAAAATGGTGGCTGAAATCTGTGAGGTATCAAATCAAGATGACTAATATGCATCATCTTACTAATTACTAATTATTTAGTCATTACTAAATTAGCAATAAAGGTAAATGTTTGGAAACTATTCCAAGTTAGTTTCTTGTCCCAGTGATCAGTTTCGGCAAGGGGACAACTTTCATTTAAGTGATCCAGCATTTACTGTTTCATTGGGAAAAAACAACAAAAACAAAGTACTGTGGAAGAATCCTGCAGAATTTGCAAACACCATTTGACTGACAGCACCCAGTGACAAACAAGCTTCTGTGAGAAGGGATGTGCTCAGTGTAGCTGACTTATCACGAGGCACAAAGGACTGCAATGGGCACTCAGAGCTTGATGCAGAGCACTGTGCCCCGTAAGGGTCCCCAAGCAGAGAACCTTGGGGGTTATACACACCTACCCTAACTGTATGAGTACCACAGCCTCACATGCAAATGTGGTTGACAAGAAAGTTATACCACTGCCCAAATAATCACATCCAGACCAACGGGGGCTAAAGATAGCAAGTGAGACAGTGATACTGAGACGGCAAGCATCACCCAGATCAAATGCATTAGGAGTGATTAATTTAGATAGGAATGGTTGGACTAGAAGATCCTATGGGTCCCTTCCAACCTGGTTGTTCTGTGATATGCAAGGATTCACAATTCTCAGAATGTCAGAGCAGGATACACACTTCTGAGATGTGCAAGTAACGAGAGTCCATCAAGTTATCTATCAAGCTGAAGCCAGTTTTGTACACAAGAAATTTTCATCCCCTTCTAGCATGGGAAGCCTCCAGCTATGCCTGCCAAGCCAGGTTGTTGGTAGGGTCTGTACCACCACACAGGAGGTTCCTGGCACAGCTAGGATCCTCACAGGTAGGTGGCTAAACCTGCTCTTCATCGGTAGAACCACACTGGAAGACTAACTGGCCATGTGGCCCAAAGGCTTAAGTATATTTGCAAATACACTGGCAATACCAGTTTTGAAAAGACAAGCACAGTGAACGAGGTTGTAAGACCCCAATTCTGTTCCCAGAAAAAGTCTAAAGCAATTCTGCCATTAATTTTGTTAAGAGGACACAGCTTTGCAGAAAAGTAATCAAGTTCAGATTGTTTGCAAGCTTAACAGTTTTAAGGCTGAATGATGAACACATCCAAACCTTCAGGGAAAAATTCTGCTTGCTCTTTTAGTCCCAAAATGACAATTAGAGTTTAAGGGGTACAGTTGAGCAGATACAAACACCAGTTTAAAATTCAGTCCAGAATCCAGAAGACAGCAGCCAATTGAGAAGTATCTGGGGGCGTCCGGATCATTCCAAAGAATTTATAACACAAACCCAGCATTTACTTAATAATCATAATAAATGTACAAGAGTATGCTAATATAACAAGACAAAACAGGAATTCTATTTACCAGGATACAAAATTCTGACCAAATTCTACATCAAGCCATTTAAACTTAAGAAAGTTTGAAATTGGGTCTTCACCCTAAAAAAATTACTGACTGAGCAGCATAATTTTAATTTTGAGTAGAAACTGGGTAAGAAATATGTAATAAGAAGACTTCTGTTATAGTGGAAGACCTCAATCTGTTTGAAAGACACAGTCTGGTTTTTTCACCAACAACAAAACAAAAAAATGCAGATTCACAGACTAAATCTTTAACATTGAAATGTTTTTCCTACGTTCTTAATTTAAACTGTACCTCAATTTTGGATCTGTTACAGAAGTGGAGGCAGTTCTTTTAAGATGAGTTTAAACTCTTATGCACAAATATTTCTGCATTTTGGTGATCAGATGGGTCTGTTTTAAGACAATATGACATGACAGGTAGCACATTTGCAGGAGATCTTTGAGTCTCTTGGTTACTCTGCAAGATGCAGGTCTAAAGGCAGAGTGACATCAACCAGCCGAGAAGTGCAGTAATCTCTTGGGACTAGTTGTCATGTCTCATTGTAATTATGAAAGAAAAATGGTAAACAAGGAAGCTAGTATGCAATTATGAATTTATGGACGTTTGTTAATGAGCGTCTCGGATCTATTCAGATAGCTCCTTTTGGAGTACTTTTTGAATTTTACAGGCTGTTTCAAAATGGTCCTTCAAACTGATTAAAAATACCACCATCATTAGGTTATGTGAGAAAAAACACACTATTATGTTAACACAAATACACTATGAAAACCTGGGGAACACATGCCCTGTAAGTTTCATCAGCTCTTTCCAGTGGACAAATAATCCAGGGATGGAAAAAAAAAGAGGAGAGGGAGAATGGGATTTAATACATAAAGGAACAAAAAAGAATGACCCAAGAGGACTCTAAGGACCAAATTTAATATATTTCTCGTTTAAGCCACACAGACAAAAATGAGGTATCAGAAGTCATACATTGTGATTTATGCTAAAGGAATCCTTCAGAAAAATCCCCAGACAATTACACAAAAAGATAATGAGGATAAGATGATACAATTTAAATGCAGATCACCCAGACAGACACCCTCTCGGTCATTTACTAAGTCCAGACAGATGGTTCTTACAGCAGTTCTCTTACCCAGACTATCCTTAAAATCACTTGGCCAAAGCATAACCTAAGGACAAAACCCAGGAACAAAAAAATATTTAAAAAAAATCTTTTTTTAAATATTAAGGATTATGAAAAAATAGAATGCAACTAGAGTATGGAGATAGTAAGAGAAACAAAAGAAACACTGATGATTTATAATGAGTGCTGGTACCAGACAGGGGAGTAGGGTTGGGATGGCAGTGGATAAGCAGTTCATAAAAGTGTCTTGGGCTACAGGTCATATACAATATAACACAATATCTTTTTTATGGGGGAGATTTACTTGCATGTTTGCTTAATCCTTTGCTGCATGCCTTGGTATACATATGATCCTTACGAGAGACAGCGCAGTGCCGTTTCATTATATGGTGTTTAACAGTATCCAGGCTCTGGTGCACAGTTAGAGTTTTCTAATTGATCAGAATATATTTCTCCCAAATAAAACTAAGTTTTCCAGGATATTTTGAACAACATTGAATTACCTGACAAAGCCTTGAGAGCAGTCTGTCCACGAAACAAAGAAGAGTAGGTCACTGAACATTGCTCACTGCCATCAGCTACAACCCAACTAAGTAAAAAAATTTTGTCTGAAACTGTATTTCATTGTCTCACATTGAGAAAACCCGTTACTACAAGCCCACTTGATACATCATCTTCCTTGCAGAATAACCCAGATGCAGTACATCACACAACTCAACCCAGTTTCAGAGCAGTATGCCACTGAACTCATACCTGTGAAGCCATTCTGGTCTAAGGGCAGAAGAGGTCCACTTTCCTCCTGCCTGTTCATCTTTCACTTTGAAAAGTTGTAAAAGGGAGGGAAAGCATGACATTGCAGCTGCAATATATTTCTAGTCACCAGCATACCAACCCCCGCCACCCAATACCATCTGTGCAGACCCTTCTTTAACAGACAACCTCACACAGGTACCTACAACCTGGGCAAAACTTAAATGGAGGGCTCAGATCCTAGTTCAACCAACTGAAGTGACTCTGAGTGAAAACGAGAGATCAGCCTTCACATAGCAGTGTTGCAAGTCCCTGCGTTATGCATTGCTTTAGACACTCAGGTCACCGAAGTGGCCATCACTCCAGCTCAGTGTTCCAATATCTTCATCCATGATATTGACAGCAAGACTGAGAGAACTCTCAGCAAGCTTGCAGATGACACAAAGCTGAGTGGTGTAGCTGCCACACCAGAAGGACCAGAAGGACCTGGAACAGCTGGAGTCGTGGGCCTGTGCAAACCTCATTAGGTTCAACAGGACAAGTGCAAGGTCCTAGACCTGGGTCGGGGCAATCCCCGATTTCAGTTCACTATGGAGGATGATGTGATTGAGAGCAGCCCTGCAGAGAAGGACTTGAGGGTGTTGATTGATGGGAAGCTTGACATGAGCCGACAATGTGTACTTACAGCCCAGAAGGCCAACTGTAACCTGGGCTGCATCAAAAGAATCAGGGCCACCAGGGCAAGGGAGGTGACTCTGCCCCTCTATTCCTCTATTGTGAGACCTCATCTGGAGTACTGTGTCCAGTTCTGGAATGCTCAACATCAGAAGGATATGGAGCTGTTGGAACGGATCCAGAGGAAGGCTACAAAGATCACCAGAGAGCTGGAGCACCTTCCATATGAGGACAGCCTGAAAGAGTTGGGCTTGTTCAGCCTGAAGAAGAGAAGGTTCTAAGGAGATCTTATCGTGACCTTCTAGTACCTGAAAGGAGCTACAACAAAGCTGGGGAGGGACATGTGATAAAGGACAGGTTGGATGGGGTTTTGGGCAGCCTGAACCAGTGGGATGTCCTTGCCTATGGCAAGGGTGTTGGAACTAGATGATCTTTAAGGTCTCTTCCAACCATAACTATGCTATGATTCTATGGTAATTGTCCATACAGTTCAAAGACACAGGGCATAGCGTTGTTCTACATCTACTCAAATTTAGACATTTCTGTGGCAATATAAAAATCATTTCATAGGATCATAGCATCACCAGGTTGGAAGAGACTCACCAGATCATTAAGTCCAATCATTCCCACCAATCTCTAAACCATGCCCCTCAGTACTTCATCCACCTGCACCTTAAACACCTCCAGGGAAGGTGAATCAACCACCTCCCTGGCCAGACTGTTCCAGTGCCTAATGACCCCTTCTGTGAAAATTTTTTCCCTAATGTTCAGCCTGAACCTCCCCTGGTGGAGATTGAGGCCATTCCCTCTTGTCCTGTCCCCTGTCACTTGGGAGAAGAGGCCAGCTCCCTCCTCTCTACAACCTCCTTCAAGGGAGTTATAGAGAGCAATGAGGTCTCCTCTCAGCCTCCTCTTCTTCAGGCTAAACAACCCCAGCCCTCTCAGCCGTTCCTCATAAGGCCTGTTCTCCAGACCCTTCACCAGCTTTGTTGCTCTTCTCTGGATTTGCTCCAGAGCCTCAACATCCTTCTTGTGGTGAGGAGCCCAGAACTGAACACAGGATTCAAGGAGCAATCTCACCAGTGCTGAGTACAGAGAGTGAATAACCTCCCCGGACCTACGAGTCACGCCGTTTCTGATCCAAGCCAGGATGCCATTGGCCTTCTTGGCCACCTGGGCACAGTGCTTGCTCTTGTTCAGTTGGCTGTCAACCAACACTCCCAGGTCTTTCTTCTCCTTTTTTAAAAAAGGAAAAACACTATAATGATCCAAAACAGGACCAGGAATCTTGTATTTGTGTAAGCAGTTTTATTTTACCTAGATTCAAGATGTCACAGCAAAATTAACAAAATATTTGGAGAATACAAGGTTACTATGCTTGAACATGGTATACCCCAATTCTTACACAGCACTTATACCTGCATTAAGTGCCTTCTTTTTTAAAATCTGCAGTACAAATGGATACAAGGGGAATCAGATGTGTCTTTTCTTAAAAGCTGTAGCAGTATGTAAAGTCACTGTGCTTGCAGATGTTTCTACCATCATTCAACATACACACTTACTTGAGTAAGATAAAGTAGTTAAAAGTCTAAGCTCCAGTACATTTCAGCTCAAAGGAAAGGTTAAATTGTCTTCATCAGTAGATAACACCAGCACACCTTACTTTGCTCAGAAAATAAAGAGGAGCACGCATGCTGGGCATGTGATTGCAATCCGGGGCCAGCAATAAATGTTTGGTGGAGTTAACTTCTGAAATGGCTTGTGGTTCCTCCACACAAAACTTGACTTGGTTCCATTTTCATTCTGGTTGTTGCAACTACTTTTTCAAGTTCAAGAGAGTAAAACATTTTTGCTACGACAAACTCACATTCTTCTCTTGGTACCAGGAAACAAAGCTATGAAGATATATCTGCTCTCATCAAGAATTTAACACTTAAAGGAAAAGTAACAGTATCATTCCCAAAGGAAGTTCTATTCAACATCCAAATCAGGCGTCCTATGAGTTTAGGATTTTAGAAAAATGAAGTTAAGAGTGTGCAGCAGCTAAAGCAAAAAATATGTTTCACAAAGCATCAATATTTGTCCATTTTCTCCCATCTCCAAAACATAACTATATTTCCTTGAACTGCTGGTATTTACTTTATTATTAGTTTCCACAAATATCTGCCAGGAATCATTCGTATTTGAGGAGGTGGAGAGATTAGAGATGGGTTTTATTTTGTTGTGGAAGTCTGTGCATTTCTTTTAAATGGTTACCACAAATTAGGCTCGAGAATGGTGGACACACTGAAGCTCTATCTATACTGATTCGAAACCCAAGAGAGTTTCCATTTCCAGCACTTAGAACAGGCAAAATTATTGCAAATAGTAGGAGCTGTGTGCAGTCTTATCTTATTCAGATCAAAACCTTTATTTCTATCTTCAAGAAAGACAAACAGCTTGCCAAAGTCATATGTCTAAAGACTCGAGACAAACCTTACAGGGAAAATCTGCCTCTATGTTTTTTGATCACTTTGACTTAATGAAGCTAGAGAATGTTCTTGTCAGAGATGAGCACGGTCTTTGCAGACACAGAGCATCATAAGAAACAAAAGCAGATTTAGAATGGAAACTGTCTAGACAGTCAGCAGAAACTTGAGCATTAGCACCAGGCATCAGCATGCCTCTGAGCCATGACAAGAGAGGATTTTGCTCTTCCCCTAGAGAGACTCCTCTCTTGAGCGAAGTTCCCACCTGTGAACAAAATCCATAATCACTCCACAGTTTTCTCAGCACTCATCAGGTCACACCTACTGGGTGAGTGGAGGCCTTGTGTGCAAGCAATCAAATCCCCATTTTGAAGATACAGTCACAGCGTTTAACTACTCAACACCCTGCAGCTTGGTTGCAGCTACAGCACAGAGTAAAAGAGAGGGAAGCAATGGGCTCTAGTTTCACATCCCACCTTGTCTGAAATAAAGGGATGATAGTTTAATGATTCCTGAATGTCCTAAAGAAGGAAAGCTAACAGTGTCCTTAGTTTCCTAATAACTCAAGCATCAGATTACTTAAACTCTAATCATAATTTTTGGCTTAGTACAAAACCCTGCAACTTAATAGCAGTGGAAGCTCAAGGAAAATAAACTGAGAAGAATGTTGGTCTTTAAAATATTTAAGCAAATAATTTGATTCCTGCTTTATTTTTCTTTCTTTTGGGGTTTTCTTCTATTTTTTTCAAAAGGCCAGTTGGGTTTCCACAAGCATATTTCTTTTGCAAAAATTGATTCCACAGATGTTTATAAATTTAGAAAAGTAAAGCAACAGTGTTGCAACCCAGGCTTGGGAAAATTCATCATAGACTGTTTTCATCAACTGCATCACAGAAGCATTTGAATATTGACCCTTCTCCAAATATAAAATATAGGAAGTATCAAGTGCATTAGCTATTTCCTGCAGATACCTAAAGTTTAAATATCTATGGACAGAATGAATAACCTGACAGTCAGCTGAGTCTACAAAAATTGGTTTTGGATGGATTGTTTAGGTCATAGGAATGTTATTCTATCTATTAGTATTTATGTACATTAGCATAATATTTAAATATATTCAAGCTGGTTTTCTTTTAATCTGAAAAACTCAGCAGCTCATAACCACTGGCAGTTAAAATGATGCTAGACTCAGTGGCAGCATGCCTAACCTCAAAATCATTGAGGTTCATTGTAGCAAGCAAGCCTCTAAATCTCCACAGTGTCTACTGGGGACAATCAGAATTGTGCTGATTGAGAGGAAACTATAACAAGGATAGGAAAGGGTCACCACACCTAAACAAACATTGCGGCTAAAAGGCAATTGCAAACTTTCGATGTTTTCTAAACTACAGAGACTTCTTTTTCCAAGGAAAAGCAAAATGACATACAAGTTTTTCCATTTATTTTCTCTTAAATCATCTGGATTTATTCTTTATACTCTGCCAAGCAATATTGTAATCTACAGAAGTTTTTGTTGATTGAAATAAACTTGGAATCCCTCTCCAATGCCAAGCAACAGCAGTCTAGAAAGTTTAACTGGTGAGTAATGCACTGATAGAATACCACAGTGCAAAATCTTTTGAAAATATTTCAGACTTGAGAGATTACTTGCGGAAATGGTAATGTTTCCTAACAAATCAAGTGTTTCAAGAACAGACCACCCAAATGTATAAAAGTATGTCAGCTACTTAATTATATGATAGAACAAAACATTCATTTCTACTTCACTTCTCTTTCTTACTTTTTGTTAAAAAAAAGTATCCTCTCTAGAGAATAAAGGTTTACAGGAGAAGGTGAGTTGAATTAATGTTGCTAGTAACCAACTTCCTCATGTTCCAATCATTTTGGAAATAGTTTAACCTGAACCATGATAATGTACATATAACACAAGGGAATGAAAACAGTACTCCTTTTCCTCATCTGAAATGGCTTTACTAAGACCACCTACAGTGACTTAAACTGTATGTACTCCCAACTAAATTTAAAACTACTTGTATTTGTTCAATCTATTTCATATAGTTTCAACTTCCCCACATAGACTGGTCAAGAACTACTGTATTCCTGCAGTCAGTGCAAAACGTGAGACATTTCTTCAGTTACTTCAAAAATGTTACAACAGACCGCCCAAATATCAGGTTTCTCTGATTCTCAATCAGTCTGCTTTAAAAAAGATAAAACCAAACGCTATTTAACTAGTAAATGGTAAACTCGATATAATTTACATAAAAATTAATCTGCATGATGTAGTGCTATCCTTCATTTATGCCAGTATGCTAACTCCCAGAAGTCAGACATTCAGATCAAGTTTCCTATTTTATAGTGAAAGTAAACACAATTCTTATTACAACATCATAAGGCCTTCACAAATACCGTCTTAATTTATACATATATTACTCAACTCTCTCCTATATCTTATTTGTCCTTGAAAAGGAGCAAAAAATATTTTTCTAAATCATATCCAGTAACAATATGCCTGAATGTTCAGAAAGGAATCCATCAGCAACATTCCTAAAACACTAGGATAGCCTGTTGAATGTTAAACAGACTCGGACTGCGTTTTCCTATTTTAGAGCAAAGTGCTGAAACAACTACTTTGTACTTCACTACCTATAAGTTATACTGTGTGTTCATCATCATTTTACAGAATAGTAAAATCTACTAAAGGGACTATTAGCATCTGATGAGAAAGCAATATGTATTGGCAATCCATTAGAAAAGGGTAACGAAAGGACAAAGTATTTAAACAATTGAATTTCGCAGCAGATAACTTTAGTGGGTGTCATAAAATGTGCTATATCTGTAAAAACACGATCATACTGAAGGAGAACATGGAATAAAACTGGATCAGAGGTGCTCTGGCAAAGAAAGCAGGGAAAGAACAGGGATTTTGTAAAAGAATTCAGCACTGGTCCTTCTCCTTTTCTGGGCAATTACCCTAGATTTCATTCTGGGGCCGTGACAAGATCTTTGGGTCTTTCTCTTTCTTATTTTATTGTGCTGCAGTCCTACCATTAATTTTCACATATTCAATGGATGACTATGCGCTTTCCTTGGGTGGCTGTCCCATAGGTGTGCTTTTTATGTGAACTCAAATTTAAGGGGATTCTATACCTCATGTGAAACTAATCTACTGTGCAAAGAAAGTTCTACTTATCTCCTTGCTGCACTAAAACTGTTTAAACCAGATGTGTCGAAGTTATTCTGCAAAAAGGGGCTGAATTCCATGTTTAATTATGCCCTGTGGAGCAGGTCATAAACCTCATGCTATCACCGACAAACTGGTTTTGATACCTCTTGATGAGAAGCTGCTTTAGCCCACATGACTAAACACAAAAACCAGACCTGTACAAATAAAAAAAAGAATGTTTCAGCCTTGCTTTGTAAACACAAGGTAAATAATCAGAAGAGAAAATAGCATCAAATGTTAACGTAGTATTGACTGGCAAACAGCTGGGTACTATAATGGGACTGAAATCTGCTAGAAACGTGGAAGCAGAACTAGCTCAAGTTCTCACTTCTGGGGTAACAACTACAGTAGCAATGGGCAGGCAAGTATCAACAGACTGACTGTAAGAATATTCCCCACTACTTGTGTGACAGTGCAGTGTGGCTGCACTATAAAATGGGTCATGGAACCACCCTAGAACAAACATCTGTCTCTGAAAAGAGAGGGTGCACCACAGGATGCAGAATTTCACTGATTCTGTTTACAGCAAAGATCAGTGTTAGTAAAGCTTTTGGGAATGCAAATTTGCAGCTTGGGAATGAGGAAGAAGGGGCCAAGAACAGGGCTGGCAGAAAAAAATGAAAATAAAAGAATTAAAAAAACCCAAAACAAAACAATCAAGCTGGCTCATTAAATCCAGCATGTAACTGAAACATTCACCATCAATCTTTTCAACCCATTCATCACTGGAATTGTTCGAGAGTTTTTCATACCTGACTGTAGTACATAGTTCCCAGTTGATCAGCACTGCTTCATACCTTATTTGCTGATGACAGCCTCCTCTAAAATGTGCTTATTCTTAAATTATTAGCTGGTCTACAGAATAAAATTCTGCAGTAAGAAAGATATTTTTTGATCTGCAGTACAGTCTCACATTAACATACAGACAAGACAGTCAATAAGATTGGATATTGAATAAATTTGACTAAGTTCATAGTGTCGAAATATAAAGTTTAGTAACTCAAATGCTGCCTATTCTGGTCACAAAGTCTACTTGCAAGACACATTCAGGTAGCAATTACACTCTACGAGTATTAAAAATTTCAAATCAACATCCATAAAAGCAGAGCTGGCATACAGCAATAGATTTAACAGCATCCATTGTTGAGAGGTTACTCTCTAGAATCAGGTTACTTAAAGAACAAGAGTGAAAAGAAGGAAAAACGGCTGTCCAAACACTATGATTAGGGAAGCTTGCAGGCTGAGGTCTCCTTAAGCAAACTAGTTTGTATCATAAAATAGAGACCAAGGTCACTACATCGGTCCTTTATTTCTACAGTTTCCTTGGCAGTACATAGTCTTTTTTGCTAACATTGGTGGTTTGCAAGACCTTGGACCTTAAAATACTAGCTAGTTCTTCATTAGCTACCTAGATAAAACCCCTCTACTTTTCCCTGAAGGCAACACAGTCATGCCATCCCACTTTCTCTCTAGCTACAGTTTTATCTACATGCTATCCCTCTGCCCCTGAACCTCGAGACATTCTGATAATGGCAAAAAGCTATTATATTACAACACCAAGACTAAAAACACTAGGTAAAAAATTACCTTAGGAACAGCAGAAAGACCAAAGAAAGAAGTGTAAAGTAGTGCCAAGGGTTATACCAAGACTTCATGTAAGCATTATTGCCTACTTTAGCAGTCTGGAAGAGAATCTTTCGTTTAAGTTCAGGTGGGCCTTTAACCTGCACTCAATTTGATAGCTTCAGCTAGTCTTCCCTCAGATGGTGTACTCTTTGGCCTGCAATTTGGCACACCTAAACAATATTACTCAGATATCTGCTATATACTGCTTCAAGGCATGCAAAGCTGTCAATTTAAGTCATGAGTGAGTTGAAAAGGTTGAGGGAGAAAGTTTCAGTTACATAATGTCTTTTTACCAATGCTGAAACTTGTGGCCTGGCAGAAGACCTGCTTAAAGCAGAAAATTTTGCCTAGAACTCATCAGTAGGAATCACAGATCCCAGAAAGGTTCTGCCCAAATGCGCCAGGGAAGGCAAGCAAGGAGAAAGAGACCCTCTCAAGCTCAATTAGCGTAACTTCAGGCAGGGGCCTCAACTAGCACTATTACCAGGCAGGTTACCTGTGGCTTTATTTTGGCAATTTTTGAAAACCTCTGAAGAGAGGCTCCACAACAGCTCTGTTCCAGTGTATCCATGCTCTCTTGGAGGAGATTTCCTTCCTGATGTCCAGCCTGAGCCACCCAAGCCACAGTTGCTGGCTGTTACTCCTTATGCCACAGAATCTGACTCTATCAAGATGACTTTGGTTTGATTACTTTTCTAGTTGCTTTGTAAGTAGGCAACTATTCTAATTGTGTTTTATTCTTCTCATTGCCAGACTCGAAGCCCAGCTCCCTTATAGCCTCTCTTGGTAAAAAGGTGGCCCCTAGCAACCCTGGCTGTTTGCCAATGAACCTTCTCCACTTTATGCACATCTCTGTCACCTGGGGATCCTCTGACTACAACACAACATGCACAGATGAAGAAGAAGGGCACAGCAACTTGCATGTTGCTCTGCAGAGCTGCTGCTAACACCCAGAACAAAATTTGGACAACCTGCTCATGGTGCTAATCACTCGTGTGCAATCTGTGCAATGAAATAAAACCAGAAAGGGAGAGATCCAGATGGTAGTGGCTAGAACTGAAATGTAATTAGTTCAGTAAATACAGTAGTGTATTTTTAGATCTTCCACTAGTCAAAACAAGAGATGTTTCTCAAGCAAATTTAACATTGCTTAAGGAAAAAAAAAAAAGAAAAAAGAAAAAGAAAAGATTGCAAAAGCTGTATGTATGTTAATTCTATAGAGACTTTTTTTCTGACAACTTAGGCAAGAGCTGGAAAGCACATTTTAATTCATACAATGACTAAAAGTGAGAGCACTGCCAGAAAATATGATTTGGAACAATTCTTGGAATACAGAGGTTCATCTGTTTTGCCAAAGAAAGAATCAGAAGCACATAAGTATAAGCAGTTATTTTAAACTTGCCTATTAAGCAAGGATACCAATAGCTAACAGATGCGGTTATTTGCAAGTGATTTCAGCAAAACATATAAATTAAAAATGACAAGACTTTTATTTTGCCCCCTTAAACTGTGACTGAAACCCATGCCTTGGTAGAGATATGATGGAAATACAAACCTGCCTATAAAACTTAGCATCTGTCTGAGGAGTATTACCCTATATATCTAATTAGCATTGCAGTTAACAGTGTATTTCATATGAATTTACAGTACAGTTGGAATATAAAAAAATTAATCTAGATTGTAATTTCCAGAAACTATTTAAACCACTCAATCGAAAACTTGCTTTTACGGGAAATTTTCAGCCTGGAATGAATAGAAGTCTTCAGATTCTGAAGGATCTCATTCCTAAAAACAGATCTAATTGTTTTCAAATACACCTCAGAACACTGAGGAAACCCAAACCTTTGCAAAGCAGTTTAAGCACCATGGTTTTCATTATCATTGAAACATAACACCCATTATATTGTCCAGGTCTGTTTTGGTAAGTGATACACAAACACATGAAGTGTGAAAACGCAGGGGAAAGCATATCATCTGGAAGGACAGGAGAGGATGGAGATAGCAGCTGAGTAGCAAATGGCTGCTTGATATCTTCAACTGCCTAGCTAGCAAGTTTCATTAAGCAACAGTCAACAAGCAAGATATGAACTTCTAAAAGAAGGGCAGCTAAACTGAGCATCTCTACCAACAGACCAACAGGCCAGCACAACAAAAAGGTACCATAAGGAGAGGCAGTAAGGCTTATACAGAAGAGCAAGCAACCGGATGAAAAGCTAAGTAAGTGCTTTCTAGCTATAAAAAATACAATTCTTAACTTTAAAATAAAGATCTGGACCTTTCTAATTAACAGAAATAAGTGAGGGTTGGTGGGGGATGTTGGAGGGTTTTTTTGTTTTTTTTTTTTAACTTTCCAGTATTTAGGGTGCTGTAGGACCAACACCAGGAGGAAAACAAAAAAAAAAAACAAAAAAAAAAACCAAACCCAGACAAACAAAAAGAAAATCCAATGGCTTTAGAAAATCAGACAAGGCAGAGAGGAACTGTATTCTCCATTTAAAGAAAGGGTAAACTACAGAAGTTCGGTTAGGTTTTACATTATGCTGCATTTCAGTGGTTATAAAACCTCAGCTGAGTGGTGAAGAATCCCCCTGCCTCAACACAGAGCAGCAGTGCTAGCCAAGATAATAGTGATAAACCACTATAAAAATTTCCGGTAGAACATAAGAGTGTTCTGTTTCAATGACTAAGAGATACATGGCAAACTGACCATTGAAATAATTCATTCAAAACACATTTGAGAGTTTTCATGGGCCAGTCTTAAGACTGCATATTTTTGTTTATTTATTTAAACATTTCTTAGATACTATAAGCCCTTTCGTAAGTAGGCTGAACATGTGATTGCTTTCTAAATCACAGCAAATGTAGTTCAACTTTTGTTTTGTTTTTCATCTTTTGCTTTCACTTTTTGCCTAAACAATTTTATGAAACATTCTTAGCTCGTGCCACCTTTACCCATATTGAGCAATCTAGCATTGTAAACCAGGGTACAGTTTCCAGGCTGAACACAGCACACTCTCCACTCCTCTAATCCTGCAGAACCTCCTCCACCTCACATCTGCAGGGCTGGAATGTTGCCAGTGGCAGGTCTGTTACTCACAGCACCATTCCTTCAATACCTATAGGAATTTCACTGCAGAAGATAATTCTGACCATACCTTTCTAAAAGTTGATGCCATTTGATGAAAGCTTGATAGCCTGTGCAAATTTAATCGAGGGTCTTGCTTACTTTCTGGAAGAGTTAGTGTTCCCAGTAATACAGAAACAAAACCCCTGACTCATATTACCATGATTTCTAGGGATTTTACAGCTTCCCAGTTCAGACCCAGGGCTGAAGTGCAGGAGTAAAACCACTACTTCTTCCTTCTGCAAAGTTGCTTTTGAAGCCACGCCTGTAACACACTGGGCAGTCAGTTTCTGGGCATAAACACAGGACAGTTTTTAGGACTAACCACCACGCACACTCCACAGACTCTAAACTAAGTTTATAATAATATTTGCATCAAGAGAAACTATAGCTGTAAAGAGAGCTAATTTTATGCTTGTACAGTTGGAATATTGTACCTGAACTTGCTTAGAAAGTATGTATTCTCTTCAATACAAAATTAGCTTTGGGTGTAACTATTATTTGTTTTTCAGAACAACCTATAAACTATTTCTATTTGCCAGTACCTAAATGTAACAAAAAGATGTTCTCCACACCCATGAAGTTTAATTTTAGGAGCCAGAGACTCCTGAAATGCAGGTGAGCCAATAGCTGGCTCTGATCTTCAGACAACCACAAATGGAAAGGTGGAAAGTCCTAAAGAAGAAAGAGCCCTAACCCTGTCACTCCTGGTTCTTTGCATCGCTTTTCCCTTTCTTCCACTACATGCCAACTGCTTCAAACCTAGTTACATTCACTGTCTCCCTCTCAAGGGATGAAAGGCCCTTTCCCTGTTGCTGTGACAAGCTAGACTTCATCACCAGGAAACTTCTTTCACTGTAGCTAGTCTCAGATCTGTCCAAGATAATACACTCTTTCCTTGTTTGCTTTTGCCTTCTGGTAGAACTATACAAGAAGAGAGACTACATTTTAAAACTTAAAATTCACTTACTAAATACTGTTTGTGTTTACTCATCTCTTCTGCAATATTCCAGGGTTTAGCTTCTGCTCCATTTCTGCTTGATACTGCAAATCACTAGGGAATATTCTTATTAGTTTTTTTTGGTCATATGAATAAGAGAAGCAAACTTCGTTACAGATCAGGTCTTGTATTTCATCTTTGCTTTTCACTTTTAGTAAATAAAATTTGGAGTATTTTTCTCAATTTGAACATTTTCCCTACTTCAAATGAGGTATTAATGGTTCTGTGACTATTAAACCAAAACTTTTTGCTGAACTGCTAATAACTGAAGAGCTGAGTGTGTGTGTGTATATGTATATACATATTTATGTATATATGCACATACGTCTGTGTGTGTATGCACAAAAAGACAATACCCTGAGGCTAAACTACTTTTTCAAGAAGATTCTCCTTTATTATTTTGATCATGGTAGAATTTACAAACCCTACTGGAGACTGGGGCCCCACTGTATGAAACACTGCACAGACATCTATTAAAACTCAGCTCCAGCCCAAGAGAGTTCACAAATCTGAATTCCTCCTACGATGCACATAAATACCAGTATGGCTGTTCAGTTCTTCAAAACTAGCCTGGAAAACACCCTTGAGAGCACAGACCATCAAGCAATGACTAAATTTTAGAGTTCGACTATCCATGTACTTTTTTTAAAGTCTAGGTAGCTCTTTGGCTTAAGAAATCTTGAGAAGCACTGTTTTCAAAGACAATCCTGATTAAAACTCAAGTAAGTTCCTAACTGATGAAGCAGTTAAAAAGCAGTGCTTTTGCAATGGCAAACTTTTTACTACATGCAAAAAGGCGGGGTAAATGTTTCAATCCAGTTTTAAACCAAGGAAATAAAACTGGCCTCTCATACTATTAAGAACAAGGCCAAATAAAAAAACTTGGTGGGTCTTTTCTGTCTCACTCATCCCACAATATTTCTCAGTGCTGCACATACACAATGACAGCAGCTCATCTGACCCACACATGTTCATTATTTTGTTTTGCTGCACTGCCTGATGTGCAGCTGTTGGCTTGTTTCTATTGCAATAGATGCTGCACATACAAAACAGAAGCTCAGCCCAGAGCTTACAATGCACGTGCAGTAACACAAACAACAGATGGATGCAGACAGTATCTAAAAAGGAGGGTAAGACTGGTCAGAATATTCTCAGCACACTGGCAGGTGACTGAATTTTTATGCATATACACAAAAACAAACAAGAAGCACATACATGGTGAGTTTCCTTTGAGTACAGAAGCATATACAGAAGATGAATATGCCTGCCTGAATATTAAGTGAACAATGGAATTTATCATCATGAAAATAGTTAGATGAATACTACACTTCAGAGGCCTGAAAATGTTCCTATTTAAACATTTATTTTCATGTGAAATGGAGTAATGAACAAAAAGCGTGCTCTCTTTTAATATACTGTTTCATTCCCCTATGAATTCCCCCAGTGATCATTCCTTTTTTCCCCTAAAGCGTAACAAACCCCAAAACCCCAATGCATCAACAGCATTTATGAATCAAAAGGGTGCCATGTATTTGTAAATATCGCAGTGGCAATGACAGGAATATAAAAAATAATTTCAGGTGCAGATGAAGAAAACATTCACCGCAGTCCTATTATGGTGACTGTTTACAGTAAAGTTACTAATAGATTCTCTCCGATCTGATTTCAGACATCTATCACTGAGCGACTGAGGAGGTAATCCTTTAAATATGAATTCTTATGGTGAACTGGGAACATTATCTAATCTAAATGCAACACAGTTGTTATCAAAACTACCTGTTGAACCATTGTTCACACTCCTACTATTTGCCAACCAGAAACAGCACCTTCCTATAAGTCACTGACAGAGTGCTACAATTCAAGACTAAGTTCATGGCATTAAGGATATTAAAACCACAAAATCTTTACCATCAAAGAATGTAAATATTACAATTATTAAATAAATTAGGGGATCAATGCCACTGAGACTGAAGAGGAAAGGATTGCCACCCTACTTTTTCATCTGTATACTTCCCCCTCCTTTCTCCTTCCACTTATCTCACTTCTTCCACCACCTCTACAGAACTCAACAGTAGATCAAAGGATGCTCCACCCATTGTAAATCAAGCAAGAGGCTGCCAGGCTGGAGCATGCAGCCAGAGCACAACTACAGGGAAAGCGAACACAACTGCACTTGCATCAGTAACAGAGATTAATAATTTTCAAAGGGTAGAACTCACACATTCATTGGTTTCACAATCAGAAAAATGGAGTCTGTGGTTTAGCTACCAACAACAACAAGGTTAAAAAATATTGAAGTATTCACTACTTTTAAAAAAATCAGAAGTCTGTTTTCAGTGTTCTACAAGATTAATACTTTTTGAAACCCATTAGTTCTTTCTAAATGCTTATATTCAGCATGATTCAGTCTAATTTCTGTTAAGATGTCTGCAAGTGTAACAATATCCTTATACTTTTCAACCTGTTTGAATATAGGATTTTTTTTCAAACATTTTCTTTAAAAGTTAGCTGGCTGTTTTATAATTTGTCACCTTTTGTCTTCTTTCAGCAGTATGTCATTAAGTCTTTAATTTGGCGTTTCCTGTTGTCTGCAGTGGGATATATGCTGGTTTAATTCCAAAGGTTTGCAGACATAGATGGTGGGTAAAATCTGTGAACCATAAGTAAATTCTTATAAGGAACATACAAAAAAGATTGTTCTTCAGTCAGACTTAAGCCATTACTTTCTTCAAAAGAAGAAAAGACACAAGTTAAGAAAAAGGCACCGCCAAAGACCTTCTGCCCAAATGTGCATCTCCATGAAGTTTCCTGCTGAGTGCATATGAATGCACTGCGATCTGGGAAAAGGATCCAAATAGGATTTCAAACATCCAAAAATTTTAACTCAAACATTTAGGTATTTCACCATGCTGCTATTCATTCATTCACTGATTTTTTTTGTCTTAGTTTAAAGAGATGCTAAACAAAAGGAGAAGAGCTCTACATGTATTTACATTCCAAAACTAAGCTCCCCTTACCACCCCCCTAGTCTGTCATCCCTTCATAGCTAAACAAACCGTAAAGTCTAGCCCTGTGTTCTTGAAGCAAAGTCACAAACACAGCAAGAGAAAAGTTTGGTCTTTCAAGAAGAAAAAGGCGAAAAGCAGTTTTAATCTATTATAGCTGACCATGTTGTTTTGACTATGAATGGCATCACATTCAGATAATACATGCAGACTAAACTGGTGAAGGAGTGGGATCAATTTCTTAACTATTTTGGCTCTACTAAGTGTTGCTTTTTTGATCATTTCCCAGTAATTAGTAGTCTTTCCTTTCTTACTGCTAAGACTGTCTCTTATACACAAGTGTAATGTTTTGCAGAACTATTTTGGAAACAAAACCAGAGGATAAATATTTTACCCCTTAAAAAGTAGGCAAGAATAACTGTCCATGCTCTGCAGCAGAAGGGTTTCCACAAGAGGAGCCTGACAGACTCTGCCACTTGCAGGTATGCTGCAGGGCCCTCTTGGATGGTGCTGGGTGCTCTGGCCAGGGAAGGTCACATACTGCAAACACCAAAACCTGCAGGTCTTCCCTGTTTCTGACACACCACTATTTTTTACAGGGTACACAACATAAGGACTAGGGTCTGCACCTTTCCCAAAGACCTTAGAATCTAAATAACATTAAGAGGCACATTGTCCCACTGGGAAACTCCATAATATTTTGTGTTTGTTTTGAACACCTACTGGCATATGAGCTCTCTGCTGCAGATGGAGAAATACTCCATCTGAAGCAGATAAAAGCATGAGAATAGTGTGAGAATGCACTATTGGATTAATAAGGAAGTTCCTTCACACAGAGAAGGCAGCATTTAACATACTTTTTAAAAAAGGATCAATACAGAATTAAAGTACCTTATGTCTGTGAATCACATTTTAAATCTTAGCATAGTATGCACAGTTGAAAGGTTTTAAGCATGGGGGTTTTACTATAAAGCAATTTATTTTGAACATACAAAATGATATATTAAAATAATAAACCTAACAAGGCCTTCTTTATGAATGCAGTAGAACTTATTTTTAAGCACTTATAAAATTACATTTTTCAATATTTCAATTACATTTTTCAATATTAAAAGGATGTGTTGAGATCATAGTGACAAGGATGGTAAATTAAACTGCATCCTGTTGACAGCTTCAGTTCTTCTGTTGAGACACTAATGAGCGCCACCTTCTTCTTTACCAGCATGCATTAAACATGCAACAGTGTTCTTAGGCTGATGCTAAAATACAAGGTCCAAGGCAAAAAACCCATAAGACTAACACTACTGCTCAGGAACTGAGAGTAGGAGGGCAGAGTCAAAGAGGTGGCTATAATGTAACGTTCTAACCTGTCACAGTGAGACAAGGCTCACCTTGATAAGATTGGCATCCCTCCATACGAGTGGATGTGTGTTCAAATATAGACGTTTTCTTACCCTCAGACAGAAAATGTCAGTGTGCAAGAGTGAACAGCAAGTTAACATCAAGACAGTGCACCAGCCCACAACATTTAAGCACCCACCCTTTTGTGTCAGACTTTTATCTTGACTGCTCCTTCTCATTGTGTTCATGATACGTGTTTTGCTTTATTATACAGATTCAGCCTTAAAGGCTGAAGGCTACCAGAACGTGACTTTTCACCTGGCTTATCTGAAAATGTTTGGGCCTCCTTTGTGCCAAAAATACATGAATTTTATGATTTCCAAAGTTGTACATGCTGAATTGATTTCCTGTATTCTGTTATCAAGTATGAGGCAGAAATTTAAAATCAATGTTTGTACAGTATAATTAACCGGTCATGCCCAGCATTAAGTTACATTCATGTAATTTTTGAAAGCCTTCATTTGTCTCTTTGTTATTCCATAAATACAGTTAAAAATTGTTTTTGGAAGCTGTAAGATGTCACAAACTCAGAAGGAAAATTTTCCTACAAATGGCCAATACTGTTGCAGAGGCTTACCTCTATGGACAATGTGTAAGTAAAAAAAAATGTGGAAGTATTACAATTATTCCATCCAAACACCCACACAGGCACTCTTACTATAAACTTTTCTGTGATTTGGCCTAATTTACTTTCAGAGTGGACTGAAAAAGGCACTCTTAACATTTCCTCAGAGACCTACTATAGAAGAGCTATTCCTTGACATGTAGACAAACCTCATGTAGAGATTTATTCCTCCATGTAGACAAACCTTAAGTCATACCTTTCTTAGCATACTTCCTAATGTCACACCACAATGCTTCAGTCTTTAGGAAACAACTCTGCAGTCAGATTCAGGTATTCCACATTCCAGGTCCTCTAAATCCTCATATACTTCTCATCTACAGAGGACCTAGTCTATATAAATCAGGTTTTCATGAAGCACTTGTACCAAAAAAGTGACGTCTGAACATTCCTTTGTCTTATTCTGAAGGCTTTTACTATTATCTTTCCTTCATACAAGGAAATTTTCCATCCAAATAAAAAAGAAAATTCCCCAGATTTTAATGTATTTTTTTTAAACAACAGACACTAAGAAACTTGCTGTTTCAGTCTAGGATATGATGTGCTTAGAACTTCAGAAATGCTTACATGAACTTTAGGTCTCAATTTGAAACTGTTCTTATTCTTCACCTTCATAAAAGGAAATTGCTGATTCCAATATAGTAGTTACATTACTAATCCAAAACTTAACATGGTGCATTACATCTGTTCTATGATGATAGAAAACATGTGCAACAATGCAGATACAGCCATCAGATGAGAGGCATCCAAAAATTTTAAGACAGGAAACAGCAAACTTTGGAGTCTCCAGGGAAAACAAAACAAAACAAAATGTAATTTCACACTTTATCAAATGAAGGACTAGAAAATAGGTAAGCAAGATGTCTCTGCTTTTTCAAAAGCAGAAGAAATTCTGCCAGGCAGCCAATTCCAGTCGAAGTAATAGAACATACTAGTAAATAATTCTCATTTATCATATAATATCCTGTTTTATCCTCATTTGTGAGCATTAGCAACATTACATAAAAATAAATTTATTTTACTTACTTACAAACTTGAAACTATTAATGTGGAATTGCAATATTTACTTGTGTTGCAGATATATCACTGACTATATTGCCACACATATTTAAAAAAACAACACAATCAGTATTTCCCTTTCTCCATTAAAAAAACGTCAATAGACACTGGCATACCATTGTTGTTTTGCTATATGCTAACCTAAATTTAAGCACGTAAAAAGAAGGTCTGCTGGAAATCAATTATTCAGTCTCAGAGGATGGTAAAGCCAAAAAAACGTAAAACCAGTTATTAGTAAAATGTTCCCAACATGACAACAAATGGGGCATGGCAGAAAAAAGAAAAAAAACCAAACAAACACATTCTGGGCATCATCACAAGGTTTTCCGTGACCTGGTTAGAGAAGATGCTCAAAGGCATGACATGGGGAGTCTTGAAAAAAATACATGGAGTCATACTCAATGACAAAGTGATTATTTTTCTGGCTTGCTCCAATCTGCATGATTTCCATCTGCTGTTTATTCATTCTGTTCACCTTCATCCACTCATCTACAATTTGTGAGAAATAGACACATTTCATGTTTAGCTGTTTTACAGCCCAGCTTCAGCCTCTTGCTCCAGTCAGTTTACCCAGAACTCTTACAGGTTTCTAAAGTTTTCTAATAGGAATTTTCTACAAAATACAATGTGGTTGCTAAACTGCAGAAAACTACCATAGAAGTTCTAACTCTCAGACTTGATCACTGAAGCATTCTTTTCTAAAGCAGGTATGCCAAGCATCCAGCCTGCTTCCATCATCTATTTAAGCCATTTCATCTGGCCTACAGTATTTTCATGAGTTTGCAGATGTAAGAAACCAAAGCCCAGCACAAGAATGGAAACCCAAACTAGCACTGCCAGGTTTCTTCTAACCTAAAAAAAATTGCAAGAATCATTTGCTGTTTCCAGGCCCAAGCCGGCTTGAATATTACTGCTTTTCAGTCTATATCTATTGATTGTGCATCAAATCAGCTGACAAAATCTTTTATATCTCATCCTTTGAGAGAAATTTAAAGACATTTCTCTAAAATCAAGTCCACAGTCATTGGTCGTGAAGACCCTTCATATGCTAACCTGACAAATCCATACCAGTTATCATTCTCAGAAGTGATGAAAATGTGAAGTAAGGTTGCTTATGCAGTCTGCATTTTGCCCTTTTAATTGCCATTACAATACAAAAATATTTACGTGTATCAAATCTATTTTCTGTAAAGATACCTCCTTGATTCCATGCAAGTCAGCAGCCTCTAAAGAATGAATCTTTATGTGCAGGTTAGACCAAATAAAGAAAACAAAACTGTGCAATTTGCCTGACATGCTGTGGCTAACTGGGAGAGATGTGCTTTCTCTCATTCAGTTAGAAAGCCAGAAGCTCTCAGGTTTAGTTTAATTATCCTTCACTGAAATCCACACTTACTGAAAGGCAGTTGATTTCAGTGAGAAGAATAGTGCAAAACATGGTAGGAAACACCCGTTTTGGGGCTTTATTTTTGGCATAAGGATCAGGCTTCAAAAGCTGTCTAGGCACCTTCAGAAGGAGGATGCCAGAAAGGATTCATAGCAAAGTAGTCTTGGGTAGGTCAGAATTCCTTCCTCAGTAGCAAGCAATTATGAAAGTACAGATTATTAGCATCAGTCAGCAGACATGACAGCTGATCTCATGCTTTTCTGATTACCTGCCCCAGGACACCTTTGTCTGGGCCAAAGGGTATTTAGAGGGAGGAAAGCAGCTGCAGTCATAGCCATCACTATTTTATCTGCATCCAGTCTGGATTTTAAATTGTGTGTGTCATACTGACGTAAGACACTAAGATGGTTCTAGAGTTGTGCTAATAATGCTTAGTGATTTTGGCAGGAACCCAGGAACACACTATACAAAGGAAAAACTAGACAGCCTATGACAATTTTCAATGGCTTATAACTTGCTCAAGTCTCCAAAAGTTTTCAAGGGGCTAACAAAAAACTCCCTCCTACTTTTCACCTTACTTTTGCAAGAAACAAAGTAAACAGAAGCAGCTGGAAGTAAGGAAGCATTAATACTGAGAGAACTACCAAAAAGTACAGCAAATTTGCACTTCCCCTGAAAACAAAGACATCACCTCCACGGTAAAAAACAGCAAAATTCCCCTGCAATAGTTCCTTATCAGTTTGCAAAACCCTTATGAGTCTTCAGCTTCTAAAGTCCCAGTTTTACAGTTCCGATAAGACATTTGTAAAAATCCCAGATGTTGTTAAAATGTGTAGGGTTTCTACTATGAACTTGCTTTACTGGTAATAAATCTGTCTATCAAGAGAACAGCTTAAAACAACTAATTGCATAGATGCCCTCATAACTCTAAAACACAAAGTACGGTGCCAGACAAATAAGGCTCACCTCAGTCTTCAAGAGACCATTACTATCTCACCCACCTTATACAATACAGCTCTTAATTGCATAAACTTTTGTTACTTGCCCCACATACTTTTGTAAGGCATTTTAATTTAGAGGAGGGAAAAAAATATCCGTTTAGTTACAGAAGCAATCAGCTTAGTGACAGGAAATTCAATTATTGCATGTCACTCTAGAATTGCTGACCAAGTCAGCAGTAAGCTAAGATTTCAAATAAAGGTTTTCTTTTTATAAGACTTGAACTGACCTAGCTAGAACCTTAAACAGACCTGGAATCATTCTGTAAACTTTTAAAGGTCTTGCTTGCAGGAATACATTTGCACAACTGTCATCCCAGAGTAGTATCTAGTCCCAGCCATAACAAATTGACAAACAGTGGAGTAACTGTTCCCAGAAAAGAAACTTGTTTAGAAGTTCCAAACCCAGGTACTTCAATGCTTTGTGAGTGAGCTTACGCAGTTTCAGAACTCCATTCTCAAGAGGGAACTATAACTAAAGTTGCCCTGTACTGTACGGAAATGGGTTGTGAAAAAGGAAGCGTCAAGATAATTCAGGCTTTGGACTGATCTCCAGCAGAGTCCAAGAGACTAATTTATCAGTCTTCAACAGCTCTCCAAATTTAAAATGTAAAATGCTAGGACAGAGGTTATATACAGCACAAAGCAAAAATGCAGCACTTAAGATTAATAGCAAATACTTCAAAATCTGTGTCAAGCATTTAGTTTCAGATAAGACAAAAATTTCCTCTAATGTTTCTAATTTGGTAGGACATTAATCACAGGCAATACTCTTAACAATACTCTTAATTTACTCTTAATACTCTGAGTTCTTGGAGTGGACTCTGTTATGCTCAGCAGAAGGTAAATTAGGAAAAAAAAGAAAAGGAAAACCTTTGAAGATCATGACACACTCTCCCAAAAAAAAAAAAAAAAAAAAAAATTAAAAAAAAGGGCAAAAGAACACATAGAACAGAAGACGTAAGCATTTTTACTATTTTTCCTATATTCTTTTTTTCTACACAGAAACAGATTATAAAAGAAGCAGGGATCTATCCTTTGGAAAAACAGACAGTAAACAAATAACTCGTGGCAAAAAATCTATAGTATCAAAGCTTTTTTTTTCTGGGAGATAAATGGACCATAATATAATATAACCACTCAGTAAAGCCCATGAATTTTCAGTCACCTAAACAGGCTGAGCTTTAACTAGTGTTCTTATAATTAATCCATTTCCCAACATCCTGTATTGTACACCAACTCTTTGTATTCATTTAAAATTTGATAATTTTATTCTTTTAAAAAATGCTTATAAACCATATCATGCCTTAAAAACACAATTCCAGCACAATAGATCTGTCTTCACTTTCTGCATTATTCACAGACAATATCCTGTTCATCTCAATACAATTTTATTCTTACAAAAAGCAAACAATACAACTGGTTTGGGGTGGGGGCAGGGGGAAGATGCATCCCATCTTGTCCTAACCAGTCCAAAGCAATTCTACATGGGGAGATTCCTCTGGATATTACTTAGACATCCTTAATGAAATTCAGGTGTAATCCCTAAGGCTCTACAGCAAAGAGTATCTTTAACTCAACTACAGAATGTGGTATTTGCCAAAAGGGGAATAATTACATTTAGATGTGTCAACTATGAATACCAACAAGTCTAAAGTGACTATTTAGAATATATTTCAAAATTCACTCAAAATTGAGTAAGAAACAAAATATAAAGTTTACAAAATACACTAGGAAATACTCTAAGATTAGAAATATTTCAATTCCATTAGCCTTAATTTTATTACAGTCAACTACAACATAAAATCCTACTCTTCCTCTCTTCCAACACTAACGCTACAGAAGTTTTCTAAAATGACTTACAGCAAACACCAAGCACAAACCTCCATGATCAACTAATGGACACAGAAACAGATCATAAACTTAAACACAAAATGCCTTTATGGGCCACAGAAAATACTTATGAGTAGCAAAATGTTTCATTCTACTCCCAGGTAACCCTAGTGCACTCTGTGGCACAGTCCACAGAGGTTTATCACCAGCACAAAAAGGGGCCCAACAAACACTTGGTTCTTAATTTGCTCTCTCCCACATGCTTTTCCTGAAGAAAAAGCTTTATCCGCTGATACTCTTTTGGTAAGATTTTATGCTTCTTCAACAGTTTTCATGCAGGCTGGGCAAGATGCAAAGCAGAGAGAGTCAACACCTATATCTATTTTGAGTAAATATGTTTGCCAGTAGCTTCACTCTTCAGATTTTTTTATTATTTTATTTTGTTAATACTTTCAACCTTTCATTCTGTCCTCTCTCACATGAGACTGTAACGTACACAATACTCAAAGCATTCCAGTAGTCTATAGGGCTCAAAACTGCTATTTGTTGCCAGGCAGATCACATGTATAAGAAAAGTGAAAATACTGACTAAAGGAAAACAAATAGTTCTAAATGTGAAACCGTGAATAGAGATAATCCTAAACAGAGGCTTCTTTTGTTTCAGGAAGATAAGGAAGATGTTACATCTGTGCTTCATATTTCAGACAAAATATTCTCAAAACCACCTGATATTTCACTTTCAGATTTCCAGACTCCTGAAAATATGGAAACACTGCACTTTAGAAGTGTAACAGTCATTCTTCAGCAAGAAAGTTATCAAGCTACTGACAAAAAGTGCCAATGAGACCACCTGTAGAATCAGTCAATGTATGTGTTTTTGCATGGAAACTGAGTGCCAAGGAAAAAAGTGCATTATCTCAAAAAACAAGCCATCTAGAGCTTTTCCAAGGTTGTAACATTAACTTGCTGTTTTCTTACACATGCACTGTAAAAACTAGCAGAAATGTTCAAGCCCAATAACCAGTGCTTGAGATCCTAGTATACTGACTGTAGTCCCATACTGTATGCCCATCAGCATAGAGGTTTTGAAAGGTTTAATATCACGGGGTGAAAAAAACTATAGAATACATGGTGCTGATAGTCTATTAATATCTTAGCACAAACAAATTTCTTAAACACTTTATTGACAAAATGAAACAATGGCTTCACTTTGTTTATCACCTTAGTATGTAATTCTTTTGTAAACACTTCAGAGTCAATCCTCTTACCTGATTTTATGATGTAACTCCATGAATGAGGTGGTGGTGGGGTGACTCCCTAGCTAACAGAACAGAAAAAGCCTCAAATGTATACAGCAAATCAAATACTTGTGTAAAACTAAAATAATACAATTGATCATTGAAAAGTAAATTAATTAAGTTCTGGACACAGATCCTTCAGGTAAAGCTATGATGCAAGTTATTTGTTGCATCTACATTAATAAATGTATTACTATTCTATATTTTGAGCATTTTCTATCACACAAGCTACTAACATAGGGAAGCCTGACTGCAGCAGTAATTCATGCATTTTAAAATTTACAATACTGTTAACATGAAGAAAAGCCCCAAAGCCACTCTATTACTGGCATACCTATTTTTTCAGCTTTAACAGTTGATCTCTAACCATAAACCTTTGTGAAAACAGATAATGACCTGTTCGAATAATGGCTTTTGTGTATAATGGAGCCACTGACCAATTCAAAATTTAATTTGATTTTCAACAGAAGAGTACTAACACAATTCATGTTCTTAACTAACAAGCTAATGTATTCACAGGCATCCTGCAATACAAACCCAAAGAAAAGCAAAAAGATTAGACAAGAGGAGGAAAATAAGAAAAGTGCAGCTGTTACTTAAGGAGTTCTCTTGCCTCTCACTTATATCCATGAATAAACAAACCACATTCTGTTAACAGCAGTATTTTTCCCAGCTCCTGTGTTAATTTTACAGCCTAACTGTCAAGTTCTAGGAGGAAAGGTCTAACATAGATCAAAAAGCAAGACCCTGCTCACTGTTTACTCAAATTGGAAAAGCTACTGTGAGGGTAAGCTGAATGGTAAGACTCTTCTCCTTCAGCACCATAGCTACAGAGAGAGGCACCTGTAATGACTGATGAGGTTACCAGTTGAAAAAGAAAACCCCACACCTGCTCTTCTTCAACTGAAGTTCCATAAATAGTTAACTTAATTCATGCAAATGTTTGAATGTCAAATTTTGCAGGCTAACATCACACAAAAAAGTATACATTACTCTAATCACCAAATCCTTTTAGAATCTATAAATTGGTAATAAATCAAATTGTCAGAAGACTGTTAGAACATACCACTTTTCATTTTTAAGTATGCACAGAGGAAGCTTCTGTCACCCAATTCTTGTATCAAATATGCTTTAATTTTGCATTTATTCTCACTTTGACAGCCATAGTATGTCCCACTTTGCTGTAAAAATAACCCTCACAAAAAATGTAGCAAAAAAGGATGGAGACATTTCCAAACTGGAAGCAACAGACACCAACTAACCAACACAGGCCAAGCAGTACAGCCAGTAAAAGTAATTACACAATAATCACAGAATCACAGAACAACCAAGTTGGAAGGGACCCATCGGATCTTCTAGTCCAACCATTCCTATCTAACACTAAACCAAGTCCCTCAAGACCTCATCCACCCGTGCCTTAAACACCTCCAGGGAAGGTGAATCAACCACCTCCCTGGGCAGCCTATTCCAATGCCCAATGACCCTCTGTGTGAAAACTTCTGGTCCAACCATTCCTATCTAACACTAAACCAAGTCCCTCAAGACCTCATCCACCCGTGCCTTAAACACCTCCAGGGAAGGTGAATCAACCACCTCCCTGGGCACCCTATTCCAATGCCCAATGACCCTCTGCGTGAAAAACCTCCTCATAATCTCCAGCCTGGTGGAGCTTGAGGCCATTCCCTCTCGTCCTGTCCCCTGTCACTTGGGAGAAGAGGCCAGCTCCCGCCTCTCTACAACCTCCTTTCAGGTACTTGTAGAGAGTAATGAGGTCTCCGCTCAGCCTCCTCTTCTCCAGGCTAAACAACCCCAGCTCTCTCAGACGCTCCTCATAGGTTCTCTTCTCCAGCCCCTTCACCAGCTTCGTCGCTCTTCTCTGGACTTGCTCCAGAGCCTCAACATCCTTCTTATGCTGAGGGGCCCAGAACTGGACACAGTATTCAAGGAGTGGCCTCACCAGTGCTGTGTACAGAGGTAGAATCACCTCCCTGGACCTGCTGGTCACACCATTTCTGATCCAAGCCAGGATGCCATTGGCCTTCTTGGCCACCTGGGCACACTGCTGGCTCATGTTCAGTCGGTTGTCGACCAACAGCCCCAGGTCCCTCTCCTCCTGGCAGTTTTCCAGCCAGGCTTCTCCCAGTCTGTAGTTCTGCACAGGGTTGTTGTGCCCCAAGTGCAGGACCCGGCATTTGGCCGTGTTAAACCTCATGCCGTTGGACACTGCCCAGCGGTCCAGCCTGTTTAGGTCCCTTTGCAGAGCCTCCCTACCCTCCAGCAGATCGACACTTGCACACAGCTTTGTGTCATCTGCAAACTTGCTAAGGGTACCCTCAATGCCCTCATCCAGGTCATTGATGAAGACACTGAACAGGACCGGACCTAGCACTGAGCCCTGGGGAACACCACTTGGAACTGGCCTCCAGCTGGACTTAACACCATTTACCACCACTCTCTGGGCCCGGCCATCCAGCCAGTTTTCTACCCAGGAGAGTGTGCGTCTGTCCAGGCCAGAGGCTGACAGTTTCCGTAGCAGAATGCTGTGAGAAACTGTCAAAGGCTTTACTGAAGTCCAGAATGTAATCTGTTAAATCCAAAATCAACTACATTTCACCGGGTAACCTTCAAACATCTAAAAGCAACCTGTGAAGGAAGAAATACTGTACACAGAGCCTTATACAAAGGCTAGAAGAGTAAAAACAATACTCCCTTACTGTTACTAGCCCTTCTTTATTTAAAGGAATAATGTGCTTTTCCCCCATATTATTTATACTGTAAGACTCGGAAGGTTTTATAGACTCTTTGCAAGCTTTATCCAGTTCATTGTAATTACAATGTTTAAGTTCTTGTGAAGAAACTTCCCCACATGTGCCACGAACTATCTTGGATTTTCACAAGGCGCTTTTCATACACGATTACAGAGCAAGAAACAAGAAGTATTTAGGATGAATTACTGTAGCATGCCACAGTTTAATTATTAAAACTCTGAAGAAATCAACATGATTTGAGAGAGAGACTTTGTGAAAAAGACAGGCAAACTCAAGAGATATGAAGCTGGGTGGCCAAACTGCCCTCCCTCACCCAAATCCGGCACATGGGGAATGCAGTGTTCCTTCCTGCAGTGCCAGAGATTGTCACTTTGTCTTCTTTCCTTCCTCCCCAGGACTCAGTACCTCACAGACTGTGTCTGGAAGCACATGCACTGAGTAATAAAAGGTTAATGAAAAAAATTGTCTTAGTAAAGTTTCAAAGGATCTTCATTTTGCCAAGGTCAATAAGAACAACACTCCAGGCTTTAAAAGAGACTACCTTGTTTTTTATGTTTTTAACTAAAAGCCTAGGCCAAGTATGTTTGATGGGAGAATAAAAGCAAGAAACAAGCTGGAACAAGCTACTTTTTAGGGGATGACTGGAGGGGGAAAGTCTCAAGCCATCCTTAAACAGACAAGTCAATACGATATTTTTGTGCAAGTTATTTAAAGAAAAAAAAAACTAACCTAAACTGTCCGAATTACACTTATAAGGTGAATCTTCCAGATACATAAAGTGAGGCTTTCCATACAGTTCTGACCACTGGCATCTCATGCTCCTCACTTTGTCAAGGACACCTGTGGGACTGGCTCTTCTCCATTCAGCTGCCTATTTCCATGACATATGCAGGATCTTGATTGTCTCTGAGATATTTCATAGAATTTATATCAGATTTTTCAGCATAAACCTTGAATTAACTATGGGTAAGAGCAATACATATTCACAAGCAATTCTGCTTCATGGGCAACAGCAGCCTGTGAACAGACTGCACAAGCCTCTCAAGCCATTTTCTCTTACCTGGTAAGCTACAGTATTGTACTGTCCTCATCTGCTCATCTTGACACTCACTACATAGCCCTCTCATGCAAACATCCTGCAACTAAAATACTAATCCCAGATCAAACAAAGGCATAAAATCTAAGATCTGTTAACTCCAGTTTTCTACAATCATGCCCCTTCCTATCAATTTGGAGATACCTTACAACAGACACAACTCCTAATAAGTTGCAAGCTGTCATCTAACATACCTTTCACAAAAAAAAGAAAATGAAAAAAGGAGGGGGAATAGGAGAGGTGCACATTCTTCCAGTAGCTTCTCCTACAAGTATGATTGAAAATTATGGTGAAGAGTAGCAATTCGCTGTGGAGACTCCAGAAAGCATCCCGAAATACTGCTGCTGGATATTTCTGTGGAAGAGCTAAAATCCTAGATGCCACTATTCTTATGTGTTTAAAAGCTACTGTTTATCTGTGTACTCAGGAAGACTTTGCTCCCATAGTGCCTTGCATGGGGTAAGGCAGAACTGTAACATGTAGTGCCCCAGTCAGACTGCCACACATTTGGTTCTGCATACATGAAAAGGAACAAACCACACTAGGGCAGCACAACAGGTAAAAACCGGTATCCTCTATGCTATTAGTGAAATAATCAACTGTGACAGATCTTGCAGTCCTGTTCAGGAACTTGTATTTTAACAGTGCCCAGAAACAATGCATATGATGTAAAGATGCATCTTTAGACACACTTAAATTGTCTTTCCAATCAGTATGGGCCAGAAATACAGCTATTTGATTGTATTTTGCAGACAACTTATAGAGTTTCTTCTTCTCACATGGAATAACCACAAAATACATCCAAAAGGAAATATACTCACCAGCTTGTGAACTAGAGATCTATAATAACCTCCACTGTTTAATATAAGAGCTACTCTAGGAGAGTTGCTGTATGGACTTTTAAACTGAAGTATTCAATTCTCAGAAGGATTAAGTCCTAAACATGGACTGTCCTAGTTCAGTTTGTCCTGAAATTTATTTAAATCAGCATGTTCTTATTCAAAGTTTTGTGCTGTTTTTTTTTTCCCTACTGACACTTTTGCCAAAGTGTACAGCACTTTCCATTTTACAGCAGGCATTTTTTAAATGCACTTCACAGTTTTTATAATGTGTACAAATATTTTTTATTACTGAATTTGGGAACTGAGACCTTGACTGAATGCTGCAAAAGGAACACTTTCAGTCATGATATAGTTAGTTCTGTTTCTGCATACTTAAACTGACTGATCACTAATTTCCCAAAACAACATCTGAACACATTCATCATGATTTTAAAAGGACTCAATCCTCATATATGCCAAAGGAAAAATACTTTCAAGTTGCCTGTAAAATGGGGGGAAGCTTGAGATTTCTGTAGCAGATTCTGTAAAACATGAGATATTTCCCAAATATTATTTCACACTATTACGTAGCATAAGTCTATTTTTTGTAACCTTAGAACTGCTTTTCTTATGTAAATGGTAGCCTGAAACAGTAAGTGCACTGGAAAAAAAAAGCATTCATCTCATATAAAATCTCAGCAACTGAGATATTATCTAGCAACTCTGTTGATGCCCTGGTTTCTCAGCATAAAACAGGACAGCTATTGGAACAAAATTATGTACACCTGAAAGAGGGTATCAGCATTTGAGAAGAAACAAAGAAATTAGAACAGATATCCATAAAATTTGCAGATGTGCTTTTCTTGTTTGAAAGACACTGGACTATCTAACCTATCTCATAAAACTTGGTGTAATTTAAACACACCATAAGACTATCATAGAATCCTAGAATCACCAGGTTGGAAAAGACCCACTGTATCATCGAGTCCAAACATTCCCACCGATCTCTTAGCCATGTCCCTCAGTATCTCATCCACCTGCACCTTAAACACCTCCAGGGAAGGTGAATCAACCACCTCCCTGGCCAGACTGTTCCAGTGCCTAATGACCCTTTCAGTGAAGAAATTTTTCCTTATGTACAGCCTGAACCTCCCCTGGCGGAGCCTGAGGCCATTCCCTCTTGTCCTGTCCCCTGTCACTTGGGAGAAGAGGCCAGCTCCCTCCTCTCTACAACCTCCTACCAGGTAGTTGTAGAGAGCAATGAGGTCTCCGCTCAGCCTCTTCTTCGCCAGGCTAAACACCCCCAGCTCTCTCAGCCGTTCCTCATAAGGCCTGTTCTCCAGCCCATTTACCAGCTTTGTTGCTCTTCTCTGGACTCGCTCCAGAGCCTCAACAACCTTCTTGTGGTGAGGGGCCCAGAACTGAACACAGGATTCAAGGAGCAGTCTCACCAATGCTGAGAACAGAGGGAGAATCACCTCCCTGGACCTGCTGGTCACACCGTTTCTGATACAGGCCAAGGTGCCATGTTATGTTCCTATTTCTTTAGCCATGACAAAACCTGTCTACTATCTCCTCTTTGCTTTCTTTTTTTTAAGCAGAGCTGAATGCAGCTCAGTGACACTTTGATAATCTTTAGTAAGAAACACATAATTTGACACAGAAGTATTCATTAATCTTTGCTTTAAGCTAAAGCTTGAAGTCTGGGTGTTTTAGCACAAAGTTACATCCAAAATGCTAACTTCATTTAAATGACAGAATAATGATGGAAAGTAGAGAAAAAGCATTAGCCTGGATACATCACTAGCATCTTGAAAATTATAATATGTTAAATGATTATGAAGGACAGTGCTTGACAAGACTAATTGCTAGACTGGTGTAATTTGTCTCATAGCACATTCATGTTCATGCTGGTTGCCTTAGAAATATGATTTCTTTAAAAAATTGTATTATTGCATTGTTGTACAAATTGTATGTTCATACAATATACACATATTTTTACACCTGAGACAATAAATATCCAAGAGTTCATTTTCAATGACAGAAATATACAACCTCACTAGAAAAACTGGTTAAACAGATATAACTACAAAGAAATTAGTAATTCCAAAATAGGTATTATGAAACTATAGTTCTTAGAAAACTTAAGAAGAAACTGTTATCCCTAACACAGTTTACTTCTTTTCAACACTGCTGTCAAACCAGCTAAAAATCTTCTGCCATTTCATCAGACATCTTGAGTGAAACAAGTAAACAAAAAAAAGATGGTCCAATTCTGACAGGGTAAGGCAGCCATCCTCTGTTTCCCCTCTTCCCAGAGAGCGGAGGTGTCAGAGAAAACATGACCATGACTGGAAGATATAATATTCTTTTTTAAGTTATAACGCAGTGGCAATAAGATAGCAGACCAGAGTCACATCAGTTTGATGTAAAACAAGTTCTGAGCCACAGTGAAAGAATTTAGCAATCTTTGTAAAACTATCATAATGATACAGCATGTGTCTGCCACTAACAAAGCAGAGAATAGCTAGCAGCAGAACCTTTACCACATTCCAAATTAGTATGATATTTAAAGCAAAAATGTGGAACTCTGACTTGGATATATTTAAAAAGTATTATCCTTGGGAAAAGAACAGGATAGGAGCCACTGACTGATGTGGTGGTTTTTTTTTTTTTGCAAGGGAAACTGGGCTATCCTACCAAAAGAGAAATTATCATACCAAAAGAGATGACCAAGTTACACCACTAAATGGTAATTTAGTGATAAAATTGGAGGACAGGTACATCTCTTAATATTGCCTGCAACTAATTGTTCCCAGCATCTAAGGAGAAAATATAGGCCTCCAAACAAAAGACAGTTCAAATTACCTTTTTTTCCTAACCATTCTGATTGATGGAAATCTTAGTATATACTCAGATGACCACCAAATATATTCCAAAATTAAAGTACAAGGATTGTTAATTCAGATTAAAAAACACTTAGACATAAATTCAGTGGTTCTCAGCACACGCCTTGTCATACGGTAACGTTCGTCTCCTTGTCATAATTTTGAAAGACTTCAAAATCCACAGCCTAAAACTTCTCTCATTAAAAAAAGACATAGTTTTATACGAAATTACAACTGGAAAGCGTTTTCCAGAAATAAGTATGTTTGTGTATGTGGCTATTTTTGTTCAAGCAAGATTTTCTGGATGTTTACCTTTTGCTCTAGTTTTAACACCAGTTCCCTGAACAGAATTGATTTGGTTAGTTCAGTTCTGTTTAATTTAACAAAATACTCTGTTAATGAAAAAAAAAAAAACCCCAACTATCTGCCTCAAGAACATAGAGCCAATAATCTACTTTTTAAGAAAGTACTCTCATTTGTGATAATCAGGTTTTATGGTAACATAAAAAGCAAGCACTTTAGGGTGGTGGTAACCTATATATTTACCTCCTTATATTGTTCCTAATGGAGCAGCAGAGGTTTTTTCAGTGTGATTTTATGACAGCTACCTGGAATTAGGGAACTGTGGCATTAAGCAGAATGGTGACTTCAGCCAGCACCTACCATAGACGTTGAATGACTTTTCTTTAGGAAGGTGTGTTAGTTTGTCATTACACCTCTAAACCAAGCCAGTTTCTTGGCTTTCCACTCCAGTTTGAAGGGAAGAATTTTCAGTTCCCTCAGAGAACTACTGGGATTCACTGCTGCATTTTGGAAACATTAAAGAAAAGGCAATACAAATGTGTTTAAACAGCTCTAGCAAGGTGACTTGAAAAATATGGGGGTCTTTGTCACCCTCCCAATACAAGACAACCTCTTAAAACAAAATTCTACTACTTGCCATGCTCTAATTTTTAAGACAGTCGTTCTTGAACTCTATACCATTTCTCTTCCAATGCCTTGAGTATAATTTGAGAGAATAATCCCACAAAATAAGGATAGTATTCCACACACAAATTTCTCTCATTGTTTAATGTCATCAATACTAATTTCAGTCGCTACACACATCAGAACTATCCTTTACCTTCCTTAATGTTCTTCAATTTACAGACAGCTGTTTCCTTCTTAGCTCACATGTACCAAGCTTTGTTAAACCCCGCTACCTTCCTCATATATTGATCCCATCCTGTCTAATATGGGGTCAATTTGTATGCAAGAATGCAGGCAGTTATTGCCCTCGCACTGAGATGTTTCAAAGCGTCTGGGTAAGATTTGCAAGGTGATCTTGAATACTGTTCCACACAATTATACTTCATTCTTGGGTAGGTCAGAGATGTTTCACTTCCCAAGTAAGATTTATTGGCAGCTATTACCAGGATTCTTTAATACTTTCTGAAGGCTTCAATTTCATATGCCTTGTGCTAATATGTCCCACGCATTTTAGAACTTGTTATGGATATGTTCCCAGAAGTTCATTACCCACTTGCTCATTCATTAGCAGTAACAGCACTGTATGAAAAAGAACCTGTTAATAAACTGCGCATCTTCAGCTTACAAATTTAAGATTGAAAAACTCTGACTGTTTTTGAGAAACACAGATTGACACAGGTTATGTTTATATATTTTTATATGCTGTCACACACAAGCCTTTTTCCAGCATTGGATACTTCCAGGAATTTTTTTCAAAATCAAGACAACTATTTTTGTATTAATAAAAGCCATAAATACTACCAAAGCAGACGTTTTTAACAGGCTGAAGCACACTTCTGTCAGTAACACAACCAACTCCATGACTGCTGAAAAATTTTAGCAGTATTTAACCCTTTAAGTCTTTGATAATTGCCAATATTAGAAACATTTTATACTTTGGAGACAATACTTTGACTAAGAATGAACCAATACATAGAAGCAAGCTTTAAGTAGTATGAATGACTCTGAAGTATAATATATAGGCTATTCCTCACTCCTGTATCCCCCATAAGGTGGTCATTTTTCTTCCCTTGTCAGTTTATACACTTTTATCTCCTGGATAGCTCTCAACTATGTGACAATAAAAAAATCAAGCACCAAAATAGCAGCAGCTACATATCCTTTGCATGACAGCGTAATTTCTTCTGCCTTAAGGCAGTGTCTACCACTGAAATCATAGCCTGTTTACTTCTAACTGGTGCTATATTACACAAAAGACTTAACTCTTGCTTATATAAAACTTGCACACAAAGACCAATTTACTCACAATGGTCCTATTTAGAGTTTACAGTCCAAGCCAGTTCCTTTTACAGCGAAGGCAGCAATAGTAGCTGGACACATTCTCATGCAAAAGTATGAGGAGCCCTACTGCTACTAGTATTCCAATAAATAAGAAACATGATAGCAAACATCTATGCACATTCACTCCTTTTGGTTTAGAAGCCATTTACAATGGTCACAAGTTTAATATTTTAAAAATAAATTATCTTAAACAATTTTTAAAATAGTTTTTATAACTAAAGAATAATATAGTTGAAACAGAACTTTCATTCTTTTGGGTTAATTAAGAAGTAAATACTTGTATGCAGGGGTCTCACAAATAGGTATTTCTGTGCTCATCTGAAATGAGGTGCAAGAATTCTGATAACCATATGAGACCCAAAGGGAAAAAGCTTGAACCAAAATGAGCAAATAAAAATGCCGCACTAGATACTGTGATATATATATATATTTTATAAGCATCTGCAGAATCAGAAGGTATTGGCACACAGAATCAGGGAGTTGAGAGGAGAACAGCAATCGTACAAAAGTCATAAACACTAGAAGAGCAGCCCTCTATATGCACTGCTGCCTGTATAATTTGGCACACATGAACAGTTTCACTCATGGCCACACAGCTGTCACATAACCAGATGAAGTTGCTAATAACTACCTGTCCACTGTTACCAAGCACAGAAGAATTTTACATAGTAATTCTTCAGCCAAAATGGTCCCTTTAAACAACAAAATTTTCAAATACATCTGTGACAGTAAATTAAATATTAGTATATTCCAGGTAACTTAGGCCTACTGGTACAAAATTACATGTTCCTAGGGTGGTCAACAAAACACAGTGGCCTCACAAAACCTGCCTTTTGGTAATGATCCCAGGGCTCAGTGCTAGGTCCAGTCCTGTTCAATGTCTTCATCAATGACCCGGATGAGGGCATTGAGGGCACCCTTAGCAAGTCTGCAGATGACACAAAGCTGTGTGCAAGTGTCGATCTGCTGGAGGGTAGGGAGGCTCTGCAAAGGCTGGACCGCTGGGCAGTGTCCAATGGCATGAGGTTTAACACGGCCAAATGCCGGGTCCTGCACTTGGGGCACAACAACCCTATGCAGAGATACAGACTGGGAGAAGCCTGGCTGGAAAACTGCCAGGAGGAGAGGGACCTGGGGGTGTTGGTCGACAGCCGACTGAACATGAGCCAGCAGTGTGCCCAGGTGGCCAAGAAGGCCAATGGCATCCTGGCTTGGATCAGAAATGGTGTGACCAGCAGGTCCAGGGAGGTGATTCTCCCTCTGTACACAGCACTGGTGAGGCCGCTCCTTGAATACTGTGTCCAGTTGTGGGCCCCTCACCACAAGAAGGATGTTGAGGCTCTGGAGCAAGTGCAAAGAAGAGCAACGAGGCTGGTGAAGGAGCTGGAGAACAGAACCTATGAGGAGCGTCTGAGAGAGCTGGGGTTGTTTAGCCTGGAGAAGAGGAGGCTGAGCGGAGACCTCATTACTCTCTACAAGTACCTGAAAGGAGGTTGTAGAGAGGCGGGAGCTGGCCTCTTCTCCCAAGTGACAGGGGACAGGACGAGAGGGAATGGCCTCAAGCTCCGCCAGGGGAGATTTAGGCTGGAGATTAGGAGGAGGTTTTTCACAGAAAGGGTCATTGGAATAGGGTGCCCAGGGAGGTGGTTGATTCACCTTCCCTGGAGGTGTTTAAGGCACGGGTGGATGAGGTCTTGAGGGGCATGGTTTAGTGTTAGATAGGAATGGTTGGACAAGAAGATCCGATGGGTCCCTTCCAACCTGGTTGCTCTGTGATTTTGTGATTCTGTGAACACCAACTACAAAACACTGTCCAGGAAGCAGCTCACCGCTTTTGCATCAATTTAATCAAGATATTTTTCCATAAAACTTTCAGTTTGGACATAGCTAAGAAAATTCAAAATGTTCCCTGGTCCAGTTTGTACCTACAAAGAGAGAAACTGCAAGCCATCAAAGCCATTCAGCTGGTACAGGGGAAATAGTTCAACATCACATTAAATAAAATCAGACACAACTGGAGCCCAAAGCTGAGGAAACAGATACTACTTTGTTACTACACTGAGAAGGCAGTTAAGGAACGGCCTATTAAAAACTGTTGGTACCTCTGAGGAGAGAGTCTGTTTAAATTCACACAACATAGAGAGGTAAAGACCCTATCCCTATGTTTATAACCTACACGGTTATTCTACTTGATACAGTTTCTCTACTCTCCCACATCAGATGACATCGTTATCCTAGTCAGGGGGAGTTGTCCTATCCCACCCTGTTACCTCAGCCTAGCAAAGAGGTCTCAGGAACAAGCTGAGGACAAACAATACCTAAGGCACCAGCCAGGAACAATTACGAAATTATTGTGACCTTCATCCTAGAGCTGATGGAGCTACAGACTCAGTGAAGGGTGCATCTTACATCATAGAATAAAAGAAAATATTTACAGCCATGGATGACACACATAAAGCATGCATTTCACAAAACCGTTTTTTGCTGGGTGCATTTCTCTGCCTTTCTACACAAAGTTCAGGCACGTAACTTGCACCATATTCTATGACATTCCCCAACACTGCGTTATTTTCATATAAAATACAGTTTATGAGAAAGCAGAATAAAGCAGGAGTTTCACCTCTCTGTGCTATACAAGATCATCTATTACACTAGCAAATTCCACTGCCATATTTTGGCATATCTGTTTTATCATTGTTTGTAATCTATCTTACAGAAACTAACTAAATTTATATAAACTCAGTTTTTGTCAGCAAAATTTGGATGCCTGAAAGGCAAATTTCTTTAGTATTTTGTAGTATCTAAAAATCTATAGTGATGCCCTTATTTGTAATAACCAAAAGGAACTACAGTGTGTCAAAAATCATTCTAATTACCAACACTTAATTACAATTCTTCATAGAATCACTGAATCACTAGGTTGGAAAAGACCTTTGAGATCCACTACTAAATCATAGCCCTAAGCACTTCATCTACTCATCTTTTAAACACCTCCAGGGATGGTGACTCAACTTCCAGTGCTTCGCTCTTTCAGTGAAGAAGTTTTTCCCAATGACCAATCTGTACCTCCCTTGACACAATTTGACACCATTCCCTCTCATCCCATCACCTGTCACTTGGAAAAAGAGACCAAGAGACCCTTCTCTCTACAACCTCCTTTCAGGTAGTTGTAGAGAGCAATAAGGTCTCCCCTCAGCCTCCTATTCTCTAAGATAAACAACCCCAGTACCCCTAGCCGCTCCTCATAAGACTTGTTTCTACAGCCCCTTCACCAGTTTTGTAATTCTTCTCTGGACACACTCACAGAATCACAGAATCACAGAACAACCAGGTTGAAAGGGACCCATCGGATCTTCTAGTCCAACCATTCCTATCTAACACTAAACCAAGTCCCTCAATACCTCATCCACCCGTGTCTTAAACACCTCCAGGGAAGGTGACTCAACCACCTCCCTGGGCAGCCTATTCCAAGGGCTCCAGGGCTTCAATGTCTTTCTGTTACTCAGGGGCCCGGAACTGAACACAGTATTTAAGGAGTTGCCTCAGCAGTGCCGAGCACAGGGGCAGAATCACTTCACTGGACCTGCTGGCCATGACATTTCTGATACAAGTCAAGATGCCATTAGCCTTCTTGGCCACCTGGGCACACTGCTGGCTCATGTTTAGCCACTATCAACCAACACCCCCAGGTCCTTCTCCACCAGGATTTTTGTGTCCCAAGTGCAGTGCAGGACCTGGCATTTGGCCTTGTTAAACCTCATGCCATTGGTCTCAGCCCACCAATCCAATTCCCTTTATAGCACCTCCCCACCCTCCAGCAGATCAACACTTCCACCCAGCTTACTGTCATCTGCAAACTTAAGGGTACGCTCAATCCCCTTGTCCAGGTCATTGATGAAGACATTAAACAGGACTGGACCCAGCACTGAGCCCTGGGGGCACCACTTGTTACCAGCCTCCAGCTGGAGTTAACTCTATTCACCACACACACTTTGGGCTCAGCCATACAGCCAGTTTTTAACCCCGAAGAGGGAGCACTCATCCAGGCCAGTGGCAGGCAGTTTCTCAACTAGAACACCATAAGAAACAGTGACAAAGGCTTTCCTAAAGTCCAGGTACACTGCATCCACAGCCTTTCCCTCATCCATCAAGCAGGATGTCACTTTGTCATAAAAAGTGATCAGGTTAGTTTGCTAAGACCTGTCTTTCATAAATCTGTGCTGAGTGGGCCTGATTACCCAGTTGTCTTGTTTGTGCTGTGTGACAGCACTCAGGATGACCTGCTCCATCCCCTGGCACTGAGGTCAGACTGACTGGCCTGTAGTTTTCTGGGTCCTCCCTGTGACCCTTCTTGTAGATGGGCACAACATGAGCCAGCCTCCAGTCAAGTGTAATTTCCTCAGTTAGCCAGGACTGCTGGCAGATGATGAAAAGGAGTTTGTCAAGCACATCTGCCAGCTCCCTTAGTACCCTTGGGTAGATCCCCATAAACTTGTGAATGTCTAATTGGCCAAGCAGATCTTTAACCACTTCCTCGTGGATCATGGGAGCTTTGTTCTGCTCTCAATCCCTGTCTTCTGGCTGAGGAGGGTGAGAACCCAGAGAACTATTAAAGACTGAGGCAAAAAAGGCATTAAGTGCTCAGCCTTATCCTCATTCTTTGTCACTATTGCCCCCCTGCATTCAGTAAAGAATGGAGATTTTCCTTGGCCCTCCTTTTGGTTTCGATATATTGGTAGAAAGATTTTTTTTTATTTTCTTTCACTGACTTGTCCAATCTAAGTCCTAGTTGCAATTTAGTCCTTTGTATTTTCTCTCTATGTGACCTCACTTCATCCGTCTAGCCCTACCAAGATGCCTGCTCCTTCTTCCAAAGCTCATATACTTTCCTCTTTTTTCTAATATCCACCCAGATCTCTCTGCTCAGTCAGGCTAGTCTTCTCCCCCATTGGCTAATTTTCCAGCACACAGGGACAGCCGTTTCATGCATTGCCAGGATTTCCTTTTTAAAGGGCATTCAGCCCTTGTGGGCTCCTTTGCTGTTAAGGGCTGTCTCCCATGGAACTTTTATCAACCACCCTTCTGGAAAGACCAAAGTTTGCCCTCTGGAAGTCCAAGGTAGCCATTCTACTACCCGACCTCTTACTTCTCTTGGAACTGAGAATTTTATTATTTCATGACTGCTATCCCTCAGGCATCCTCCAACCATCACATCTCCCACAAGTCCTCTGTTCATGAAGAGCAGGTCCAGTGAGGCACCTTCCCTAGCCAGCTCACTCACCACTTGTGTCAGGAAGTTGTCTTCCACAATTCTATGCAAGTGTTTTGCTATTGATACCAGCCTTACTGAGCGCTGCCTTCTAGTATTAGTCAACATAAAAACGTATCTTTTCCTATTACAATAAAGATTATTTTTAAGCAGTTATTTTGAAAATAGGCCCCCCATCTCTTCTTTAAGAGGCATAAGCATTTGTGTATTAAAATCATCTTCAAGCAAGCGCTGATTTTATGGCATATTTCCAATTCCCAAACAAAATACACAATTTATCATATTATACCTGAAAATTAGAATCAGTTCCATAGCTAGCAGTTGAGTCTTTTAATCTACCTCCTATCAGTGAGAGTTAGGAACTTGAATTCAAAGGTTATTTCTACACAACAATGCAATTTCATAAATTATATCATGACATTACCCTAAGCAGACTTAAAAATAAAAAGAACCCATTAAAATTGTTCTTCCTCCCTAACTCTTCTGGAAAAGCTTTATCCTATCACATCTGCAGTGACTAGAAAATCCTGAAGAATCCCTGAAACTCCAGGAGTATCTCACACGGCTATCACTAATTTAACGAAGTCAGTCTACTTTAGTGAAAGAATGCAACAAGCCTGATCAGACAGCCGCTATCAAAAAGTTTTTAACTCCAGAGCAGTAAGCCTGGAGTAAGCCTGATCTTTTGCTGCCTTGCATGCACCAATTAAGCCCGTATAAAGAAGACAACTAGATGCACAAAAAAATTTCCGTTTCAAATTACTAGGTCACAGAAAGCAATCACCACGTATCATCAGGAGTTTCCAGTAAAGATGACCTACAATCTTTCCTGTTCCTATCATAACACTCATTCTTTCTCATCCTCATTAGTTTGTGTTTCTGGGAAGTAGCTAACCCTTTCAAATTCATTACAGCCTATAAATAACAATGTCTATCTGGGATTGAGAATGTTCCATTTCTCATTTTAGCCTTTCTGATCACTGAAATCTGATACTTCAAAACAGTTTATAGCAACTTTTTCATATTATGTTGCTTGTTCCTAAAATTTGGAATGCATATTTTTATAGAATAAACAAATTCTATGGTATGAAAAATAAAAACTGAGACATTAGCTTACAAAGAATTACTCCCTGCACCTGGAAGATGAGGCTGATAATATGAAAATGTGATCAGTCTACTGTCTGACATTGTTAGGGAACCATCTCAAATTTCAGGGGTGGCAGAGGGGAAAGTCACGGGCTTTTCCAGTAACAAGATTAATTTCTGTGTTCAGAAAAAAAAAAGCTGTTTTAATATAAATACGCTATTCTAAGATTTTTACGTTTTCTTTATATTAGAGAAGGTAATTTCTGCATTTAAATTGTCTCTTAAGCGCAAGACAAGGATGTCATTCTTGAGGGTTTGGTCTAATTATTTTAAGTTCTTTGCTGAAATATAGCAATAATGAAACAGAGGTGGTGATCCAATTCATGCAAGTTATAAAACGCCACAACCACAGAAGTTTCTATATTAAGACCACCTTATCAGCAAGTCTTCCTTTTACTGGGTCACAGAACTCAATAATTAACATCATGGCCCTGACACTGAGTAAAGCCTCAGCTTTCATCTACTTCAGATGATCTCTTCAAAGCTTCATTGTAAGACTTACTTGCACTAATTAATAGAGATAAGAGTCAATTAGCTATTTGCAGGCTGCCCATCACATCACAAGGCATCTATGTTTGCAGTGATGCTGCATGACAGCACACTAGATCAATTAATGTAACGCAACACTCAAATTTCTTCCCTCAACATGCATCCCTAGATTTTGGTAACCTCTGTGCAAATTCTGTCAGCATTGCTAAACACAGCATAACTCCAGTAATGTTAAAATTCTTGACAAACAGAGATTACTGCAATCTCTAACTGTAACAACAACCTTCAGAAAGCACTAAAAAAAATAACATAGTTAAGAAAAACCCATCATCTGAGTTCCTCCACACTCCCACATGAAAGATCAAGGTTCCCGCATAGCTCTTTTTCTTTACGTCCATCAGGCATTTAGAAGCAAATAATAAAACAATTAGTATTTTCACATTGCAGTTCACCCTGTGCTTTGTCTGTAAAATGCGTCTTCACCTTGAAGCTATGCTGGACAGTAGTTGCAAGCACAGTACCAAGCCCTATGTTCAGATCAAGGAAGTGTTTCACTTCACAAGTGATTGCCCTGTGAATGCCGAGGCAGCATGGCCATTCATCCACCACTTCTGTACTTCACAGAACATTTGTTTCTTTGAGTAATCTCTTGTTTGCTATTAATCACACACCTAGCAATGAGTAGTAGACAAAAGTCTGTGTGTAGTATGTATAAAGCTAACTACATTAATTTATGTAGTGGCTCAATATTTCAGTTGGCCCTGGACATATCTAAACTAATGCAATCTTAATTCTGCTTCGTAAGAATATGCACAGAAATTATAATCCGGAACTATAATATGTGCCTTGTACTAACAATGACCATTTTCCAGGTATCTCCAAAATCTGTCTTTCAAGGCAGAACTGCGCTTCCTTTGCCTGGGTTTCAGCCATGTAGACCTAACTCATGACTTCAGACTAAGAGAACACCTGCAGTGGTGTGCCAAACAACAGGACATGGGAAGCTCACATTAATGTGGCTGCATGACTCCTGGTCTTTCTCAAAAGTATAGTTTGAGACTTCCTGCAGCTGCCTGGAAAATATTGTGTAGACATACTCTTCATCTTTGGTTGCTGTTACACATTATTTCCTATTTGATCTTATAAGATAGATATCTCCACATCTTAACCTTTCTTTGGTAGGATTCTGAAAACTGGTTACTGCATGAGACTTCTGAGTGTTTTTTATTTTCTTAGCTTTACAACACATGGAAATGAAGCTAATTCACATTCTGCATTTTAAACACCATACAAAAGGAGACAGGCAGAAGAAAATAGCCAGGGAACTAAATGGAACTTTTCCTTGGGAAAGTGGTACTATTTTGGTGTTGATACTGACATTCATTGGGCCTAAAATATTCCTGCACATAAAAAATTTTCAGTAAAGAAAAAATAATTACAGTATGATAAGAAAAGGAAGAGAAGAAAAGGACATAAGAACCTGGGCGGAAAAAAAACACAGGGTCAGAAACACCACCAGAAAAATCCCGCCTTCTGTCAATTTACCATCATACACATAAAACCAAATGAAAGTCAGAAGAACAGAGGCAAGCTACTTTAAAAGTTGGGTTTTGGTGATTTTTCCCTGCCCCAGTTCAGCTACACTGTAATCATAGAATGGTCTGGTTTGGAAGAAACCTTAAAGATTATCCAGTTCCAGTCCCTCCAGGCAACCTCCAGTGCCTCAATGAAAGTACAGCAATCAAGCTAACTATAGCTTCTTGAAACATTGACTCTGTTCTTTAATCAGTGGACTCAAATCCCTCAGTCCAGTTCTATACTCCATACTTATTGTTGCAAGAGAACTTAAGCAGAGATGCTTTCTCAAATCAGTCTGGTAATGCTTCTTTTCTCCTCATTGGAGCTGGGCAGAGCAGAGGATCAAAGTAGCTGTGTAACTGCAACTAACACAATTGACCAATCCCTTCAGAAGACGTCCCCCCACCATTTTCTAAAACTTGAGCCAAAGACTTGTGTATTTTACTTCATGTTAAAAATCCATAAAAATGGTCATGAGCAGCTTTCTTACAAGGGCAGAGTTCCATTAGAAGCAATGTTAAGAGAGGAACAGTACTGAAGTTAGGGGAAATTCATACTGAGCAATATACTTCATCGTACTCTAAATACTTACCATATAAACTGGATTACATCCATAGGTCTGGAACTCATGATTCAGCTTCCATCATTCATGCCTGTCATTTCTGCCTTGGTTCAAAATCTTGCTCAGTTTACCCAAATGAAGTCTGCAGTACCTTTTACTGAGAGGAGGAGGACTCTCAGGTTTTCAGGTTAGAGACATGGAAGAGTAGGACGCCTGTTAATTGGTCTTTCTTTTCCTGCATAAAATTAAGTTCTTCTAGATGATCAAAGGGAAGTTGATAGTGGAAATTACTTTTGCTGATTTAAAACAAAAATTACTACAGATAGCCAAATCATTAGAAATCTCTCCAAGGAGACACTTGAATCTTTCTTCCCTTAATTGCAGTTGCTGTAGATTAGTATTCTTGCTTAGTCTCCTTCTCCTCCTGTTTTCCCTTTTACATTCTCTGGGATGAGCAGATTAGGTCATCAGTCCTCAAGCATTCCGTTAATCCTCTCTTGTGCTTCTCAAATTCCTCTTTCATTTCCTAGCTGTCTTGTCCCCACTCTGTATTAAGCTGGAAAGTAGATTCCTTCAGGATGTCTTAAATGTTTAACAGTCAATACTGGCATGCTAATGTGATTTTTACCTGTCACTAGCTGAGTTTCCAGTGGCTTTAAAAAAATTAAAAGCAAACAAAACCCCCACAACTAAGCTCCTAACATCCACACTCTCAACTGCAAACAACAATAAGAAAATCCCCACAAGAAGCCTTCTTAGCAGTATTAAAGTGATACTGCTTGATTGAAAGCAATATGATTTGAAAATATTGGTAAAATTAAGGTTGTTATATCTACTGTAAGTAATTAACAATGAAAATAAAATAAAATAAAATAAAATAAAATAAAATAAAATAAAATAAAATAAAATAAAATAAAATAAAATAAAATAAAATAAAATAAAATAAAATAAAATAAAATAAAATAAAATAAAATAATAAATTCTTAAAGATAAATAAGGTCTGGGATTTCTCTGATGACTTCTGAGCTATCCCCTCCTTAGTGACCTCTCCTGCACTCTGAGGAAAGGAGAACAAAACCAAGACGAATCACATGGCTAGACTGAAGTGATTCTGCCCCTAAAGTTTCTAGCTCAACTATACACCCCAGTGATGCAACCCATTAAATGCAAGCAAAAAGCATGAACGTGGATTTCTTCTCAAAGTAAATTTTGCCCAACCACTTCAAGCAGCTGTGTGGTACTCACTTCCTGCCATATCTTGAATAAGATGGAGATGCTTGCAGAGAAGGGGAGCCTTTCCACCACAGCGACAGAGGACATTGGTGCCAAAGGTGAACAAGGCCTCCGTATATCAAAACCCAGATTTACTTGTATAAAGTGAGAATTCTATATAGAGAGCAGACCTGAGAAACAGCACAAACATACATCACAGTGAGTCAACTCATTTTTTTAATAAAAGTACACATCTTTTCAGCACCTGAAAATCCACATTGGACATAACAAGCTTAGCCCTCTATTATAATCTCAAACTCCTTAACCTCTAGGTATATGAGGTCTGATTTTTCAAGTGATGTTATTTGTATATATTTCAATCCTCCTGCCACATTTTACTTCTCTGTAAGGATGTTATTTAAACATCTGGATCTGTTCTTTTCTCTATAATATAATGAGTAATATTTTATGGGCTGTATATTAGTCTAGAAATACCATGTATGTCTACAGTTACATAAACTGCATTGAAGGTAAAAGGGAAAAAAACAGTCTGCCTACATTCTTTATACCCAATTGTGGTTTACGTTTCTCATGATGAAGAACAGGACTAGCAAAGTCTACTCACATTGTAAAGGCCTGTTTAAAAACTACTCACCTTGTGATCTAAACTACTTGCAATAACAGATTATCTGATTAAAGGTTCCTCTAACATAAGTAGATAGATTTATCTTGCCTACAGGCATAAATGAGAGAGCATCTGCAAACTTACAATGTTTATTGGTCTCTTTCACAGCTCAATAAGGTAGACTAAAGCAGCATTTTAATAAATCCATCTGCCTTTTGTACTTCAGGGGAGGGAGGGAGAGAAGGAGAAAACACAGACATCTCCAGTTTCCACGTAAGCCAACAATTTTAAAGGGGTCTTTTGCAGTACACTTGGCTCCTGGCAGAACTGCTCAAGAACCTGTCATACGGCATGCCAAGTTCTTTTAAACTCTCTGAACAGGTTTATTATTACTGTTCTATGAAGTCTGCAACAAGTCTTGGCAGACCTACCACTCAACAAGAGGAACACTAGACCAGATGTGTTTAGAATCTAAAACCCCAAATTTGCTATTTTCCATTTACAAGTCACCTTTAATCTTTCCAACTAACCTTTCAAGCTATAGTCAGTCTAGAGTCTTGTCTAGATAGACAGATGGAAACTTAACAAGATAATTCAGTTGTTGGGCTAGCTCCTCCTTGGACAAACCCACTTTCCTGGTACATTAATTAGTCTTTTGGTAAATGTAACTGAATATGTACTAAAATGACTAAACACTGGTGGGCTATAAAAGCACAGAACACAAATATACAGCATTTCAGTTGACGTTTACTGCAGCACTGTCTGGAGGATGTATGTAAACATACATGCACACATCCAGGTTAATTTTTAACTACTTGTCGTCTCCTCCCCTGTCCCCTTTTTCATCTGCCTACCAGAAAATATCTTGGAATGACAAAACTATCATATCAGAAGTGGTCAAGATGTCACTGATACTGACTAAATGTTCAGGGATAAGAACTGCAAAATGCCAGAGTTATTAGTTTTCAGATGGTCATGCAATACAATAACATAGTAACATTTAAAAAGAATTTCTGACTCCCAGAATTGAGAAAAGAACACTTTAAGCAAGAAAATCAAATCCAAAGATTCTGAAGCATAATTCTACAGCAAACAATGACAGCTCAGGAAAGAAACAAAGGTAATTTTTATTCATAAAAGTCATGTGGCTTGTAGAGGCTCAAGGCTACTCAGGTTTATAAAACTAGCTAAGATAAGAGCAATGGAAAATATCACAGTATGTCACTAAGTGCAAGTATCAATACGTATTGTAAGATTTACATTAGCATTTTCTAAAGAGAAAACACGTACATTCTGATACTGTTCTCTTAGAAACTGAAGCAATCACATAAAGTGTACATTTTAGTCAATCATAATAAAGCTAAGGTAAAGTAGTATACTAAATGCAGATTAATAAAGGATTGAATTAATCCCTGAAGTACATAGCCCATAGGAATATGACAAATGACAGTGGATTTTAGTGATGTGCTTAGGGTTTTTTAAATAAGAGGATGGGCAGAGAAGAATTCACACTCATTGTTTTACTAAGGATTAGAACACAGCACAAAATGCCAAGAATCAATCAGAAAAAAAAAATCACTGAAAATTCTAACATAATATTCTAACCCTGATATAACTCAATTTCAAAAAAATGTCAGTTTACACTACTGAAAAAACATGCGTTACAAGGAATAATTGTTGAGACGAGTCTGGGTTTCCTTCCAGGGAATGGAGATTAAGCCACTGCACAAAATTCTGGTTGATTATAGAATACTGAGGTTCCACAGAGTTCCTCACGTGCAAGAAGGAGAATATCAGGAACAAGGATAACATCTTCAGAAGATGTCCTTCCTCATATTTTGCATGCTACTATTTTTTCATTAGTCAAGTATAGATTAATTAATATAAAAAGTAGACAAAAACTGCTATTTTAGGAAACAGGAAAATATGATGATCATTTCCTAGAAGCAGCTAAAAACACAGGAGAGATTTTTTATTTTGGTGTTCAGTTTGTTTGTTTCAAAGAGGCAGAAATCCTTTAGATTAGCTGTAGCACACTTTAGTGAGCACAGAAATTCAGGCAGCACAGATCAATATGGAAAATGCCTGTCAATCATGGATTAAGTAAGATCCTAGGAACTTTAGAAGGTTTTTAATTGCTCACCAACACCCAACAAATTTCCCTGAAGAAGTCTTCCAAACTTCCTGCTCATCACCAGCATTTGGATAGGGTATTCCAACATACCACTTCAACATGGCCTGTACCTTGGATAACTATAGCAGTGTAACACCACAAAACACTGAACATTTAGATCACACACATTGGTCAGAGAGGTAAGTTCAAATCTTATAGTTTAAAGAGCAAAGTTTACAAACTAGGGAACATCTTTTGAACATTTTAGCAAAGATGGCTTCTAACAGGGTGGCAGCAAGGACCATTTTCTGCATTACTGTGTCTAGCATGATCACCCAATTTCAGGACATGATGTTGGCACTTTACTTCCTCCTTTGTACAAATCAGGATTAATTGCTCAAATATGAATGACCCTATGGAAATAAGCATCACACAGTAGCTGCTCGCAACAGTTTATGTACACCTATTCTCATAATGACAAAGATCAGCAGTTGGAAAGGTCATGACTGAGACCTCCCAGGATGATGAAGAGGAGCTGCTAATCGTGCCACAAGTTTTGCAACTGCTGTAGGGGGAGTTCAAAAACCAAACCAGATTGCTACAGAGACAGGCCTATGTAAAACAGATCGATATCTATATAACTGTAGGGATAAATACTTACCTGTATGCGCAGGAGCATCAGACAGAGCCAGACACTCTTCTCCTCAGGGAAAACTCAGAACCATGAGACACTATGTGCATTTTGCTCTACATGACCACCACACACCTTATATACCTCCGAGGTTAACACTGGGATCTGACTCAGAGATTGATGAAAGTCAGATTATGTGGTAATATTATGTCAACAAGGTAAAAGGATAGGCATATAGGAAACAAAGGGGGAACATTTCTACGGATCAGTGCATCCTTTGCAAACAACATGGACAGTAAACTCTTTGGACAGAAATGCTTTTTGCATAGGAATTTTTCCATTCATGTCATGTAATACTACTATTCAACGAATAACATTCTGAGGGCAGCTGAGGAACAAACAACCAGTGCAAAACATGCCATAAAATGGGAGTTGTTTCTTCTGGAGATTTGATGAAATAGTCCAAATGACAAAAATGTCTTCCTACAACTCTTTCTGAACTTAATGCCAGGACATGTTTGGTTACTGCTTGTCAAGTTAAGTTCATTTTCTCCTTTCAACAAACACCTCATACAAAATAATCCTTATTAATTGCTGTTATTATACCATAGCAACTACCTTTACACTGTCACAACAAAGATCTGTCCCATCATAATGAGATTATGTAAAATATGCATCCTCCTTAGTTGTATAACACCACCCAAAAAGGTCTTTACAGAAGCTTTCTTTACCAATGATTTTTTTTCTTACAATGCTTGCCTTTTGCACAATCAAAAATGTGGATTTGTTTTCTTTAGTTTAAGAAAGCTGGGTTTATGGACATGCTGATCCTTAACTCCTTAAAAGGACTTATTAGCATTATTCAAAAAGATAGTTGATAAAGAATATTTAACTGTTTAACAATACTCAGCAGACAGTTGATTATAGAAAGACATGTCAGTGCACATATGGCAGGCGGATAAATTATGCACATCTGGATTACTTTTGGCAAGTAACACAGCTAAGCGTCTAACGCCAAGTTTAGCAATCTGTCACTATCAATATGTGCATTTATTTAAAAGACGTCAATGATTCAAAGTCATATTTTCTATTTCTTCGTAAATGTTCCAGTGCTTCATGAGACAGCAAAGCAGGTGACAAAACACATTGCTTAAATTGCCAAAGGCTGTATAAACAGGGATAATTTTGAACTCACCATACATACAGGAACAGCCAAATTTTCAAGTCAACTCTATTCTTCATTAATTTATACTAGTAACTAGTACACAGAGTGGACATATAATAAAGTTCTAAACAGTAAGCTTTGAGATTTAGCAGAAAATTAATAAAATAGTCCTGTTAATTTCAAAGAAAACTTAACAAAATGAAATTGCAACATGAAAAGTTGCAATTACAAGATCATTTGTAACAACAATAGTATATTTCTAGCAATAGTTCAATCAGAAAACATACTACTCTGTATCTAACTTCCTTGACCAAAAGAAAATAATAGATTAGACAGATTTTCCTTCCCTTTCAACATGTAAAAAAGATCAAGAAGTCATACTTGTTCTTAATTTAAATTTGATAAAGGTAAGCAAGACAAAAAACCTGATAGATATGGGTAATACCACAGACTTCAACAGTTACACAAAAACCAAATTAGGTTTTGAAAGGCAGAGCTATTATTCTCAAAGTAAGAGACAGTATGACCACCTCAGACCTTTATAAATCCACATGTATTTAAAAAATATGAAAATCAAAATCAGATTTTATGCAAAAAGCTCACTTGCTTTCTCAGGCATTAAAATCATTCAGCTCATACTAAATACAGGCAAAAAGAAGGGGGACAGTATTGCCTTCAGGTAAAAAAAGCTACAATACATTGCAAGTATTACAAGACTGCCTATTGCTTAAGAAAAGGTGAAAATTACTTTGGATGATGGTACTGTTTCTTTGCTGTAATAAATTCCATTCAGCTTTAGCTGAATGATCATATTAAACTCATCCACAGTCCTCTTATGATTTATATTTCTGAGGGGAACAAAATCTCATTCTGTCTCATCTACACTGGCTAGAGGTACAGGGACAATTCTAAGCTGGTGTAAATAAATTTAAGTTTTATATTCAAACATTTGACTTTATTAAAAACAGTTAATATTTGTGCTTTATCTATTAGAATAACAAGTTTTCATACTCTTGTTAATACATAAATACATGAACTATCAAAAGGCTTTGATTTACAGCTGTCGTACAGCCTCAATGATATCTAAGAAATAGCAATTACTTGAAATGTATATTTACTCCAAGTACTTAATCAAAATTATATTAATAGTTGCCATACCAAAACTTTTTTAAAATGGATTACATCTCAGAACCTATCATTTACAAGAGTAGCTATTATTTACAATTTATTTCACACACATAACCCCAATACACACACATATAGGTGAAGAACCTGCCACAATATTTTACATTTTAAATAAGTTTACCATCCTACTGAACACTAAATCTGAAGCTAAGAGTGAGTTTTAGGCTATTTAAACATGGAAAAGAAAAGCTGGAAGAGCTATTTAAACATGGAAAAGAAAAGCTGGAAGAAATCACCAAAAAGATAGCAGAATTTCTTCCCTCTCTAATGGGCAACCTCTCTTCTGGTAGCAGAAAACTATCACACAACAGTTTTCATACCAGTCTGAGGACGAACACAATAGGTAGCAGAAATTCATGTGGGTCTTTGAGACATGTACTTAAGATAGTTTCTTGTTTGTTTGTTCATTTGTATTTTCCTGCTTGTTCTCACCATTAATAAGCTACTTCCCTTGTTTTCAGTAACCTTAAAATTTTCACTCTTCTTCACAAGTACTTGAAATAAATATGCAAAACTTGGTATAAGTGTTTCCCACCACAGAAGAAAGACTTTAGAAACTCTCCTGGTAAGCATACATATGACAGTATTTTAAGCTGATTATTAATGAAATTGAATTGAAAATCTCTTAAAAAAGGGTAAGTGCAAAAGGTTGCTTACTAGGACGACGATCTTACAGAGCACTACAATGGGTAAACAACAAGCTGAACAGTGCCACAGATTAGGTATAATATAAATTGACAATACAGTGTACATACTACTGGGAATCAGGCATTATTTACTTACATATCAGCTAAAATGAATAAGTAAGGAATTTAACTTCAGTTTTACTGTATTTTACTTAAAAATGCTTTCTGAAGATTTGCAATAAATTATACTAACGGTTTCTTTAATTGTGTAAAAATGTTCAGACTTGATCAACTTTACCTCAGTGTCTAGATACACCTCAGTACTGTGAACATTGAACTCTCTACCAGCAGAGGGGGACCTCTATTGTGTTTTCTTTCTCTCAACACACTCCAAAGGCAGTCTTCTAAACTCATTATTTAGCTTCTAATGTCTTTTATTTATTTATTAATAAGCCTCATATATAGGACTAGGCAAATACTATATCCCACGGGCACTCAAGACAGAAAACTTAAATTTGCTGATTGGTCTTGTTGTTTTAATCACGCATTTCTGAAGCTACCTCTAAAATTTCAGTGTATACCACCATGACTGTATGTTGAGGCAATTGTACACACACAAGACTTCTTTTTTTTTTTTCTGACCCTTGTTTTAAATCACCTATCATCAGTTTACATAACTCATTCTACCATCACAATCTTTGGAGATTTCTATCATTGAAACCAATGTTTCTTCCACCTGCACTCAGGTCTCCAACTTACTCAGAACTACAGCTTGTCATTATCACCCCAGAGCATTTTAAAGACTTTTTTAATATGTACATAAGCCGGAGTGTAGCAATAACCTACTCCCACAAATCCACAACAAAGACAAGAAATTAACTTGCATTTCCTAATATGTCAATAATTGTAATGACTTTTTCTCACTGTAGCAGTTGTTTCTCATCTTCATTTCTCTCCCCTAAAAGCACTTCTTCAATTAAAGCAAATTGTGCATGTTGTCAAATTATAATCAGCTTATATAATCAAAAAAGTATTATACTGTGCTATATTAACTATCAAAAACATAACTTATTTTCTACTGACAGTGACTGAAAAACTGAACAGCACACATCCAACTCTTTGCTGAAGAGTCATTAAGTTGGAAACTTAATACATAGAGGCATCTTATGAATTAAAGTATTTAAATACACACAGTTTTTGTTTTACTTATGTTGTGAGATGTCACCCACAGAAGATACTCTAGGTTGGAGTTTAGCATACAACAGTAGCAGTAGATATAAAACAAGAAACACAGACCTAATGCAATTCAAGAAAGATACCATGAATGGATTCTTCCACTTTTTCTTTTCTTCCTTTTCTTTTAAATACAGCTATGAACAGAAGTAGTCCTAAAAACCCACTGCAGGTAGACTTCTGGTTTAAGGGGTAAACATTTAAAGGGGTAAGCTGATTCTCTCACTACAGAATGAATACCATGTTCAAAAATAAATAAAATAGAATAAAATAAAATATCGAATCCCTGGATAACTTTGCCAATATATATTCTGAGTGCTTAACTGTGCCATTACATTGTGTTCAAACAAAACTTTGATCATAAATTCCTTTTCAGAGACCAAAATGAATTACAATAGGAAAGCAGGTTTCTATGGCAGGGCAGTGCTGTTAAAGCTTTCAGTAACCATGTCAGCTCCCAGGGGCTTTAATTTGCTTCTGTGGTGGCCTTTGTTTTTATCTTTAAAGAATTCAGTAACTACATGACACGCACGTACCTAATTTTTTTTCAGTATTTCTTTGGTAAAATTTTAATTGCTCCCAGACACATATTTGTGAAGGGTGATGGTCACCAGAGCGCATTTGGACAGCACCACAGACCAGGTGAGGCTCTGAGCTTCTGACAAGGAGTCCCAAATGCCAACAACTGCAGTTCTTTTTGGGAGGCATACCAGCAAGCACAGCTACTCATGTTCTGCTTTTTACCATTCTTCTTTGCACTCAGTGCTTGGTGACACTAGCTGGCACAACCTGTCTGAATATATTCTTTTCTCTGCAGAACTAGTTTCATGGAGGGAAAAATAAGAAAGAAAAGGAATTTTCTAGGACTCCAGTTTGCTTTTCACCTCTTCATCTCTTCTCCTTTGCTGTTTGTTAAATTTAAGATGAAATACTAGGGTCTGCAAGGACAAACAGAAGATTATTACTGCATGACAAAAACAAACCTTGTCTTTTCAAACAATAGCCTGCAAACCCCAGAGACAAAAGAGCTGCAAAGAGCATGTGGCTTGGCCCTTCCAAGGCAAAACTTTTCATACTATGAGTGAATAATAATGCTTCCCTAACACTATGAATAAAAGAACTGGCATTGCCCTAAAATACGGACTGCAGAATCCTGTGCCCATTATACGATTTAAAGAAGTAGCATGGGGTTAGTGGAAGGTTTTTGGTATTGAACCATGCTTCACATAGAAGAATATGATGCTGAAATTTTATTTTGGAAATTATCGTCCATGCCTCAAAGCCCATGAACAGAAAGCTTATGATGGTAGTGTCCATAACTCTTCCTTTCTAGGAACAGTAAGTATTCTGCTAAAAGGGAAGATATACAGAAACCCAACTTAAAATCAGAGATGTCTTAATTAGTAAAGTGATTTTGAAACACAACTATTTTCAAAGACCATTAATTTGAAATTTGCTCAACAAGAACAGATTTCAGTTTTGCTCTTATCACCATAAATTAAGATTTTCAGAGTGCTTTTAAGTAAGATAATTATAGATGTCATGGTGGTAAATAACTGTTCACTTCTATAACCAGTAACAAAAGCTGCAGGTAAGGAAACATTTTCCTATTTCCTAATACTGCACAGAGCAGCCATCCTAACTAAGTCTGAAGGTGCAACAGAGAAAAATTTTGATAGAGGTTATAAGACTGATGGTCCTGATCAGATATATCACTAGTGTAGAGGGAGGGTAGTTGTCCAGTGTGCAGTCAGCTGAAAAATGCTAAATTTGTGGAATCCTGTGGTGTTTTGGAGGATTTCTGGCAGAGTTTTCCTGCATTTCTATAGAACTACATCGGTTTCTTGCTGAGTCTTTTGTGGAGCTCAAGCTGCAAATTCCTTTAATAGGTACAGGATTGCCACACTTTTCAGCAGTAATACTTTATACCAGTCTTCACAGAACTCCCATAAACTTGGCTCTGAAGAGCCCAATCAGCCTAAATTAAGAACAAAATAACTGACAAAGCAACAATTAAGGTCCGAAAAAGAAAACTGGGAATCAGATTTAAAAGCTTGCAAAGAACTCTACCACACAAAATAGCTGAGACTTGGTTTTTTCTTTTAATTCAAAGTTAAGAGTCACGATCTATTAGCACTTGCTTTCGGAATATTAATACATTCTGAATGTTACCACCTACATTCTGACTTACTAGTTCTGAAATATTTCTAAATAGGAACAATTTCTTTTTACACTCAAGATGCATTAAAACTCCCATTAGAAATATACATTCAAGCAAAATAAATGGAAACAACCGAATTAAGCTAAATACTAACAGAAAATTTGATCTCTATGTGATAGAGAAAATTATGTTTGTAATTTTACTAGCAAAATGATGGCTTCAATACCAACATTCCACAGTTCTAAAAAATATTTTAAAGGAATACTATTTCTGTATTCTTTAACATCATAGCTGAATGAAAAGTGAAGAAAATCATAACACAAATAGATAACATTAAATCACCATAGACATCAAAAAACATTAAAGTCATAGAACAACTCGAGTATGAAAGAAACTCAACCGTTTCTAGATGAGACATCCTTAACAAGAAGGTAGTGAAACTACCTGTGTATACTGAAATAGATGTAGTACATAGAATAATTTCTTCATAACAGAAAACTAATTAGTAGATCCTGTATATTACGTCTTGGGCAACTCAGGAATCCCATTTCAAAACTCGACAGTGTTATATTTATTTCCTTTTATTACAATAAAAGAGAATCCAGACTGATATCAAATCAAAATCTTTCTCATTGGGTCAAAACAAGTCTTGAATGATGTGATGCTGAAGTGCCAGAGCAACATCACCATCTTCTTCAATTAACCTGCAGCTTTTGCTGTCAAACAGGTTACAAACCAAGTTACAGAAGTATGTCTGGAATATAAATTTAAAGTTTAAATCCAATCTTAACATAAAAACCCCCAGAATTAATTTCCAGTTACACTAAAATAACATAATGAACTTTGGCACACTTTTCCAGCATTTCACATATTTTAGTCAAAGGACTAATGCAGCAAGTCCCTGATTGATAAATCTGAGCAGGGCAAGTCAACTCTTGCTTCATGGCCTGATTGCAACATCCAGACAATATATACTGTGTGCTTGAGTATTTTCAGTTACTCACTGCAGGTTATCAGAATACTTAAAACTGTACTTTAAAGAACAATTTTAAATAATTGTAAAGCTCTAGAACCATAAAACTGTCATACTAGTTTACTACTTAAATCACTTGCATAGCTTGTCCAGTCAAAGAACACAATAACATGACCATAACAGTACCATATGCATGGTGTAGGACTCCTTATGATTGCAGATGTTGTGATTGATACCACAGTTCTTTAATTTGCAAATATCTGGATCTATGCATATAAAAGCACTGTGATATTGGTTGAATCAAAGCCCTCCTGGAACAGAACAGTTGAAATATTTAGTGGTTAGAGTGACAGCACCACCCGGGACACCACAGTCTTCTGTTATGTTTGTCCAAACTTCTGCATAAAAATCTTACTTCTTGCTTCAGATTCAAATTCTCATGGGAATCACCAATACTTAGATGGCCATTAGTTTTGTGGTTGTAGCTAACTGCCTAGCAGTGCTTAAGTTCCTCTAAAATGAATAATCAGACTATTTCCTTGCCTCAGTGATGACAACCAAATACATTCCAATACTACTACTCTATTATTTCTGTTAGAGACCTAAGTACAGGGAGCAAGATGCCCCAAAAGATCCAGACAGTCTTCTGCATAAAAAAATACCAAGGGAAAGAGCAGTACAGTCCTAGAGGTAACTTCAGTTGTCTCTGGTACACCTATTTATAACAGAGGTCTGTCTCCCTTTAATTTAGGTTTTGTATCTGAGAAGAAAATGCAGTGGAAAGCACAGAAATATAATTCTGAATATGAACATTCCTGAAAACGACAGTTTTGTAAAATATCTTGCATCCAACCAGCTAGATTTCTAATCTCCCATCAGCCATGGTTCTACCTACAACATCAGTAAAGTTCCTCCTCTGTCATTATGTCCGTTTTCTCCACCCAACCCCTCTCTGACCGAACTGGCTTCTACAACAGTGTACTAGAGCAGAGCCCTCAGCTGCCAGGTCTTCTCCTCAGCAGAGTGCTTGTGAAGGCTACAGACTCTAAAAAACATTTTTATCAAGTGATACTTAATATACATCACCTATTTAATCTTCAAATGTTTTATGGAGATTCAGACCCATGTACACTCTGACTGACATACAAAGAAGAGGATTCAAACACCAGACCTAAATTAGCTTTCAGTCAAGTTCTAACAAAAACAGAGTTGCCACTTCACTGACCTACCCCTTGAATACTGCTCCCTTCTGAAGCATCCATCCCCCCACGCATCTTGCTTAGTTAAGCAAGATTTTTTTCTTATTACGCAGAAAGTATTAATTCCAAAAGGAGAGGTAGCCAAAAACATCTGGAGAGCATTTGAAGATCATTTTATAGTTACTAAAATCTGAATTGTCAGAGCCCATTGGCAGGGCATATCATCTTCTATTTTTTTGTTCAACATATTTGCTACTGCATTCCATGGTTAGAATATTTTTAGAAGTATATTTCTCAAATATAGCCCACAGATACAAATAATGACTTAAGAGAAATGTCAAAATGCACACCTATTTTCTTTGGTAAAAGAGCATTTATGACTACTTCTATATTTTTTTTCCTGTTTTTCCTGTACTTTAGTGGCTTCACCCCATTCATGATGTGGATTAAATCATAACCACTTCCCACCATTCAGAATTATACAGTGGTTAACCTGAAGGAACTGTAGCTTAACCTGCAGGAAGTTATAATGCTTCACTACAGGTTATATATCATAACATAGAACTAATCAGAAAAAAAAAAGTGTTGCATTTTAGTACCTCTACCAAAAGGTTACATCTCTGTCTTAGAAGAAATTTTCTTAAAAGCTAATTATGAATTGGAAGTAAATTTTTCCAAAATCGTGCATTTGGCAACATCCTATTCTTTTTTGTGAGCAGTCATCCTGAACCAAGAAACAGTATTACCATCAAAAAGATCCTAATCTTTCATGCACTACCTGTCACGTTTACGTGAAAACAATTTACATGGCTGCAAACCTTTTGTGTTTCTTGAAAGAGTTTTCAGACATGAACCTGCAATAACTATTCAAGCCTTTAAGAAAGCCAACAAGAATATATGAAAATGTTCTTCAGATGGATAAGTAATATTTACTCATCCATTGCCTGTGGCTGATAGTATCCGTACGTTAATCTAACTCTTGGACTGACTTTTGCTTATAAGGCAACTTTGAAATACTGTTCCAATGTCTTGATTCCTAAATAAACACTCACAAAAATTAGTCCAGTGAGATGACATTAGACTCTTCTTCTGACCAAACCCCTTATAATAAGCAGATTAGCAGAGATGACTTAATTCAGACGTGCTGAGTAACTGAATAATTAAATCAAACAGAAGAGCTAATAAAGAGTGCATAGACACTGCACAGACAATATTATTCAGGGAATGGAGAAAGTAAATGGAAAGAGAATAGCAGTAAAGCTTAAGTGTGTTTTGATTCAGTATTCTGATCTGTTAAACATTTTCCCATCATTTTATGCCCTAATAAGTTCCCATTGACTAGCATGACCTAAAGCTACAGAAAAACCTAGTGAAGTGCAGTTCCCTGAGTGCATCTCCACCAAGTTGCTGCAACTAAGCATCAGTTAAAATAATCAAGGAAAGGGAAATTTACCCTGGGAAAATTCTGAAATTAGTCTTTGAGTCTAGTAACAACTAAGCTGCTTTGTACACTACACTGTTTCAAAATAAATCAATTCTATCTCGAAACCCTAATAGTAAGTGCACTTTACAATGTGGTTAAACCAGGAGTGATGCACTGGGAAAGTCATTCAGAAATGCAGCACTGTTTATAGAAAATGTACTTTCTCACATTCAACTGTCCTGTAATTGTCAGTTTATCAGGAGGTGAAACTATGTCTTATGTTTACTACAAACTATAATAGGGAATCACGACAAACCAAAAACAATCTGGTTCCAGGTATAAATACATAATCCAAAGCAAGTAAAACCAGAAGTTAATGATAAATATGATTAGCCTGACACTCTACTATCTTCTCTTCCGCTTAATCAAGAAGAGACACCCATTTAACATCAATTAAATTATTTGAGTGATCAAGGGCAGCACAGTTCCTGAAGCCAGATAAGAAAAATTCTCTTCATGACAAGTCAGTTGTTATCAGACATTTAATTTTGTGTGTTTACTAGTCATAATGAAATACAAAGATCAAGACAACAAGCTGTCCACACAGTAGCATCTAAAAGATAACACAGTTGTATACCAGCTGTGGAAAGATGATTTTTGACAGTAGGAATCAATTAGTGAAACTTCTGGTAGCAGACAGAAAAAAAGTACCTTACCCCTAAGACCACCCATTTGCTTTATTACCTACTGCTTCAATGCACAACGATAATATAGCTAAAAGGCTGCATTTCGATTTTTACTAAAGCCAGACAGATCAGAAATAGCAATGACAAGAGTTTGCTATGAGTTAAAGGCTATCAATGCAACAGCTTAAAAGGATACTCTGCATGGTAGTTGCACTCCTCAAATCATGGAGATTTACACAACTGCCAAGTAAGGAAATGAAACAGAAGGGGAAAAGTAAATTCAGAAATAGGTAGCTCCAACTTTTCCTTCTTGGAATTAAGAAGCAGCAATAAAAAACATGCAGATATTAACCAAAGAGGACAAAGTATATTAGCCTGTCATAGAGACAGGTTGTCAAGTCCAGTTCAACTGTTAGGAAGTAATATTTACTGTGAGGAAAAATAATTCTTCAGAAAATAAAAACAAAGGGGTTTTTTCATCTCTGCATTTGTAAATGTATATTTAAGACAAATCTGTGTTCATTTCATGACCTATGGCAAGAAGATTAGTGTTTAACGTTCACTTCAAGGGAAACTGTAAAAGATATAAGAAAAAAAAATTGTAACAAGCTGCAGAAGGCTTGAAATCAACATTCCTGCGCAACTGGTGTGAGAATTTTATCTTTACATATATATGCATATATTTATATACATAGTGTGTGTTTAATAAATACAAATAAAAATTATATATTATATGAACACGCGCGCACACACACACTACAGATCTCAAAATAAGCAGCACGGGCACATAATTAAGGGGTCCCCAGGGCTCATAAAGAAAGTGCAACGACCTTGTTAGTGTTTGGCCTTTCTTTCGCACCCAGTCTCATTGTAAAACAGTCAACCATGAAAGTAATTTAAAAAGCTGGTTTTCTTTTTACATTTACAGCATGATTTTATAATGTACTTTTCATGTTTTAGGGAAGCTGGTACTTCTGGCTGGCTGGCTGGCAAATTCAACATGAACCACAAACTTTCTAATTTACAACTTTCAGAAATCTGAATGCGTTTGAATACAAGGATTTTCAACTTTGCAATTTAATGACAACCCTGCCTTTGGCCTTTCCTGACCTGTTGTGAAGTAAATCAGGCACACTAATGTGGGCTAACAAGTCTTTTTCACACTGTTCGATCACCCTGCATCTTTTTTCTCCACAGACACCGCCTCTCTCCCACTCTCTGTCTAGCCATCCTCCCTCAAAGCAAACAAAATGGTCACTGTAACCCTGCATTACTGCTCATTAGATCACAGGTTAGTCAAGTGGAACTGCCCGAGGTTCCCAAAGGAGAGCTATACTTCAAAAATCTGTCCATGTCAAATGAAGAAAAAAACCCTGAGCGTGGGGTCACCCAGATCAATGATCAAAAGAGACTGAGAATAGTGGGGGGAAAAAAGAAAAAAAAAAAGCCCTTTTTTGTTAAAAAACAGCCTTCTGTATAATAAATCAGAATACAAAGATACTAAGCTTTTTCTCCTCCTTAACAACACTCTATTTGGGCTTTAAAATGGAATACCTTGTTTTTCAGAAGATTTTCTAAGAGTATGACTATTTTAAGTGCTAAGAGTGAGACTTCAATAAACCACAAAGTTACCTTAAGAAAATTAGCAGAAGAAATAATAATGAAAAGTATTAGAGATTTTCCCTCCATCATATAAATATTTAATTATTTAAAAAGGTAGCTGAAATAAATTTTGATTCAATTTAGATTTTAATTTAAACAAATTGTGCATTCTGAATTTCATGAAAAATGACCCAGGTAGTATGTCCACAGAAAAAGGAGCCAACCAAAGTTACACAGTTTGAACGCTTCTGGTACATGAGACATGCAGGCACATGCAATACTTGAAGAAGGTGCACTACAACTTCTGTAGTTTCTGTTCATCTTTTAAGAACACACAGTAATTTTTTTAAAGACGACAAAGAAAACCACAGAGAAGTCCAAAACAAACAAACAAACAAACAAACAAACAAACAAAGTAATAAGTTTATTTTTAAGTAATGAATTTTGATGGACAGAACAGACCAGATTATGCAATGAGAGTACTGGCTGTTTAATGAAGTTCTGCGCACACATGTGCTTCTGAAACCAATATTGGACAGTCTTTACCTACCCAGAATGAATGAAATATGACAAGAGTAACCTACATAATGCAATTTAAACCCCACAAAGATAACTTGGTTTATTCAAAATTAGTTATGCATTTTTAAAACAACAAACACCCATTGAGCCACCATGGAAGACACTGCAGCAGCTAAATGGACCCTAGTATTTGCTTCAATATTGTAGACAGAGCATCTTTTCATTTACAACACTGAAAACCTTTATTTTTCTGCTCTAGAGAGCAACTCAAATTTCACTTTCTTCCTTTATCCTAAGCCACAAGTAGAGGCATAACTACTAAATAGGAATAAAGGTATTTAAATTGTAACAGAATATTTAGCAGTATATTTCTACTTAAGATATGGGCTTTTGCAAAGGTATTACTGCAATAGAACAGATTGAGAGGAAACTGAAGGAAAGAAATCGTTATAATACTCAAATGTTTCATATCATTTCAGTAAATAATTTCTTAGCATTTATGAACAGGGTAATATATTAAAAAAATGCAAATGATGTGATAATATATTATGAGAAAACACTGGAAAAGTTTACAGAACAAACCTGTATTGACAGAGACAAATGGAACAACATAAATTTAAATTAATAATGCAACTGTAGCAAATACCTAAACAATACATGCAGTAATACCAATTACTTCACACATAAGCATGGATGAGATGAACAGCCTTTTAAGAGAAGCTCGTTGACTAATGGAAATTGGGGGTTTTGTTGTTTTTTTAGCAGTTTTCTATATGCCACACAGTGTACATTAATACTTCAGCAAGAAACTTCAGCACACATTAACTTTTAAAAGACCTACACAAAAATTTTGAGTCTTTAGTTCTACAACAGTATTTCTAACCCCCTGTAACTCCACATTTGACCAAATTCCGGACAACTAAAGCTAACAGAGATCAGAAAAGTCAACATATTGAGAAATTCTGTGTAAATAGTAGGAAAAGAAGAATAGCCTGTGTAAATCTGAATAATGCATTAACACAATTTCAAGAAAAAATATATGTAAATATTTTGGCTTTTTTCCAGTATGTTTCTTAGTTTATTTGTATGATTCTTCACTACTAATTCTTTTCCATACTAACTCAAAATTTCAGCCTGTTCAGCACAGTAAGTTCTTATTTGATGTCAGACTGGTGTAATAGATTTTCTAAATATTTAAGCTATTTTGAAAGAACATTTATGCTTATAAAGACTCCAGTATGACTAATTATATGCTGCAGTACCATCATTAAGAATAATGTCATTATATTAAAAACTCTGTTTCTAGTCCTATGAAGACAATTATTCCCAGATGCTAGAGTGGATATTTCCTTTTTCTTCAGGGGTATGTCTACATCTGCTGTTGAATCACTGCAAGAAGGGGATGGGAGAAAAGTTCGCTCTTTTTGAGCCAAATGTCATCAGGCACTGGAGAAATAATGGACACTGTTCTTGGCATACATATCCCTACAGGAGAGGGTGTCCACAGGACTGCTTTAAGTAAAAACTCATAGTACTGCATCCTCATCCTCCCTGAACTATGAGACCCTTCAACACCTCAGAACTTGGTAAACCCTTTTTTTATTCTCCATTTCTGTTTCAGTCCTAGATTGCTCTCTACTCATCTCTTCTGCTTTACTGCTAGTAAAGTCTTGGCATGTGGTAGAGAAAAGGGTGAATAAGATTTGTCACCAGCTCCCTTCAGTTCCTCCTGTTACTCCTCATCTCTGTAGGTTATGAAAATGGGAGAATCCAATGTCCTGTTCAACACTCAAACTTATCATGTGGGAACAATCTTTAATTTTCACTTTACTCACGCCCACAAAGCAGCTGAGATTTTTCTGTAAGTGTAATGACTTGAAGAAATCCTGGGGGAAAAACACAACTCAGGACTGAGAATGGATGGGAAACAATTTACTCACATCTTATAATAGCAGATCTTTCCTTCTGTTCTTTGACAACTGCAGCACTGTCTCAGTAACATGGAATCAGAATGCTGATTCAAAGACAATTCTTTCCCTAATCTGTCACTTGGAAACACACTATTGTTTCATGAAGTCTCATATAGGTACCATCAAGTCCATGTCCAGAGCTGCACAGTTGATTTCGTCTCAGAGAAATTTTATGCTCACTTATCTGTAGTAGATTCAGCCTGTGATAGACCAATGACATGTTAGTTTCTATTTCTGCTTTCCCTCATCTCAGACTCAAGAGAAATTTCCCTAAAGTATCTTCAGAAATGCTGAGTTTGAAGAGGTACCAAAACCATCCCGTACCAATGCTGAACTTGGAGCACCTTCTATCTGATACAGGTTTAAAGAAACTCTGCATAAACATGTTACAAGTAAACTCTTCAAGATGTTGGATGTTGGGAAGTAAAGACAATCATAATTTGTGTAATCACGCAATGCAAGTAGTGCTGATGCAGCTGAAGGTCTTCTACTTTTGATGCACATTATTAAATTCCATCTTTGAATACCCATATGAGTATGAAATTGATAAATTTTTTTCCTGCTCAATTATTCTGGAACCTCCCTGGCATTACCAATAAAGATGCTCATCGTGACCTCCTATGCTCTGTGAGTATCCAATTCCCACAGAATGGACTGAGACCAGAAATTCATTTCATACACTACATTCCCACTCCTATGTCATGAAGATTGTGTGATCATAATCAACTTGAAAAAAATTAAATTAAATTAATTTCCATTCTATACAGAGTACCATACATAAATGATGTAGAAAAAAGTTTAACTACTAAAATTATTGGAGTACCTCTTGCTTGGTGAAAAGGTTCACAATATAATTAGCTTCCCTTCAATCAGTAAACTTCTTTTAGCACTTACAACATTCTGATACTCTCTCATTTAAAAAAAAAAAGAATGCTATTTACTCATCTTTCAAAAAGCAGCAGCTTGTATTCTTGTACTCAAATTTTCTAACAAATATAAGAAGGATGTCTGAAAGGAAACCACACCCTAAACCACTCATACAACAGCAGAGTTTTCATAAACTTGAACCAATGCATTACTAAATACTTTTCCATTCTTTTTCATCTGATCTCGAGACCTTTTTTATGAAAATTGTAGAGTTGTATTTGGAAAGCAGTTATTGCAAACAGAACAAAATAGTAGCTGTATAAGTCACTTATTCTGAAAGAAAGTAACATATTCTCTTGCTCATGCAAAATGTTTCAAACAGTAATTAAATTTTTGAGCACTGGGGAATACTTCTGAGCAGCAGTAGCACAAATGAAGAGGCCCAAAAGAATTATAATGACCATGTAGTCATTTCTCTATTAAAGCTCAGCAACATTTGACCAAGAAGAAAACACTTCATAAAAAACTCTAAAAACCCACGCTTTTCTCAGCTCCAGCAGTCTTCAATGAATATTCTATAAGCGTTCATAAGTATACAAATATTTACAAAAAACATTTACTACAAGATTAATACAGACTTTTGTATCTGAAAGCATTAAAAAGTTTCTGTAATTGTTTCACTGTTTATTTATACAGACTATGCTCTGCCTTCACAGTCACTATGTTTAGTTCTGCAAGAGCAACCAAGTGCTCTTTGAACGATACTTTTTTTTCCTTCCTTGGCTAGGGAGACAAGATCATTTACTTTTCAAAGTACACAGTCAAAGTAAACACTTCTTTCATACTCTTCTATCAACCCCAGTAAAAGTACTTGTATGCTTACTCCAGAATATTCATTGTTAAGTAATAGGGAAAAATTACTTCCTAGAATTTCCCTGTATAACTTTCCTCTACTGAGGTTCACTGTAGTGGGATAAGCTAAAAGAGGTGAGTGAGAAAGGTCACAGAGAGAAAGGTCCAAGTCTCACCACATCTTAGAGTTCCACACCACAGTTTTTCTGCACCAGTACCACTTCTGTTCTCCCCTTCTTCTTACCTCTGGTTTCTGCCTGTACAATAACTTGTCCAATTATCTTGTGAACCAAGTATGTTTGAAAATAAGACCATGAGGAAAAAGGGAAGCAGTTAAGTAACTTTCATGCACAAACGAGTTCGCCACATGGTCGCACAAACAGTTGGACTGTCATATGTGACAGATGGGACAAGTAAAGACCCAACATGCAAGACTGCTCATAAAAGAAACACCTGAAGTACGTCCATCTACGTACACATAATACAAGCATTTGCAGACACACAAGAGTGCTTTAAAACAGTAAATTACTGACACTGAAATTATACACAGCAATACTCTTCAAAATCTACTCTGAAACATGCAACTCTTGCAGACTTGTACGTGCACCATTAGCGGCAAGGGCCAACCACAAGATTTACTTGTCTAACGATAGTTTGATTGGAGTATGTAGACAGCATTTCCACTCCTATGTCGTGGCTACACTACTCCTGTCATCATGTCTCAGTACATTTTGCAGTATGTGCACATTCGCAGGCATGCTCAAGTATTTTTGTCTGCATCTTCAGGAGGGTCATTCCAATTCAGAGTTTCTAGGAGCCCTCCTAAATTCAGATCCTTGCAAGCTTATTTCTTTGTCGAAAGTAGGACTAGGAATTTCTATCCAGAGATAGACTTTTGTTTGTTAAATGGGCTACACACATTACTACAGTGCGTTTATTTGTAAGCTGCACTATTTACCTAAAAACTATCAATAATTCCAATTCATCTTCTGCTCTAGTGAAAATACATTGGAGATTTTATCTGCCACTGCTTTATTTATTATAAAACATAATTGAAACATAAACCCATGTAAAGAAAAAGTAAGCTTCATGTTGCCTTTTTATACAGGGATTTTCATAAAACGTAGAGCAATTCTAAGATTTAGAAATGCTTAGAAATACTTTAAAATTCCTTTTAAGATCACTGATTTCTTCTTTGCTCACTGTTGCTTCTTCCCATGCCAGTGGCTCCAGGAGAACAGAAAAATCAACCTTCTTAAAAGATTTTCAGTTTATAATTTTAATTTCTTCATGAGGTCATTTGCAATTTGCAGTAATACTTACTACTCAACTTGCTATTAGTATAATCATTGTGACTATGCAATGACTAAAGCAAACACTACTGGCTGAATATTTATGTTGAATTCAAGTACTGACACTGTTTGAATTTGTCTAGCTGTTCACATCTATCTGGGATGAGGATCTACTCACAGATTATTTCTATTTATATTGTTCACCTTCTCATATTGTATTCTATATACGTTATTTTATTTTAGGACCTTTTTATATGTAAATCATCTTCCTAACGGGTCTGAAGAAATTCTTTTATCAGAATGGGACTTTCTATGAGACATGTAAAGAAAAGTTTGCATTGTTCTAAACATGGCAAAACTAATATTGCCTAAGCATCAGTTTAATAACATTCTCCTCTCCTGCAAACATGTTCATAACTGAAGTATGACAAATAACTCCTCTGTTCCTGCAAAGGCCACAGTTGTGAAGGAAGCAGCCAATACTCAAAATAGAGTCCAGCTCCAAAACAATCTTCAAATATCAGGGGATACACCTTGGATGAGAAGAAGTATTTGCAGTGAGGGAATTGCAAATATTAAGGTCATTAAGGTCACTATGATCTCAAAACAGGACAGGAATCCATATTTTGGCTATTTGCTGCAGTAATCTGAAAATAAATCATTTCAGAAACAGTTTCTCAAGGAACCAACTGACTTAACTTTGCTTTGGATGCCCCTGTCATAAAGCGCACAGATTTGCAACAGCTGGTCTTTAAGAATTCAGATAAATGAACTAATTTGAGAGGTTTGACCAGGGTAAGGACAGGATAGACTGCACAGAGTACTTCCATTTTCACTCTCAGTTTTGGGCTAAGTTTTTGTAGTACTTGGAGCCACTATCCATGCAAAACCGTTAACTGAGACACGGCACTCTCTCTGAAGCAAAACCTCCTCATATGTCATTGTTCAATGCAGTTTTTCAGACTGTTAGTAATGACATCTCTAACTGGTACACTGAAAAGACTTCCAAAAATGAGTAATTTTCCCCTAACTAGCAGACAGTACAAGAGGCATGAACTATGCCAAAAGAGCACAAAGATGACAAAATAAAAAGAAGGAATTGCATCCTAGAATTAATTGGTTGTATGTATGATCTTGAGACCATAAAGGGTCAGTGGGCCCAGAAAGCACTACCTCTAGAGCTCTCTAGCTCCTCCCAACCAGTAAGAGCCTCAGTAGAGGTCGACAGACCTAGACATTCTCCTGCAATTGTTGTTTACCTCCAAGACACTTAAAGTATAGAGAAGACAGTGTTTATCTACAAAATTATTTTCAGACATGAAAGAAATGAAGAAATTGGCAGAATAAGAGATATAAGTTCCCACATTCCCTGGGGTGGCTCTTTTCACAAGGACAGTCACGTCCACTTTTCTGCTAGCAGAAAACCAAATTAAAAAATATCCATGATTCAAAACCCGAATGTTTTAAAATATTCTTAAATAGACAAACATATCACAATTTACATAAACATGGGATCAATCTTTCACACTTGCTGTTGAAAATATTGATTGTATCTCAAAAGACATTTTCTGATCTTGTTCTACCAAATTAAAAAGGAAAATGGGGAAAACTTTCCTTTGGAGTTTCACATGCCCATCAGTGCTGCAATTTTAAAGTCAGACCTTGCATGCAAGACAAAAAAATGCAAAGGACTGGCATGCTACATAACCTTTTAACTTTTTTTCTCCCCCTGACAACAATATTTTAAAAGATAATATTGCCTTAAAATAGACTGAGAGTACTTTTGATTCACAGTTGATTTCTAAGTCTATACCGAAAAGTTCTAGCATTTTTTGAGACAGGAACTTAGAATGCATCTGCAATGATTTTCTCTGGCACTTGTCATCACTAGTTTTAATACATGAAAGAAATGTATTAGTTGCCTCAGTTTTGGATACCTAAAAGAAAACTCACCAAAAGGTTACACCCTATGAAGGTTTTCACATATATGATCTTAGAATAGAATAGTTTGGTTTGATGGGACCTGCAACGATCATCTAGTCCAACTGCAATCTTGAAAATAGCCTTAAATATAAAAATATAGAAACCTCCCAAAAACAGAAGGCTGCCAAACACAGCTGCTTCACCACTTAGATGGCAAAGGCTCATAGTCTGATTGGATTTCTCCTTTGCCATGGCCTCCAGAAATCCTCAACAGATTCAAAATGAATGTTTGCTCAGCTCAGCCTGTTCCTAAAATACAGTGGCTAACAACAACTTCCAACACATCCTATCTGTGATTCCTAAACATTGCTCTGGCTTGGGAGGAAACTCACAAGTTTGCATACTGGCTCAAATCATAGGAATTCACTGCAATATCCAGCTTCTGATACTATCAGACAAAGTAGCACACATTCCAAAAAAAAAAAATCACCAAGTTGGTAATCACAGTAATGCACTGCTCCCCTGCAATGCAATTTATAATGTTTTTATCACTATAAATCTTGTGATATTTTAAGTCTGTAACTGAAATCTGATTAATCAAGAACAGTTGTTACAATCAAAAGTACTTTTGTGATAGAAAACCAAAAGTTTCTGTGTCAGAAAATTACTTATGAAAAAAATATGCAATTGGGTACACTGCTTTAGTATAGTACCCTGTATTTTGCAAACAGTAGCCAAACTCATACAGCACCATCTTCCCATCTGCTAGGTAAATAATTTTTTCCCCCTTGTAACTATTTTTATTTCCTAATTCAGAAGGTTTCCAGAACAGCTGTCAGAACTGAATTATATATGATAAACTCTTAATTAATGTGATTTTAAGCTATTTTGCAGTATACTTATCGACTTAAATATCATTGATTAATTTTGGAGCCTGGTTAATACGTATAGTCTTTATACCAGCAGAGTTATGTTGAAATCACTTAGCAACTACTTGAAAATACTTAAATACGTGCCTGGGGACAACAAAGCATCTTACAAATATCTTTGACAAGGGAAGGTAGAATAAATAGCATACAAGTTGACATAAGAAAAATGAGGAGCATAATATTTAAAATGACATTTTCATTTATAGTTTCTAGAACAAAATATCAAATTTACTTTCTTGATATCATTTTAAAATCAAAAAACCTAGGAAACAACCAACAAGAAATTGAATACAGGAAAAAAAGACTATGTGTACTGATTAGCATGCCAGTTTAGATTCACCTGTAATTTTTCCTGACCACTTGGTAATATTAAGAACATTCTCCAATCATGCATGCGAAATGAACTTGGTTAAACTACATTTCATAGATTAAAGATATTTGGACATTCTTACAAATACTGATTAAGCTTGTAATTGAACTATTCATTACACTGCTTAACACTTACAGCACATACCTTCTACAATCTCATTTCCACCTAAGTAATGCATGGAGAAAAATGCATTACAATAATTCACAAAACCTTGAAAAACTGAAGCAACTGCACTTCCCAACAATAAATACAATTAACATCTGTTGCAGCAACTACCTGGCACTTGTACAGTTCTGTGAAGGAATTTTGTTCTGGATAAATATTTTTCTACAATTACTATTACACACCATTCAAATCAGACATTTTCTTTAATTCTACTCCAAGGACTCCTTTCAAATCCACTAAAGAAAGGCAATTTGTCACCTAAAGAATGCATATATACCTCTAAGTCTTCTGACATATAAAAAAATAAGGAAACAACTATAATTAATAGAGTTAGAGTCCAATAAAACTCTCAGTGCTCAACATGTTTGTTAAATACTTAAGTATGTCATTTTGAAGTAAGGAATAGTCTTATGATTCAGCATTTTACTTCCATTTCACATCTCAACAATGAGACAAAAGCACAGCAAAGCCTTCAGGAAAGCAAGAAATTTCCACTTTGACATTGGCAGAATTGACTGAATATAAGTTCCCACTTTGCATACACAGCAAGCACAGGACATTTTTCAGGAACAAAGTAACAACTTCATGACATTCTCAAATTTTTCTGTTATTTTGTTTTCCACTACTCCTAAATAAAAAAAATCTCAAATATATGTACTGGGGTCTTGATACAGGGGGAGTTGTTCTGCAAATATCCATAAGTTGTGCACATTTAACAAAATTCTTATTTTCAGAATTTCACATAGACACAAAGTAGCAGGCAAGACTTGGTTGCTACTGTAACACACCAGAAGACTTTTTCTTAAAAAAAAAGCATGCAGTAGAAATATATTTAAATATTATTATTAGCATATAAAGATCTGCTCCTCTACTGAGATATCAAGCAATTGGTAATGATAGAAGAGGAGAAAATGGGGATACTGCCAATAAAAGAAGAAATGCTAGCTCTAAATACACAAAATATTCAGTTTAGGCCCAAAAAGTTTATGCACAAGTGCTCAACTGCAAAGTGGAGAGCTAAGTATAATTTGATGTAAAGAAAACTAACTGGCATTGTATTCACTATTCTTATGAAATCAAACAAGGAAAACTTCTTGAATTATATTCAATGTCCTCAATTAACGGTAAACCAAATTTGGCCATTTTAAAAAGGAAAAAGCTAGCAAATAAAAAACACTTATATCATGTGAAAAAGGCAGTTCCATTGATGGAAACTGTACACTATATTGCTCTATGAAAAAAGTTGAAATGCTTTTGGTGTATGTGCATGATAAAATTAAAGCAATTGTGCCTCATTCATTGTCATTTTTTTAGGGGAAAGTCTAGGAATATGTGCTTTACTTTTACATTGCACCATAAACTAGAAGACATTAATACACTGATTTGTAAGAACCCATAGAACATTTCCTTTAAATATTCATTATTTTTTCTGTTTTCAGATAAGTAAGACCTAGAACTTGTAGATTCTATCTCTGCATCATTTCAGCTTACCTTTTTATATAACTCTATATACTAAATCAAAGTTCTTCCTTTTTTTTTTCCTATGCACAGATTCTTGGAGGGAAGAAGCAACAGTTTAATAAAACATATGACACCGTAGCTTACACAGTTCTTACTGATTCTCCTTCTCTCATATTAAATACATTACTATACCCCAGTTGCATTTACATTTCTCATTCTTGACAAATAATAAGCCTAGCTTTTTATCTTCTATTTCTTTTGGGTATGAAAAGGCACCGTAAAGCAGTACAGAAAGTACATACAACTGTACTGTACAAATAGCACTTATCCTATAGATCAGTAAATTCTACATTGAATTGAATTGGCATTCTTCAGAAATATCATATTTTTGACAAAGTACCTCTAAGAAAGCAACATGTTTAAATACAAAGCAGCAACAAAGTAAAGTGCCAAAACAGTTTTCACTCTACTGTAATAAAAATCACTACTCACAGAACAAACAGGAGATTTCACATGCAATCGTTAATAGGAAGTCCTTTAAATACCATTTATGGACAGAAGGACATGACCAAATTTTAACTTCTTCCTACAACTTCAGAAGTAGGGCTTCTCATGAAGAGTCAGTAACTTTCAGCATTTCCTCAGAGGTATGTGACATGATAGGAATGTGGGCAAGATGAATTTTTCAGACACTTAAGAGCCATAGGTATAGAAATAGAACAACTGTGTAATTTACTATGTGATAGTTACAAATTAGACAAAGACACTACTACATAAAAGAATAAAATCAAGTTAAGGGCTTCAACATAGGAATTGGGACTCTCCCCTCAAACTTCTACACAGCAGTTCAGAAAAAAAAAAGATTTTACATAAAAGACAACCTGTGGCTACAATCTGTTGCTTTAAGCAAAGAATTGAGGAACGGGGTAGGGCAAGCTTAAAAGTCGTAACAAACAGAAAAACCTGAGCCAAACAAAAAATCACCGTCCCAGTAGTTTTTGATACAAACACCTTTTCTACCTTAAGCAAAATATGGTGAAAGCAGGAGAACTATTTGTATCCAATAATGACTTCTCTGTGTTCCAGAACAACTACGGTTGTATGGAGTGCATTAAACTAAGTTCTTAGGGGTTGGAACTGCTCTTGGTCTGTGTACTGAGAGTAAGCAAAGAGCTAATGTCAGTTCTTAACTAGGATGTCAGGGTAATAAGTAACACTGGGTTAACGGAGTGCACATAGTAAATACAAGGAAGCAAGACACTGCCGTGTAACATACCTCTTGTACAGAGCGAGCTGCTGGCTTGTCTTGATGATTGGCCAGTATTAAAAACGGCAAAGTACATAACTGTGGGTGCTGGAGTGCAGAATGCAGTTCATTCCTAGCAGTTTCTAGATCATCTTCAGAGGAGGCACTGTCTAATACAAATATTACCCCTTGGGATCCTTGGTAGTAACGACTCCAGTATTTCCTGATATTGTCAGCCCCTTTCAAGACAATAATAAGAATTAAAATAAGAATAATTAAACAGATTCAATTAACTCTCGTAACTGAAAACAACTCTTCTACCTAGAACAATCAAAGCAACAGACTAAATTCTGTCTCATAAATAATCATCATTGAAAGAATAAAAAGGATAAAAAGCAACTATAAATCCACACAACCACAGATCCACACAAATGTCAAATTAACATTGTTTAAATCAGGAAGGAATTTTACTCAATGCAATTTTCATCCCTGAAAGTTTCTGCTCCATTAACAAGCACTGGCAGAATCACCATGCTTCCCATGTCATATAGTCTAATCATATACCTTCTCACTGAAATACCTTGTTACTAGTATCTAAACCTTTCCCCGTTCTTTTTCACTTAGCCCCGCAGCTCCGTGCTGTAACCTGTAGGCTCTTTCATGAGAGTTGCTAACCTCCAAGCATAAGGTCTCTCAGATCATCTCCAAACCATCAGGCAAACACTTCATAATTGGGGAAAAGTGTCAAAAAAGCCAATTAAAGCAATCAGAGACTTAATGAGAATAGTAATACAATAGTAAGTTGAACAGTGAATAAGGAGCTATAGTGACAACATACAAAGACACTGATTTAAACTAATTTTGCTCTGCAAACTACACTAAGGACTCTAGAAGAACCCAACAGGAGACACATGAGCGACTGTACAGGCTTACGAGCCACAGTAATTTTTAGGACATGGTTCAGCAGCACACAGCCATCTCAACAGAAGCCAAGCAATAAGGTTATCTACAGAAAGCTTTTGTCTCCCCTGGAGAGTAGCATATGTTGCAAAATTGCAGTAAGGAAAAAAAAACCTATTTGACAGCTGTCAAACTATCTAAACTATGATTTGGATATGGACTAATCTTTGTATGTCTGAGTCTGGCACTGCACTCATGGGGACTAACACTAGAAAGTGAACAGCAGCTGCAATACGCCAGTAGAAAACTTGACATGTCTGGAAGACAGTGATTTGCAGAAATGTACTGAAGGTATCCTTTATAGACACTTTTCTTACTTTGAGACAGGGAGAAGTGAACTTGAATGTAGACACCAATGCTAAATGTTGATATTAATAAACTGCAAATTTTTAGTGAAACAAAACTACATAAAGGTTCTGAGCAACACGCAGGCAAAGAATGAGAATTTAATGCAACATAATTACTATAACTTCAATGTGATACTTAAAATATTGAATTTATATGTTGTGCAACAGAAAATAATCAGTAAACAAAGAACAAGAAATAAATATTTTTAAAGGTATTTACACCAGATACTTTAGGCACTCTGTTCCTTTATTCTCCATCTAGCACAATTTAGGTGGCCAACGAACCTTGTGAACACACGCTTTTTCCCTACAGAGAATACTGAAGTCATACCTGAAGAGTTTTTTCTGCAAGGGGTACAAAGAGTTGACTGCTTAAATGCAAATGGTCGTGGGATTTAGTCAAGACCCTGCTTCATTTCTCTGTTAATTTAACTAGACACAAAGTAACAATGTACAAATAGGACAGGTGTTTTATTTATTTTATCAGCTTCTGAAGATCAACACTACTTATACAGAGGAGGGACTGCATTGAACGCCAATTCTGTATCTCTGTACAACCAGAATATCTACCTATTATACTTGTATAAAATGTCATGGTGTGTCAGGAGTTCCAGTCTTTCCAAACAGCTGTCTGTCAGAACCAAGTAGAGTAAGTTGCAAGAGGGACAGTGTTTACATAGCCACACACAACAGTGTTATAGGCACTGGAAGTATCACAGTACTTTAAAAACAGGTAGAGAATATTTTTCTTATATTAACAGAAAGGCAGACACCATGATCAGTTCTTTGAAGGTCTTTCTTTTCCTGGTAACACAACATCTGTCTTATTTATTCTAAGCTTCAGACAGCTGCTTTTCAAGTAAATGTTGCTGCCAGACCCTGAGTGTTATCTTTGCAGCCACACTATTTCTTGTATGCGGGCAAGGAAGAAAGCAGCTCATGGATCCCTACATGGGACACAGGAGCCAGAAAAACACTATGCTGATTTGATGACCTTATCATCCTGGGTTTTTGGTTCAGGTGCTGTAGCTGCTCAACTTCTTTTCTCCTCATCAACTGCCCCAAGAAAAACACCTCTAAAACATGGTAGTGCTTTTTTCTCTGGCTTTGTCCAGTCATCATGTCATAGTTATAAGAACTAACTACCAATGCCAAACAAAACTTGGTATTTCATTTGGGATCTTCCATTAGAATAATGACCTCCTCTGAATTTGCTGACATCTCAATTCTGAGGAAAACACAGCCTGAGGTATAAGAATACAAAAAAAAATTGCACTAAGAAGACAAGAAAAATGACTGAGAAAGCCTTACCTTGGGGTGCCATTTTAACTTATTTTTCTGGTAAATGCACTTGAAAAAAAATTCTTGGCATCAATAAGCTATAAGCAACATGTAAACACAATTTTTACAAGGCAAATAAGCTTATATTCTTTTGACTTAACTCTTCAAATCCAGAGAGCATAATCTGCTCTCAGCTTCGTTCTCCAGAGCATTAGGTAGGATGTTGCAGAGTTATCCAGGGCAGGTCTGTAAATAGTGATCCAGCCATCACACTTTACAGCATGTCAAATTCAGTCTTAGAGAGTAAGTGGTTGTTTTCAAATGTGTACAATAGCCTATGAATTAATCTTCTCATATATTCCAAAGACTTCTAAGACAGGGAAATTCAAATCTGAGTTCTTCAGTAATCCAGGATGTAATGTGCACCCAATAAATGTCCTCAGGTTCTCAAGAGACATTGAAATGAAACCAAAAACTTAACTGGCACTCAAAATGTCCTACTAACACACAAAATACGCACTGAGATTTGTCAGCCTAATATCATGCTTTTCTCTAGCAGCTGTGCTGGCAAATGTCTGCTTCTTCAATCACATCATACCTAAACTAAGATGGCTAGGTATATAATTTGTTTCCCTCAGCAACGCACTCCAGCAGTGGGTTGAGTCTTGTGATGCCACTGAAACATCTCATTTACAAATAAACTAGGAGGGGTAAAAGCACACTACAACACCACCATATTACTTCTTAGAAAAGAAAAGATAGTATTCAGTAAAATGTAAGGCTTGAATTACTTCACAAAATGAAAACAAAACTCCCTCCTTACAAAAAAATGACAGGGAGTTGTGATTTAAAACCCTCATCATTCAGCATTACTCTACAGGGTGTGTTTATTCAGCTAACTGCTCAACCTTTGACAAAGTTTTCATCTGTAATGTTTAAACCAGCAAATAAATACATTCTTTTATATTATCAGCCAAGGGTACAGTGTGTCTATGTTAACACTGTTAATAATTCTATCAGTGCCAACAGTACCCTCTCAAATGCCCCTTGGAAGCTAAGGCAAGAGTTTGAGAGTTATGTGCAGTTTCAAACACATCTAAAACTGGTTGCACAATTATGCACTCTTGTAAAAATATTATATAAAATACAGAACTTCAAATCTTTTTTTAACTATGAATAGTTCTGTTTACATCCTTATTCACAGCAGTTTAAGGCGACCTTTTAATTCCCTCCTTTTCAGTACTTTCAGGAGAACAGAACATAGCATTACAGAAAAAAAAGTCACTGAAAGCAATTTAAAGGTGTCAAATTTGTAACTTGTCAAACTTGCAGCAAGTCTCCACTGAGAGCACAATGAACGTCACACAGCCCTTGCTTCAAGATAGTCTAGCCTGCACATGAAAGCTCTTGTTCACCTGAAAATACATCACAGCTTCAGAGAAGTTATAATCTCAAATCCAAGGAAGAACTTTTTCCTTCCCATCAAAAACAATTAACCTGGGGCTATGAAGAAATGGAAGGTGCAACCAGTTTTTCTACCACTTCAAATGCACCCACTTCACCTGAAATTAAGATGATTGTTTTGAAGGTTTTAGAGTTGATTTAAAAAGATACATAGATATTCCTCCACTGATACTAAACAGAAACCATTTCTAATTAGCAAAAAGGTGAAAAGATGCCAAGGAACGTCAATGCACCACAATATCTTTTTGCATGAAAGACTGGCACATGGAGAGGGAAGAGAGAGGGGTGAGCGAGAAGAAATCTCACCTGTTTTTGCAAAATCTTTAAATACATCCAACCCTCCTACTTCAAGAAAACCTTATGAAAAAAATTTTGATGTAACAATTTCTACATCAGTGGAGGGTTTATAACTTCACTTCCCATTATCTCCTCATAAGAAAAAAAATATTTTTTATGTAATCAGGAAGACGTCTGAAATCTTAGAAATCTTAACACATTTTTAAGAGATGAGGCTGCCCCTTATCTAGCTCAGCCATATAATTTGTTTAGGTTTCCCAGTACTTCCCTTGAAGAAATACAGCATAAAGATTCATTTATTTGTTTTTTACACTTTTTTACACTATTTTTTTCAGCCTCTTAGCTCTTTTTTACAACAAAGTTATACATCCTTTCTAAGATGCCCATGTGCATGCAGTGTGTTCATATTGACAAGCACATTGACACATAGATGATACATGAGTTTCACACGTGTGTAAAGTCAGTCACTGCAGCAATTCAACAATCTGAATGAACAGCACAAGAGACAACACACGAAAACTGTTAAAGAATAAATTTTCTGCCACTATAGGATGGTCTGAGTTGGAAGGGTCCTTAAAGATCATCTAATTCCAACACCCCTGCTACAGGCAGGAGCACCTCCCACAAGACCAGGCTGCTCAAGGCCACATCCAACCTGGCCTTGAACACCTCTTGGGATGGGCAACAACAGCTTCCCTGGTCAACTTGTGCCAGTGCCTCACCACTCTCATGGTGAAGAATTTTCTCCTCATGTCTAGTCTAAATACTCCCCTCTCCAATTTAAAGCCATTTGCCCTCATCCTATTCACTATGTACCTTTGTCCAAGTCCCTCCTCAGGTCTCTTGTAGACCCCCCTTCAGGTACTGGAAGGTCACTATAAGGTCTCCTCGGAGCCTTATCTTCTCCAGGCTGAACAATCCCAACTCTTTCAGGCTGTCCTCATATGGAAGGTGCTCTAGTCCTCTGATCATCTTTGTAGCCCTCCTCTGGACCCATTCCAATATCTCCATATCCTTCTAATGTTGAGGATTCCAAAAATGGACACAGTACTCCAGATGAGTTCTCACAGGAGCAGAGTGGATGGACAGAATCCCCTCCTTCCCCCTGCCGGCCACGCTTCTTTAGATGCAGCCCAGGATAAGGTTGGTCTTCTGGGCTGCAAGCGCACATTATGTAAAGCTTCTCATCAATGAGCAACCCCAAGTCCTTCTCCACAGGATTGTTTTCAATCACTGTATTGAAACATCCTGTTTTGAAACCATGCGTTGCCCTGACCCAGCTGCAGGACCTTGTAGTTGGCCTTGCTGAACCTCATGAGGTCCACACAGACCCACTTCTCCAGCCTGTCCAGGTCCCTCTGGATTACATCCCGTCCTTCCAGTGAAGCAACTGCACCACTCAGCTTGGTGTCATCTGCAAACTTGCTGAGGGTGCACTTGATCTCACTATCTACATCATCGATGAGGATATTAAGCAGCACCAGTCCTAGTATGGACCCCTGATGGACACCACGTGTCATGGATCTCCATCTGGACTTTGAGCCATTGACTACTACTCTCTGAATATGACCACCCAATCAACTCCTTACCCACCAAACAGTCCACCATCAAATCCATATCTCTGTAATTTAGAGAGAAGGATGTTGTGGCAGACCATGTCAAAGGCTTTACAGAAGTCCAGATAGATCACACCCATTGGTTTTCCAATGTCCACTGATGTGGTTATATTCAATATAAACAAATATTAACATATTGAATATGTTTATATTAAATGTATAGAAAAATCAGAAGTGCATATAAAATTTATTGTGCTTATTTTCATATTTCTTAGCAAACTCAAGTTTATGGAAACCACCTGTGTCATCTCTTGTCTGCCTTCCAGGCTTCCCCAGTGAGATTAATAAGGTAGTCAAGCCTCCAGTATTTACCTTATTAGCAGCTAACCTAGGTGCTGTCTTCAAATTGAATCACCTATGCTGACATTTAAAACTGTTAGAACAACATTTAGATTACAAGCACTAGGAAGTTTTAAAAACATTGTATTTACACTTGCCTGCAGAAAGCAATGTCTATCTACTCAGAGAAAGTCAGTTTGATCTACTTAGGCCTGTGTTTTTCACTGCCATTTTAAAATAAAATAGGCAATTTGAAACAAAAATCTCCTTTTTCCATCAGGAATCTAAAGTTAATTTTAAAAGTTCATTAAAAAAATCTTACAGACTATTTCAGTATGTCCTCTGCAACATGCTTTAACAGTTATAGAAGCCTGAAGTCTGAAGCTTTAATAATTTGCAGCAGGTGGCACACCATGCTAAACTGGACTTCATGTATGACAGCCATTCTCAATACCAAAATCACTTCTGCTTCTTTTTTTTTTAATTTTATTTTTCTAAAAGCACAAACACACAGTAAGTTTTCTAGGGTTAGCAAAGAATGCCTGGCAATAAGAAAATCATCTGTCAGTTTTCTTTCTACCTATTACCCCCCTCTCTGCCCCTTTCCCATATCTCCTGGAGGACTCAGTAACAGTCAGGATCTCAGAACCAGCAGCACACCTCCCCAGGCTGATGACAGTTGCCAGTATTCAGCAAGGTTCAGGCGTACCCTCTTCTGAGCTGCAGTCACACCTTTGGTGACAGTGCAAGTAATATCAAATAAAGCTCAAAATGCATCTTTCTCTACAGCACTTAAGACTAGTAGGCATGTAAAGAAAGCAGCAAGTCTTCCAGAGCTCTGTATTTCTCTAAGTCTAGCCCTTCTGCTGACTGGTTCACAGAAGTCTGAATCTGCCTTTGAAAGGGTCAGGGCCTTTCCTGCCTAGAATAAAAAAATAAAAACTTATTTGTTTCGAGGGAGTTCATAAAATGTAGGTATCATTTCTGATGCTGAACTAGGCTGCTAAACTCTACTCTTTGATTCTGCCTGAAGACAATGGAGTTGCAAGTCTAACAGGAGACAGACCCTTCTAGGAAACCACAGGTTCTACATTTCTCTACAAAAACAAAAAAAAATAAAATTCCCATCAACAAAAACAACTGGTTCCCCACGCCACAAAACAGATGTAACTAGGAAATTGTGTGTTTATTTATCATACTATAGCTAGCTTTGATAGGCATTGTTTGCATGGCTCATACTTGTTTTGAATAAGATAGGCAGTAGGTTGTCTATTCACACTATATGAAAAGCTAATTGTAGAAAAAAACCATTATTTCCAAAGATCCCTAATACTGAATCTTTGTCAGAACTTCCTCAGGACTCATGTTTACAACATCTGTAAGCAGGTATAAATGATCTCTCTAGTCTATGAAATGAGGAAACTATGACACAGCCAGGGCTTAGGCACCACTTGAGCAGCAGGTTGAATATGATTGATAGCAAACAGATCTAACTTTAATGCTTTCAGAAGCTGACTGTCTGTGTGAGAGACAGTCAGCTTGGACAGCTCATCAAGGTCATCTAAAAATTTTATCTGCTAAGACATTTTGTAAACTGTTAGATATAGCTATGTCACAGATGGCATTGCATGCACTCTACTACCAGATTTTGTAGAGGTGTCAACTGCTTTTTAATCAAATACAGTGTGGAGATTTTGTTGCTAGGTGTTAATTCATCCCTGTGAAGATGACCTCAGCTGTCATTAACTTGTGGTATCAGTTTTCTGATGCTTAACTAGATGGAATTCTAGCCGCTCTGCAAGGCTATGTTGCTACTAGGGTGTTCAGTACTTCCCTCTCCCTCCGCAGAGCAAGGAAGGAGAGTGGTTTCTCATAAATATTCAAATTTTAAATTCTAATTGATAGATCACCATTATTTTCTCCCTCCTCCCTCATTTCTTCACAAGGCAGATACCACCCAACACTGTTGATGTCTTCTTCAGGGGTTCATACTTTCCATTCAACTTGGATTGCATGACAGTGTGACTCCCTCTCCTACTCTCTTCTGCTGCTCTTTACTTCCAAATTAAGGCAAAATACGCATGCTTTGTTTAACCAGTCCTATTTAAAATTATTTGTTCTCTAGCTCTCACCTAGACAATTAATTCAGTTGGCCTGAGAGTGCGAGTTTATGATTTTGGTCATGAAACTCAAGAAACAACAGCAGTGGGGAGGACAGCTCTCATCTCTTTCCTGGGCATGCTCCGCCAGCTGGAGACTCAAGCATCCCTGATATTAACCACTCTGCTCTTGCTAAGCGCTTCACACATTTTATGTTAAATGAAATTTCAAAGACATGCTGATTTGCTATGCATGTGAAAAAGGCCTTTGGGTGGATTACAAAAATGTAACACAAACATATGACAATGTATTTTAGTACATAAAACAGAGAATGTAACTAAACCTTAGAACATGTTTTTAGTATTTTTAATCTTGGGAAGAAGAAAAAGAGCTGTTCTCATCCAGAATCATTCTTTTAAATTTGACCAGGCTCAGTATTTGGCATCTTCCCAGTAGCATCTAAGTCCACATTTACAACATGGCAAACTAAATTATAAAATAGACTTCTTCTAAAAAAAACCAACTGTAAATTATCAGTTGACCTCCAGAATGGACATATAATCATGATTTAGGTCTGAATAAGTATCTACGTCACAAGAGACACTACGATTTGACATTCTGTTTTGACAGTGTTACAACAGCAAAAGACTAAATAAATATCCTGAATAAATGGTAGTTTGTCTCCAGGCTGGAATTTATTAAAACCAAAGAAAATGCTTTCTGTTGCCTTTGCACCTTCATTATCTGTCTTGAGAATTGACCTCAAGACTCAGCATCTCGAACTTCTTTCAGAAAAACTGTTAGAACCTTCCGAACAACAAATATTATCATCTGCCTTATTCTTCCAGTCCTTCTCCACTCTCCTGTATGTTCCTCATACAAAATTTCACTCTCAGTTCCTATCAGAGATTGCTGCACTGTAACAGGAAATCAACAAATCTGTAACTTCTTTCAATACTGTTACTCAGCTGAGTTTCATAATAGGAGAAATAATTCCACCATCCCAAAAAGAGTAAATTCTGAAAGAATGTGGACTAGGCTATGTCACGTCTTCACAATAATCTAAGCTATATATATTATTCTATGTATTGAAGTTTTAAAGTTTTTTTAAAGAAAATGGTATTATTTTAATTTCTTAGGGAGCAGGAATGAATTTTGACTAACAAAAACTTACATAAGGGGTAAATCAACTTGGTGAGTAAATAAAGCCACACCTCCACTTCAAGTAATTCAAGTATGTCTATGCTTGATTTGAAAGCATATATGCTCCTATTCAGGATTAAATTCAGTGTTTTTAAACAAAACTTAACATTCATGAAATTGGATAAAAGCCTTGTTTTCTCATAGGAAGGCAGCCTGGCTTAGGAAACAAATGCAGTAACAAAAATAATCAGAGAGAGTATCGTTTGATTTTCTTTTATATTCTAATATCACATATTTCAAAGAAAAATTTGTAAAAAAAGATCACAGCAAACTTTGTTCCATGTCTCTAATCCTAAAGTCTGATGAAGATACAATCAGAGTAGGAAGAGACAAAAGAAGTGAGACTGCTTTCCATACACTTTGCCTGATAATTTAAAATCCCTAGAATAATGAAGAAACAAACTGGCTTCGTTAGCAGTACCAAAGCCAACCAGCACAGTGAAAACGAACACTATCTTCAATCTCAACGAAGAACACGGCTTCAACCAAATCAGAAGGATAATATGCAGCCAGTATATGCTTCACATTCAGACCTCAGCTGGAGTACTGAGATGTAAGAAGGATATGGAGCTGCTGGACCAGATCCAGAGGAGGGTTACAAAGATGATGTGAGGGCTGGAGCACCTTCCAAATGAGGGCAGGTTGAGAAAGTTTGGCTTGTTCAGCCAGGAGAAAAGAAGGCTCAAAGGAGATCTTATAGCGACATTCCAGTACCTGAAGGAGCTACAAGAAAGCTGAAGAGGCACTATTCATAAAGGCTTGTGACGAGGGGGAATGGGTATAAACATGAGAAAGGGAAATTTAGACTAGATATTAGAAAGAATTTCTTCACTGTGAGGGTGGTGAGGCACTAAGCACAGGTTGCCAAGGGAAGCTGTGGCTGCCCCATCCCTGTGTTCAAGGCCAGGTTGGATGGGGCCTTGGGTAATCTGATATAGTGGGATGTCCCTGACCACGGTAGAGGGTTAGAACTAGATGATCTTTACAGTCCCTTCCAACTCTAATTATTCTATGATTCTATAACTGCTTGACTGCTGGATCTAAGAAATATTAACAGTATGTCTTCTGCTGTAAATTTTTGAAACACTGGCTGTTAATACATTGCTATGTCTCATAAAACTCCCTTCAAGGACCAAGTTAACTTCTCCCCTAAAGCACTTAAGAAAGGGTTCAACCTTGCTGAAAATCTAGTGAACATTCTCAAGATTCATTCTGATATATTTACAGAAAGACCTACAGAAATGCTAGAACATAAAGAAGATTTACATGTTGGCTTTAACTAGAATAACATTAGATGAAATTATACTCCACAAGAACTCTCATTAGAAGAGTTTTTTCTTCCTTTTAACAGAGCTACCGCTTAATTGCTTAAGACTCAGGATCAGAACTGGACAGCCAAATAGCTTACCTGTATACAGACAATTAAGAAACCACAACCACTCCTCCAAAACCCAATAAATCCAACAAGAAAATAGGTCTCAAAGAATGCAACTCATCTAAAGTTGGCTGCCTTAGCAACACTTTTAGTGGTGCGGTAAATATATCCATTTTGTCAATTGTTTCACATAGTTACCTGAGCCAATGCTCATAAGCAAAACCTTATATGTACAATAAACACAGCAAGCATGCTCCCTTGAGCTGCCAGATGGGCCATATGATGATTATGGTCCAGTTTGCATTCTTGTATAACTTTTTTATAAATTCTGCATAACAGTGCATTCCAAGAAATTACATTAAGGAGAGATATTGCACTTATCTGCCTTCTGCTCCTCTTGGTTTTTACTACTTGTTCTTTGTAGTCAGTATTTGTGCAATTCTTCTCAACTTTATCAGCTGTGGCGAAACACAGATTTTTTTAAATTCCAGCCACCTGACTTAAAAGAGTTCGGTATGATGAGTTTTTGACACTGCATGTTTTTAGAATCAAATTAATAGATACTATACCTCCAAGTTCTTTTACGTTCAAGATGGCATTCTGGAATGGCACCGCTTTTATACTAAAACCTAAGGAGAAAAATAAAGAGATTAATAAGTTTTTTTGCTAAAGAAACCACTTGAAATCAGCTGGACACATTCAGAAAGGACCGCTCTTTTCATCAAGAACCAGGATATTGCTGTTTCAAATATGGGCTGAGGGAATTCTTTCAGCAATGAAATTTGTAATGACATTATTAAATAGCTGGCATACAAAATTCAGCACAGGCCATCAACCATCTTGTAAGGAGTTAGTACAGAATACACCTTTACAAAACTGTTTTTAATGTAACTGGAACTGAAGTTTAGATTTCAGACTATATGACACAATCCTCCTGCAATTTTTAGAAGGCATGGAAGATAACATGCAATACAAATAATTTCCTTACATTTGAACTTCACAGATTTTGTTTATACCTGGAGTATTAATCCTGTCTATAAAATTTATTAACAGAAAGATCCTTTTACAGACTAAACTGGTATGTATTAAAATGGTTAAAAGCACACTAGAAGCATCTAAAAACTCTCTATTAGCCTGCTGTAGGCTTACAACAGAAAAACTTTCTAAAAGTGTGATGATTTTCCTTAACAGACAGCCAAGCACAAAGAAACATGAAAGGCTCCCAGCCATCCATCAATGTACTGAATATTACATTCTGCATGTTTCATGCATACATACATATAACTAAGTGTACATAATAGTTTGCAAGGAAAAAAGTATGCCTGCTCTTCCAGTATAAAATGTCAAGAACAACATTAAATTTATTTCTATCTAGCACAAATATTTTCAACTTGATTACATATCTGCAAACTGAGTAAAGAAGCTTATTAGCTGTCATTTAACAGAACAAAGATATTTTTTCTTTCAGATCAGACCAACAGGTTGTACTCCAGTACTCCAGCCATGGTCAGTGCTAGATGCAGTAAAGTGCAAAAAAATCTGAAGGGAGTAATTATGAAATATTTTTGTTGTTGTTGTCTTAAAAGAAACCCTAAACTCCTCCTGGAAAGAAAGAAAAACTGGAATGGACCTAAGTGGGTTTGATGAGAACAGAAAAAATACAGATTATAGTTTAAAAGATGAGTGAAGTTGCCAAAATTGTATACTTGAATGCTCAACAATATCTTCTCATACAGATATGGTACACATGGGCTAGATTTATTACATAGCCTAGATATGTACCATTTTGGCTTGGATGCTACATATTATTCTCAAGAGTCCATTTTCATTCCTCAAGTTGCCTAACTAAATATTGTTATAAACTGCAACTATCTAGAAATATATAAGAAAATTTATTTTTAAAATAAACATTTTCATTATTTCCTTTTCTATATCTACACTACTTACATTGCTATTACTATTTCTTTCAGTTCAAAAAGTGTTGAAGCATAATTTGCATGAACTATAGGTTCATTCTAAAGATAAAACTCAGAGAGAGTGGAACACTACTGTAAACAAAATGGGTTAATTATTCATCACATAAAAACAAACAGTATTTTCTGGAACCTGTTTTACTTTGTTTACCTTAAACAAAGATACTCTTAAAATCAGCTAGGCTTGCAAGGGGACAAGCATAAAACTTGAATCCATGAACCACAGCTATGATATAAAGCCACGTAACTATAAACACAAGTTACTTGCAAAACACTCACTATTTGTTCGCTCAGTAAATCAGCCTTAGGAAATCACAGTGGCCACAGAAACACATTTCTTCCATCTCTGTGACCTAATCTGTCCTCTTTCTGTCCTCTGCAGCCAGGTATCCCTTCTTCTCACTCCGTGTTTGTTTTAGTTTGGGGATTTTTTAGTTCTTTTAATCAAAGTATTCTTTTCAGTATTAGGTATTTTGGATCATCTAATTCAGTATGCATATTCAAATGTTTTGGACATAAGATACCTTTTAGTTGTGGTTGTTGTATATACTTTTATGTATCTTCTCAATGCCACTGAAACTTTTTGGTAATTGATCTCAATCTGCCTTTACTACATAAGCAAGTGTCTTTACTAATCTAAAAAGAAAGGATTATTGTCAGAAATTAACATTTCCACTACACTTGTTCTTTCAGTTGCCAACACATACCACAAGGCAGTACTGACCAAATATGACAAGAAATAATTCCCAACTTAAGTTTCAGATCATCACTACCCCAATTCTAATTTATAGTACACTCTCTTCTTTTCCATACATAGAACTAGAATTCTTAAGAGCAGCAAGTAAAAAAAAGAAGAAAGAAACCTTTCAATATCTACCTACACTACACTGCTACTGTACGATTCTGATAGTTCTGCTTCATTACACCATAATGCATGTTTTGACTTTCAACATATTCCAAATTGTGTGTTTTCTTGTATATTCCACAATGTATGACCAAACACCGAGAGTAAGTTGTGGTAGCTTCAAAGCAATCCATTAGGTACTTTCAAGATAACCAAGCTGAAATTCTCTACACTCTTTGCTTTATGTTTCGAAAGTTACCTGTAAGGAACATTACAGCACACTGTGGAACAAAGGCAGTATCTTACCTGTGGTAGACACTATATTCTCCGGGCTTTCACTGCAAAGCTGTGACAGAAGACTTGTCTTGCCAGAACCAGTGAGGCCTATGCAAACCAAGTCATATTCAGGTCGTGGTGGTGGTGGTCCCTTGCAGCAAAGTGCTCTAAAACACTGCCAGGGTAGAGAGAAACAAACAAAACAAAAACAAAAGGAAGAAGTTACTTTTATTTTGCAAATGTTGATTTGAATAGATTCTAGAATAAAGTTTATAAATTTAAAGGCATTGGAGAGAAATAAATTATTATTACTAACGGTAAATGGACCGAGACCACTTCAACTAAAATGTAGAACAGCTTTATAAGGAAACAGAAACATGCCTCTTAAATTTTCACCTAAACCTCATCAATTTGGACTGAGGAAAGTGACATTCACACCCTGAACTGCATGAACAATGCACATACAGTGAGATAGGCACATTCCCTATTCAAGCCTGTTTTTTTGTATGCATGAGTCCACTTCCTTGACTAGTTTAATGCAATACTTGATGGGAACACTAGAGCAGCTCCTGAGCAGCTGCTGGCCAGGCTCTAAGTGATGTCACCGGAAAGAATCATGGAACTTTGCTCCACTGATATCCTTCCTGGGACTGATGAGGTGCTGCAGTCTGCAGAGAACTGTGCAATATTCAGCACCACTGCTACTTTCATTTCACTTGTATACGTGCAAACATGCTGCATGCATACATACAATCATATGCAAGACCTAAGGGAACAAGTTAGCCAATCCTACTCCTGCTTCAGGATTTCTACGTTCCAGTTTTAGGTGGACCAGTATTTGAGGACAACCATAGACAGTGTGCCTTTAAAGCCCTACAGAGATTTCTTGTGGAAAATGCATTATTGTGTCTATAGCAGGGGTGGTCAAACACTTCTGATATATGTGCCACTCAGAGACTACAGATTGAAGCTCTGGGCAGCAAACATCTCTGAATCACTACTCTCTCCAATATATTACACTGCCTCCAGCCACCAAGTCTGTCTCTGCCTACTCATTGTGCTTCTCGTTGCACTCTCCTTTTTGGGGTGAAATACTCCATTATTTCTGCTTTGTTCTGGACCCATCTCCTGTCTGTTTCCTTTGTTACCACTATTTAATAGGGACAAACAGAAGCAAGGGATTTCATGCTTAGTTGACTAAACACACACGCTTTCATGCAAAAATACCCTAAGTTAGTGCAACATTAATGCTAACAAACCAAGCATGCAGTGCTCTTAAAATCCAGAATTAAGGCTGAAAGCTCAACCAGAACTCCACTCCCCTCCCTCTCTTGCTTATACTCGTGGATATGGTCTCCCTTTACACTAAATTTTTTAATTAAGTTAACTTTGAACCAACAAGGCTTAGAGTATCCAGCACACACTTATGTGCAGAAGTTTAATCATCTGAAGATGTTGATGAAAACTCGAGGACAAAAGTCAAATTTACACACAGGAGGTTCCATAGATCTAATGTTGTATGAGATCACACAAGTGCAAAGAAATCTCAAACCCTGAAGAGGTAATGTGAAAGGGGCACAGGGGGAAGCAATCAAGGTAGATAGTTACAATAAATGTAAGTATAAAAGTAGAAAAAGTATAAAAGTATTAAAAATAGGATAAAAAAACAACTGAGGACAGCAGTGAACAAACAGCAGTGGAATAAGTGAATGCAAATAATAGAATACTCAAGGGACTTGAAATTACACACAGATAGGAGACAAATGGGAAAAAAGGGGATACAGAAATAAACTAATTTTAAGCTGTCTGAATACATTAATGTTAAATTAACACCTCAGAATCTATGCATTTGACCACATGAACTAAAGCTACAGATTCTTCAGTTCCGATACTGCTGCACAGGTGGTTTTACTGCTACAAAAACAGGTGGGAAGAGGAAAAAATATCAATTTTAAGACATATCCTGTAATACTGCTTCCATGCTTTCGAAACATCAGATTGATAAGGTTCACCTTCACCTGTATGAGAACATTAATGAGAAAAATCTAAGGGACTACTGTTGTTTTGTGGCTACCAACAGAGATGAATGAATACTCACATAGGCACTGTCATCCTAATGTCCAAGACAGATGGAAATATCACCTGTGATAGAGTCATGACCAGTATTTTTTTTTTTTTTTTTTTTTTACAACATACAACCTCACTAAACAGTAACCACAGGTTGAACCCAAAAGTTCTCTTCCTCTACATCTGCCTACATGTCTCCAATTTTATATCAGCCTGTGCTGCAGGACAACAAACGAGCACATATCATTAAAGAGACAGGATAAATATAAAATGGGACAGAGGAAAACAAATTCTTCATCAGGTGAGGCAGTTTTCCAGAGCACAGTCCTGGTAATGTCCCACCTTACAGAAATGTTACAGGGCACTGTAATTGCAACACATTGTTTGGAGCAGGAAATCTCAAATTCTCTCCTCTGACCACTAAAAAAAAAAAAATACATTTGGGTTTACTGATTGAAATTTTTCACCAACCCATCCAAAACTTCTAAGAATTTCAGGAGCCAGGTTTCTGGAGTCTCAAAAGGAGCACTCACACCTCAAATTACTTTCAACATCCCTATGGACTCACCAGCTGAACAAGACATAACACACAGGCTCAAGTATCAAAACCAGACAAAAGACATTGCTCTGTTCATTCTTTGACATATTTGACAACTTTGCTACCATTGGAGAAGGCTTGGAGGAAATCAGGTCAAGAATAAAGAACTGTTTGACTTCTGACAAGCCAGATAGGACACTGCTGTTCAAAGCACATCACTTCAAAATACTTCATGGTCATGATGCATTCATCCTTTGAGTGGTGATAATACAATTACAGTGGGTTGAATCCTGTCCAACATCCAGAACAACTTTTGGATTTCTCAAGAAAATAAAGTCTTCACTATCTCAAGAATAAAGTAAAGGTTTCAACTCAGTGTTTGACGGTCAAGCTGCTGGCTGCCACATCGTACAAGGATGAAGGACAGTACCTCTGTTTGTACAGTCACTAGGGCAGAAGGCAGGAGACCATCTGTTTTATCTCATATCAGAGGGACTTCTGAAGGCTTCACCCAGAAGTTCAGGGCTTTATGGGCCACAAAAATTCAATAAATGCAGTCAAAACCATAATTTCCCTCTAAGAAGCTGTAAAGCAACAGAAGTCCTGTCTCTACTATCAGTCAAAACAAGTCATAAACCTCATGTCCAAAACAGAAAATGAGGTCTCTCTGACCTTAATCTCTTGCACACTCTTTGAATATGAAAGAAGAGCAAAACTTAATTATGACTCCCCACTCACACTGTGCTTAAAGAAAGCATGAAGAAAAACAATATCAAGTTCTTGATGTACTCAGATATGCAGTGCAATAGTATGATTTAAAACCCCATATAAAATAAAATAGCACATGACTCTGAAAAAGCAAAGCTGAGTCATCAAAAGAGTTAAACATATGCCCAGGTGCTACTCTGAACAGGAGAAGCCCATCACCCACTTCACTGCAGCATCAAATAAAGATCTCACAGGGCTGTTGGACACTCTCAGGTTTCATTAAGTGTAGAATAATTGCTCAGGTTGTTTCCTCTCTGACAGTTTCCTTTCCACTCCTTTTTGCTGCACAAGAGTAACTCATCTCTTTCAACCCATCAGTTCATTCATATTTAAAAGCAAGAGACGACGGCAACAAAAAAGATGAATAAAAGCCTCTGCAAACTTTTTTTCACAGCCTAAGGAAATACAGCCATACTAAAAAAATCCCAAAGAATCATTGAAACTACCAGTGAAATGGGTAATAGCAGCATCATCAAAATGTACAATAGTTAAGGACAGTCATACACCTCCCGTCATTTCTAACTTCTAATAGCAATGAAAGATATATTTTATTTTTTTAATATATCTCACACACACAAACACACACACACGAATTGTAAGGCTTTACGGCTTGCCAAAAGTCATCCCTTTACAGTTTCTGGGTCAAATCACAAAACACATCTCCATGATGCACATGTGTCACAAGGAGGGTTACACAACACTTCTGTTCAGCATGGCACGAACAATTACTTGTGTTCTACAAGCTCACAGGAGCTCACAAAACCAGAAAGAAGCACACAGACCACTTGGTACTCTTTGATTTTTCTAATTAATGACAACTATGCGTCAACCTAAAAGCAAAAGCACACTTTGTTAATTTCTTCTCCCTGAAAACTATTAGATGCACAGACCCTTGACCTCAATATTGGATACTCATGGTATACATAGCATTACTTCTGTAATAATGTAAGTTATAGGATTTATGGTAACAATACAGTGGCATATCTAAATTCCATGCCCAAATGGATCAAAGAACCTCAAAGAAATAAAATTAGATAAATACTTCAGGTGCAAGCAGGAACCCAGGTGTACACTGGATGAAGAGAAAGACAAATAAAGACTTGCATTGTATTCCATACATTAAAGTAAGAAAATAAAATTAAGAGTTATTGCTGCTGTCCTATTCTGAAATTGCTAAGGAAATGCAAAGTACATTTAGAAGAGAGTAAAATCCATCACTCTGGGTGAAGTGAGATTTCTGCCAAATACAATGTAGCAAAAAGGGTCTCAAAGATTCAGTAAAGTTAAAAAATCCACAAACACATCCATTTGAAACATAGTAGGAGAAAAGCTGAAGTACCACAAACAAAAGTGTGCCCTCATGCACTGATAGCTGAAAGATCTCAAGGGGTATTCAGATGATACAGTTAAAAGACCCCAGAGAAAAGTAACAAGATCTAAATTCTTCCACCCACTATAACAACAATATTACAAAAACTACTTCAGAGGTATTTTTTCCACACACCTTCAGCTCACACTTCCAGAGTTGTGGGGCATCATAAATGTAATTAAAAGAAAACAGCTCCTGAGCTGTTTGCATGTACCTAGACTAAGAACACAATGGAACCTAGAGAGACTCCAAGTATGTTTTGAGAGAAAAAGAAGAAATATGTCGTATTTACTTAAGGTAATGTTTCCTCCAATATTAAGCCCCAGGATATGTCTTGTTCTTTCTTATGAAAGATTTCAAAACTAACATTTACCACCAAACCTGTGAGAAAACAGGAGAAATCTCTAAGGAGAGCAAATCAAATTCTTTTTCTATAATGTCTGGTCTTAGTGAAGGTGTTCACAGCTGAGGCAAAGTACAAAGAGATTGTGGGCATGAGTTGAAGTAAGAAAGTCTGTGGAAAATACAAGACAGGGGAGAAGGACCCATTGACAAGGGAAAAACTTCAGAGCTTTAGAATTATTTTGCAAGATACCATAGAGCAAAATTAACCAAACTATAATAGCATGATAGTACATTGAATAGGAAAGTATAGTTTCAACTGTCATTTTTAAACCTATCCACTCAGGGTCTCAGCTAACAATTCCCTCTCTGCTCATACAGTACAAGAAGTACAACACAATAAATTTAGACATCTCTCAACAAAGAAGCTAGCAAACCTATGAATGTCCGGTTGCTCCAAAACTATGAGGAGGCAATGGAAAGAAGACACTGGTAGAGACTGATATAAAAACAGTTACTAGAATAGAAACAGGCTATGCAGTTAACACTCAAATACAAGCATAGAAAGTATTTCTAATGTACTAGCATTACACAGTTTAACAGGGAGCAACAGGAGAATTTAGATAAAAGGTGGTGGACAGAAAAAAAAAGAACAACTGTATTTTGCAGGCAGTGCAAGTCTCCTGGCCAAAGAATTTTTCTGCTTCCAACACTGAAGACTAGACTGCCTTCCAGCAAGAGGAAATGGAGTGAGAATTACACCAGCCTTGGCAGATACACAAATGGCAGATCAGCTGGGTGTGATCTATTAACAGTTCACGGTGTTACCAACCTCCAGTGTTGAATTTCAAGCATTATATAATTCTAGGCTATAGGTATCTCTAATTCATTAGGCTTCCCATGAATGAATAAGAATGAATCAGATACTATCTATTTTGACCAAAACATGTAGGGAATATGAAATATGTAGTAACACATACGTGAACATCTCTTCCCCCTTTATATGGTATAAGAATTTTACTTGGCTAGCACAACACATGACTACTGTGGGAGGAAAGAGAAGGCCAACCCACTCAAAGACATTAATCCAAAATACACAATTAGAGAAGGGTGTATGAATCTCAAGTATCACTAAAATTCTTCACATTTTGACCAGTGAGAGCGTGTTTGAGTGTAAAACGGGGTTTGCCATAGTCAAATACTTCACGAGTTACATTTTAGAAACTTTAGGCACTGAAAACATCTCATGGTTCAAAACAGGCATTTTGCATTTATCCTCTCTCCAGCTGCAAGTTTGTTTTTTCTTTTCTAGCTATGTACCTACATCTATACCTGGCATTGTAAAATCAGAACTGTCCTATTTCGTCACTACTGACCATGCACAGTTCAAGGGCTACACAGCCTTTAAACTACCTCAAAGAGAACCCAACAGGTACTCTGACTCTTGTGCTCCAAAGTTTCATGAACAAAACTCAGTTTGAGATGAGGATTCTGACCTGACAGGGAAGTGAACAGATCACAGATAACAACGAGTCAACTACAAAATGTTTTCATATGTATACACCATTAAAAGTGTAAGCCAACAAACCAAACAAATATAGTAAAATACAAAACCCCATACAAAAAACACTGATCTGCTCAAAAAAATATTTTAAATAAACGTATACCTAGTCATATACTTGTACAAGGTGGGGTATGAGGGGGGAAAAAAAGGTAAAAAATATTTCATAGATAAATTCTGGACATTTAGAGGTTAAGTTGCCTTTGAAAGGCCACAGCTTTTAACTTTTGGGGGAGGAAAATAGGAGCTGGAAAGAACCAACTTAATTTATTGTGAAACCATAGATTGTTGTGGTCTTGCTCACAAAACAGACTGCCATACAGCTATGTCTGCTCAAGGGTTTGTCAGCATGCACTCTCTGCAGTACAGACAGCCCAAACCAACAAATTTCTCCTAATGAAACTACAACTACTCTTTATCATTATCATCAGTTAAGGGGTATGAAATACTTCAAACCACAGTAAGGTATTACTATGCTTTTTTTTTTTTGCTTTTTTTTTTTTGTGTGGGAAAGATCTGGTTTTAGTCTCAGAGCTGCTCAAAATCTTTGTAGGATTCAAATATTTCTTCTTTGGATGGATACAGCATCCAGGCTTCTCTAGACAATGCACACTTTCGAAAAAGCAGAAAAAGCCCTCACTCTGAAAATCTTCCTGTGCCACTCCTTTCCCAGTACTGCTGCTTTCACTGGCAGTGTGCTGGGTGCCTGATTTTTCAGATAATTATTACACAATAGTTTCATAAAAATTCTTTTAAGTTAAAAAAGCAACAGGATGTTACTTAAGGATATACCTTATGTTGATTAAATGTGATCATAAATCCTAGCAGAAATAAATTCAGCATGCTATTCAGATAACTGAGCACAGCACTGAGGTGCTCAGTCCCTCACCTGCTTTAAAGCACATCTTGTGAGAGATTGTTGTAAGATAATTGTCCTAAGGAGGCTGCAAATGTCTCAGTAAGAACTGACTCACTGGTTACTGGAACAAAAACTTCACCATTTATTCAAGATTAGCATAAATCTTGCTGAGTTGGGAAACTCCTCCTTTTGCTGGCTAGAGAGAAAATTTCACCGAGGACCAAGGAGAACTGCCATATGATGAGAGTCTATCAGAGAAACATAAGCAATCTGGAGCTGGTAGCATAATTCAGAGCGAGACAATGAATAAAAACAGGCATAAAAAAATGGAAGATAGCTGTCTTTTAGAGATTCAGACAGATGAATAGTTGTAAAAGCAGAACATTGGCTTAAACTCAATCTTTGTGCTTAAAGTATTTTCAATTTTTTTATATTCACTTCCCTAAGAACTGACATTATTAACGAATCATAATAAAGAACTGGAAGCTAGGATTTTGTAACATAAAGGTATAATAAGGAAACAAGTTTCACAGTGAAACTTCAGTAACTGCCAATTACCTACATATCACTAGATCTGTGTGTCTGCAGCACAAGGAACACATTGAGTATGAGAAGAGACGAACACAGTTCTTCTCATGCCACAGAGATTTTTTTTCCCTGAAGAAGCAGCATTCACAGCTCATAAGTATTTCTCCAAAACAATTTATAACAATGAAAGGATACAATAAGACACAGGATGTTTCATACCATTTCATACAAGGATTAAGGACTGTGGCACAGTTATGTTATTGGGTAATAACACTGAAGTGTGAGATTTAAAACAAAACTGGCTGCACTAAAATGTGTCCAAAAAATCACAGTAACTGAAAAAGTACCAAAGTATTTTACTTTCCTAAGCAATAACAATATAGTCCTCTTTACTTTAAAAGATACGTAAATGATCACATTTCCTCATCCTTGCAAGAAATTCTTCAGCTCACATTATCAAACTGACCAAGAGATCAATGCTTCATCAGGATGAAATAACTAGCTACAAAAGCAGCTGAAGAGAGACATTTGAAGAAAAAAGTATTTCAAAACAAATGCCACACCATAAACATTGATGAAAATAAGAGATACTGAACCATAGTTTGCTAGTGGGCTGCACAACATCCTTATGTCATACACAGGTGGAATCAACCTGCACTCAGAAGAACATTCATTTGGTAGGTTTGTAGAGAAAAGAGTAGAACAAGGTGCTAGTTTACTAACATCAATCAAAACACCACATCTGCACAATGGTAGGAAGCAAAAAATCTGACCCAATGGCCCAAGAGAGTAAGAGTTGGTGGTGTCGCATCAGCTCTAGACACAACTTCCTTGGACTTGCACAGGTGAGCAGGTAGTAGAGGGGACCTTTCTATGAAGATACTGAAGCAAAGGAATTAAAAATTGAAGAGATCCCCCAAGACTCTAGTTGCTTCTGACTCTGCAGGTTGAAAGCAGAAAGATTAGAGGCTGAAGTAGTTACTGCACAAAATGTTTTCTACTCATTTTCATAAAGTTTATAAAGCATATATAAACGCGAAACACATGATGTTCTCTGGCAAAAGGCAAAATTTCTAGTACCCAATGTAAACAATGATCACCTATGTCTCCTGCAACAGAGGAGCTGTAGCACCTGCAAATTCTGCCAGGTCGCTATCCTCAGCTGATGAAAGCCAAGGAAATCAAACTAAAAAATATGGAACAATGTGTAAAAAAGCATAAGCCTGACCATTCATAATGCTGAGTTTTCCTGCCACTGTTAACTACACTGTTCAAATCTGGAAATTTGTTCACAGTTACTGTTTTCCTAATGAATTTTCCAAGTTCCTTACCACAGGAAAATATATAAAAAGTCCAATCTTTTAAGCAATTAACTGCATTCTTTAAGCTTGGAGTTATTTTGATGGAAAATAACAGAATATCCAGGCAGACAGCTCAAGATGAAGCAGAAGATAAGAAATTCTGGTGAACATGTGCTGTCTCAAGTTCACAACTCTAAATGCATTATCCGTTAAAAAAAAAAGAGAGAGAGAAGGATTATTATGAGGCAAACGTGCCATTGCCTATATTGTTAAACTGACAAACTAGCAGTAAGTTGGGTTATTTTTTAACTCTTAGAAACAAGCCAGCAAATTTTATTAAACCTATTTTTAAATGCAGCTAACCTCACAAAGCTGAGGATAATATCAGTCTGAACAGTAAAATTCAGCCAAAGAGCTGAAAAAAACACCTAAGAACACTACCAGGAAGGGGAAAAGCTATGTTGTTATTAAAATATTACTTCCAGTGAAATAACACTGAAATCTAATGTGATCCAAACCACAATGCAATGTGTATAAGGTAGCAAAGTATCTAAGTTCCATGCACTAAAGAGAAGTAATAATTATATGGGGTTTTTATTATTTTGTTCAGAGTCAGTATTTGGTTTTGGGACTGATTCAATCTATACGCAGTTCAAAAGAAAAGAGTCTTTGAGCATAGAAATACAGTCTAAAAGTGCTAGTTTTCTTCTTAAAGACAATAAAAAAATAAAAGAACATGATTGTAATGCCCATCTAATACAAGAAGATTACAGTAATTTGAAGTAGTTTACTGTAAGAGAACACAACTGAGTTTAGAAGTCTCATATTTGACTCTTGTCCAGAAACAAAAATCAAAATTAACTACTAAGCTGTAGTCTAAATGTTTGAAGATTTTTCAACTGGGGGCATAATGCAACCTTAAATGGTAAAAACAGTTAAGTCCTACAGTAATAAAAATCTCAGGAAAAATAATCTTCTACAAATAAAATGAAGATAAAAGTTCCAACAGACCATGAACTGATTCAGAAAAGTACATTAGAAAGATCACATTGACAGTGATAAGTACAAAGTTGAATAGTACAAAACCAGGTAAATACTTTTGCACTAAGTGTACATATGAAGTCCACTGTAAAAACATTAAAACCCACCATGACTTCCAGGCACACTGAAGTATTTTAATGACAAATACATCACAATTCTTCTTCCTGCTGTCTACCGCTTTTCTCTTCTGCTAAGCTTTACATTCCAGCCTAATAGAACATATTTTCTACTCCAATCAACCATACTATTCAGTGGTATTTCCTAGGAAAATCTTTCTTGTGTGTCAGATAAACACAGAAGAAAATCCTTCAGGGACCGCTTGATATGCCACAGATAGCAGTTGAAATAATACTGAAGCCAGAAATTAAGAACTTACAAGTGTAGAAAATAGGGTAAAACAGACATTTTAGCATGTGACTTGGACTTCGTTCCACAATTTTAAAGCTATGTAGGTTCAGAAGAATCAGAAAAGTCAAGCTGTGTGAAAGATCAACTGCAGTAAGAATAAACAGAAAGGTCTACACAAGTACCAAGGTGGTATTGCACTATTACACAATCGTGCCTGTTTCCTTTGGAAAAGTCTATTGTACGTGGAATTCTAGAAGAGCAAAGCCCTTTTCATAATTTCCTTGTTAAAAATAATTTGGCAGTACCCAACTAGACAAACCCTATGACAAAAGTTACCTTGCAGGTGCCACACAGAATCTTATTAAGGGTAAACAAAACCAAACTGTTTCTTTAAGGGATCTCTGAATTTCTATCAACAATTAAACTCTCCGTTAAACGAAACTGCACATAAAGAACTATGCGAATTTGCAGTGCAACTCATTTATCAGTGTTCTCATACAATTCCATGCTGCCCACATTTTCAGGAATTAGACCTGCAAGTCTCACCATTTTTACACATGTACAAAGAATTTAACATTATTAGACTGTCATAAATGACTTAAGATTTTTGGCAGGCCATTTGCTGTAATAGCTTTGAATTTCCCTTAAGTGCTTATTGTGGATGACTTATTTTAACAAGAATTAACACTACCGTGTGTCTCAGACAAAATCTAAACTCTTAACTCCTTTGCATCCCTAACATGCCAAGATGAAGGACACCGATATATATGTGGTACTTGTTCAATGTAAATTAAGGTGCATTATGTGTAACATACATTCAACATTCTTTTGGTCTTGACTTGAAACTACTAGTCCTTCTAAAACAGAGTAAAACTGTCTCCATAGGCTTGGTCTGTGTACAGTCAGCATATCATGAATTCCAGAAAAAATTAAGAGAATTTCTTTGCCAGTCATAGCAGGGTTAAAAAACAAGCAAGGACTGTGGAATGGTAAGCATTAGCAAATTCCAGCTATCTTTGAAAAGTCATACTGGTTCTATTCTGCCTTTGGAATTTCTGAAATATTTATTAGTTTCGGTGTAAGAACCATCGTGAGTGGAAGACTGATTGGCTCATGATGTTTCCTGTGTTGGGTGCACTCTAGATCTACTCTGCTACTGTGGCACATAGAGGAATTTAATCAATCTTCCCTGACAGAATCTCAGCAACTACAGCTATTTCAGTGGCTCATTAGCCACCTCTTAAAAGTAGACTTCATCAATGATATCTTAGGACAGTGAAAACAAAAGCCAGGTTGTATGGATTTGCTTTTAAAGAACATGCTATCATTGAGTTTGCCATTACAAACCAATACTGACAACAAATATTCACAAAAAAACGCATAGGTCCTACACTTTGATTCCTCCATTGCCCGTGCACAGGAAAAAATACTGCTTTAACTAAACTTGCAGAATCCCTGCCCTCCAATACAGACAAGAGATGAGATTTCAAAAATGAATAAGAAAATATTTTATTTTTTGTTCTGTCACAGGGAGCACTCTCAGCTTACATTTTTCAAATCATGTTTTCCAAAACATAATGATCCTACAGCTTTCAACCATTTTACACCATTTAACATATGGCAGAAGTGTCAACCATCCCTTCACCAGTTTGTTTTAATTGGCTTGAGTATTCTCCATGTCCAGAGTAAATGGGTACACCACTTCACCGAGTCTCAACGCACTGAATATGGGACTTGCAGAAATGGAAAGTTTCACTCAGAAACCTTAGCAACAATCAACATTATGACACTGAAGTTCTCTGCAGTTTTTCAGTGGCCTCTTACACATCACCTAGCAATTCTACTTTTCTCTTTCCCAGATGAGCCAATATTCAAATAATTCATTACATTACTTTGAATTCATAAGTCTGTAGGAAGAGATTTTAGAATACTGCAGCAAGTCCAATTGTTTCTTCTGTGCTTTTGTGCAGCCTAATGAAACAGGAAATTGCGCTTTATTTACTTCCATCAATGCTTCCATCCAAACACATAAAGAGAAGTCTTTCAACAGTGACACCCTGCTTCTCCTCTGTTGTGCTTATCCTACCATCACAACACACCATACGAAGCTGTACTGCATGGTAAAGGCCAAGTTTTCATCTTCAGTATCAGCACATGCTACAGGTATATGGGGCCCACCAAAACTAAGGTCTGAAGAACAAAGCCTTACCTACAGGGTAGACTCATCCCTTCAGAGAGGGGTGCTTGTTTGTTGTTTGGGGGCGTGGGGGGGGGGGGGGGATTTTTTTTTTTTTGTCTTTTTCAATTGCCCATTTCAAATGCTGATAGGGTACAGTTTCCAAATCAGGCTACGGGAAGGACTGCCACACCCTGAAAAGCAGAGGAGGGATTTGGTTTGTTTTTTTAATTGGGAATGATATGTAGTACTCCTGGATGCCTACATAGTAACAGTAACTAAAAACTCTCACCATCTTTGGCTGTCCAAGTGACTGCACCCCTTCTCCAGGAATGTGGATTCAAGCATAGTTATCCATGTATTCATCACCTCTAGTGCTACACCCCAGGTATGAGGCATTTCAACTGAATCAACATGCAGCCTGCCCTGCAAAGCAGCGCGTGGAGATTGCTCACCCGCGCCAGTCTGCCTGTTGGTCTGTTACCAGATTCTTTCCAAGATCTGCTGTTTGATTTCATGCTAATAAGTGGGAGTGGATCTATTTCCCCGTAAATTTCTGTGATGATGGCAGTTGAGAGGTCATCAATACTGGCCAAATCAGGGGAGGGAGGCTCATTTCCACAGCAGCTGACTTCAGCAGCTAAATATTTGTGGTGCTCTCAACCACAAAACAATTATTTTGCTCAGCAACATTTCCTTTGCAAAAGCATTGAGATTGTAGGAAAGGTTTGAATCCCTACAAAGAGAAAAATGGAAAGTACCATCTCAGAGTACCATGTTGAGTTTCAGTAGGGACGCATATCACGTTACCATGTGTTTTGAGCACATATACCTACAACATTTTTGTCTGAAGAAAAAGTGGTATTTTACAAGTTGTATGGTAAGTTTAAGATAAACACAACAAATGCTGCTTTACGTATATGTAAAAACACAAAAGGTGAATTAAAAAAACCCATGACAGATTTCTTCCACCCAATTCTGTTATCTGCCAGTTGGAAATCAGTTATTCCAAAAGAGGTAAAATAAATAAGTAGATAAAACAAGGCAGAGACCATCTAGTCTCCATGTCTTCCCTGTGCCAGCTCCTTTTAGCTTTCTTTTCTACTAAAGAAGCTACTCACTTCAGTACATAGTACTTTCTGTTTGTCAAGTCTTACTTTAAAAAATAATGCTATATTTTTAATACCAGCTATTCATTTGTAGCTTTGCATATCAAGAATACTATTGTATTACTGCAGAAAAACAACCATCTAAGGCTCAGGCTTTAGAGAGAAACCACTGTAGGCCCTGTTCAATACAGGAAAGCTCCACTGCAATTTGGACCAGGCAAAGGAAGAGAACACAACATTGTCCCTTTCAAAAGGCTAGTTTTACCAATTTAAAAATAAAACAAGTACCTTCGCTGACCTGAGACCAATGGGATGATGTTTAACACGGCCCAACGCCAAGTCCTGCACTTGGGGTACAAGAACCCTATGCAGGGCTACAGACTAAGAGAAGTCTTTCTAGAAAGCTGCCCGGAGGAGAAGAACCTGTGGGTGTTGATTGACAGCTGACTGAACATGAGCCAGCAGTGTGCCCAGGTGGCCAAGAAGGCCAATGGCATCTTGGTTTGTATCAGAAACGGTGTGACCAGCAGGTCCAGGGAGGTGATTCTCCCTCTGTACTCAGCACTGGTGAGGCCACTCCTTGAATCCTGTGTTCAGTTCTGGTCCCCTCACCACAGGAGGGATGTTGAGGCTCTGGAGCGAGTCCAGAGAAGAGCAACAAAGCTGATGAAGGGGCTGGAAAACAAGCCTTATGAGGAATGGCTGAGTGAGTTTGGGTTGTTAAGCCTGGAGAAGAGGAGGTTGAGAGGAGACCTCATTGCTCTCTACAAAAACCTGAAAGTAAGTTGTGGAGAGGAGGGAGCTGGCCTCTTCTCCCAAGTGACAGGGGACAGGACAAGAGGGAATGGCCTCAAGCTCCACCAGGGGAGATTTAGGTTAGACATTAGGAGGAAATTTTTCACAGAAAGGATCATTTGGCATTGGAATAGGGTGCCCAGGGAGGGGGTTGATTCACTTTCCCTGGAGGTGTTTAAGGCACAGGTGGACAAGGTCCTGAGGGACATGGTTTAGTGTTTGATAGGAATGGTTGGACTCAGTGATCCAGTGGGTCCCTTCCAACCTGGTGGTTCTATGATTCCACAGCCATAGTAGGCTCTAGATACCTCAAGCAACAGTGTGGAGCCACACATAAAGAAGTAATACTTAAGCCCCTTCAAGTAATGCACGAAAAGAGAGCAAACATTAATAACTAAACGGATTCTTGTTACTCCGATACATTACATATATACATGATGCAACTTAACTTAGTGAATCTTCACACACACACTAGTGCTTGCTTTCTTAAACTGCTTCAAAATAAATTTTAATTAAGCTGCAACTTATACATAGACTGGCCTGTAGCTCAGCATGTATTTACTATCAAAAAGCCAAAACAAAAGGAAAGAAACTATGAACAGAACTTGAAAACACCATTTAATTGATAGTCATTAAAAAAAAAATTCTACTTGAAGAGTAGAAAGAATTAAATCATCTATCTTCATGCAGCTGATTATTTTAACATGAATTTCAGGCTGCACTGATATTTAAAAACAGTAGCATATAATCATGTTGCTGTCTTCTGACTATGTTGGCTTTTCTGTATCTTTGTTGACGCCCTAACTTTCCTACATGAAATTAATATCAGTCAAACTCTCAACTCCATGTCCTAGATGCAGCAGCATATTAAAAAGAATTAAATCAATTTCCCTTTGTTACTTACAAAGTCGCTCTGATTTCCTGCTTTCAGAACAGGCATTTGTTAATGCAAATGCATCAGGCATCACATTTTTTCCTTATGTTTCAGATGACAATATTGCCAAAAGAACGAATTTCTATTTGTTCGAATTTATTTTATACTTACACTACATGTGGCATACTGAATATGCCAAATCTCAAAAATCACACTACAGTCTGAGTTGCACCCTCTGCTAAAGAAACTTCACTTATAAAACCTAACAAGACCGCGGCAGTAAAAACACCAAATAATCTTCGAGACAATCTAAAGCAATTGAGATATCCAGATAAATGTTCTGGGAACTTTCTGACGGGATACCTGCAGCTGTAAGTGCAGCACGGACAAGAAACAAGAGAAATAGAAGCCGTGATTCAGACTTGATGTAAAAAGACATTTTTTTTCCCCATGGGAACAAGTTCAGCAGTGTGCAGAGGCTCTGCAGTCCTTATCTTTGATGGTTTCTTCCAGTCTGTTTTCAAGACCAGAACTAAGCTGAATAAATCCTTAAGCAATCTAATCAGACCTCAAGCTCACCCTGCTTTGACTACAAGGTTGGACTACAGAACTTCCAAAATTCCTTCCACCCTCAATTGTCTGTGAAAGCAACACAAAGTCTACAGAGCTCTTCTCCAATCCTTCCTCTACACCAGCCTTAGGTGACTACATTTTCCGACAAATAGTTTGTGAGTCGACACCACCCTTAAAAATCTGCCCTTAAAAATCTACCATCACTTGGAGGGCGCTCAAAAAAGGTTGAAAAGCTCATTAATTTGAACAGACTTCCACAGACTGCTCACTCCAGTGTAGGCATGTCGATCCACTGCCAGTTTTGCCCAGGTGATCAAACTCTAGCAATTGCATCTGCTTAGTCACAGGCTGAACAGCCACTGCCAAGTTACGGTTTCTTTATCAGTGAAAACATCTCTAGAGGTGTATGGCAATGGGCTGTTTGGATTATTTTTGCTTCGTTTTCATGGTAAGGGGAAAAGAGACCCTTCTGCCAAATTAACCGGAAAGGAATCGTCAAGCACCTGCCTGTGCTTCTGGAAGAGCTGTGGGACAGCCAGATCTATTCAGTACCCTAATTTGTGTGGTGGGCAGGTTGCCAGGCAGACTTAAAACAATACCTGTGGTCTAGTTTATATTCCCCACTGGGTCAACAAGCTGGGATTTAAAACACTCATAAATTTGGGTGTGAGGGTGGCATGTGTTGACAAGAGAATTAGGCCATGGCTCCAAAGGACTTCTCTTTTGATGCAAGGTCAGCTCCAACAGCTCTGCTCTCCCCTTCATCCTATCTTCCTTGAGGTCTGAACAGGCACGGGCAACAAGGGGCAGGTCAGGAACCCAAAGCTGCACTGTAGTTGGGCTGCGGGTGGTGGAGCCAGCACCTGGGGAGTGGTAGCTCAGTCAGCACCAGAGGCAGCGTGCTCTGGCTCTGTCATCAGGGCAGGCGAGCTGCAGGTACCAATAGCCTCTTTGGGTGGGCAAGGACAGGCTGGTCTCAATTTAACCTTAAAATCAGGCCGCTCTCTCAGCTGCTCACCTGCTTTTTACAACTTGCTCCACTCCTCTGCCTCCATGCCCCACACATCATTCACCACAGTGTCTCTTCCCCACTCCCACATCTCTCTCCCCTCACTTTCAGAGGAAAGTGGAGACGACAGCACTTTCTTTCCTAGTTAATCATGTATCAACAAAACCTCCCACAAAAAAATAAAATGACAGTGACTCCTGCAAAGACAGAGCCCAAGAAATCTAAGCCTTACTGCTTTCACATCTCCAGTGAGGTAACACTAGTGTGCCACCTCTTCCACAAGGACACACTAGGAGGGAGCATCCCTGGGCATTACAACGGCTAACCAGAAGCTCCTCACCTCACCTTCTCTACTCTTGCTGGCTGCTCATCGAGCAGACTGTCCTTCACTACATCACCAGGGATCTTTCCCTCTCAGAACTGACGACAGTTTATAACACGCCAGTCACAGACACAGGTACCTGTGCTGCCCCAAAAGTGAGGCACTGGAGTTGGGGAAGGAACCGTAACACACAAACATACATCTCTGACAAATTCACTTCCAATACGTAACAAAGTTATGTTCTAACCAACTAAGCCACATTCACTGAAAAGAGCCATGCTTACATAAATACTCTATTGTTTTGCTGTACAAGTAATGATTCTTGAAAATTTAAGTTGTCCATGCAAAATCTTTTCATTGATTGAAACAAGTGAACAGCATAAAGTAAGATTTTATGCCAGGTTTCCACCATATCAAAACAAAACTAGAACACCAGAAGAAAAACCTCCACTCTTAAATATCAAAGAAAAATATCCCATTAAAGCTTTAAATTAACTGGTTTATTAAATTATCAGTGCCATATACAGAAACTTCGATAAAACTGGAGCACAGGAGAAGAGTCTAAACCAGGAATGTTTCTCTTGTAAAGACATTCAGAAAATTAGGTTACTGCTGACACATAGGAAGTTTGACAAACTATCTGTCTTAGTAACTGTATATCGTGTACCTAAGTTAAAAAAGAGGAAAAGGGGAAAAAAAAGGAAATAAATCTGCAAAAAAATACCTCTATGCTTTCTACACATAAAGTAAAGAATTCTTATCCTGCTGCTAAAGATCCGTACCTCTGATATCTTATATTCTTTCCACTACAGAACTTGCATAGACTCTGTAGCAGTCAAACATATTCAGAACATACAAATCACAGAAATCTACCCAATAAACAAAGATTACACTATCACAATCTCTGACCATGGATTTGTGGAGAATAAGCTAGCCACTCTTTCCAAGATTCAGTGGTATTGCCACTGCTGCGTTGCAGAGAGGTTGCAAACCCACGAAGCAGCACATAGGGAGCACACACCTATTTTGCAGGAATAGTTAAATGCTGGCTGGACATCCAGCTCCGATTTCCTGGAGCTGGCTCTTGACAATATTTATAAATTTACCTTTTATTTAAGTATTTACCAGATATATTTACTTTCTTTCAATGTTGCTCGTTCGTGCAAGAAAAATACCAGGAGCAGAGGATAAAACTGCCTACAAATGGATATGTATCCTTGCTCTTATTCATTATCAGTAGTAACTGTTCCTAGTAAACAGGAGAGAGACTTCCCAAAGCACATACCACAGACAGACTTGCAAATTAATTCAAGTATTTTGTAAAATTGTTTCTTCATTAAGTGGTAGCATTCCCTAAATATACAGTTTACTATAGCATCCGGATCCTTTCATCACCCCATTATTCCCCTTACTATTCTTGAAATTCCCTTATACCAGGAAAGCATTTTCAAAACATGCTCTGACATATACAAGTCTGAAGCTTGCCACTGCAATTCAGCTATTTGAAATTTACACCACCTCTTGTTTCCACCATCAAACGTACCAGCATTTCTAGATTAATTTAAAATTTCCCCAATGCTCCTGCTTAGCATTCCCACTGCAATGCAAACTGCAGATGCCCTACAGAAAATAAAAAGATAACTCAAACCTCACAACATTTAGCTTATTTTAAATACGCTCTCCTCAAAATCATCTCTCCCCTGATCAACCGTCAGTGGTTCTTAGATTGCATAGTAGCTATGACCCCTACATTTGAGGTGGCATGATCAAAGGAGCCCTGGCCAGACTTGGAAAAACATTTCCACTGAGAATGGACATACTGCCTGTCAAAAGGTTATTCCCACTGCGTACAGGGAGCAGCTCATATTACTCCAGTGTAACATGAAAGCACAAAATCTAGCCACAGTAATCCACATACATGTTTTTCTTTCCAAAAAGGGCATATGGGAGACACTGACTGGAACAGAACATCCATATTATCATTTGAAGGGAGGGGATGGATGGGTGAGGGAAAGCTTCCCTCAGCTGTAGGGATCAGTATCTTAAAAAAAAAAAAAAACAAAAAAAAAACCCAACACTAAAAATTCTGCATCTTCCCATAGCAATTTCTTCTCTTCATTTGCTTTCCTCCTCTTTAGTTCAAAATTTATATATGCAAATATACATCTATATGTAATTGCACACATACACACTATCAGACTTTACACTCTGCGGAAGACAAAATAACTTTGCAGGCATAAATCTTAATGTCAATGACAGGAAGGCTTTGGTGAACCATTACCATAAATCTGACAAACGCTAATTTGATGGGTGGCTGTATCTGTCTGCTGCAAGACCAGTCTAGACAGTCTATTGAGAAATCCTAAAACACAACTGTTTGTTCCCTGTAACACCATCTGGATATGGCAATAAGAGCCGACCCAGTGCCATTCACACATGGATCAAAGCACATGCTAATGCCATCATGAAGTCATACACATAAAAAATTCAATCTGAGAACTCTATGCAATTTTCCTAAGTCCTCAGTGAAGAAACCTAAGACTTAGCACAACTCAAGCTAAGTGCATGAAGAGGGGGAGAGGGTGGAAAAAAAGAACAGAATATTTAATGAGCTTGGCCTTCCCGAGGAATGTTAGGCCACCCATTGTATTGGAAAAGGCTCATGTCACACTCCAGTCATGGCACCCATCAGGGTGCCCCTTTACAAAAATTGATCCGGAGGTTTTTGTAATTACCTGTTTCAAACAGAAAGAGTGCCCAGAAATACAAGAAGGCTTCCAAGGTGTAATCTTGCATTTTCTTATTTAAGACAGAGCTGGCATAATTTGCAATATTGGAGACAATATTGAAAACCCCTCTCTCATTAAACTGCACTATGGCATTAGATCAAAGCACCAAGGGCCCCCTATTGAACCTCTCTAAATATTACAAACATAAGAGCAAGTCTGACTATGCAGAAACTAAACGTGAAGACTTTTTTCTACTTCCAAAAAAAAAAAAAAACACAGCTTCCCATAATACAGCTTTAGAAGGTACAAAAAGTACTAACCAGCTATACTACAAACTTTGAATTGCCGAAGCTTCACCCAGTCAAAAAAAAAAAAAAAAAAAAAAAAAGGAAAAAAAAGATTACTGGCTTTTTTTTTCCTTGGGGCAAAGCTACTTCCAACAGTTTCTGGGGTGCTTTATAAAGTATTGCCCTTCAAGTGGTCTTGTATTTCTTATTTAATGTAGTGCATTATGTGACAAATTCAACAACCTGAACATAAAATCCACCATTTTTTTCCCCCATGAAGTATCTACTAAGCTTCCAGCAATTACATTGTTCCCAGCTTTTTGACCACTGAAACTGTATTTTCTATTTAAAATGTAAAAGTTTACAACAACCAGTCTTTAATCTTTCTGGAATAACTATAGTATGAAGCCAGGCTGCTGACACTGAAGATGTATCAAGACAGAAAGAAAATGCAGGTTTTAACAACCATTTTAATACAAGTTTCATCTTTAAAAACCGACAACCTAACATTTAAGTCTTTTTCCTCTCATCACTTGAAAGCAATCCAAACATTCATATGGAGGTATTTCATACAGAAAACATTTTGGGCAAGACCACAATCCTAGTTCCTTAAGTCCTTTTCTTTGTAAATTAAAAAATGACAAGTGGCAAAATTTATTTCTGCCATCATAAGCAGATAAATGCAACTTAAATAACTACTAAAACTGCATTTTAAGCTTTCATACTCCAATGTTAGTAATTTCTTTATTCCCAAAAACACATAACCAGTATGTCAACAAGAATGGTTTGTCATGATATACTGCAATACTTGTACAAGGTTTCACAAAATTACTGTAGAAAAATAAACTTCATTCCTTTACAGAATCTGCGAAAATCCAGTAAATCTGCACATGAGCACACAAAACTCACTGGAACTCAACTTTCATACACAAACAATTCAATGAAACTATCAGTCTAATTTGAAAAAATACATACTGGTATAGTTATGAAGTTACAACAGCTATACTGCAGTGCATCACTGAAATACAGCTGCAGAAATAAAGTACACTCCACATTCTTCACAATCTTCTAATTCAGTACTTCTACAAAGATTTACAATTTACTTACATTTTAAATATCTAAGTCCAGTACATGGTTTTTAATAAAAACTTCAGAAGAAAAATAAGTTTGGTCTGTTCTGGAGATTAAACATTGTGAGGAACTTTCTGCTAACAAGCCATTAGAAGGGCTAACTCTAACACTTTTTTTCATTATATAGATTATAATGCAACTACATCTTTTTTTCCTAGAAGATTAACATTCCAACAAAAAACAAAAAGAAGTGGGAGGAAACAACACTGATCAAGTAGTCTTCCATTCAAAGTGTGCTCATCAACAAACACAAAAAACATCTCCACAAAGATGTCCAGTACTAGACAAGAGACTAGTCCTGACTTAAGACTCTAAAGACTGATAAACTATGAGTCATCAAGTTTTCAGACAGTAGAAGTGTTTCAATACAGGGAAGCGGGAGATTTATAGGAATTAACTGTGCATCATGAACAAACAGTTATGTCTCCAGAAAGCAAGTAATTCCCTCTGAGGTAAAAAGTTAGGAGCATACGTGTGGCAGCGACTTCTAATTACATTTGCAATAGCACTAGAAGACATCACACTAGCATTTGGTTCTTTTAAGTCTGAATCATATACAAAACAGATAACCAAAGAATACATACACACTTACAATCAATTTATAAATAAATACCTATAACCTGCTGTTCCCTCCAAATTTCTACATGGATAACTGCCTTCAGAGAACAAACAAAGTTCTAGATACTTAACATTATTTAACCTATTTACGTTTAATCAGCAGAGATGTAGTGAAGGGCATGTTATGCAGGGTTTAAAATTCCTGCCAACTCCTCTCCCAGCACTGCAGCAGGCCAGCACTGCCATCTACTGTCCAATACCGCACCAGGAGCTATTCGCACACCTCTTCCTACAAAAAGTCTGGCTTAAAACCCAGCCTCTCCAGATACCAGACACAGCAGGATCAAAGGCAGTCTGGAGAAGCCAGTCTCAGAGAAGACACCTGCACCAGTAAACTCCCAGAAATTCTATAATTCTACATAATACAAAAAAGCCACGTTTTTTTAATTAGATGCCTAAGAAGCAGAGAGTTGCAGTACAGAGCAGAGAGCAGCACCTGCTCCCGGGGTGGCACTGCTACTTGGCGTCAGTGGCCTGCTGTGCAGTGCCCTCTCCTGCTTTCCCACCGTAATACAGTTCTAGCTCCACAAACACTGACACTGTCCCTTCTTCATTTTTTAGTCCTTTTCAGACCACAGACAAATGGGACCACAGGACAAGAGGAAATGGCCTCAAGCTCCGCCAGGGGAGGTTCAGACTGGACATAAGGAAAAATTCTTCACTGAAAGGGTCATTAGGCAATGGAACGGTCTGCCCAGACTAGTGGTTGACTCGCCTTCCCTGGAGGTGTTTAAGGTGTGGGTGGATGAGGTACTGAGGCATGGTTTAGAGACTGGTGGAAATGGTTGGACTTGAGGATCCAGTGGGTCTCTTCCAACCTGGTGATTCTATGATTCTAAATAAATCTGCCTGTATTCTGAGAAGCTATCAATTTTGACACACATACAAATGTTACAAGGTTACACAAATTATACACTTAGTATCACAAGCACAGTGATTGCTTATTTTTCAAATTTTAGCATAGCATATTTATTTCTACCAAATGCTATACACATAAATCATAACTTCATCTAATATAAAGCCTGTAAAGAAACCATGCACTAGTTAGTACAAAGATAATTCATTCAGCTGCTTAAAAGAGTTGCCAGAAAGTTACTAATATGCCCAATTCGTTTCCATCACAATCTTGATATGGTGAAGAAATTAGTAAGATTCATTTGTGCCACTTACTTTCTCACAGAAAGAGAATAAATTTGTCAGTTTAGTATTAAGTGCTATACTTGAGCATTCCACTCCAAAAGCGCTCACACAATTTAAAGAATGATGATGGATTTTTGTTAATGGAACACATCTCACACAGTATAACCATAGTAATTCGTAGAACTGTTTGGGTTGGAAGGAACCCTAAAGATCATCCTGTGGGCAGAGACATCCCACTAGGCCAGGCTGCCCAAGGCCCCATCCAACCTGAGCTTGGACACCTCCAGGGATGGGGCAGCCACAGATTCCCTTGACAACCTGTTCCAGAGTCTCACCACTCTCATACTGGAGTAATTCTTCCTTATATCAAGCCTAAATGTGACCCTCTCCAGTTTATACACCCCAGTTCTATCACCACAAACCTTTGGGAACAGTCCCTACCCAGCTTTCATGTGGTCACTTCAGGTACTGAAAGGTTGCTGTAAGATCTTGGAGTCTTCTCCAGGCTGAACAAGCCCAACTCTCTCAGACTGTCCTCATATGGAAGGTGCTCCAGCCCTCTGATCATCTTTGTAGCCCTTCTCTAGACCCGTTCCAACAGTTCCATATCCTTCTTATGTTAAGGATTCCAGAATTTGAAACTACTGAAATTTAACCTGTAAATACACTGAAGACAAGTTAAACCAGCCCAATATGAAACAAAAAAAAAAGTTATCACTGCTTCTTGGGTACAAATAGCCATGTAATCACTTCAATCACAGGGCAAGTCCCATGTATTTATAGTACATAGTTATTCACATCTCACAGATTTCATGGCAATGAAAATAGGTTACCTGCTACCGTATTTAGTAATTTGGAGTTCATAGTGACAGTCGGCAGATGTTAAAGATAACTCTTAAATGATGACAATAGTTGTGAAATCTATAACAATAGCATGTTAAGTTACACACTCTGAGGGTTTTGTTTTGCTTTTGTTCTGGGGTACTTTGGGGTTCTGTTTTTGTTAGATTCTATCAAAATGTGAATGACCTTTCAGAAGTTGCAGATGCAGCCTGCTCCTAGAAATCTGCAGAGAAGTTATAGGTATGGAGGTTCTGGAACTTCTTAAACAAAATAATCTGCTATCAAAACATAATCAAGATCTCAACAATTAAATTTGCATTGTTCCAAGAACACTTGAAGACTCTGCCCTGCAGCCTTGTTCTATTTTTGCTGTGTAGATTCTCCTGTGTATTTCAGTGATATCTTTAAGATCTAAAAAATCTCTCCTTAGAGACCTCTGCAGTCACTATACCCTTCTTTCTGCTTAAAACAATTCTTCAGAGAACATTCAAATACACTTCCTCTGCAGAACCCACAAGTGCACGTCACAGCCTTTAATTTTAAATGCCTCATAGACAAAAAGAAATACAGATGAACCAAAAAGTAAAAATACTCAATTTTCATACAGTTCTGATTGGAAAGTGCTGACCACTTTAATCGTTCTCTCTTCAACATATCTGGGAACATACTTTAATCTGCGAGTTGCTAGACTATCAAATTCCATCTGGAAAATCCATTGGGAACACAAGAAATTACCTTTCAGTTGTCAGGTGTGACATACATGAATTATTACATTTTTCTTACAAGCTACATTACTTTTTTTCACTTGAAGTCACCAGTGAACAAGAGATGAAGGCAAATATTATCTGTAAAAGCCCACTTTTACATCTTGATTTTAGAATAGCGAAATTTGAGAACCAAAATCCAGATGATGCTTCTCTTGGTAGTTCTGTCTTTTTATATCTGAAAAAAAGATTGATAGGTTTGCATCCATCCTAAGTCACCTACAAATCAAAACTTAAGAATTAACTACTACTTTACAGCCTTTTAAATCCAGGAAAAGGAAACATGCACCTCCAAAAGTAAGACTTTCCTCATTTTGAAATTAATATCTATGGTCACAGGTCTGCTTCTTCTATGTTTAGATTTAAGAGAAATAAATCCCACCTTTAGTAAAAAATGATTATACTTTATCAACAGGATGCTCATATTGAAAATTAGTTAGGATATTTCATTTTTCTTAGGCTAAAGATATTAGCTGTTATGGGGCAGCCCAATTACAATCTTCTCTCTTCACTAACAGGCTATCAGCTGTCCCCTCAACACCAGATGATTTCTGACTGGGAATTAATACTGAAAGAAAACTACATAAGTTGCAAAACAAGAGAAAGATAAATGTGTAGCTAGAACTGTTAAATGAAGAGGTTTTAAAGTGTACTCTTCTAATAAAAAAAAATCCATTATTAGATGGAAATTGTAGGATTACTGACAGTAACAATGAAAAGCTGGAGAACTTTAATACACACATCTGTCTGAAAGAAAGGAAACAATGTTTTTATGATGAAATCATTTCAACAGTAACTCAAGAAGATATTAAACAGCACTTATTAACTGGGCACTTCTGTACCAGCAAAACTGGATAACTTGGATGTAAGTGTGCTGAAAAAGATCGCACAGGCACTGGCTGAACCAGTAATTCTTATTATTAAGGTTTGAAAAACTGGAACTGGAAAAGTTCAGAAGAACAGAAAGAAGTTCTATGTCAATATTTACAGAAGACAAATTGTATGCCCTACATACAGGCCTGTCAGCCTTAAATAGATTTTGTGAAGAAAAATAATTTTTATGTAGTGAAATAGCTGATGAGAGATTTTATTATGAACAATTAAATTAAATTATACTATGAGTGCCAATCAACAGGTCTAGAAACAATAGACTTACTGTTTTTAAAATAGGTTTTTAAAGGTATGTCTTTATATAATAATCCTAGTCTTCTGGAACACACCCAGTTTGGCACTGTAAGACATTTTGCTTAATCCCTTAGAACAATCCGACATCAACAAAACACTTCTAAAATTGTATAGGTTTATTTGACTTAAGTGCTCCAAGATATACCTGTAAAGAAGGGGTTTTCACTGAGTGATCCCATGGGACCTGCCTACGCTCTGACACTTAACAGCATCCACCCAAAAGAAGCCCAAGATTGTCAACAACAGAGAAAGAAAACCAATAAATAATGGAAAACACAGCTTGTCGATGTGTTACTAGGTGGCTGGTAGCACAGCAATGTAACTTGGAACAGACGTTCCTTGAACAAACCTGCAAACGATAACCCTGCTTCAAGTGACCTGATATGCGCCAAGCTTCTTGCAGAAAAAAACAGTCATAGGCCATGTTGACTAGTCTGTGCACAGGTAATAGTAGATACAACAAGAAATCCAAGGGTGTACACACTTCAATCCATAAACAAAAAGAACAACAGTATTTTCTGTCCTGGAAAATAACGCCTCTGAAAATGTGTTTGACCATGGTAGTTAAATTTTCATAGGGCATCTGTAAGGATCAGCAGTAGCCTCAAAGGACTGACGTCTGCTTTGGAGACTAGGGAATTACCAAGCTGGAAAAGAAAGCCTTTATGATGTCTGTAGTTGACACAGGAATAACTCCCACTGCACTGCTGTTGTCTGTCCTGATGTCTCCAGAGAAGAGAATTCAAATATGCAGAAAACTAGAATAAAAGAAGTCAGGAAAGAGTCATTTGAAAGAGTGAAAGATAAGAAAATATTCTCTGATAATTCAAAGCTTGAGAAACTAGTAATATTTGTCTTATTAAAGAAAAACACGCAAAGAAAATCTTCCTTAAAACAGAGAAGAGAATGAAAAATGCAATAGGCTTTCACTGTAGGGAAGGCAGTTAAATACTAGAACATCTTGCCCAGACTGTAGTGGATTTTCCACTATAGGAGACAGTCAAATCATAATTAGATACTTTGATTCTCACACCAAAAAGGTGTATCAGTTTAAATTATATCTGTAGACTTCATCATGAATAAGGAAAAGGCAATCACAGAAATACCTTCCAGATTTTATCTATTCATTGGATTCATTGGTTGTTGGGTAAGTAACAACCATAGCCACACTAAAACAGAGAGAAGGCAGTGGGCATCCTCAAGGTAAGTACTTCCATGCATGGTTCCACAAATGCTATCACTTGCTGTTTAATGTCTCGCAGTGCTGGCAGAAACCAGTACTATGCTGAAGCGTCACAGGCACAGAGATCAACCCATATTCACTTCAGAAGTAACTTTAACAGGGACAACGCAGAGTTCACGAGAATACAACTGCTACAGGCTGAGTTTGGCTTATTATGCTTAAGGCAGTTCAGACAGAACAACATAAGGTAAACAAAATTCCCCATTTGTAACACACCAGTCTGTTATTTTCAGTGCTGAGAGAGAAATACCTTTTTTCAAGACACACATGCACATTATGCCCAAGTTGAAAAGCAAACCTCTCCATGGAAGTGGTGGGATCTCATCTGGGACAGAGCAGCAGAAAAATCTTCCTGTTTATGTTACCTGTCACAGGGACTGCAAAACATGAAGAAGCAGAAATCACTTCTCCAAGAGGAAGAAGAGAGGAGGCAGAGGGTGAACAGGAACAACCTTTGACATTTTCCCTTTCCCTCCTTGCTCCAGTTATGAAGCCAGCAGCAGGACCTCGATAAGGAATGGCAGAAGACCCGCAGGTGTTTGAGTGAGCTGGTTACTACTCCTACTACTGCCCCGAGGCTGCAGCACATGCCCTTGTCGCAGCAGCTGAACACAGGCAAGGAAGCATCTTGATGTGCCAAACTGAGTAAGAACAATAAATGACTGCCTAACAGAAGATGGGCCATATTGACTTCACTCTACTTTATCTGGCTATCCACTTCATAAAACTTTTTATAAACACTAAATTCTTGTTCAATGTTTGCTGCATCTCACCAAACTCCTTACAAAATGCACCCAGACTTCTGTGCAAGAAATGCAGCTTTCTGTGCAGGTATCACTCCAGAGAACTTCAGATTCAAGAGTTAAGATGTGCTGTTTGCCTCTCTTTACACCAAACAATAAGGGGTTCTCCAAGCTAACTTACGCTGCTGGTCATTTGTATGCAACCCCTATGATTTTAATAGATGTACCCAACTCAGGCAGAAGTTCACTGAACGGTGCCAGAAGTGCACAGAAATGCACAGAACCTTGACACTCTTTCGTCAGTGACACAAGCAAAACCAGCTCCTAACACACAGAAACATAGAATTGTAGATTAGTTTGGGTTGCAGGGGACCTTAAAGACTCTATAGTTCCAACGCCCCCATCATGGACAGGGACATTCCACTATCAGGCTGCTCCACTTAGGGAGTAGAAAGTTTGACTTAAAATAGTAACAGCTTTTCCCTACTCCATTCTAGGAGAAGTAATAATTTTTTCATTTAGTTCTAAAAATATTATATGTGTGCATGCAAACAGGTCTGCAAATTCTGCAGTAATTCAAGAACTGAAATGGTGTCTGTAGATGATCATTACTGGGTAGCAGTTTAGACAGTTTTGATTCAATGCAGTAGGGAATTCACCCTAAGTGCAGCAAGCATGAAAGGAAGGACAGTCACCAAACTGTAATTCAGAAATAAGACAATGTAAGTTCTTGCTGAAACCACACTTCCTTTTCCCAGCTGGGAATTTATTGTGAGGAAACCTCATGACTGAGAAAACATTTCAGAGAAAAGTTCATATACACACCCACACTGGAAGAGATTACCAATAGTTAGGCTAGTAAAGGCAAGCGTATTTCTCTAAAGCAGTTCCTTCTCCTCTCAAGAGATAAATCTTACACAAACAATACTTGCTAGAAACAAAAACATAAGATGTCAACAGCCTACTAGTTTGTTATGATACTTAATACCAAGTTTGTACCAAGCACAGTGCGGGAATCAAAAAACAACACTGGAAAATGCACAAAGTCATTTGTAATGTTATTCAGGTCAAATTCATAACAGTTTAGCTAGAAAAGCCTGGAACAATTCCGAACTACAGGAGGCCTGTAAAAGTCTTGGAGATATTCCCTTAAGCCAAACAAGGATAAACTAAAGTGTCTTATATATGAAACAAATCTGAGGTTAAATTGACCCAACGTGAATAAAAACGAAACAAAACCAATAACGTACTTCACCTGGCACTAAGCTCTCATCAATCCAGAAGACAAATGTTGTCAGCCCTCTTCATGTACCAAAATGAAAAAGATGAGGCTTAATGAACAATATAGTATTCTGAGGAAATTCCCGCTGAAAATTCAGTTTACACTTAATAATTTGCATATTGAAGATATATAAACCCCATTTTTTCCCAATGCATAGCTCAAATACGTTACCTAGAGCAATTTATCATCAACTTGAAATCAAGTTATCCCATCTGAAACAGAATTTTGCAGATAGAAGATGTGAGCTCCTACCTTGCATGAGTTTATTTCACTATTTGGGGATTATTCACCACACATAAATGCCACAGAATATCCTTCAGTTCCCACGTGTAGCAATCAATTCCTGTTCGGATTTGGGAATTTCTCACTTACTAATCTGCAAAGACCAAGACTAACACATGATCTGGAAAAACCTAAACAGTAATGCCCTTAAGTACAATAAAGGACATTCGTGAACTAAATTTGGCACACATTCCATACAAAATTTGTGCACTGACGCCTGATGATACATATGCCCCAGACACAATAGTCCAGTTCAGTTGTATTGAGGAAATACAACTTGATATTGTAAGTCAAGTCTTCGCTGAGTGGCTTGATGAGTTTTCTAAGGCCTTCACTGGAGGTAATTTGACCTCAGAATAAGTCTCAAGACTTCACTATTCCCTTTCACAGAAACTGAAGGATAAAGGATTTGTATTAATACGCATCTTTTCAGTACACTGTCCATTAGGAACAGAACAGATACAAACAGAACACCCTTGATCACCTGCTTTTGTATTAACTGTTCTTTCACTATTCGCTACAAAAAAATTGAAGACTAGCCTCATTGGGCATTGCCTTCTACAAATACTGAGAACAATATTAACCCAAACTTCAGTACCACGCTGCAAGTGAGCTGAATGCAAGACTTAGACTACTGCTACACACACTGTGTTGGTTACTCAGTCATCTAACAGATGCTGTATGGAGCATTTACAGAGAAGTTAAAGGTTGATGACCTTTTCTGTCATGGTACAAAACAAGTATGCATGGAGTGGACACTTTTTAGACTGTATTAACTCAAAGAGATGTAGCAAATGCTTTAATGAGACAACTAATGGCTACCTGCTGTCACAATGGTAGGCTTGCCCCTTTCAATGTCCCTTCCCAGATGCGTGCTCCTGCCTCTTACATGCCATCAGCCCTTGGTGCTAGCCAGATCCCTCATATGCGACCATTCATAGCATAACGGTAAAAAAATTAAGCCAATTTGCTAAGCTAGCAGAAAATTGAACAGGTCCTATACAGTACAACCACCACACATACACACTTTATTCCCTGTGCCAAAGCAAGGGAAAAGGGGAGTTGTAAACCTCAGAGCAAGGCTCCCCGTCAGCAGCCAAGTGGTTTTGGTACAGCTCAGCTGTCCCATGAAGACTCATTCCCACATTTTACAGGTTTGAACATTTATCTAGAAAATAATTTGAAAAGATAAAGGGACAGCTATCTAAAACATGATGAAATAGGTAAGTGTTTCAGTGAATCAGTAAGGTCTCCAGGTTCTAGCTCAGGTATTTTTTTTTAATTCTCATTCCCTCAAGTCTGAAAACTTACTGTTAAACAATTAAGTGTTAAAGAGTTACATACTCTTGGTCTTCACTTGCCCTCACCCTATCTCCCTGCCCCCCTGCTTCTTTTTCTCATTTGGAGCTGGATTTCAGTGTTCGTCTAACTTGTTTCTCTGCCTCTTGAGGTTTCCTCTAGACTCTGTTTGTTCTCAACTATATCTGCAATCTCTCTGCTCTGTAGTCCCTGGCATTCGTCAGCACTACGTCTCCATGAGCTATGCAGTACATAAGTTGAGACAATTCAGAATCTGCCCCACCGAAGACAACTGCCTAACCATAAGGGATTTACCTTGGTTTTCTTTTCAAACCAGACAAATCTATATTCCTGGCACATCTTTTTCCAGAATGCCTAATAGCTTAGTCAAGATAATGGAAATGGCAGGCAAACCAGGGAGTAAAGCTGTCATAGCCAACTTCTCATGTGCACCTATTTCAAAAAATTAGCTATATAAAAGCAACCTTCCCTTATAAAGTCACAGTGATAACTTTGCTCTTTCTCCTCTGTGAATACTCCATAATCAGAAAACAGAGGATAAAGTTCTTCTCCAAGGAAAACCATACTATGATCCAGAGATGAAGCAGTTGTAAAAACAGTAAGAACCATCAATTACTTCAATAAGCTAAGAAGTGGGTACTTCAAAACAAACAGCAAACTGATACAAGACACCGTAGAAACCAGTAAGTGACAAGAATCAAAGAGGTTCTAGCCATCTTCCATCAACAAACACAGAGCGCTGTCATGCTAGGACATAAAAGGACTGTAAGAAAACCAAAATGTTTAAAACAAACCTTTAACCATTATGCATTGCATAAAATCTTCACAAGCCTGCAGATTGTTCCACATGTTCACCATGTGGGGTTTTTATGTTTTTACTGAATGTTGGAAAACCATGCTCCCAGGTAGATCACAAGTACAAGTATGACAGTTTTTATGTTCTTATCTCCCACACAAATGTTACAAGGGAGTAAAAGCTCTACTGTGTATTACCTACATGTCACAGGTGGTTTGCTTCTGAAAAATTCAAACCCAAACACAACAAAGCTGAGGCAAACCACATAGGGTCTAACAGCTGTGTAGATTTGCAAGGCAATCACAAACAAACCACCCACTGTGGACCAACCCTAGCATTTGTCTTCCTCTCTTTTCTCCCATCTGGCAGGTTGCTGTGGGTTGTCATCCTCCCTGCAGAACTGCAGTACAGTAGAAGTTGGTTTCTCTCTTGACTTCCCACAGGACAGAAGCCTAGAGATGTTACGGCCTGCAGGCACAAAGGCTGACACCATCACGTCTCTCAGGTTGCAGGCTGAGAAGCCCACACACCCAAAGCTTCCACTGGTAGAAAGTACCTATTTTCCATGCAGTGTAACACCAAACTATTTCACATGCTAAGTCAAGTGCTCCAAGCTAGCTCACGCTTTCTGCAATAAGAATTCCCACCAGTGAGCTAGCCCCGGCTTCACAGGCTCTCTGTACTCTGCTAGACACAAATTCTGGTCATCCCAGAGAGGTGACTCAAGTAGATGGTGGAGTCACCACCCATACTCTGGAGGCACTGAAAAGACAGGTACATGAAATACTTAGGGATCTGGTTTAGTAGTGGGCAGGTACAGCTGAACCCAATGATCTCAAAGGTCTTTTCCAACCAAGCAATTCTACAATTCTACCCCTGTTCTCCTTCATTTACAGCTCTTCCTTCCAATTTTTATAAGTATGTATTCATTTTTTATGATAACAGCAGGGAAAATGGTGGTAACAAAACTTGAACAACCAAAAGCAGCTTTCTCTCCCCTATCTGCCCCTGCTTCACAGCTCACCTTCCTAACCTTCCCCAACCTCCTCTCTCCCTTCTCTGCATACCAAAACTAAAGCACAACCTCCCTACCTGTAGGGATCTGGAATAACAGAATCACTAGGTTGGGAAAGGCCCCCAGGGTCATCAAGCCCAACCACTCCTATCAAACACTAAACAATGTTCCTGAGCATCTCGTCTACCAGTCTTTTAAATACCTCTGAGGATGGGGACTCAACTACCTCCCTGAGCAGCCTGTTCCATTGCCCAATGACCCTTTCTGTGAAAAATTTTTTTCCTGATCTCCAGCCTGAACCTCCCCTGGTGGAGCTTGAAGCCATTCCCCTTTGTCCTGTCCCCTGTCACCTGGCAGAAGAGACCAGCACTCTCCTCTCCACAACCTCCTTTCAGGTAATTGTAGAAAGCAATGAGGTCTCCTCTCAGCCTCCTCTTCTCCAGGCTAAACAACCCCAGCTCTCTCAGTCGTTCCTCATAAGGCCTGTTCTCCAGCCCCTTCACCAGCTTCGTGGCTCTTCTCTGGACTCGCTCCAGAGCCTCAACATCCTTCCTGTGCCAAAGGGCCCAGAAAAAGGCTCCATGCCTTAAACTACGGCTTGATTTTGCCTGCAAGCAACGTTCTCACAGGGAACCGTCGCCTAAGCGCCGCAGGGGGGCGCCGCACCCTGGGCCTTAGGGCGAGGCAGGGAAGGAGCGGGATGGGGGCCCAGGAGGGTCTCTCCCGCGGGGCCGGCAGGGGGCGCTGCGAGCCCCCGCCGCCCGCCGGGACTCGGGCGCCTCCTGGCGGAGCCGCTGTGCCACGGCGCCCGCGGGGAAAGGCGGAGGGGAGCGGAGGGGCAGCCCCGGGAGGCGGCAGAGCGGGCGCGCGGAGCATGGGAAAACGCTGCCTTGGGCCAGGGTTGGGGACGCACGGCAGGAATTCAGAAATTTAGATCCGAATGAAAAAAAACTTTCGGTTAGGGGCGGGGGGGTGGGGGGGTGTTTGTTCGCGGTATGTCCTGTTTGGGCTTGTGTGTTTGTGTTCTTTATTTTCATTTGTTTCGAGGGATTTCATCGTTTAATTTTTGTTGTTGTTGTCTTGTTGGGGTTTTTTAACAGACTTTTAAGAAAAAAAAAACCTTCCTGAAAATTAAAAAAAAAAAATTGTAAACGAATCATGAACTAAGTACTAAAATGTGGCAGAGTTTCTGTAAGACTCTGGTATTTAGACAAAGGCTGTGTAGGAGACTCACCTGCTGAACTCCCTCTATGCTCTTGCTAGTCTCTGATTTTCAGTGTACAACTTAAGACCCTGCATAACCACAGTTCACTAAATTAACTTCTGTTGTGTGCTAGTTCTTCCTAACAGATCAGATCTGTAACTTAAAGCCATATCCCTAATACAGGGAACGCTAAAGTCAGCTACAGAAATTCAGCTTAACTCAGTGGGATGCTGAGAATCATAGAATCACCAGGTTGGAAGAGACCCACCAGATCATCAAGTCCAACCATTCCTATCAAACACTAAACCATGCCCCTCAGCACCTCGTCTAGCTGTGCCTTAAACATCTCCAGAGAAGGTGAATCAACCACCTCCCTGGGCAGCCTCTGCCAGTGACCAATGACCTTTTCTGTGAAAAACTTCCTCCTAATCTCTAGCCTAAATCTCCCCTGGCAGAGCTGGAGGCCATTCCCTCTTGTCACTTGGGAGAAGAGCCCAGCTCCCTCCTCTCCACAGTCTCTTTTCAGGTAGTGGTAGAAAGCAATGAGGTCTCCTCTCAGTCTCCTCTTCTTCAGGCTAAACAACCCAAGAAGATTCTAGACAACCATACAACCCTAAATACCATATATTCCACAGGAAACATTTTGCACTGTTATTACCAGAGAAGGAAAGCAGTCAAGTTTTACTAATGATTTCTAAAAACTCCTACATGGTCTCTTGGGTCTTATCTTTCATGAAGCACTTACAAGAGAACCAGGTGATCAGGCCCAGTCAACATGGGTTTACCAGAGACAGGTCCTGCCAAACCAACCTGATCGCCTTCTATGACAAAGTCACTCGGCTGCTTGATGAAGGAAAGGCTGTGGATGTGGGCTTTCTGGACTTCAGTAAAGCCTTTGACACAGTTTCTCACAGCATTCTGCTACAGAAACTGTCAGCCTCTGACCTGGACAGACGCACACTCTCCTGGGTAGAAAACTGGCTGGATGGCCGGGCCCAGAGAGTGGTGGTAAATGGTGTTAAGTCCAGCTGGAGGCCAGTGACAAGTGGTGTTCCCCAGGGCTCAGTGCTAGGTCCAGTCCTGTTCAATGTCTTCATCAATGACCTGGATGAGGGCATTGAGGGTATCCTTAGCAAGTCTGCAGATGACACAAAGCTGTGTGCAAGTGTCAATCTGCTGGAGGGTAGGGAGGCTTTGCAGGGGGACCTGGACAGGCTGGACCGCTGGGCAATGTCCAACGGCATGAGGTTTAACACGGCCAAATTCTAGGTCCTGCACTTGGGGCACAACAACCCTATGCAGAGCTACAGACTGGGAGAAGCCTGGCTGGAAAACTGCCAGGACGAGAGAGACCTGGGGGTGTTGGTCGACAGCCGACTGAACATGAGCCAGCAGTGTGCCCAGGTGGCCAAGAAGGCCAATGGCATCCTGGCTTGTATCAGAAACGATGTGACCAGCAGGTCCAGGGAGGTGATTCTCCCTCTGTATTCAGCACTGGTGAGGCCGCTCCTTGAATATTGTGTCCAGTTCTGGGCCCCTCACCACAAGAAGGATGTTGAGGCTCTGGAGCAAGTCCAGAGAAGAGCGACGAGGCTGGTGAAGGGGCTGGAGAACAGACCCTATGAGGAACGGCTGAGAGAGCTGGGGTTGTTTAGCCTGGAGAAGAGGAGGCTGAGAGGAGACCTCATTACTCTCTACAAGTACCTGAAAGGTGGTTGTGGAGAGGAGGGAGCTGGCCTCTTCTCCCAAGTGACAGGGGACAGCACGAGAGAGAATGGCCTCAAGCTCCGCCAGGGTAGATTTAGGCTGGAGATTAGGACGAGTTTTTTCACGCAGAGGGTCACTGGGCATTGGAATAGGCTGCCCAGGGAGGTGGTTGATTCCCCTTCCCTGGAGGTGTTTAAGACACGGGTGGATGAGGTCTTGAGGGACTTGGTTTAGTGTTAGATAGGAATGGTTGGACTAGAAGATCCGATGGGTCCCTTCCAACCTGGTTGTTCTGTGATTCTGTGATTCTGTCAGTATCAGAAAACTGCAAAAGTAAAGCCACAAGTTAAAGACTTCCTTCCCAGAAGTGAAAGAATGATCCAACAACCACCTTGGCTTTCATTTATTTACATTGAACAATGAGGTACTGTCACTATCTAAGCCTCTACAGTCCGTAGTCGCATTCAGGTACATTCTTTGAATTAAAAGATTATAACAATGTTGAGGGAATATAAGAAGTGGTCAGAAAAATCAAGCAAAAAGTTGATGTTTTAGAAGACTTTATTTGAAGTTTGCATCTTTGCTATGCTTCAGCTTCTGCTGTTGCATTACAAGTTTAGGACACTTAATCCTTTTCCCTTTCAGAAAAACTACTGTCCTCACTACTGTGTCAAAAAGCAGTACTGTAGGCAGTACTGTGTAGAGAGGTGGGTGCTGGTTTCTTCTCCCAAGTGACAAGACAGGACAAGGCAGAATGGCCTCAAGCTGCAACACAAGAGGTTCAGATTGAACATTAGGAAAAAATTTTCACCAAAAGAGTCATCAGGCACTGGAACAGCTGCCCAGGGTGACGGTGGAGTCACCACTTCTAGAGCTATTTAAAAGATGGGTAGACAGAGTACTTAAGGATGTAGGTTAGTAGCAGATGGGTATGGCTGGATCAATGATATCGGAGGTCTCTTCCAACCTGGTGACTATATGATTCTATGAAAAAGATTGCTCACAGGTTGCTCACTAGGAGAATTTCCAGCTGTGTGAGAACAGTGTCAGGAGTTTCATGACTTACTGTAATTCACAGAAGGGCTGCACCAAGAGATGGTGCTGCCTGATCTAAATGGTGACCAAGACAGGGATGTGCCAAAGAACTGCAAAAATGCCAGTGTCATGCCATATTAGAAAAAAAAAAAAAAAAAAAAAAAGCCAGCAGAACTGGCCAGGAAACTACAGGCTGATCAGTCTAAGTTTGGTCCCTGGGAAAGTCACAGAGCAAGACCTCTACAAGAGGAAAAACGTAACAGTCTGCCTAAGCAGAAAATTTAGATGGGTAGAAATTGGCTAGGTGTGGCCTAGATGCAGCCAATAATGGTTACACTCTAATCACAGTGATAAAATGGTGAACTACTGGGGCCCAACCTGTGAACGGCACTGCTTAACAACATTCAGTGACCTGGAAGGAATCGCTCGTATCAAGTTTGCAGATGATGCTGTACTGAGGAGACCAACTAATGCTATGGGGGCAGGGTTGCCATCTGGAGGGATCTGAGCAGGGTGGAGGAACGGGTTCTTGTGTAGCTCAGCCTTGACAAAGGTAAAGCCCCAGGCAGAGGTCCAGGTTAGACAGGTTATCTGGGCAGCAGTTCTGTAGAAAAGTCCTTCGGGCCCTGGTGAATGGCAAGATGCACAGGAGCCACCCTGGGACTGGCAGCAGCAAAGGTGAGCAGCATTCAGTGCTGCACTAGCACAGGCACAAACAGGAGATGGAAGGAAATGAAGATCTCCCTTGACTCAGCACTTCTTAGACCATACTACATAACATTCGGAGTCCCCTGGCGTGGTCTCTACAGCCTAGCACACTGACAAACTGAAACAATTCCAGCAGAGCCCCATCAGGATGCTCAGGGACTGGACCACCTGCCCAGCCAGGGGACCCTGACAGACACAGCTGTTTCAGCCTGGAGAAGGAAAGGCTTTGGGGGCACCTCGGGCTAATCTTCTGCCTACAGTCAGGCTGTCGACAAGACAGAGCAAGGCTCAATCATGGTGGTTGGATGTGAGACAACAGGCTGAAACAAGGCAAGCTCACACCAGGAAAAAAAAAGAAACATTACTCCCTATAGGAACAATGCAGTACTGGTCTATGTTCTTGGAAGTTTTCAAGAAGGATTGCATAAAGCCCTGAGCCACGTGGTCTGACCACGCAGACTCTGCTTTGAGCAGGAAGTCAGAGTAGTGACTTCCATTTTAGCCTGGAGAAGAGGAGGCTGAGAGGAGACCTCATTACTCTCTACAAGTACCTGAAAGGTGGTTGTGGAGAGGAGGGAGCTGGCCTCTTCTCCCAAGTGACAGGGGACAGGACGAGAGGGAATGGCCTCAAGCTCCGCTAGGGTAGATTTAGGCTGGAGATTAGGACGAGTTTTTTCACGCAGAGGGTCACTGGGCATTGGAATAGGCTGCCCAGGGAGGTGGTTGAGTCACCTTCCCTGGAGGTGTTTAAGACACAGGTGGATGAGGTATTGAGGGACTTGGTTTAGTGTTAGATAGGAATGGTTGGACTAGAAGATCTGATGGGTCCCTTCCAACCTGGTTGTTCTGTGATTCTGTGATTCTGTGATTCCAAGGTTCCCTCCAAGCACAAGTGCAGCACAACACCATTTACAGTGCTGTCAAGCTTCAATGCAAAACCTAGACTAAGTTTTTCATTTACAATTATCTTACCTGTTAATTTAACAAGTGACCAGATTCCTACAAAAAATCCAGTGTAGAAGCTGACAACATCTTTGCAAAGCCACTGTCATGAAAGACAAGACACATTAAGTTTGAAAAACCTTCTAATTTGGATCCACAAGCCTGTATGGTATCATCTTCCACTTTTTTGGAGATTGTGGAGGGGCCTTTGTAAGTACTATCACATTGCCTGTTAAGTAAGCACAGAGACCTGCATGCTCTTCAAGCAGGTGAAGTAACAACAAAACAAAGCCATGTGTGCTAGAGCTCAGTGCTACTCCACCTGCAGTCAGTATAAAATACAAATTCAAGAAAATAAGTACTGGGCACAAAATGGATAAGTTTTTTGGATCTAAACCTAAATTCACTCTTTCAAACATATAGCCAAAAAAAATCAGTTCCATAGATCACAGAACTTATCACAGGCAGGGTGCAAAGACCTGGATTAACCTGTATCAGAGAAAACAGGAAGCAGATGTGCTGCTGGCATGCAGAGTGATAACAGAGCCCCTGTGTTACCAAACAGAATTGCCAATGCAGCAGCAAGAGGTACATCACAACTCCTAAAAAACAATACAGGACACACCAGAATTTCCTTAAACTACCAAACTCATTAGCAGAACTCTTATGTTTGCTTTTAAAAAGGTCTGCTTTGTGTAGTCCTCATGCTGGGGATTACTGAACTTCAGTAATGGAAGACTTGATTCTTGTATAAGTAAACTGATTAAAACTTAGTGGCACATACAAAGTTCTTTGGATGAGAAGTGGCATATGAAACAGCTGTTAATCCTCCAATCTCCTTAGGAGGAAAGGAAGGTTCAGAGAGAGCGCAGTCAGCTAACAGGCATGCTCTACAGCAGTCAGACAAGGGACACTACAATTTCCAAGATGGCTGTAAGTTATATGATTCTCATATTTCAAAGAGCAAATGGAAGGGACTGAATAAATACCAGCCCCTAAGAGTAACTTTGAAAACCCCAATCTAGTATTTCCATAACACACAAATCCTCAACAGGTTGAGGAAGGCTCACAAAGAGGAATGACTAACTAGTTTAATTACTGATAACTAAAAGCAGCTTTATTTAGCATTACCAGTTATTGGACATTATATTCCCAACCCACACTTACAGCAGTTACACAGATTCCTAATGTTTGCACGACCTACCATCTCACCTCGTTATTGACCTTGAGACTCTGCAGTATCTAGCATCCAGAAGCAGAGCAATAGTAACCAATTAGTCTCTCTTGAGTGCCATCATCTTGAGCTCCATCCATGCCAAGGCACAATATCTAACCTACATCCATCACATCTTGGGCAAAATCAGATGTTACTTGGAAAATGAGTGTTAGGGGAAATTTAGTGTTTGACCTTCTTGTTCTCCAATGAGACAGACTACCTACACATTTATTTAAAATTCTGCTCAACTAAATTAGTAACTACATACAAAACACTGCAAGAAGTGAATACGTTAAGCCCCAGCAGAAGGTTGTCATCTTCCATAGCTGCACAGAGTCTTCATACTTACCTGTTTTTCCTGTTGTACTGTCAGCTATGTGGCCTGTACTAAAAGATTCTAGGAGCCACTCTCTGTAAAAAGTTATCTTTTACCAATGGAAAAATTATCACAGATATTGGGCAGGAGGGGGGGTATTTGAACAAATGTTTACAAATATCACATACAGTGTCCAGATCTACTTATCTATTTTTCTTTCTCTTACTCTGTTTTCTTCCTTCTGTTTCTTTGCTAGTTAAAATAAGTTTTCAAGTACTCTAAATAGACTAATGAAGAACTTCATCTGTGCATATGGTAAAACAGACTTACGTATGGCAATACTGGAATAGTACCAGTCATAATGTACTCTGTGATGTTAACAAAAAACCTAAAATTCTAATCCTAAGATTTGCCCTGAGGAAATGCTATGATGAAGAGAAGCATGACAAGATGGCTACTGGTTGAAGGAAACCTCCATATCCCATCTTTCTTCCTCCTATCCATTCCCTATCATTCTCTCCACACCTCCTCCCATCCACAGCATAGAAGCAGAAAATCAAGCAACTACCTACTGTATTTTATTATCTACTGACTACTCTGCTTGCTGTCTTTAATTTACTGCTTCTCTGCAGCTGCAAGATTGCATCAGGAAGAAATCTGTTCTCTGGCTGGGTTACCATGACCTTCAGGACACACCCTAGCCTGTGTTCTTTCCAAACAAGAGTTGGGGATGGTAAGGCCTCATTTCAAGATGTCACAACACAGTGATCCAATCCAGTCTTACTCTGGATAGGAATAAAATTCCATGTGCGTGACCTACCTCTTTCCAAGCCCAGCTTTTCCACTACAGTAGAAGAGTGGGGGAAATGAAAATTTTCCATGCTCTTTATTCTTATACATTCTGTTTTACTCTCTGTTCTCCAGAAATTTCAGAAAAGTAGTTTTTAAAAATTCTCTCAGAAGATGGAAACACACAGTTCAAAATGCAACAGCACAAGTAAGTTACACAGCACCAACATTTGCACACAAATCCCAGACACAGTAAATGAGCAAAGTTAGTGAATAAAGATTGAAAAATGGTTTGCTATCACACTGTTGCATTTTGGTAATATATCACTATGTATCAATTATTTCGACCAACACCTGCATTTCTGGCTCTTGCTGAGCTCTCTGCTGGTGTCATAAACAGTAACTGCAGATTTTAAGTAACAAAGAAACATCTCTGGTCTTTCAAATAGTGAAGACAATCGCAGTGCAACAACACTTGACTCACACAGGACAAATCACAGCCTATTCATCGGTCATACAAACCTGTAGACTCTGAAACAACATTCGTTACAGAAATTTGAACAAGGTAAGGGATGTTCTCATTACAAGCAGAAGGTCACCAGCTTGGTAAACATAATTCTACTGATACTTCAGCTATGGAGTGGTTCTATTAGAATACTTATACATTTCAAAGACAGAGATACCCAACATGAGATGCTAGAATATGGTTTAGAGATGAACTAGTCACTGCTACAGCCACACTTACAGAGAGAGTTCTACGAGGCTGAGCATTCTGTGGGAAAAGGAAAAAAATCAGTAAAAGTCTGAAACTGGACATTAAGTTTTTACAAAGTTGAGACTTCAGCTACTCCATATTTTGTTTTATAACTGAAGAAATTGTACAGCCTCACAGACATATGATTAAATAAAATTCAGTATTTGTGAAGTACCCAGATACAGTAGCCATGACTCTCAGAGAAAGACCTATGAAAGCACGGTCAAGGTGGATATTCAGAAAGCTTTCTACAGAATTCTTCAAACACTCGCAAAAAACAAGCGTTCAGGACACAAATGAGATTTGGGGTTTTGACGGACCCATGAAAACAGCAGCTTGGGCCTTGAGAGCTCTCAAAAAATACATCAGATGTTAGAAGGACTGACAGAAACATCATTAAGCTACTGTATAAGTTGGTTTCAATCTAACCATGTTTACACATAATACTAGTTTTTATTCTCCTTATCTCAAAAAGGTAACATAACTGGAAAAGTTTCCTAAAAGGGCAAAAAGCATAATCAAAATATGGTATAGTTTTTTCTTCAAGAAGCAGTCTAAGCCATCTTGGGTTTTTCATTCTGGAAAAGAGAATTCTAGAGAGGTCTAAGAAATTTACAAAGCTTTAAGTAGACTCTAGAAGGTGGTGGTACCAAATTACTGCACACTGTCTCTTTCAATACAAGAATCAAGACTCATTGAATTAAGCTTACTGGACATGGCTTTAGAAGCACAAGAAGTGGTCCACCATGCAAGTACTAGTTCGCCTAAAGAACCACCAGCTGACAGCCAAACAAGGCCATGGATTTTGCTTGACTTCACAAAGAAGCTGGAGGTATTCAGAGATTAAAATCTACTGATGCTAATAATGACATAAACCACAACTAACCCCAAAACTGCCTGTGCTTAAAAGAGTTGGAAATCTGTAGCATGCCAGGTAAGAACAGCACATTCATTTCTCCTGTTCCCACTGCTCTGCAGGCTTTTGTTTATTTATGTCTATCGTAAAATGCACTGCTGATTAAGAGACATATTTGGACTGACTCAATATGGTCATTTTTTGTATTCTAAGTCTGCCTTCATTCAAATAGCAGAAAAGAACATGAGGCAACAACACCTAACTCTGTTTTTCTCCACAATTGTTAACAGCAGCTAATTAAATTACCACCACCCATCCTGTGCAACGAATGACTCATGGGACCTCTGCAGAAAAGAAAAGGGAAAACAAAGCAATGTGAGTAATTAAAGACTACACCAAAACATACATGCAACTCATAAGGTAAATTAGCTAGGGTGAACCTGCTTGTACATTTCCCAATCTATGATAGCTTTACTTCATCTCTGTACAGGCCCTGTTGTACAAAAAGCAGCATAAATTTTCTGTTGGTCTGGAATAGTTTGATATACAGGTCTTCTGATGGAGAATGCCACTCACACATCAGAATCAATGGAATGAAATATGTGAATAATCTCCTCTGCTTCCCTGGAAACAGGCAACTGAACAAGCCATTACAGACAGTGCTTTAAGCTAAAACAGCTGATCTTGTACTTAAGCAGATATGGCAGTAATCAAAATATATTCTAGCATCTAAGCTGGGCAGCCATATCTCCTTTCAACCACTCCTGACAGATCAAAGGTACATATGACCATATCTGTAAGTGTTGTTTAGTAAGAAGAAACTGGATGTCAGCACATTGACATTAAAGTGTTTTATCATCAGTACCGGACCACATCTCTGCCAGTTACAAAGATACTGCTGTAGAAGTTATTCTATATCTTCTGAATCAGAGCACAACCAGAAACTGATGGCTGATTATGTGTTAAAACTGGACAAATTTACCCGTAGATGCATCTGTCAAAGGGGAGGCAAGATGATTACTTATTTTAATCCTCGGTTCTTTCCTAGGACAGAACCTTCAGAAGAAAGTATAAAATGGTAAACACATCTGAGTAAGTATGCATAGAGTGCAAGAGCACAGAAGCTGCTTGTTTTCAGGGACGACAGACATAAAGGGATTCTGTTTTAGAAGGAAGAGCAAAACACCAATCCTACATAAGTTACTATGCCTGATGGTGGCTGCCAGTAATAGAATGCACAGACAGTTGGAGTATACTAGGAGATACTGGTTTTAGGTTATTGTGAAAACCTGAGGTTTAAATATCTTCTCCAAAAGCACTAGCTATTTAGAGCAAATATTCAGAAAGATTTTAAAATTGTTAGCTTTTATGGTTTTTTTTTAAAGAGAGCTGGAAGTATTTGATTTTTCAAAGCATTTTTAGAGGAGAGATGGGAAAGAGATCTGTCATACTTCAGATAAGCAAACAACAGTTACTTATCTGATTGCATCATGATCATGTTTCTGGCATCCATGTCTGCTTTTTGCTAAAGAAAAGAGCGGGCTAGTAAACTTTACCCAGTGATATCAAATCTGCTCTCCTGAATGGTCACAGCTTTGTCACTTCTCTACAATAGCCCATTTTCTGTAGTGAATCACGGTTTTCAAGTATTACATTTGTATCACTACTTACACCATAGTCTGTTCAGCTTCTGTGTACCTACCCATTTTGTATCTAATGAAAGACAAAATAAAATTTCAATATTGATTTTTATGCCTAGAGTCTGTCAGTCAACAATATTTGATGGTATCAAGCAAGATTTAAAACACACATAATTCACAATAGCTACTGAAGTATATATATTATCTGTGGAACAACCTTCCTTCTGCCGAAAAAAAGTTCGGCTGCTCCAGACTAAAGAAAACTTCTACACCTACAGGTTACTACTAGCAGTTAAAGATGAGGTAACTAACCACTGAGAATGTAAGCTGTCACTAGACAGTGCAGGGAATGGAGAGGATTGTTTGAAAACATGCATGTACAAAAACCAAATCAGTCTGCAGATTTATTTTTTTTTTTTTTTTTTTTGAGAAACACCAGTATAAATTGAGGAGAACAGGTAATCTTTGCTTCTTCTAAATTCTCCATGAACTTCTGGGAAAGGCTTGAAAACATTAGGAAAAAGATATGAATGACATATTTAACACCTGAATATCCACCTAAAATCTAAGGGCATAGAAGGACTGTACACAGTGTCCCAGTATCCCAACCCAAAACTCCTGGAAGGAAGAGGGCAATCACAAGCATATCTGACATAGGACATCAATAGTTTATAATCATGTCCCCCAAATCTGCAGGATTGTTCTGAATAATTTTACATTAAACCACAAAGACTGTCTGCATCAATCTCTTCTGAATTAATAAGCAAAGACCGCTTTGCAGTCATAGTGTCAAGCCATCAGTCAACATTCTTGTGGTATACGAGCATGTAACCTTCATCCAATAGCAATATGGATGTAATTTTTGTGACCAGTCATGCAGCACACACAGGAAGCAGCAAGACAACAGAAGCAGACAGTAATTTAACAACACACTATATCAAACAGTCAAATTAGCAATGCACAAGCCAAAACAATGACTGAAGCTCCAGCAGAAAAACATATCTTGTCCAGCTAAGGAATGTGCTTACAAGTACCATCACTTGTTTGTGGTACTAATTTTCCAAAGAGCAATTATGCCATAGCCAAAAATAGAAATGACCACTAGAGTAGTTAAATTAGAATGACTGAACTGAATACTAGAGTATTCAACACATTACCCCTTAATACATTAACTTCACTCAAACTTTACCGTAAAACAGACCCCAAGATTTCAGGAAACTCAATAAATGCCACAAACTGAGAATGTCAATGAGAGGGTATCAGCAATACCCAAGCTCCACATTTAGGGCACAGAGGAGATAAAATACACTGCCCAGTGGACAAACCGTCCCCCCACCATACTGGAAATGAAAACAGCAACAAACCCTTGCTTGAGAAAACATCTTAACATCAGATTTACCAGTCAGGTTGACCCCATGCATGTGAACCAGAGACCAGGAAAGCCTCTAAGATAGTTTCACAACCACTGTCCACCATTTCTTACATTGCTTCCAATAATTCAGAAAAGGCTACAATAAAACTAACCATTTGTTCAATACAAGAAAAAGTATCTTTCCCAATTCCCACACATGATCAGAGAAACTGCTGAAACATATATTTCCTCTCCTCTCTCCCTCCTTTGGCAAGGGTTAAAAAAAAAAAAAAAAACCAGATAATTACAAAAAGCCACGGAGAACTTCTAGGGGACAGTAGCTTACTAGACAAGCAACTGGCTTAAATGGAGGACCATAAAAAAATTTATAAAAAACTAAAAAGAAAGAGGGAGAGATGAAAACAGAAGGAACCTATATGAGAACTGCCACTAACATCTTGCATACTTTGCATTTGAGTCAGCATTACATTTGCAGCAATAAAAAAAACCTACACAAAAGGCATAGGAAGGATGCATACACCTCTGGGTCTCAGAATCCTCCACAGAATTCCTCGTATATACTCAACAGAGGTCCAGTAATGCAGAATGTTTTTGATCCACAGACAAAACAGTGTACCTCGTGTACCAGAAGAAACATTTAGAAACAGTTCAAGAAGAAGGCTGAAATATATTATGTCATCAAAGAGACTGAGTGAAGCAGAAACTGAGCCATGGACATGCAAAAATAAATACATGTCACTAAAACCAAGCAAAACAGATGTAGAAAACAAACTACAAAGTCCATACTAGCACTAACAGAAAAGGTAATCTTGGCTCCCCTCAGTGATTCAGATATTCATATGAATGAGGTAGGCATTATGAACTAGTCCTGACTAGAAGAAAAAACACTTCTGCTGAGACAAGACGGTCCATGGGAAAAAGAACTAGACAGAAAATCAGCAGATCTCTACAGTTAGCAAAGAGCAGCACTGCTGTGAGAATGATCTCAAATTTAAACAGGAAAGGCAAATGGATGGAGAAAGAAACATTTCAGAGAAAAGCTAGTTTACTTTACAGAATAAGAGAATATAAAGCTTATAGAAGAATAAAAAAGCATTGAAATATACAAAGTCTGTGATGTGGCAATACCACTCCAAGTGAAAAACAATTTGATACAAACTATTCTGATGACAAAACAAGCGCACAAACAAAAAACACACCAAAGCCCAAATTGCTGCCCAGTGTGTTTTAAGTCTGAAGACATCCCAGTGATTCAAAACTAGCCTTTGTGAACAATAGGTAACAACACTTTCAACAAGACTTCTTTCCAGCCTTCATACAAAGGTGTTTCCCAGCTCCCCTATGACAGTCAGTTCAGATTTTACTCTGTCAGGTTACATCAACCATGATTTGCCCTCAAGGTAGGACAGGCTCTCCAAGATAAAGATTAAACAAAGAGTCAAGCATATAGTCAAGCCTAGAAACGCTCTCACATTCTGCCACTGCCCTTAAATCTCTGTCTATGGTATCTTAGAAAAGTGTTTCCGTGGTGCTATGTGATCCTAAACAGAATGTGCATGTCAGCAAGACAGACTGGTTACATGAAATAGACCACAGAAAAGCTACTGAGCAGGAAAATTTAAACAAAACAAAAATAAAGAGCTTTAACGCTATTAAGGTGGTATCTATTACAAAAGACAGGCATGCAATTTTGTGGTAGAAATAGACTTGTGTTCACCTGCATAATAGGAATGCTCTAAAAAGACAGAATCTTTACAGTTGTTTTATTAAACTGTATGTATTAAAAGGCTCTGCTCCAGTACTTGATTACATTCTTGCTCAACCACTATGAATATTTCATGAAATGTTAAGAAAAAAATCTTATATTTTTATTAAGAAAAATGCATTTTAAACCAATGAAATTTTAAAAAAAAAAAGCATTACTGTTAACACAAGGAAATTACAACACCTGGTATAAAGATTTCTTTAATTTTATTTTTGTTAAAGTTGTATGAATTCATCTCAAGCCGGAAACTAATGAAAGAACTCTTTATAAAAGGAAACTACATTTCTCAACATACAAGAAACCGTGTGTGAGAAAACTCAAGCAAAATAAGTTTGTATTGAATTATTATTTATATCTACATCCTGTTTAGCCATTTAGGAAAAAAGTTTAGTTCATGTTTTGTAGACCCCTTTGTGTAAAGCTTTAAAAAGGCTTCTACTAAAAGAGGGAGGGCCCCGGTACTTGTATCCTCCAATTCACATTGTGCAGCAACTCCGAACCTTCAAGCTAGATTTCCCCAACAAAAATAAAACCATCCTTATCGTTTCCTCATGAAGCAGTTGGTTTTAAGCTTTAAACAAAGAAATATAAAGGGGATGTTGAACTACAGAAAAAAACAGCAATGTTATCACTTATAGGTCTATATAATTTCATCAAAATATTGACTGAGCCAAAAACAAGCTCTGCCAGGGAAGGTTACATTCCTCAAGCAACAGCTCTGCCCAAGTGTTTTTCGGTGGCTTTCCACACATTCCTAAGACTCAAAACCTTTGAAAGAGGCAGGACTGGGAACAAAGACTGTGTAAGAACCCTTGTCTGGCTTAACTACATCAGCACTGCATTGAAATATAATTAAGGTTAGCCTGCACTTTGGATACCTACCTAGCTGAAGAGGCAGGCTACCTTAAGAAGTTGTGGCTTATGTTCAGGTGCTCCGCAGCTTCAAGGTAGTTATCCAGGCGTACGCTCTCACACTACCTTAACAGGATGTTCCAGCATACACATGGCACAGTCTCTCAACACTAGTTGTTAGATCTTTTAGAGCCTGAAGCAAAGTTAATTACCCAGGTTAGTCTTCAGTTAAAACACATGCTTACCCTTTACACATATATTTCTGAAAGCACAGTTGTGTTCCTGTCAAAGAAGAAATACTCCAGCCAAAGCAAGGGAGGAGATGAAAAGCAGAAGTGGAACTCTCTCATCCATGCACAGTGAAGCACAGGACACAACAGTCAGTACTGAAATAAATTAACCAGCACAGATGTCTCTGTCTACCACCACAGAAGTCCACAAGCAGTAGTACAGATTGACTCTTGTTTCCTACAGCTTGAGTACATAAACTATTAAAGCTGACCACTTTTATTTCACACCACATTCTGATAACACCAGATAAGGAGCCAAAATGAATCCAAAGCATTTTTACAACATAGAAGATACTCCAGACAGTCATCAGCTACAAACTAGCACAGGACCTTGCTCATGGCATATGTAATTGCTTTTAATTTCATGTATTAGTGTTGTTGGATAATCAAGTAGAAAGTTATACACTATAATAATCCTGTATTTCACAAGAAATACAGAATCACAGAACAGTAGGGGTTTGAACAGACATCTAGAGATCATCTAGTCCAACTCCCCTGCTAGAGAGGTGCACAGGAGTGCACCCAGAAAGACTCTGAATATCTTCAGAGAAGGAGATCCTGCAACCTCTCTGGGTAACCTGTTTCAGTGCTCTCTCACCCACACAGTAAAAGGTTTTTTTTAACTCATGTTAAGGTGAAACTTTCTTTGCTCCTGTTTGTGCCCACTGCCCCTTGTCCTGTAGCTTGGGACTACTGTGGAAAAGACTCTTGCCTAATACTCCTGACACCCAGCCTTTCGATATCTATAAGCACTTAAATGCCCCTCTCAGTCTTAACTTCTCCAGGCTAAGCAGACTGAGCTCACTCAGCCATTCTTTTTAAGAGAGATGTTCCAGTTCCCCATCATATCTGCAGCCCTCTGCTGGTCTCTCTACAGTACTTCCTTGTCTGTCTTGAACTGAGGATTCCAGAACTGGAGGCAGTATTCCAGATGGGACCTTAGTAGGTCAGAGCAGAGAAGAAGAATAATTTCCCTGAACCTGCTGGCCACACTCTTCATAATGCACCCCTGGATACCATTCGACTTCTTGGCCAGGAGGGCATACTACTGTCTCAGAGTTAAATTATTGTCCACCAGGACTCCCAGATCCTTCTCCATAGAGCTGCTTTCCAGCTGCTTTTCCCTAACCTGCACTGAGCAGAGTGGATTTGTTCCTCCCCAGGTGCAGAACTCTGAACTTGCCTTTGTTGAACTTCATTAGTTTCCTTTTCCTCCAACTGTCCAGCCTGTCCAGGTCTTGCTGAATGGCAGCACAGCCTTCCAGTGCATCAGCCACTCCTCCCAGTTTATCAGCAAACTTGCTGAGGGTGCGCCCTGTCCCCTCATTCATGTCATCGATGAATGTTTAGGCCCAGTCCTGACTCTTGAGAAATACTGGTGGCCACACAATTCCAACTAGACTCTATGCCACTGATGACAACCCTCTGAACTCTGTCACCCAGACAGTTCCTAACCCACCTCACTGCCCAGTACAATTCACAGTACAACTCGTATACTATATTTCTGTAAAGAGGCCAAAACAAGCCTTATATACCAGGGCAGAGGGGGAAGAAAAGCAAATCATACTAGGTCCAGCTAACCATAAAAGAAACCAAATCACAACTCTTAACACCCCATCCCACAGAAAATATTTCTTTAAATTATCTCAATGTCATGATCATTGTAAAACATATTGTATTTCATTAAACCACAATTCTGAAGTATGTATTCTGCTTTTGGCTTTTTCAAAAAACAGATGAATGACACCGAGTTCTAAAAAAATCATTTTGACATTTACAAAGGTATTTTCAGAGAAAAATTGCATAAAGTAATCCACTCAAATTAATAGGTAGTTTTTTACATGGCATCCCATAAAAGCAGTTGACACTTATGTAGGCCTTATTTTAAATAAAGATGCCATTCAAAATTTAATATAATACTACATAAAATAATAAATATATAACAACACAATTTATTTATGTTTTAATTCTGTAGTAGAGCAACTAGCCTCAAACTAAGTTATTTACAAAAGTTGCTCAAAAAAAATGCCAGAAGTTTATTGTTTGGAAATCAGTTTTCATTCATGTGTTTTTCGTTTTTCTGGGTTTGGTTTTACTCTATTTTGAGCATTCATTCCACACTTATACTGAGGGCAGGGGGAGAAGGAGGGCACTCAGGGGAGATGTATTTTTTCCTTCTCTCTAAACAACTTGCTACTTCTTCCCTTTGCTCTTGAACTTCATTCCCCTTCAGGTTGTTTGCTGAGATTTGTTTTAAGCAAGGGAATTAACATTCATTTTCCTGAAAATCACAACACTCAAACATTAATACCACCACATAAAATAGTTTGGAACTGCTGCTCGGAGCCTGAAGACAGGAACTTCAAAATCAGGAGATGCAAAAACCAGCTACACAGTCTCTTTTGTCTGTTAAACATACTGAACCAGCGGGATTTGATGCACCTCAGCTTTGCCATTTTAATAGTGACAGCACCAAAACTCATGTATCACTATTTGCCCCTTTAGCTCTCAGGGGCAATACAAAACTGGTGAGGGAGATAAAGAAACCATCCTCCAAGAAAAATTTAAGACTTATAATAAATGTTTAACCTTCTGTTGCAAATGCCATTGATAAGTACAACTCCAACCCTAAACTACAAAGCGAGAAACACTACAAAACTGATAAAAATTTTGTAATCTAATGTTATCTTAAGTCCTGAAAGACAGCAAGAATTGTCTAAAGATCAGGCAATATGTGGAGCACTGACCTCTAAAACGAATGCAAGGCGTTTCATTAGAAAATCACTTATAGTTGCATATACCCATGAAGTGTAGATGAATATCTTCCTATCACAGTCAGAACCTGTATATGACATCAATTTCATGGTTTCTAGCAATATCACCATTAAAAATACATAGCCTGTAAGTAACATGGAGCTTTCTATTTCATACAAGTTAAAACACCCATTTTATTAGCTGGTTTATATAACCCACTAGTTCACCTAAAACCTTTCTGACTGCCACCTCTCAACTTTATTACAGAAAGCTGAAGCCAAGTATAATGTGAAATTTTGAGGAAGATGTAATTCAATTTATCCTTCAACATATGTGGCAATGTGTTCTTCAAGAAAAATTTGTCTCTTGAAAACATTCACATTTTCACAATTTTGGCATCATGAGGGTGATACCTGCTTCTTGGTGCACATTCTGTGGTTACTGAAGGTATCAGAAAATTTAAAATTGACATAATACTTCATTTATTACACAAGCATAAATAAGACAGACAAGATAAATATTTTATAACAAATTATATACCCTGATGAATATAAACACATTAGTATTTTTCTTCAACTAGAATGTGGATTTCTAAAAGCTGTGAGAAACTTCTTAAACAAGTATCTTTTGGATGAATGCCAAAGCAAAGAAACACAACAGACGAGAAAATTTTTAGAGTACAGATCAGTCTAAACAGAAACTTGCAAATAACTAAGTAGAAAAGTGGTCACCTTAAGTGATTTGAAATCTGTACTTTGTTTACCCCTTCAAATGCAGCAACCTGTTTATTTTGTTTAGATGTTTCTTATTTCATATAAAACAAACACCAGTAATTTAAATTTATATTTTAATCACCACAACCATGTTAATGCTTATGCATAAAAAGCTGATTAACCCCACCCTCTCTAATTTAAGCAACACAACACACTCTCACTGAAAGCCTCTTGCAAGTCTTGCCTCTTTCTAAGCTTAACCAAACAAGAAATAGTTCTACTAGACTGTACATAAAGCCAGCTAGATGGTCCTGAATCAGTTCATAAGAGACCAAGTGTTAACACCCAGTTGAGCTTTTGGTGACACACAAGCAGAATGTGAACCAAACCTACAATTTGTTCAAATTCACCAGTTTTTAGCTGTAGACAGAAACAACGCCACATTCCATTAAAATCACATACATTGACTCAATTGTCTAAAAATATTTTCACATTTTAAGCAGCAAATTCTCTACTGTTAAACCAGAAATAGAATAGTTTCTCTCTGAAAAAAGATGGCAGCAAACAGCTGCACTTAACTGTCTGCAGCTAATACAACAGGTTAAAGTCCTAAAGTCTAATTTTATAACAATTCAAGTTAACCAAACACCACCCAATGACAGAAGTAATTGCAATGCTTTTTTTTTTTTCTCAAAGTATGCTGTTCTTCAGGGGATGGAATCCTGTCACTATAAAAACTACCTCTTCCCGACTGCTTTGTAGAAGAGCTGCTGATTTCCAAATCCTAAGATTCTTAAGAAAGAAGAAAGAAAAAACACTGAACACATTTCATAGTCTCACTCATTGTTCTAGGAACATCCAAGTATATTTATGTCGTTTGACTGTATAATAAAATCAAGTGCAAACACTGGTGAAGCTTCTCTTCTAAGAATCTTTCCAGGTACCCTTGACAGAAGAGTGCCTACCCAGTAAATGATCCTCATCAAGCAATTTATTGTGCTCAGAATGAAAATAATAAGCTCCTCCTGACCTCTATTTTATCGACATAAGAAAGACAAAAGAAAAAAGCAGAGTCTAGTACCTCTGAATTGTAATGTGCCACACAAATAACTCCTAACTCTGGTTGTACCTTTGGAGTTCTGTACAGAGTGACCAGGCTATTAGTTTACAGCTGAAAATGTATGTGACAACCAATTTTCAGACAAAGAAAGAGACTTTTTTCTGTATTTGCTATATGTAAGACAAAGAAAAGCTTAACTGAAGCAAGGGAGATTAAGAAGAGATTTAGTTGAGATCTTAGAAAAACAGTGTTTACAGGAGTATGGCTAGTTGAGCTCAGGAAGAGATTGCTAGAGGAGATTGTGGAATCTGCTGGGTTTTTTTAGAGAACCAGTCTGGTCAGAGCTGGTATGGCCATAGCTTATCATCCTTTTGAACCAAGGATGAATTAGATGACTCTCGCTCCTTTCAGTTTTATTATGATTCTACTGTGCGAACACAAAACCCAGAATCATTAGTGCATCAAGGCAGAGTCCCAATTTCTGATGTTTCCCATACTTCACCAATCCACGCCATGAAATCTTGCATCAGCAACACATTGGTCCATTAATTCATCTGTCCATAAAGCATTTTTCTCAATTAAGGAGGCATTTCAACCTTAGCAAACCTAGACAAGTCACTGAAAAGACCTTTACAGAAAGACCTTCTTTGGTATCCCAAACAACTCTTGCAAAGCTCCACCAAGAATCCAAGTTTGCTTTTCAAATGAGGAATCTTTTCAGTACAAAACACAGACATAACCATCAGAAAGAGCCCAGTGCCTAATCAGCAAGCACACACACCCGCAATAGTTCAATATACTGAATATATAATAGCAAAAATTTATATACAACTCTTACAAATAAATAAAAGTTTTGGTACCACATTTGCTGTACACTCTCTTCCCAATTCTCCACTGAAGACTTTTTACTTATTAAGTGCAGAAAACCTTCCTTGCCACAGTTATGACAACCAGGCAATACATACACTGAGATATAACATGAGTCTTTAGCAAAAATATGCTAGTGATGAAGGGAACAGGAGACCAAAAATAGAAAAGGCTTAATCCCAGTCATATACAAAATCAGAGTTAGCATCTACGGAAAAGAAATGGCTCCTTAATTAGTACCTGATACTAAGAGTTAAAAAAAACCATGTCAGAAAGAAACCTTGAAAAGAAAGGTTGAAAGTCAGAAAGAGGACAGAGTACCGACAACATGAAACCAAACAGTAATTTTTGAAACATTATTCAAGAAACAGAGCAAATTACTGTCATCTTCCTTCCGCAGCAAAGTTTCCTACACTGCATAACTATGAAAAGGAAAATCAGAACTACCATAAAAGGAGACACACAACAGGCCAATATTTTCTCAGACTCGTGCTAGAATTTGCAAACAAATTTGCAATCACAACACTTTCCTAATGATGTTCTAATTTCAACAGTGAAAACTGGAGAAAGCTACTGTCAAAATTCAAATGCTCAAATGTCAACTGCACCATGCACTGTGATTCAGAGCCATGAGATCTTGTCTAGAACTCAATTTGTAATCTCAGTAAACTGTTTGAATTTTACACCTAAGTTTAACCTGTTAAAAAAAAAAAAAAACACATCTTTTGTCTTTATCAGTAAGTCTGAAAGTTCAGCAACTAGATGCAAGATTTTAGCAATACAGGCAGACAGAATAATACAACCATCATGTAGAAGAATTTAACAGGCATTTTCAAATGCATTCAGATTTTATACCTGCCAAGAGCTTTACTCATATTCTCCACCTGAAGCTGATCTGTCAACCACTAGATTATTTTTAGAGGCTGATATTTCATACAATATTATTTCAAGGTTCAGAAGAACACACACCTAAAACCTCAGGTTTTTTTATTGTGGTTTTTGTGCTCCCCAGTACTAGAGTCTCACATGTCCACTGGCTCCACATCACTCAATTCAGCACTGCTCTTCTTTTTCATATAAATTTTGATCTTCTTATTGATTGGGTATTTGGGTTTAGAACTCCATTTTATGATGCCAATACCACTCATGGCTGCAAGGCTGAGGTCTGGTATTCAAGGTTTGCATGCTAGTATAGCCTCCAATTTTTAATCTGGTATGTCAAGGAGAGTATTTCCACACTTGATCCCTTTCAGAGTTACCTTCTTGTTCAAAGTTGAGTGAGATGTTTTAGTGAAAAACATTTTAAAACCCTTGAAACCAATGGTTACTTCCCTGTAACACGCCACAACATGACCCAATCCCTTTTTTGTGGGAATCATTCTCTTCCATAGCCAGTGCACTCAAGCAGGGGATTAAAAGGACACAATCCCCAAAGAGAGCAAAGCAAGAGTATCTAAAACACAAAATTTGGTGCCAGTAATCAAAAGCCTTTGTCAAGTCTTACTCCACAGACTCTTTCCACTTTTCCTTCATTGTTCTAAGATCTGTTGTCTATACAGACTGAACAAGGTAATAAATTCCACCTTGTCTTCCATGCATAGACTAGTACACACCATACAGAACTTGCACGATTTCCACTGCTGTGCTTTGATACATTCCCTATCTGCTTGTAGTTTGCTTGTCACAGTGAAGACAATGCCAGAAACTGAACAGAGTGTGAGCCTCTACTGGCCATCTAGGTATGTTCCTACACAAAGGGTTTATTACTCATGAGTACTTAATCCAGAGACATGCACTCGAATGTCTTCAGTGTAATCAAAGACAACAAAATTAAGTAAGCATATCTTCAAGAAAACCCCTAACACGGGCTTGCCTAAGAAATAAAACCTCTTGTGTTTTGAAAATGCATGCAGTTTTAAAATTAGAGCACAAATAATCACACTTCATAAACTGAAGTGTGTATTGTCTGACTACAACACAGTGTGAACAGTGCTTAAAAAGATGTTATTAATGGCATTTGAGGAAAAGAGACTTGAGCATAAAATTTACCTCAATATCTTCCATCTGCAGGCACCCATTTCCATCAACACCACCCATCCCAACAAACAACTGGAGACATAAAAAAACTCTCTGACAAAGCTGAAGGAAATTAATAAAGCAACACTAAGAAAGAAGTCTGAAGTACAAGGGAAGTTAGCTCTACAGAATAATAACCCTTTCTCAGTGGCAAAAGTCTGATCTAACAAAGAAGGAGAGGATGAAGTAGAATAACATCAGAGAGTGAAGAAAAACATGACATTTAAGGTACCAGTGAACAGGACAGGAGTGCAGCAAATGGATACAATATTGAATAACTGAAGTATGGGATAAAAGAGAAGAGACAATGACAAACATTAGGAGATTACAGTGAGCTAATTCTGTTAGCAACTGAAACAAAAAAACTTTAACATGCAGAACCACAACAACTGGCTGATGTTCAAGAGCTCTGAGGCTCTTTTTAATACCTTTACTTCACGATCATAGAATCACCAGGTTGGAAAAGACCTCCAGGATCAGATCATCAAGTCCCACCGTTCCTATCTGTTCCAATCATGCCCCTCAGCGCCTCATCCACCATCCCCTAAACACCTCCAGGGAAGGTGACTCAATCACCTCCCTGGGCAGCCTCTACCAGTGCTCAATGACCCTTTCTATGAAAATTTTTTTCCTAATGTTCGGACTAAACCTCCCCTGGCAGAGCTTGAAGCCATTTCCTCTTGTCCTGTCCCCTCTCACTTCACAGAATCACAGAATCGCAGAACAACCAGGTTGGAAGGGACCCATCGGATCTTCTTGTCCAACCATTCCTATCTAACACTAAACCATGCCCCTCAAGACCTCATCCACCCGTGCCTTAAACACCCTCAGGGAAGGTGAATCAACCACCTCCCTGGGCAGCCTATTCCAATGCCCAAGGACCCTTTCTGTGAAAAACCTCCTCCTAATCTCCAGCCTAAATCTCCCCTGGCGGAGCTTGAGGCCATTCCCTCTTGTCCTGTCCCCTCTCACTTGGGAGAAGAGGCCAGCTCCCTCCTCTCTACATCCTCCTTTCAGGTACTTGTAGAGAGTAATGAGGTCTCCTCTCAGCCTCCTCTTCTCCAGCCTAAACAACCCCAGCTCTCTCAGCCGCTCCTCATAGGGTCTGTTCTCCAGCCCCTTCACCAGCCTCATTGCTCTTCTCTGGACTTGCTCCAGAGCCTCAACATCCTTCTTATGCTGAGGGGCCCAGAACTGGACACAGTATTCAAGGAGCAGCCTCACCAGTGCTGAGTACAGAGGTAGAATCACCTCCCTGGACCTGCTGGTCACACCATTTCTGATACAAGCCAGGATGCCATTGGCCTTCTTGGCCACCGGAGCACACTGCTGGCTCATGTTCAGTCGGTTGTCAACCAACACCCCCAGGTCCCTCTTCTCCTGGCAGTTTTCCAGCCAGGCTTCTCCCAGTCTGTAGTTCTGCATAGGGTTGTTGTGCCCCAAGTGCAGGACCCAGAATTTGGCCGTGTTAAACCTCATGCCACTGGACTCATCCCAGCAGTCCAGCCTGTTCAGATCCCTTTGCAGAGCCTTCCTACCCTCCAGCAGATCCACACTTCCATCCAGCTTAGTGTCATCTGAAAACTTGCTAAGGGAGCACTCAATGCCTTCACCCAGGTCATTGACAAAGACATTTAAGACGGCTGGACCCAGCACTGAGCCCTGGGGAACCCCACTTGGAACTGGCCTCCAGCTGGATTTAACACCATTTACCACCACTCTCTGGGCCCGGCCATACAACCAGTTTTCCACCCAGGAGAGTGTGCACTTGTCCAGGCCAGAGGCTGACAGTTTCTGTAGCAGAATGCTGTGAGAAACTGTGCCAAAGGCTTTACTGTCCAAGAAGATACATCCACAGCCTTTCCCTCATCTAGTACTCAAGTCACCTTGACACAGAAGGTGATTAGGTTAGTTTGGCAAGACCTGCCTTTTGTGAACTCATGTTGTCTGGGCATGAACCTCCTAGACTGCTTCCTTTCTGCTCTACTGTACTTCCAGCAGGTATCTGGAAGATTGAAGTCTCCCACAAGTACAAGAGGCATCAATCTAGAGACTATTCCCTGCTGTTCATAAAAGAACTCATCAGCTTCTTCTCGGTAGGGTGGCCTGTAACAGACTCCAATCACAACATCTGCCTTCTCATGGGCTCCTGTGATTTTAATCCACAGGTACTCAATCTCCTCATCACCATAATCAAGCTCGAGGACATCAAAGTACTCCCTTACATAGAGGGCTACCCCGCCTCCTTTCCTATGCTTCCTGTCCTGCCTGAAGAGTTTGTACCCCACCATAGCTGCACACCAGTTGTATCAGTCATCCCACCACATTTCCGTGAAGGCAACACCATCATTGCCTCCTTGCCCTACAACAGCTTCCAACACCTCCTTCTTATTTCCCCATGATGTGTGCATTGGTGTAAACGCATTTCGGCTGGGCTGCCAAACCTTCAGCCCTCATAAAGGGTATAGAATTTATTCCCAATTGACTGGTCATTGGAGTGCAATTACATTTTAATTCTACTCTTCATTTAATATAATTATTTTTTATTTTTATAATTAAAGAGGCTACTCTGCAATATGAACAAAAAAGAGGTCATGAGGAAAATTTCATGCCTACACAATCCCCCCACTGCATCACTTGAGTCTACAGAAGTAGTTTATCCTTCATGCAGACCAGCCAAAGAAGGCAAAACATAATATTTTGCCAAGATATTATACAACTCATTTGTGGAAAGACAGCAACATTTATGATAAGGAATCCTGACCCCAAAGATGAAGATGCCAAATAATCTTTATGTACTAGATAACTAACCACATAGCTTTGATAAATACAAATTGAATGGCAACTTATCTGAACAGAAAACATTTAAGACTGTTGTAACGAGGATCTAGGCTTTTTTTATAGTTCCACGTAAAGGCAACAATCTGTGGAACAACACTGCTGTTTTACAGAGCAGGAAGAGGCCATGGACAGCAGGGAGTAGTTAGAAGGAACACAAACCAAGTGCATGATGTTCCTAGTTTGGGATAAACCTCTATTCCAGCCTGTAAGTCTGTCAAAAAGGCATTTGATTCTGAGAAAGATTAACAGGCTAATTTGGCAAATCATATCTTTCCCAGTGAAATAAATTACTAATTGTCAGAGGCTGTAAGTAACGGCTGTACACATACAGTGTGTATCAGCTAACAGCTCAGGGAAGTAATGCTGTCACAGCAGGATTGCATGACCAAGCAGCTGAACATTTCGAGCTCTGGCCACAAAGAGAGGTTGCTCAGGGTAGTTTACTTTAACCAATGAACTCTGGAAAGTTACAGAAAGGAATTGTGCTCTGATGCTCAGTACTGACCCAGCCTTAATGATGTCCCACTTCACCTGTCTTTACTTTCTCCATTAAAAAAAAAAAAAGTCACAATTCATTCTTAATTTCAGGAAAGCAGAAGGGAAAGTCTCATGGGAAAAAGATTCACCGTGTATCTAACATTCACATGCACAGAACACATACATCAGAACATTCTTCCCCTCATTCTCCTGTTAAAACTGGTAGCAGCACACCACTAACCAGCACGGTTCAAGGAGCTTGACCACAGATCTGCAACAACAAAGTGGACATACTCCCATCAAACCCAAGTCACCGAAGACTCTGGTGACAGCAAGTACCTTTTACTTAAGGCTGGAAGTTGAAAATATATCTTTCCTTTCCAGCAGTCTACCCACAGAATATCAAAACTGTCCGTGAATAGAATTCTCCACATTTCCCAAAGGGTGGCACATAAAAGGACTTTTTCCTGCTGCCCTTCTGTGGCTTTGTTTTGCTGCTCATGTCAAGGACATGATATGGGAAAGGGAGGAGTAGACAGGATATGCTATATGAGCTCTGTTACTACTTTAACTTTATATTTTCCAATGGGAAATCACGTCAGGGAGGGGAAGAGTCTCACAGGAAGCTTTCCATACTGTAAGTCACAGGCTGGCTCCTGAACCTTTCCAAACAATATCCCATGATTACCTTCTATTCCACGACTGCCTTTAGTTACCACCTTGGTTGGTTTCTCTTCTCTGAAGAGCTTCCCCTCCACCACTTCATGAATAAATGTCAGTTCTGTTTTGTTGTAATGTCAGACAAATTCCTTAGCACACCAGATGTTTTCCAGTTAAACCACTTCAAGACATGAATTTATCATTATAAACAAAGACAAATATAAGTTAATCCAAAGTATACTGCAAAACTAAAAGCACATTTGCACAGTTTACTACACTTAACACATATAAACTATAGTAAGCACAACTGTATAAATGCATCACTTATTTCCACATCTTGGTGCACAAAACTCAAGCGCAAACACTACTAATACAAAAATATCCAGTACTCCTCATTATCAGGAAGAAGATGCCAAGATTGATACAATACTGCTGGAGTGCATCACTTCTGCCTTACGAAGCATCTGAGAGGCAGAAAGCTCTTACAGAAGGCTTTTTGTTATCCCTGTTGCTCTGTTTTTGAGAGCATTTTTAACGGTTTACCTGCCAATGCCATATTCTGCAATCAATGAAAACTTACTAGGAGAGAATATTTTTCCTCCTGAGGAAGTTTGAAAGTATTTTTCTTTCTAATCCATGCTAGTAAAGGACCGCATTTCCACTAAGTCACCTTCTTTTTTCTGCATGGTTCTTATCAGAGCACGGACTTCGGTCTCTGTTGTTATCCAAAAGAACAAACAATAGAAAAATTATTTTTTGCTTAGTCCTGGAGTCACATTTAGTGGTTAGGGACTGGAAAAAAATACCTTATTAACTCTTTAAAAAAGCTTACTATTATATGCATACAGTTGAGATTTTAAGAAGTCTCAAACTACAGAGTATCATAGAACCTTCCAGAGAAGACGTGTAGGCATACAATTATGCACACTGTTCCTGAGGAAGGTTCCTAAATGTCTATAAAGGTGATAAACTTTCATAAAAAACGCTTTACAAGACAACAAATCTTGATTATCTCTCCTCTGAAGTTTATGTAGATTGAACTTGCCGTCATTATTTTATTAGGATATGTACCTGGTTCAGAAAATTAAATGAGAAACAGAAAGGAAGTTAATGATAATATAATAATAAGCTTTGGTACAAGCTATCATACGCTTACAGTCACCCCAGCCACATAGATTCAAGAAGTTTATCTGCCTGTTCCCACACTTCCAACTGACACATCTGACTCATACACTGCTATGGTGGAAGAAGCAGAAACATGACTCTGAGAAGAGTAGAACTTCTGCCAGAAGGCACTAGCTCTGTAAAACACATGGAGGAAGCAGTTTTATTTTGGTTGGTTATTTGGTTGATTTTTTTTAATCCCAAAAGTTTTCATTTAATTTCATGATACCATTCCCATTTTAGGATACACATATTTCAGCTTCAGAACACTACATATATCTACACAGGTTTTATATTAACCACTGTCACTTTTCTACTACTCCCTTTTTTGAGGGTATACACTCCCAAGTAACCTCATCTAGTTTAATCCCCCCAAACGGGCACCACTAACATCTATGCTTCTCCTAGCCCAAGACAACAAAGCTTTACACTCTTAGTCATGGCAGCTGAAGGCAGCACAGGCTCTTTTACCACGGATGACTATGTAAACCCTTCCTCCATCTAATAATCTGTACAGGTCTGAAAAACAGGAAGCCTATTTAACGGAGTAATACAGCTGATGCAATGGGTGCTCAGGAGTGTTACTGATAAGCAGCTTGATAACAGACTAACAGTTGAGATGTCTGTAAGTCCAAAGGACTAAGAGCCTTTGTAAGACACTTGCAGTACTGTACAATGAGGAAGTGTCCAAGTAATATAGTACAAACAGAACACATGGTGCTGGTAATGACTGGCATTTGAGAGATTGTGTGGCCTTTGGATAAAAATCAATTAACAAATATTAAATCTGCAAAGCACAGAAGCACACAGAAAAAAGCATGCAATACAAGATAAAAGGAATTTAATTAAATGGGAAAGGTTTGGTGTTTTGCTTCTTGACACTAGTAGGGAGCAACATACTTGCTAGCTACCAGACTGTACTGTCCTTCCATGTAACACACTTCAGCAAGCCTCTACCTTTGCTCTTGTACCAAAGGTGTCCAAACTCACTCTCCAGTCAGATCACCTGCAATGTGCCTTTCCAATTACAGGTATTTCTGTATAAGCAAGCACACTCAGCACCTAGCATTTTCCTATTTTAGCCTTCAAATGCACTTCACATGAGATGGATGCCCTCCCTCTGCACTGCGACCATAACAGTAATCGCTGGATGCTCTGAAGTTTACTCATCAGCATGCTCGCTTTCTTCACTTAAGAACCAGCAGTTGATAAAACTAGTTCCTCTCAGCATTTTTGTAAATTAAGCTAACTCTTTATATTTTGTGATTTTAAATGTTTGATGAAATTCAACACTATGCTGCCGAAAAAGACAGAATGAGGCATCAGTTATCCAACTGCCACTATAACCGCAGTTGGTACAACTTAGCAAAGCACTGCAGTATACACACCACACTTGCCTATTTTAAACTAGACCAGAACTAATTATTGTCAGAGGATGTATTTTGCTTTACATGATACTTGATAATACCCAGTTCTGCAATACCCATACTTGGACATCCTCTGAAATTCATTTGGTCAGCTTATTCTGGTCTCCTAGAGAGCTTGCAGATGGGTTTTACATACCTTGCAGCTATTAAAGTCTTACACTGCAACCCTCTGTTCCTTCAAGACAAGCATACTCTTATCACAGAAATCTATGAAGACAGTCTTCCCAAGGATCTTAAATATGAAAGAAAAATACACCTTTGACTTTGCAAGTAGCAGTTTCCTCCATTAGGATTTTGTGCATGTTTTCCCAGTCCATTATTTTATACCATTTAGAAAATAGTCTTTCAGAGGCTGAAAACAGAATGCAGGCAAATTACATGGGGGAGGAAAAAAAAAACCAACTTCAAGCAGATATTAAATGGTTCCTGAAACCAAATTTTGAGAAAAGAAGAAAATGCAAAAAAGTTTAGCAATTCTGTCCTCAAGTAAGACCTATTGATGGTACATAGGCCTCATCGCAGTTTCAGAAGTCACCTGCACTTTGACTGTACAGCCTAATAAAGGGGGAAGTAGCATGTGCCAGGCTTCCTCCGGAAAGGTATTAAGAGCAGCTCTCCCATTCCAAAGCTGCAAGATTTGAAGTGTGTGTAATCTCTGCTCACACAATGCATAAGTCACTGTTGCTTAAATGCAACCTACACAATGAATTTCTAGAAAACACTCCATTCATCTAACTGTTCTCGTAACTAACTGGAACAACTGGGAGGAGCCAAAAAAATAACATAGCATATTTGGGACATATGTTTTAAGTAAACCTCATGTTTCTTTTATATAACTTGACTAAGGTTTGGGAGATTTAACTTAACAGCATTTGGAAAACATTAAGGCACTCCAGACAAAGTTTACAACAATATGTGCATTTAGCTAACATAATTTAATACAGGACAATACTCGAACATCTGGGATATTTAAAAGCAAACATATACAAATCCTTCAGCAATAACATTAAGCCAGAATTCTCGGCAAAAGATATACAGGAATTCCAAATTCTCTTACACCTTTAGAGGCTAGTTGAAATTTTCTTTCCTTTTCAATTCTGTTCTGATCTTATATCTTTGACAGGACAAAACCATGCTGTAATCCATTTATGTAAATTAATATGACAAATCCCTTTTGCCAACTGCACTACTTAATCATGGTACCAAAAAAACCCACTTCTTTCACTCAAGTGGCATTAACACTAGCAAATATTAGTTAGTTAGAATATCACCTTACCGTGTAAATGCCAATTCTACAAACAGCAAATGAGAGCTGGATACATTCAGACATAGTCTAAAGAAATTAAAATAAAGACATTATCAAGAATCCTATTTATTAAGAATTAGTTTTCTTCCCATCTCTCCCCTCTCCCATGAAAGAAACATTTGATGGTATATTACTTTATCTTTCATCTGTAAGGCTGTATTAAACAAGTTCTGAAAAATGCCATATATATTCAGATTTTACAGATACTTACTACCCTTCACGCAGAAGCAGGTGCCAACACCATTACATTTACTAATTCAGTATTTCATTATAGGCCTTAAATTACCTAATGCTCCCCAAAACACCTGTACACAACATTAACATTATGCATGAAAGCTTCCAGTCCCACTCTTTTTTATCTGCTCTGGTCTAAAAACAACCTGCAAGAAACATTTTAATAGAGTAATGTACTTTTTGGCTTCTTCGCAAACTGTAAATAGCTTCCACATTTAAATATTACAGCTCATCTCTCCCTGTATCACCATTCAATTCTCTTCCTCTAAATACCAAAATAATGCATAGAATTTAGTGTTCCCACATTTCTGAAGTCATTCTCCTTTAGTCTTCCCAGTATTTTCATGTTCAAAGTAGAACTCTCCACCTTGAATAATATTTAATCTGCTCTTACAGCTGTGAACAATCATATTAAAAGTTTTTACCCTCCACTTGCTCAACTTCCAGTCTGCTGTGATGCCACAATCCTATGTCTTCTGCAGTCACCCAGAGAGGCTGAGGATGGACTATGAATTTCTGATGAGACAGATGAAAAATACCTTCTTTAATTAGCATTAAAAAGCCAGAAAATAAATGCAACTCACCAATATAAAAATAAAACCTACTGTAGGTTTGCCATTTTTAATACGCAGTCAGGTACAATAATGCAGGCTTACAATGATTTCTTCTGAGAAGTAATTGAGGAAGCACTTTTAAAAAGGTATTTGGAAAGTCACTGTAGGCAAACATTAAAGCAGTCAAATGGAACACTTTTACTATATGTTTAACAAAAGTGCACATCATCTGCATGCATTTCCAGACATTTAAGGTGAGGTGTTGGATGCTACAGACCTCGAACTGTATCAGCAGAACTTTTGGTTTTTTCCAGCATCTGCTTTCTAACTTCCCCCTAAAAAACTGTCTGCAATTGACTTACCCATTTAATTAGAATTGCAATAAAAAAAAGAGCTGCTATTATGAATTATGAGTAATGAAAAATTGTGTAGCAACATTTTTCTTTTGCTGTAACTGTTAAATTTAAATTTTAAACAAGCAATATGTCACTGAACTGTCTGAAAGTGAAAAAGTGCAGCACAAAAACCTGAAAGCAAACCTCAACAGCATGGTTGATTTTCTTTTCTAATGGAAGCAGTCTAGAATATTATTACTGACAAGGAAAGGCTGCTTCAAAGCACCATTTAAATTACCAGGATATTTCCCCCCTCCCCCCTGCCCAGCTACATAGAAAAGTAAGAACAGAACTGACTTCGAGAAATCCTACTTTTGGCAAAGTAGTGGGACCAGTGGGGTTATAAACCATACCTACACCCCTCCTGACAGCATTTGCAGATCTTGTTCCAAAGGCTCCAGGGATGGGTGACTTCCTCAAGCAATCAAGTCTAGTGCTTCATTACCCTCCCTATAAGATTGTTTCCTAATGTTTACCTTGAGTCTGCTGCAGTTTAAACCCCTACTTAAACACAAGGTGATAGATACAACAATTTGTATTTTCAGAATTGTGACAGATTCTGTGTTGATGGAAGACCAAATTTTGTCTATAAAGCAGCACAAGCAAACCATTAGATGCATTTCCTTATGAAATATCCCTTACCCTTCCCAAAGCCTCCAAAATAATGCTTATGATCTGTTGTTTATAGTGTTAAAAAAAAAATCATTCATTCAACTGCTTCTCTCTTATATTCAACCCTCCTCCTCCAAAAAACTTTACATTTCCACAATATTATTTCCATTTTATTACCCAAAAAGTATCAGGATTGATTTAAATAATTAGAAGTTTAGTGACATTATCCTACAGAATTTTGCTGTGGTGACTGAATTACAACATGTGATAACCTGTTGCTGCAATGGTGAATTTATTCTTGATATTTGTTATCGTTCATTACTTCAGTTTTGAAATTCATTTTGGACACTGGGCAACAAAACAATTATTGGAGAATTTGCATATAATTTACTTACATTTTATTGTTGTTTTCTCAAAGGATTTTACATGGTAGGCATGAAAGCAAAAGAAAAAAAAAATGTAAAAAGACACCTACAAATTATTACCAAAGAAAGATATCTTGATTGATACAATGCTACAAAGACCTACTCTTAACATAAGTTACTTAACACACTTTAAGTGAGAAATGGAGTTGTCAGGTCAAATATGTCAAACAACACATGCATGCACCTCTGCCAATATACGCCCTTCTGCTTAGGCAAAGGGTCATCTCAAACATTAAATAATTTCTCCAGCTGGAAATTAAAATCATAGCTAACACGTATTTGCCAAAAACTTAGTTATTTTAATCATGTGTTGTAAAAAACTTTACTGTTCATAATGATTTAAGAGTGCCTCGCAGCTGTGCAAGCTTTCATCCTCAACAACCATTTGTTCTGTCTCTTTTTCCAAACACTCAGCTATCACTACAGATATCAGAACAAAATACTTTCAGCATTTGGTCTTTAAAACAAACAAAAAGCCACACTGCAGCTCTAACATTGGCACAGATTATTCTTTAACCACACAAATTTGTTGGTTTGTTATCTATATCTTTGAAAAATATGAAATTAAAATCCTACTCATAATACTCATGATAGCAAATTTTGCAGAGACTAGAGTATGTTTTACAACTGATCACTTAAAGCTGCACCCACAAAGCTGAAAACACTAGCCTCAAGAAACTTGATGGGCAAAAGGTGGGGAGGGATCCTAATCAGTTTGTGGGACAAGGCACAAAAGGCTCAACACCTGACAGAACTGCAGGAGCTGGTATCCTCAATTCTGCTAGCCCAGAGAAATGTTCGCCTTGACCTAAGCGTGCTTTGCCACAAACCTAAATAAATTACAGCACTAAGTATAGTTCCAAGACCACAAAAATCACAAAGCAATGTGAGAAAAGGAAGTTGTTGGTTTCTTTCTGGTGATAAGTTGCTTCAGTAAAATAAAGATTAAGATGCCTTCCCACTTATTTATAAAGAAGTGGTCCATGCCAGTAATCGCCTGGAATTACTGGACTTTCCAGGCAAAAAACTTATCTGCCCCATTCTTTTCTGCAACTTTTCCAGAAATATGAAAATTAACAATACAAATGTAAACCATGTGCAGATTTTAAAGATACATGGAGCCTGACAGAAATTCTCAGAGCTCATGAGTTTAAAGAATGTGTAGGTACCAAAAAACACACACAACTACACTACAGTCCAGGCGGCAGGAACTTTGACCAGAACTGGTGTTTGCTAAGCTTGTGTACTGAACTCCAAGTAGTAGCTCTGAGGCTCCTCTTTCTGCAAGAGATGTCACAGCCCTCTATCACACTCCATTAATAACATTTCTAATTTAAACTCCAAATTTGTTTTTAGTACAGTTCTCAGAGATAAAGACACACAACATACTTTCATTTTCTCTTTTAATGATGAATAAGTAGTTTTTAAAATACTGACCTTCTTGTTCACAATCATTAGAAAAATAATTCTGAGCTTAGAGACCAGAAGAAACCTGATGCTGATGGAAAGGTAACGATATATGAAAGGGAATTAGGATGGCATCCAAGAACTCTCTTGTCATCATAGAAAGTAATCAAGTGGATGCACCACAGAACAATGCTCTCTCCTCTTTTTTGGCAACAGTCTCACTAGAACAGTTTTCCATGACTGTTTCCAGGACTGCGATGGTTCAGGCAGTGAAGGATGCAGATTAGCCAACACAAAATTAATAGCTGCAAGAACAGCACAGACATTTCTCAAGAATTCTGCACCTTCTTTCATTCTCATTAAAACCTGAAATTAAGCAAGTTTACAGGCAAGAATAGGACTGATAGAAGAGATACTTTACTGCAGAACACATCATCATTCCAGGCTCTGCACAGACTGTCAGTTCAGTTTCAGGTTCATGGGCCTTAAATATAGTCATTGATTGGTTAGGATACACATAGTGAAAGGCAAATAGCCTTTGTTTATATGCCAAGGGAGCACCTCCAAGCAGAAGGAACCCTTTAGCTACATGTCCCTGAAGCAGCTGAAGTACCTTCATAAATACCTTTTCATTAACAAAAGTCTCACTTCCTGTCTAGTGAAGACAATCGTGCTTACACTGGGGAGCTCTCCTGGACACCATCCAGAGCATCTCCACTTTCTAACATTAGTTTTCCATTCTAGCTGTCCCCTCAGTGTAGGGGGATGAAGGTGTTTACCACATAGCAAAAGCACTAGGACATACAGGGAATTGTATTTCATGAACATATTTTCAAGCTCCAGTAATCACAGTTTCAGGATATCCACAAGCCTGCCATCTAAATACCACGCTGAATACCCCACCATCCGCAATGGACCTGTCTCCAAGAAACTCCATTACTCAATTACAATTTACTAGTCTACTGCCTAATGTTACTGCACAAGTGAGACCCAGAATTCAACTCTACTTGTGAGAGAAAAAAAAAAAAAAAAAAAAAAAAGCTGTTCCTGGATTACAACTGTCATCAAGTTCTTCTGTTACTCAAGTACCTGCTCCTCATGATTTCAAAGACATCTATAATGTTGCCTCAGCCATCTCTTCTTCAGACTGAAGGGCAATAACTATTTAATCTGTTCTTGTATGGAAGCAACTGTTTTCTTTCAATTACCCAGTCATCCTTCTCTATCTTCCTTGGCTTTACAGTAGTCTGAGACAATGCAGTCAGAAATGTAGCATCTAAGACAACAGCAAACCTTGTATTTAAGGAATGTGAAAAATGAGATTTTCCTTCTTCATACTCTAAACTTGCTGACAGATGCCTGAGTTAAGATGACATTTTAAAGAAGGATCCCATTTTCCTTTCCTGAGGTATTTTAGGCCCTGTCCATGCATCTGTACTGTCATGTGACTTCTACTATAAATATAAATAACTTTACACTTATCGCCACTGAATTTCAACTGCCATTTTATTGCCATTTTATAGGGGCACTATATTTTTTATCCCAGGTTCAATACACACTTTGTCTCTGCATCAGCCCAACCAGAGCATGTGCACACAAACACAAAATTTCCTCATAATCTCTGCAGTTCTTCCTCCCTTTTACTCACTGCCAGAGCAGTGCTATCAATGATTATTTATAAAATCTACTACTGGTAGTTTACAGAATAGCAACTTCATTTTTTATCACTCTGAAGTTTTTAATCTCCATTAGAGAAGAAATCACATTAAGAAAGACTAGTAGTTGCTGTAAAAAGGTAATAAAAACATGGAAACAAATGCTTCTTCCATCCAAATGGTACAAGTCATAACTAGAAAAGCAAACAACTGCCAACTCTTTTTCTCATATCAAGTTCCTACTGGCTCTTGGATGCCATGTTGCTTCCTCAGATTCCCAAATGCCAAAAGCTAATGTGGTACTGTCAAGAAATTCCTCTTCTACTGCTCTACCACAAACACAAATCATCGTACAAAGATTTGTTCATCTGGCTGCTTTTCTTTATAAGTAACAAAGCTGCAGGACAGGACTAAGGCTAAATATAAGAAGACTTGTCAGCTAGACTTCCCACTCTGTGCATCTTCCTCAGACAGAAAGAAGCTACTTACATCCTCGTGCTGACAATTAATACAGTCACCTTACCAGGCTGCCAGCAAGACAAACCTACGAGCTATTCTCTTATATAAGCATAAATACCATATTTGTGTCCCCAAGCACTTTTATGCAGTCAGATAGTTTGCACTGCAGAAAGTTTTGCTACACACACTGTGGGAAAAAAAAGGAAGACCAAACCACTCCAGAATATTGTGAGCCAAAACCCTACCATATAGGTTTCTTTCTTGCAGTTTTATGGCTGTTTGGGCCCACAGTTGTACCTTTAATTTTGAAATCTGGTGGAGGATTTTTTATTAATGGAAAGATGATATCCTCACATAATCTCACAACTTCAGAACTCAGTTTAAGAGAATAAACATCACAAGCTGGCAGTATTAAAAAACATGAGCTAATCATACTGACAATGAGCCAAAAATGGTAATCAATGTGGGCTATTAGTAGGAATGTTTTGTCCTTGCTAAAAGCAGATTTTCTCTCTTATTGAAAGCTTGTATTTCTAACTTTTTGTGAAATTCATTATTATGTTGCCTCAGGCTTGTAGATCTGACTAAAGAATTCAGGAGCAGCACGCTGCAGAGCAACACGGGACCCAACACATACTGAACCTGGGAGTAATTCACAAGGACACTAGGGCTACTCATACAGACACCAATACATTTCTAGAAGCTGGGACTGATTTTTTGATGTAGTAACATCTACTACCCTAATGCAATTCTCATCACAGAAAAGGCAAACTGCTAATTTGATTTTAAATGTGCTAGTTCACTTGTTTCTTTAGGGTATGCATTTTAAAAGAATGAATACTGCAATACTACTGCAACTTCACAGAATCTTGTGCTGGAAATTATAATTATATTAAGGCATTCCTTTGTGTTCCCAAGAAAGCTTTATGAAAGTCTCACTGTTTGAAACAGTCACCTTTGAATCATAAGTTTACCTGGGGAATTCAATAATACTTCCTATTACAGGATGTGCAAATACATCATTTCACTTTTATCTTCTTCAGAGGACTTCTACGCTTCTGGTCACTGATTTACATTGAACCAAGTAATATCCAGGTAGTTAAGTCACTATTTTTTTTTTTTTTGCCCTTTCTCTGTGGCTGATTACATTTTTACTTCAGCAAAAAACTGTTTGCAGTACTGGCTAGGTAGATTGTACCATGTATGAGTTGCTCTCCAGAGCACCACTCTTCCAGGTCTTCAGTTAGACTCAGGTTCATGAACTCCCAAACTTACTTAAATCAGAAGGACGCTCACTCATTCAGGGGAGGCTGTCCCCCAGAACTGATTCTATTTTGATTCAGCTCTATTCTCCATAGAGCTGAAATACCAACAGGAACATAGCCACGAAAACGTCTTTGGATAAAAGGACTCAAAAATTTGTTTTGGATTTCTTCCTATGTTGCTAAGCTCGTGCAGAAAGCAATCAGAAGCAGCAGCACTCACAATTCTAGATTAAATGACTGTGGACATATATATAATAGCAAGTAAAGTGGCATTGCAAGAGCTAGAGCTGAATAAAAAGGATTCATGCTACGTATTTCAGGCATTTTACTTCAGAGTAGTTCTGATCTGGTCCTGTAGACTGAAAACCTATTAGTTGAATGTATCTTCCAATCTAGTTTCATCTGAAAAACATCAAGAATATTAATACATCCTTCCCAAGGGAACCTACAGGAAAGCTGGGGAGGGGTTCTTTATCAAGGAGTGCAGCGATGAGACAAGGGGTAATGGTTTTAAGCTGATTTGGATTAGACATTATGAAAAAACTTTTTGTGGGAGGGTGCTGAAGCACTGAAACAGGTTGCCCAGAGAAGTCTCATCCTTGGAGGTGTTCAGGGTCAGGTTGGAAGAGGCTTTGAGACACGTGATCGAGCAGACCCCCATGGCTGGAGGATTGGAACTGGAATGATCTTTGAAGTCTCTTACAACTCAAACCATTCTAAGAGTTTAAGATTTTATGATCCGTAACCACTCTGCAATGCAAATCTGCATACAGTACAGTGGTGATTAAGGTTCTCTTCAAAAATTCACATCTGATCCAAACACCAATACAGTTGCATGCTCTCTGTAGATTAGTTTATTTCGTACCTGTTACTTGCCCTCCTTTCTACATTTAGCTATACCTTTATTTTGAAACAACATTAGATCTCTCAACCTCATTCCCAATCAACTTCTGAAACTGAAGAAGGAGGGATAGTATCTTAAAATACAAGCCATTGTGCCCCATGGAGGGTGCAAAATTTTGAGGATGTTATAGCGGACAGATAAGACAACAGACAGTCCCAATATCCCTTATATTAAAAAAGGTAAAATTCGTATCATGAGAGAAATGTGTACCAAACAGAGAGTAACGCTACACAGACCTCTACTGCTCAGTGTTGCAAGTGGTATATCAAAAAAAGGTACATGCCTCAGAGGAAGAATCCAGAGTTTCTAGTACAGACCTTGCCCCATCTTTCTTTATTCCAAGAACAGCAGCTACAGGTTTACAAATTTTCAGTGATGTAACCTTCAAAGAGATGTCTCCGTTATACAAATATGTAGAATAAGAAAGAATGTTCTGTGTGGTCTGCAGATATCAAACAGTGCAATAGGCAACAGAAGGGAAAGATGGGATCTGAAGTAGAACAGAACAATTAAGCGATCATGACCTATCATGTATTACCACTTTCTAAATCAAACTGGCCCAATCAAAGTATCCAACTAACTAAAAGGGAAGGTTTTAAAAATAAGCTGGCCAACAAGGAAGAGTTTCTCAGAAACATTTATTTTATTTTATTTTAATTTTGCCTCATGTTTTCACAAAACACCAGAGTTTGGTATATGTGGCTTTCCACAGTCAAGAAACACTGTGCTCAGACATTAACTATGCAGAACATGAGGTCAAGATCTTTCAGAAACCAAGAAACTCTGAAGTCACTTCAAGGCCTATTCATCCAAAACTTGAAAATTTAGTTAAATTTATTAAAAATACCCACATTTCAACTTCTGTGTGCATACACAAAGAAGCAAAAGAGTTCATAACAGCTAACAAATGTACAAAGAACAGAAAAACCCCCCAAAGTTGTTATAGTTTAAAAAAAATCTAAACAAAGCAATAAGAACAAAAAAATCCCCGAAGTTGAGGTAGTTTGTTCACGAAAGAAGTGTTACCTTCCATTTCAGGTTGGAATACACTATTTATTACCTGCCCAAAGAAACGTTCTTACATGCGACTAAGAAACTACGCAGTATAGGATGTATGTTAAAGCTAAACTACCATAATAAGACTGCTAAATATACAAAATTAAACAGGGTATCAAATTTATTTTACAAACTCACAGGGACATAAAAGACCTATTCTTTTCTTGTGAAGTCACACCGATTCCAATTCCCACATTACCCTCTAAAGTAACTTTTAAAAGCTCTATGTGGGTCAGGCTGATACATGCAACTACTCAGCGTAAGATCCTTACATAGCACAGATGCTGCCACTGATGAAGTATACTGTGAAAGTCTACTCAGCAGCTTAAAATTTGGATTCCAAGTGTCGCATATGAAAATCTGAAGCATTGCTATTGTTTCTCCATGAGTCCTTCCAGCAAAAATTGTAAGAATGGTCACACATCATGCTTTTCTTAAGGCACATCATGGTGTAATTTCTCAAATTAAGCATAGTGTATTGAACGCAGACTAGCCAACACAAGTTTTACGCATGCAGCATAATCCTTCCAGGCACAATGCAGCAAGAACAAAGCGGGAGGAGGCTACAGATACACCACAGGATTATGCAGTGACAAAACCCTATAAATCTACATTGATACAGCTGTGTTCCCATAGTATGTTCTGAAGGAGCAAGCTTTAGTACGAAAAAAATAAATCATGAGTAAAAGGTGACTCTAAATGAGTGAAGATAGAGTCTTTTCAATACTTTGAACCCGATTTAGCCATGTTGGGGAAAAAAAAAAATTTCACTCCAAAACACCACAATAAAAATCCACATCACTCCTAACACTGCAATTATTTCAATACAAAAATAAAACAGGTACCAGGCTTAAAGGCATCTCTAGCTATTAAAGATACAGAGGCAACTGCTACTCTTCTGTTATGCTGTAAAACCAGACTAGGGCACCACAGAAGATACTCTCCTAACCACCAACATTTTACGTCATGGTGCTGGCTACAAATAAATCAAGGATCACACTGTTAAGTAAAAGAGGTCCTACACAAGTTCTGGGCATCTACCCATGCAATGTTCACGGTTACAGGCTAAGTTAGCAGCAGGTTTTGAATATTGGTAATAACCTACTGATATTAGCAGGCACTGCAGACATTGTGTATTTCTTCATATCAGCCACTTGAAGGAGAAAAAAATGCTCCATTGCTGCAGGGTTCATCCAGGAAAAACCATGAAAAGAACCTTCCTATGCCAGTCCAGGGAAGCTAGCTGAGGGAAGACTCCTCACCAAGGAGGAATGACCTCTGAGCCCACGCTGCAGCAAACCTGACCTCAGTTATCCTAGCCTCCTTCCACTAAACAACCTAACTCAGTCCCGTTGCCAACCAAAACTTTGTCCCATACTTTGTCAAGTGAACACTGTGGCCAGAACTAACTGTATCCTTTGCCCTGCTGCCTGTAATACACAAAGGCAGAGGGGAAAACCTCACCAACTGTAGGCTGCAACACAGGTGCCCAATACAGGGAACCAGCAAAGGGACATTCTCCTCAAGTTTTGAAGCACATGCAGGTGCATGATCTCAACATAAATACGTAAAACACAAAATTCCTTAACATGTACAGCTTTTTGCTACTGTTCTTATGAAAATAATGAGGTGTTTGTTCTGCATCAGTAGGTTAACATTCATACCGTAACTGCAAGTCTTACACAAATAAAGAGCAGTCACATCCTTATGCTAAAGCAGGCTGTGGCAACAGCTTGGTCCTCCATGCTGAAAGTGGGTTGTAGAAAACGAGTTGCCTTACTCATCACCATCAGAGCAGTGCTTGAACCAAGTTCATTACCAAGAACCACCATTCCATTTGTCATTACTAACAAAGAAAGGCAAAGAAGGACCAACCTCTGGTATTCAGTGAAGATGAGGACTGGAAAAATGCACAAAGAAATATTTGAACTGCCAAACAGAATTTGCTTCCTTTCCAAGTTATACACGGATGCAAAACAATTAAAAACTTTCCTATTTTTTTCTTCCTTCCATTTAAAAGAATTGATGTTGTTTGCAACAACTGTTCCAAAGATCAAGAGGTTCCTACTGTATAACAAGTATGGAAACACCAGAGAAAAGTGCTGGTCACTGATAGATGAAGGCATCTCAGACTGTCCCAGAACATCAGTGGATTGGCATCCTATTCGAACTATTATCCCCAACCCCTGGCTTTCACCATCTACTAAAAAAAAAAAAAAAACAAGCCAAAACAAAACAAAAAAAAACCTTGTCTGGTCTGTAATAACTTCCACATCAAAAGAATCCTTCGTGTTTCATATGGCACTAGAGCACACACTGTGAGACTAATGAAGCCTTGCAATGTATCTTCAGAAACACTCCCTGATGTAACAGACACGTCAAGCAAAAATTCAATGAACATAATTAACCTGAAAAACTGACCAAAGAAAGACATACAACAGAAAACAGGGAAACAATCAACTGAAGACAAAGAGTGAGGGGGGAAAAAAAAAGCAGAGCCAGTTAATATACCATCTCCCCTTTAGTTAAAGCAAAAACACGCTCTCAGTTTCCAAGGCTTATTAAATTTTAGTTCTCAGAATGGCCGGCCTTCCACACAACAGCCAGTAGCAGGCACAAAGCTTAATGTGAGCACTTCAAAAAGTACTGGACGGCCAGTTTCATCTGGATATAAGTTTAAAAAGGGAAAATCTCAGAAACAGCTTCAGGCTCTCAAGGAGCTACAAGGCTGCACTCGGCACTTAGCAAGTTTATTATCAGTATTTCATTAACTAGGTTCTTAAAGAGAAGTCTACCTACCACACAGGCCTCACTTTCTATTCTCTGTCTCTGTTACTCAAATTCAGGAAGGAAAGCCTAAGACACATTTGCTGGTATAAAGATGAATACCTTAAAACCATCATAAGCTGCACAGGCAAAAAAACATTTAAGTAAATATCTAATATACTTCTAGCTTAGCTAATATCATCAGGGAAGAAAATGTTATCTACTGCACACAGCTTTTATCTTAATATTGCAAATGTTCATATCAGTTCACTAAAAGGAGCATCTCCAGAGATTTTTTTTTTACTTGTGACAAACCCCTCTTGGAACCCTACACCCATGTTTATCTCATGTGAAGACACCACAAAGGCTGAACTAAGGTTCTGGCTCCAAGTCCATCCCACTGGGTCACAGCAGACACCAAGAGCGAAGCAGGGTGGCCCGAGGAGCACTACTCCCCGCTGTCCCCGCTGGCTCTTGGCAGCACCTCACAGTGAGACGCGGGGCACCACTCGGGGATCAGGAACAGAGCCAGAGCCTGGAGCTCGGTCCGCAGGTCCCCGCCGAGGGCACCGGCTCCAGGTGAGGTGTGTGTCCGCGATACCATCTCTGGCAGGCGAATAAACCCAATACCCATTAAAAAACAATAACAGCTACCCCGGAATGCCAGCGGCCCGGGTGCAGGGCCGATCCCGCCCAGGGTGACAATTTAGTTCATTCAAGCGTACCCTGAGCTCACGCATTTAGGAAAAAAACAGCGACCTGGGTCACGGCTTTAGCAACCTAATAGCGGCCAAATGAGCGGGGCGGCCGCACGACTCAGCCCACCCTGCGGCTCCAGCGCCCTCCGGCAGCGCGGGGGGCTCTGCCCGACCCCTGGAGAGGCAGCCACCCCCGAGAACCCCGCAGGGACAGGCACCCCCACCCCTCTCTCTGCAGGGCAGAAGCCTGCCCCCCCACCCCTCTCTCCGCGGGGCAGCAGCCTGCCCCCCAACCCCTCTCTCCGCGGGGCAGCAGCCTGCCCCCCAACCCCTCTCTCCGCGGGGCAGCAGCCTGCCCCTCAACCCCTCGCTCTGCGGGGCAGCAGCCTGCCCCCCCCACCCCTCTCTCTGCGGGGCAGGAGCTTGCCCTCCCACCCCTCTCTCTGCGGGGCAGCAGCCTCCTCCCCACCCCCCACCCCCTGCCTCTCTCTGCGGGGCAGAAGCCTCCCCCCACCCCCTGCCTCTCTCTGCGGGGCAGGAGCCTTTCCCCCACCCCCACCCCCGCCTCTCCCTGCGGGGCAGCCCCGGCCGCGCCCGCCCCGCTCCCCGCGGGCAAGGCGCTCTGCGCGGGGGCCGGCGGCGTGGAGGCAGCTCCCTCCCCGGGACGTACCAGGTAATCCATGTACCGGGGGGCGCTAGGCGCCGCGCTGCCGAGGCGGCCCGCGGTCTGACAGCGGCGCGGCGCTCCCTGCTCCTCCTGCTGCTGCCGCCGGCGGGCTCCGCCGCTCGGTGCGCAGGGCTGGGGGGGGGGTCCAGGCGCTGTCAGAGCCGCCGCCGCCGCCGCCCGCTCCGCAGCGGCCCAGCGCGCCCGGGGGCGGGGCCGGCACGCGCCGCCCAACCGTCAGCTGATCGCGCACGTGGGGCGAGAGCGGCCGCGCTTAAAGGCGCCGAGGGGACGCGGGGCCGGCGCTGAGCTCCTGCTCCGCATGGGCGTCCCGAGCGAAGTGGGCCGGGAGCGGCCCCACCTTGAATCACCAGGTTGGAAAAGACCTCGAGATCGTCCCACCGCACCTGTCTGTGGCTAAACCGTATCCTTAGGTACCTCCTCTCCAGGGATGGTGAGGTCATAGATCCACCACCTCTTTGAGCAGCCTCTGCCATCGCCCCGTGACCCTTCTGGCGAAAACCGTTTTCCTAACATTGAATCTGAACCTCCCCTGGCAGAGCTTGAGGCCATTCCCCCTTGTCCTGTACCCTCTCACTTCACAGAATCACAGAACAACCAGGTTGGAAGGGACCCATCGGATCTTCTAGTCCAACCATTCCTATCTAACACTAAACCATGTCCCTCAGGACCTCATCCACCCGTGCCTTAAACACCTCCAGGGAAGGGGAATCAACCACCTCCCTGGGCAGCCTATTCCAATGCCCAATCACCCTCTGCGTGAAAAACCTCCTCCTAATCTCTAGCCTAAATCTCCCCTGGCGGAGCTTGAAGCCATTCCCTCTCGTCCTGTGCCCTGTCACTTGGGAGAAGAGGCCAGCTCCCTCCTCTCCACAACCTCCTTTCAACTAGTTATAGAGAGCAATGAGGTCTCCGCTCAGCCTTCTCCTCTCCTCAGTGTGGGACGCTGTGAGATACGGCATCGAGCTGAGATAAAGTAAAATGGAAAGTAATCCCACAGTGTAATAAAAAGCATTGCAAAAACCGGAAAGCAACAAAGAGGAAAGGAGCACTAAATGTTTTGCTGCTTCTGCTGTGCGTTTTCTGTGCTAGAAGGGTCATTGGGCACTGGAACAGGCTGCTCTGGGAGGTGTTTCACCTTCCCTGGAGATGTTTAAGACACGAGTGGACAAGGTGCTGAGGGACATGGTTTAGTATTTGATAGGAACAGCTGGACTCTATGATCCAGTGGGTCTCTTCCAACCTGTTTTTTCAATGATTCTATGATTCTATGAAATGAGGATTCAGGAGCAAACAGGAATGTGCATTTGCAAAAATGCGAGTAAGCAGCTGGTCTGCATTTATTAAACTGGGGTGGGGACTGTGTTCAGGTTGGGGCTCCTCACTGCGATGAGGATGTTGAGGGTCCAGAGGGTGTGCGGAGAGGAGCAGCAGAGATGATGCAGGGTATGAAACCCTGGTCCTGTGGGCAGTGGCAGAGGGAACTGGAGCTGTTCAGTCAAGAGAAGAGGAGGCTGAGGGGACACTTTATTGCTCTCTACAACTACCTGAAACGAGGTTATAGTGAGGTGGTTGTTGGTCTCTTCTCCTGAGGGGCAAGTGATGGGATGAGGGAAGTGGCCTCAAGTTGTACCAGGGGAGGTTTAGCCTGGATATTAGGAAGTATTACTTCATGGAAAGGGTTGACAAGCATTGGAACAGGCTGCCCAAGGAGGTGGTGGGGTCACTGTCCCTGGAGGTATTTAACAGATATGTAGATGTGTTGGAGCAAGAATCTAAAACTTTATTATATACAGTAGTTTGAATTAGTTGCAAATCAAGAAAAGAAATTATTTAAATGTATGTAGTAGTTTTAAAGTTACAAGAAATTTTAAAACCTAGTGGTGTAGAAAGAAGTGTTAATTACTTAGGAATGCTAACAACACCACGAATACAAAGGCTTATACAGGCTCAAAGTTTCTTTTACAACATTAAGCGATTGTTCTGCTGTAATGCTTCTCTTGTTTCTCACTGGTAACTTTTCTTTGGTAGACCTTGAGTTGTTACTTTGTAGTCTATTGAGCTAGAATGCTCACATAACTGTTTCTCATGGGAAAGCATAAGATTAATACAACAAATTGATTGCTTGTTGCTAAAGGAGGCGCAAGCGCAGTAAGAGCTGATAAAAACCTGCTGATGAAGTCATTGAAACATACATATGCATTAGGCAATGATGTAACCTGTTGAATATACATTAGATTGTGAAACCTCACGAGAATAAATTGCAGTCGCATTTAATGGATGGTGGAACCAGATTTGGGTACTGACTGTCCCCTGGTTCCCGGGGCCTCATAATAAAGCACCACATATAACCCTTCCCGGAGTGTTATGTGTTTGTCACGCCGATGCTAACAGGTGTGTCACTTAGGGACATGGTTTAGTGCTGGCCTTGGCAGTGTTAGCTTTATGCTTGGACTTAATGATCTTAAAGGTCTTTTCCAACTTAAATTCTGTGATTGCATTTACTGCTCTGATCTTTATAATACATTAATTCCTGTTGCAAATAGGCTCAGTGACAACATCCAGTGGAGAGCGTTGGTAAGGTATCCTCCATCCCCCAATCCAAAAAGCAGATAGTCCTTGTCAATGGATAATTAATTTTTCTCATGTGTCCAGTCTGGAAAAAAACTTACTTCCTTTAACCCTCCTTACTTTACTTCAAGAATCAATGTCAAATACAGCTGTGTAGCAAATTAAATTGAGAGGAGTGCAAATTAATTTGTTTACTTTGAATTATTTAAAAAATTATTATTTTAGTATTTTAATGGCTAAGTGGTGGAAGGAGGGATACAGGCTTAGCCCTTCCTGCTATTCAGGCTTTTGACTGTTTTCCATGTAGTCACAGCCATTGCTGGCAACTTTCTGCTGATCATGAGATGTCCTTTTAACAGTGGAAAATACAATGTGAACAGAGGTGGCTAAAGTATGCCTATCAAAAGGACAAAGGAGCTGCAAGAAAGTATGATTTCATCATTCTTCTCCTGTTATTGTGTGTGATTTTTAATGTTTTGCTGTGCTTTCCCCTTAACCTTTAGAAGCCTTTCTACTCCTTTTTAGTGGCAGTGATACGTCATTGTTGAGACTTACTGACTTTAGACACACCTCTAAGTGAAGGGTAACTAGAAGAGAATCTAAAACGGAGGATTGAGATATAGCAGAGATTTCAGAAGTGTTTCCTAGGAGAGTAATGGGAAAGCATAGGGAATTATTTCTACTTGAGGGGAAGATAGAACCCATATGTAGAGAGTTGCTGCATAGACTATGTCATGATGGGAAGTGATTCACTTGCATTGCAGCAAGAAAGATTTAGCGTAGAGGCTGGAAAACCTTTTGTTGGAAAGGATGATCGAGCATACACAGATGTCACAGCCAAAAATAACAGAATTTCTTAGAATGGTCATAGATTACATAAGCATTTCTCAGGTGTGGTTTAGTTAGCACTGACTTAGACCTGGAGAAAATTAACTAGAAGACCTTTCTGGTTTATATTAACCTGATAGCTCTGATTATGAAGGTACAATGTGTTTATACATACAAAGAAAAATACTTATTCCCAAATGCAATTGCAAATAACAGGCAATTTTACAAGTGCAGGTTTTTTTTCTAGCTTGTAAAGACGTCTTCATAAGCTGAGCAGAACATGAGTTTGCAAAGTCAGAAAAATTCTGATATAGCCACTGCATATCCCCCAGAGCTGACTGAAAGTGAAACCAAGCCTAAGCTTAAATATTAGTAATTCTGTTCACTATAAACACAGTATTCATTTGGCCATTACGGTGTATTTAACTTATAAGGATTAACATTGAACAATAGCAGAATGTAAGCACAAAACAAGTCCTACCACACACGCCTTCTAGCCTACTGACAGTCGTAGTATTGCTGAGATTTTTCTAGCAAGTCCTGTAGGATTTGTCTCATCTGAAAGACATTTAACTTTATTTTGGAATATGTGCTTACGCAGTTAGCTGTCTTTATAGAGGAGCTTGTCAGCAGGAACTAACGTGTCAGAATAGAAGGAAAAAAGATCAAAGTATTTTAACAGAACAGTACTTTCTGTGGTGGCTATTATGTAATAACTGTGGCTCCAAAAAGTGAAGTGAGCTTTGTCTAAGAAGCACAAAAGTATCTTCTCTAAATCCTGTTGCAAATATTCTTTCTGTAAAACTGATGTGAAAAACAATCAGCCTTGGACTCAGGCTTTGACCATGAGACATGCTGAGCACAACAGTTAATCATCTGTTGTTCTACCATTTCCACCTGCCAGATTCAAGGTTTCATGGTATTAGCAGTCAGTAAACTGTAGGTGGAATTGACATAAAATTTATTTGTTCGTTAGTAGATACTAGCAAAATGGGTGTTTAAAAATGTAAATACTGATGAATATGCCTATTTTCAAGCATATTGAAATGGAATTAGCAGAGTTTCTCCAGAATTGTACAGCCAGATGCGTAGATTGAAGCTGTGCATCAGGCACTATCTTAGAATGCAACTGGAAGAACAGGCATGCTACAGTAAATCTTTTGATCATACCACTTTAATTTCTGATCTCGTTAGTTAAATAGATTCTGTCCAATATAATGCTTGTGTAGAAGTCCTGTGGAAGGCAGTGCTGTTCATTCAGTAGCAATACATAGGAACACTGTGGCCAGTGTTCCCACGTCGTGGTTGGAATGACCTGAACACTGGTTGTTTTATAAAGACGCCCTAAAGCAAAGTGACCCAGCAGCATGACAGTGATTGAGGTAATCTAAACCACTTTGCCACATCAGAATAATTTCATTCATAGCAAGAACAAAGTGCATGGTGTATTTCTTCTTCCCTTGTTCCCCCTGTCCTGCCCAATTGCCTTTCTCTTTAGTAACCATAGGTGACAGGCAACTGACTTATGTCGAGAAGGTAGTTGTACTAATTTTCTGCTTCTACTGATATAAGGTGCCCAGATAGCCCTGTTTAAGAAGCTTAATTACAAGGAAAAAACTATTATATTTCTAAGTAAAGTTAGGGAAAGAGACTACCTTAGCCATATTGTCTTATGTTTCAACCTTCAGTTTTCTGTGCTGCAAGGTCGTTACAGAGGTCCTGCACATACTGTCATCTAGGCAAATCCTAGGATAGTTGGCAGCAAGGTAGCAAAACTTTAAAACCTGTATCTCTATGTTCATACTGTATCCTTACGCTGAAGTAATAAAGTCCATAAAGAAAAGCCTCATATACCAATACGGACCACTTTGACTCAGGAAACTCATACGGTAATGTAAATGTTCTCAAATGCTATAAAATCCCTTTACTGGACATGAATGGAAATTTAGAACTGGATGCCTTAAAAGTTACAAATAGTGAGTAGTTTAAAAAAAAAGGTAAATTATGTGTAAAGAAGTCTCCTACTTCACTGCAAGAACAAGTTAAAATCTGGAGATAAAACTAAGAGGAGGCCTGAAGTATAGCAGCTGGAAAACTGCTGAGATAAAAAAAAAAGTATTTAAATGGTCTGGCAGTGGCTGATTTCTAAGTAAAAATGTGTGGCCAGTTGTCACCAAAAGTATTTCCTAGAAAGATCAAGAAAGGCGTAAAAACAGAAAAGGAACTAGACATCAGAATCAAGAAGGGGCAGGGGGGGAACAGAGGAGGTTTACCAGGAGAGTCTTAAGTATTAAGCAGAGGCCAAGAGCAGTTGGCAGTTGTAGTTGCAGCTCTAATTTCAGTGACTTGGAGCCTGCTGTTAAACAAACTCCTGTAAATGTTACTAGTAAAAGGGAAATGCTGCTCAGAGTAAATAACAGTTGAAGCAATTTTCGAGTCTTTATCTGATATATTGACAAGTGTCAACATAAAGGGATAATACAGACATAGGTGAATGAGCATTGTGGGAGAAGCAAGACCTCTCAGTCAAAAATCTCCTCTCTCTCTGTTCTAAGGCTTTGCTGCTTTCTGACATTATTATCACAGCATGTGCTGTGGTTGGGTATTGTTCCTAGAGAAGAACAACTGGATATGAAAACAAACAAGCAGATTTTGAAAAGTTTTTTTCACCTGTTCTCCCCCTTCTTTTGCTTCCTGGAATATTTGTCCTTTGGGTAACCTTACTTGGCAAAATAACAACAGCCAGTCTAAAAGCAAAGAATAATGATTAAGAAGGTAAAAGTAGAACCCCGTTTCTGACTGTAGTTACGCAGATAAAGATGCAGTATAATCTTAATTAATAACTAATTTAAACCTATGGAAAATGCATTAAAAAGTTTTAAAATGTTACTATATATTAAAAAAGTTACTATTGTTAAAGTAACACAAGAAGATTTGCATGAAGAAATTAGTCAATAGAGAATACTGCTGGAATTATTTTTAATTTCTGTGCCAGCCCAGCCCAAGCTGGTAGTGCTGGAGACTCCTTTTACATTTCATGATTCTTCAGTGGAATGTCATGAAACTGTCCTTCAACAATAAAAGCAATAATTAAGAGTCCTAGTCCTAAACTAACAAACTTGTTTGAATAATTAGTGGGATTGGAGGACTAAATGATCACAGGGAGGGAATCTCCATTGGTAGCAGGGGTTCTTTGTTTAAGGAAGTGCGAACTGGGAAGCTCTAGGTTTAGGGCTGTAGGTTTTCTTCTCATAAACACTGAAGAAAGCATTTTACTTTTCTCTGTTTGCTTTCTTTTTGATGAAGTGTAGAAAATAGTGTTTTCCTAGGGCAAGGTGTTGTGAAGATTTAAAAAAAAATTACAGTTACAATCTAGTTTAACCCTCAACTGCTTGGAGCATTGTGGAAATACCTTCAAGAGATGGATTAAAAGTCATACCTTCATCTGCCTGCTAAGAGTCTACTAGTCCTGTTCCACACAATGTCTAGCTTTTTGGGCATGAGCTGAAACTTTGGAATTTTGTGACTTCAGTGTGGTACATTTTGAGGAACACAGTTCAAATTAAAATTTGCAGTACATTTGTTTCTAGTAGGAATTTAATTTACAAAGTATTCAAATATTTATCTCCCATGTTCAGATTTTTTTGCCTTTTTACCAAATAAATAAATAGGAGAAATACAGTAATACTATGGTCTTTGTTTTAGTGTTAACATGCAAATACATGTTTTTTCTGTAGCTTTTTCCTTTTTTTTTTTTTTTTTTTTTTTTTGACTACATGATAAGATATCTGTTAGGCTAGAATTACACTTGAATTCCAAATTTTACCCCCCAAAATGTTACACAGACAATATTCTGTCTCTTTCAAACTATAAAATAAGCTGGGTTTGAATCTAGTTCTTAAAGCCTTCTGCTTTCCCATTTGGTGTTAGAATATCCTTTATATTCTCAGAACTTCTAAAATCATAGTCTTGTGGAGCTGTGAATACCATGGCATTAGTAAAAGACAACATACCCTAATCTCTACTTAACACCTCTACTGTGTTTGGAGATTAACAATGCCCGTACCAGTGGTCTGCCTGTGCAGAGGAGCTGAAGGTGTTACTCCAAATAAAGCTGTGCTGAGACCTGGAACATGTGTCTCACTGTGGTTAGTATCAGTCCTTCTCTTCACTCTGAAAGAGCAAGAGTCAATAATGTCACATCAGAATGGTTGAGAATAAATATGAAGTCTCAAAGCAAAGGAAAGAATAAATATTTCTACCAACAAAAGAAGTTACATTTTGCTTATGACCTTGTATTTGATATTTATATTTAATAAAGGATTAACCCATCCTAAAGACTTCAGCTTTGTATCTTCCTTAACTGTCACATCTTCCCAGGAAGTCAGTGTCTCTACACTCAACTTTGTCTGCAGTCCAACTGCAGCATGTGTTAGGAATGCACTCAGCAAAGCCTTGCAGCTGTCAGTGGAAATGACTATGTCATCTCTCCCTGGAAATAAGTACCACTAGATATAAAGTCTCAGTGGCTAAGTTTTCCTTCTTTTTTTAATTTACTTTGTTTCCAAATATGAAAGGAAAAGCAAAAGGACTTTTAGCAAAAAGGGTAAAGTAAATGATCAAATTTAGTAAGAAATAATTTCCTAGTATGTATGTACCTTCATAGCGGAAATAAAGGCAGGTTTTAGCCTCATTAAGAAAAGAAAGGGAAAAAGTAGTAACATGTGCAGTTCACACAAAAGTAATTCTCTTACTTTTATTCAAGTTAGCTAATTTAGGCTATGCAAGCCTGTGAACACAGGTTATAATTAAACCTGCATTTTGCTATACAGCATATCCTTAGGAATTATTTTTTTCTTTAAAGCATGTCCTAAGGCTCTACTGACTAAAGAAAGTTTGCTTAAATGCTTTGCCACACATTCCTGATGAACTACAGGATGTAGATAATGCTAAGGCACACATATCAACATGCAGTTGAAACAGGATTAAAAAAAATAACATCAGAGTATAAGATTCTGGAAGCAAAATCTGAGGTATAGATGCCAATGCCTTAAGAAATCACAATAAGCCTTGAGGAATACCAGTCCATAAGGAGAACTGCATGTCAGTCAGACACATGTACTAAAAAGATTGTGGTTCAGCCACTTTTTGAAGACAAAGAAGAGGGAAAGGTTATGTCGACTGATTATTTTAAAGGATTCCCATTTTAAAGGATTCCCATTTAGTTGAAAAGCAGGAAATAGGGGCCAATTCACTAATTTTTGAGGGGGAAAAATAAATGTGGTTATGTTTCTGTTCAGATCTATACACCTGAATTAATAAAAGTTTGAAGCACGAATAAATCAACGTCATGCTCCTGCACTGGGACTGCAGGTGTATTTTTAAGAAACTTAAGAAAATAGCGCTACACTTGGAAATAATGTCTGTAAGAAGGAAGGCGAATGTGTGTGACAAAGCATTGTTCCTTTTTCAGCTCCACTGATCTGTCTGTACTGGGGCTATTAAGTAAATAACTTGTGTTTTAAAATCACTCAACTGTCTCCTTGGTTTCCAAAAGCAACTCATGTACACAAATCTGAATGGTATCTGTACTGTAGGAATAACATGAGCCAAAGGCAATCCAAATGTTTTTGAAGCACCATGCCTTCTAGGTTTGGAAGCTTCTACTTAAATATCTGTGTAACCACCTCCACCTTCACATGAACTGCTCTTGGAAGGTTAACACACAGAATATGAACACTGGAGGTGTTCAGAACTGGCTGTACTGTTTTCTCTATAAGGTAGTTTTGTTGACTGTTTCATGGAACTGGTGATCTTGAGTGCTATCATGAAGCACTTACAAGAGAACCAGGTGATCAGTCAACATGAGTTTACCAGAGGCAGGTCCTGCCAAACCAACCTGATTGCCTTCTATGACAAAGTCACCCGGCTGCTGGATGAAGGAAAGGCTGTGGATGTGGTCTTTCTGGACTTCAGTAAAGCCTTTGACACAGTTTCTCACAGCCTCTGGCCTGGACAGACGCACACTCTCCTGGGTAGAGAACTGGTTGGATGGCCGGGCCCAGAGAGTGGTGGGAAATGGTGTTAAGTCCAGCTGGAGGCCAGTGACAAGTGGTGTTCCCCAGGGCTCAGTGCTAGGTCCAGTCCTGTTCAATGTCTTCATCAATGACCTGGATGAGGGCATTGAGGGTATCCTTAGCAAGTTTGCAGATGACACAAAGCTGTGTGCAAGTGTCGATCTGCTGGAGGGTAGGGAGGCTTTGCAGGGGGACCTGGACAGGCTGGACCACTGGGCAATGTCCAACGGCAAGAGGTTTAACACGGCCAAATTCTAGGTCCTGCACTTGGGGCACAACAACCCTATGCAGAGCTACAGACTGGGAGAAGCCTGGCTGGAAAACTGCCAGGACGAGAGGGACCTGGGGGTGTTGGTCAACAGCCGACTGAACATGAGCCAGCAGTGTGGCCAGGTGGCCAAGAAGGCCAATGGCATCCTGGCTTGGATCAGAAACGGTGTGACCAGCAGGTCCAGGGAGGTGATTCTCCCTCTGTATTCAGCACTGGTGAGGCCGCTCCTTGAATATTGTGTCCAGTTCTGGGCCCCTCACCACAAGAAGGATGTTGAGGCTCTGGAGCAAGTCCAGAGAAGAGCAACGAGGCTGGTGAAGGGGCTGGAGAACAGGCCCTGTGAGGAGCGGCTGAGAGAGCTGGGGTTGTTTAGGCTGGAGAAGAGGAGGCTGAGAGGAGACCTCATTACTCTCTACAAGTACCTGAAAGGTGGTTGTGGAGAGGAGGGAGCTGGCCTCTTCTCCCAAGTGACAGGGGACAGGACAAGAGGGAATGGCCTCAAGCTCCGCCAGGGGAGATTTAGGCTGGAGATTAGGAGGAGGTTTTTCACACAGAGGGTCATTGGGCATTGGAATAGGCTGCCCAGGGAGGTGGTTGATTCCCCTTCCCTGGAGGTGTTTAAGGCATGGGTGGATGAGATCTTGAGGGACTTGGTTTCGTGTTTGATAGGAATGGTTGGACTAGAAGATCCGATGGGTCCCTTCCAACCTGGTTGTTCTGTGATTCTGTGACTGCTGGCTACTCTACAAATACTGTAATTCATACAAAGTGATTTCAGTACTTCAGCCAACTTAAGTGAGAAGAGCAGGATGGTGTACATCAAAACATGTTTACCTATTGTCTTCTCTAAGGTTATGATGAGTAACTAATGTTGAACACAGTAGGCTGTTAAACATATTGCTATATGAAAGTTTATTGAACAAATGCCTATGTATGTGCTTCAGTTAAACATAAGTTCAAAAGACTTTAGTTCAAATGTTTATAGAGGCAGAATATTAAGTAATTCTTAGTATTAAGTTTTTCCCTTCATTAACTTTTCTCTTGGAAATCCACAATTCAAATTTATTTTATATCACAGATTTTAAAGAAAATATTCTAATAGTGCGAGTGGAAATGAGATCAGATCCCTGTGCAAAATGAATGATCTTCATAATGAGAATGGTTGCCCATTCAGAATCACATGTAAAAAACTACTTAAAACATAAAGAGTATTTGCATTTTTATATATTATAGCAATAATGAGAACATCTTCTCTTTGAAACATTGGATGATCTGTCCCAGGGAAAGCAGAAAAGGCTACATTTCTCTTTGCAAAGACTCAGGTAACTGATTTGAAGAATCAGTTCATGTCCTCAACAAAATCACTGCTTTCAATAGGAACAAGACACTGCACTGGCTACTTGACCTTCATGTAAAAGTGTCTTTTTTCAGAGATTTTCCCAGTAATCCAACTGAATTTTCTGCACTTATGCACTCATTTTTACAAGTAGGTTGACTTGAAAGAAGAAAATGAGTCTTTAATTCCTAACTGCCCAGAATTCACATACTCTTAGTGCTGAGTCATACTGTGTCATCTGTGTGCAATCAGGTAGTACATATACATCCATGGCCAAGAAGGAAATGTAGAGAAAACAAGTGGAGTACCTTAGATGTATTTGTCCAATCAAAATTAAACCACATAAAGAAGTGGAATGACATAATTACACATCACATAAAGATCACAGAATCACAGAATCACAGAACAACCAGGTTGGAAGGGACCCATCGGATCTTCTAGTCCAACCATTCCTATCTAACACTAAACAAAGTCCCTCAAGACCTCATCCACCCGTGCCTTAAACACCTCCAGGGAAGGTGAATCAACCATCTCCCTGGGCAGCCTATTCCAATGCCCAATGACCCTCTGTGTGAAAAACCTCCTCCTAATCTCCAGCCTAAATCTCCCCTGGCGGAGCTTGAGGCCATTCCCTCTTGTCCTGTCCCCTGTCACTTGGGAGAAGAGGCCAGCTCCCTCCTCTCCACAACCACTTTGAAACTGATCATGTACCCTGTGTACTTTTGTAGTACATATTTTATCTCTGAACTTAGGCTAAATTTGCATGACAAGATCTGACACTGTTACTCTCTCTGCATGAAAGATTTTTTAATGAGAGGCAACAAAACACCATCTGTTGGGACACAGGCAGCTGACCCTGAAATGTACTGTACTGTATCTTATTCCCTGCCCAGAAGAACTTTCCAGTAATATTGATCCAGAATGACTGGAAGCCACTGTACAGGAGTGAGTGCAGATTCTTACAGCACACAGTCGGGCTTCTGCATCCTTTAAACATAGGAAAATGGTAACAGATATGCACTAGGATAATGTGTGATATAACATATTGGGAGTCTGCTTGTTTAAATCCCCTAACTTATAGAATGCTATAAGAGGTATACAGTTAATACTTTAGCTCTAAGACTAGAGTAGGCAACTGCAGGGGATCCTAGAGAGGATTATAAAGTCTCAGAAGCTCAAGACTAATCAGTAATAAATGGAAATAAATCAGTATCAAGTTCTACTATGTTGAAGAAGATAACAGGCAAGGGCCCAGCAAGTGTATTTGAGGGCTTTGCTCTTTAGAACTGATTTAAGGCTGGGAAAGAGGAGCTAGGATTGAGTTCAGTGGGAAGGATGACTGGAAAAAGTCAGGTCTTTGAAAAGGAGCGGGCTTATAAAAGGAGGAAGGAGAAGGCTAAGGGAAGTTCTGGGGCTTTGGGTGGGGTCTCTCCACACCCCTGAAACCTTCAGACGACAGGATACAGGACACATCCTGCTGCCTCCCCCACTTCTCAGCAGCCTGTCCCCCCTCCACATTACACTCCCATCTGGAAATCTAAAGGCTTTTCCTTCCTTCCTCTTCCTCCCATTCAATGGCTGTCAGCTCCAACCCTCCCCAGAGGAAGCATTCACCTGACTTTACATGGATGGGACTGGGAAGGGATTGCCAAAAAATAAGTAGGCAGTTTGTTGCCAGGTTTCACACCCCAGCATCACCCCCAGTAAGATCTTGCCAAATAGGTAGCAGAGTCACATGCTGTTGTTTATTTTAAGCTAAACTTGCCTCCTGCCAATAACGTTGGTTAGAAAATCTTCCACAGATTTCAGCTGATTTTCATGAGTAAAAATGGAATGGTTTATTAGCAAGCCTTTTTTTCCCTTGGGTGTCTGGAGGAAGCTCAAGGAAGTCTTAACTGCTGTTGCTCCCTTTGCAGCACTGTTTGTATGTTGGTGGTATTTACACGGTAGTTTTAAGATGTCCTCTGGGCTGCTAGAACATGTAACAGTGTATATACTTTGTTTATGTTCTTTTTTTATGATTCCCTGCAGAATAAAATTTTTGAGAATTTTTTCCTCCCCTTCCAAACAAGCCAAAGTAATAGTCAGGGTAAAACACATATAATCCTTCAGGGAAAAATACGGCATAGCAATAGTTAAGGACATTATTGACTGAACCAGCTGTACGGCATTACGCTATTTAAACAATTTAATTCTGCTTATGTGTGCTATGTAAAATTAGGTGTAGAAAACAGCTAGAGGCAAAGCCTGTTGTAACTCCCTAGTATATTAACTATGACATTTAGACTTTTTAAGGGGGTGAAATATATATAATGACTTGCTTATGCAAAACCATGGACTAAGGCTTATGAGCATTTAACCAAGGAACCACTGCTTCTTTGCCCTGGGAAACAGAAGATGGTCACTGGCAGGAAAGGATTCAATCTGAAAAGAACTGAGTGTGCTCTGCTGTCATTGGCTTGTTTATACTGGGAAGATGTACCAAACTAATAGAGTTGTTAATTGACAATTATATTAACTATGAACTTGCCCTTAATATGGGCGAGGGCAGAACTGTGTTAACTGCTTTTGTCCAAGATAATCACGATTGCTCATTGTATTTAAAACCATGGTTCATTTTGGATTTCTAACTGAAGAGATTCGAAGTAACAATGGAGGTGCCAAGCAGCTGGTTTTAGATAAAAAAAAGCTGTTCTGTTGGTGAGTACAAGAACAGTGTCATCTCTCAGCATTCCTCACCACTGCTCTTCAGGCTCTATTAACCTGCTTTGGGGCTCAGGATGGGAAAAGATGCTACTTGATTTCTGTCAGGATAAGTCTCCCTCCTGAGAGACTTTCTGCACTAGGTCTCTCTGCACCATTAAATATGCATTAAGTCTTGCAGAGACTCAGGAATGAGATGAATTCCACATAACCAGAAAATAAGAATAGGCATGCTCAGTTATTTTATAGTATCCTTATTTTTATACAACCCAAAACTTATTAATTATTATTCCACAGTTATTTACAGGAAATGACAAGTACACTCAGAAAGTCTCAGTGTCTGAGACTTATGTTTTAAATCTTGTCTATCCCACTAGCATCTACCATGGAAGTGTGAGCTATAGTAGCTATAGAGTGAGCAACATATGTATAATGTGCACTACAAGAGATTTTATTGCTTCTGACAGTATTCATTGTACCTCAACCCTACAGAGTAACATAGTACTATACATGATATCTGCCACTTTAAGACAGTTTCAAGAAAACTTAACTCCACCAATAAATTTACTGCTGTGCTTTTGTGCTTGCAGTTATCCACAAATATTCTCAACGTTTTTCATACATGCAGTTTAGAATGCTAACTCATACAACCACTTATCTTATTTATTACCACTGCATCATTTTTTCCTATTAATGCCTAACAAGTTTCTGAGGCTTATTTTATTCTACTCTTTCTACAGTACAGGTATTATAAATATGTATTCAGTTTGCTCTTTTGCTCCTTTTCTGTCCTTACGCAAGGAAAATTCAATTTCAGTATGAACTTTGCCCAGGCAAGGTCTGAAAGGTGAGCCTAAAATTTCTAATTTTAAATTGAACTCAAGCCATTTCATCTAGTAAAAACTCTTTTTAGACAAAATCCATTGATGGTACTATAGGGTAATAAGCCTGGAATGTGTAGTCATTCATGTTTTCTGGGCAAACTGATATTCTACTGGTGAATAAAGCAAAAAGAAGATCATCAGCAATGCAAACAGGACAGCAATATAATGACATTTACTTTACCAACAATAGCAAAAGATAGATCATAGGCTAGGTTGGTTTGAAAGGGACCTCAAAGAACATCTGCTTCTAACCCCCTTGCCATGAGCAGGGTTGCTTTCCACTAGGTCTGTTGCTCAAATTGTCATCCAACCTGCTGAAAACATCTTTTATTTCTACTGCAAATACATCAATTTGACAAACTTTGACAACTACATGCTTTCTTTTTTTCTGTATACTCATCCTCCACTTGCTGTAACTGATAGATTCTGTTGCATTATGATGCCCCAGCCTGCAGCATTAAATGCAGTCATGCACTGCTATACTGTCACATCCTATGAAGCAAGTGACATACTTAGTGCCGTAATTGAGGGAGAGGGTGGGCTCACCCCTTCCAGTGAGTCCATCTGTGATAACTGAGTCTGCAAGATGTTCTTTGGTATCATCAGGAATATTAAAGTGTATGCTCATTAAATTCAATTTCATCTTTGTCAGCAGCAATACACCTTCATACCTAAAATTCTTACTATCCTTGTTTGCTCTGTCTTTTTCATTTGAAGGCCTCATATGCTATCTTGTCTCTGCGTAATGTTTTTTGCATACATGAATAAGAAGATACCTTCTCTCTTTAAAAGCTTGATAATCCAAATAGGGCTAGGATCCTGATACATCTTTGAAATAAGAATAGAAAGACTGTGGTTTGCCAGAAGTGAGCCAGGAAAAGCCTGCAGAAGAGCCAAGAACCAAGACTGGGTTTCTTACCTCCCACTTCAGTGCACTAACTGCAAGACTAGCCATCCTTTCCTGCTAGTGTCTTGACATCTGGATTATAAACTTATTTTGTGAGTAATAAAACCAGTTAGTGATGTTTGTGTGAACAGCACAAACCCACACATGCTAGGGAGCAGGATTGTGCAGCTGAGAAGCTCAGCTGCGTTTCAGTCAAGGCCATGGGGATAACATGCACACCTGGATATGTACTTCCACTCAGGCAATTCACTGTTTGGGTGGTAACTTCACACTAGCACTGTCCCCTTTTTCCCACTGTTCCTACATGGTTTCTGGATGAGTGTGTAAAGACAGTATGTGAATTTGGCCATTTCGGTGCATTTTTTTCCTCTGTTCTACATGCAATTATAACTCCAAAGGTGGGGGAAAGCAAGGCAAAGGGGTGAATGTTCTGAGCCCATCCTGAAGAATTCTTAGTTAGGAATAAAGTACATTTGTTCTTTGAGTATCCCCCATGTAGTTTTGAAGATGGAAAAAAAACTGGCAAGTAGCTAGGTGATGAAGGAATGAAGGGAATCATAATTTAAAAGATGTTGACAGACCTTTCAGTCTAAGTGAATCTCAGATCAGGAGAACTGGTCACAATAGTCAGGTTTTTTTAAAACTGATTCTGTCTGGCAACTGTATAGATTTCAGCTATGGAAGCCAGTCCAAATCATGTTTTACAGAGTTCTTTGACTCTCACTAAAGGGTTTTTCTTTTTTCCTTCAAGGTAAATACCTTGCAGAATAAATACAAAGCAATGCAAGTGGAATCCATCCCCACAGATGAAGAGTATGGCTACCACAGCCTAGAAACATGCTGCGACATCCTCAAATGCCTATGAAAACAACCTCTGAGAAAAAGAAGAGAAGAGTGATAGTCTTGGGGGATTCCCTTAATTAGGGAACAGAGGGCCCTGTCTGCAGACTGGACCCACTCCACAGGGAGTTCTGCTGCCTTCCTGGGGCCTCAGTGGAGGACATCACGAGAAAACTTCATTCCCTGGTGAAATCCACAGATTATTACCCTCTGTTACTGTTCCAAATTGGCAACAATGACATACAGAGGAGGAAGCTGAGGGCAATAAAGAGGAACTTCAGGGCTCTGGGGAAAATGATGAAGGGCTCCGGGCACAAGTAGTGTTTAGCTCCATTTCAACACTAAGGAATGAGGAGCAAGATATCAAGAAGAATCAGTCAATTAATACCTGGCTCCAAACCTGGTGTGCGGAGCAAAACTTTGGGGGGTTTGATCATGGACTTGCCCATGCACCTCCAGGCTTCCTCACCAGAGATGGGGTATGCTTGTCTACTAGGGGTACAGAAATCCTCACTTAAAATCTAGTAGGCTCATAAACAGAGTTTTAAAATAGATGTGAAGGGGCTAGAGGATGAAGCCAGGCTAGCCAGGAGTGAGCCTGGAAGTGGAACTCCAGTGCCTGAGAGATGGTGTGCAGGCAAGGACCACCAGCATGTCACCACAGAGCGAGTGGGAGCAAGTACATCTAGTGATGGAAAGGATGAAACTGGCACTGATGGGTTAGACAATCCAAGGACCAGTCAATTGGCAATCAACACTATTCCCTTTATGAGAGCTGAGGGATTACCAGCCCAGCTAAAGTGCATTTACACTAATGCACACAGCATGGGCAATAAAAAGGAGGAATTAGAAGTTATTGTAGGGCAAGGAGACTACAACATAGTTACCATCATGGAAACATGGTGGAAAAAGTCATATAACTGGAGTGAAGCTATGGTGGGATATAAACTCTTCAGGCGGGACAGGAAGGGTAGGAGAGTTGGTGCGGTAGCCCTGTGTGTTAGAGAATGCTTTAAATACCCTTGAGCTTGATTATGGTGATGATGGGATCAAATGCATGTGGTTTAAAATGAGAGGAGCCCACAAGAGGGCAGATACTATGATGGGATTCTGTTTTAGACCATCCAGCCATGAAGAAGCAGCTGATCAGCTCTTCTTTGAACAACCAGGAGAAGTTTCAAGATCACTAGCTCTTGCCCTTGTAGGAGAATTAAATCTACCGGATGTCTGCTGGAAGTACAATAGAGCAGAAAGGAAGCAGTCTAGGAGGTTCCTGAAGTGTGGAAGACAACTTCCTCACACACCTGATGAACAAGCCGACAAGGGGAGTTGCCCTCCTGGACCTGCTCTTTGTGAACAGAGAAGGCCTTATGGGGGATGAGAAGTTTAAAGGATGCCTGAGACAAAGCAATCATGCGATGGTAGAATTTTCAGTTTTAGGTGAGGTAAGGAGGGAGATTAGAACAGTCACATTAAACTTCAAGAGGGCAGACTTTGAACTGTTTAGAAGGCTGTTTGATAAAGTCCCATGGGAGACAGTCCTTAAGGGCAAGGGAGCCCACGAGGGATGGGAGTTTTTCAGAAAGGAAATCCTAGCAGCTCAGGACCAAGCTGTCCCTATGTTCTGGAAAAGGAGCCAGTGGGGAAAAAAAAACCAGCTTGGTTGAGTAGGGAGATCTGGAGGGACATCAAAAAGAAGAGGAACATCTATGAACTTCAGAAGAAGGAGTTTGGATGGACTACAGGGAGAAAGCGAGATTGTACAGAGGAAAAATCAGGAGGGCTAAAGCCCACCTAGAGCTCAGATTGGCCAAGTTGTTGGAAGATAGCAAAAAGTCTTTCTAAAAATACATTAACAATAAAAAGAGGACTAGGGAGAGTATTCAGTCCCTGTTGGATGCAAATGGAACAACTGTAACAATGATAACAAGGCTGAGGTACTTAATGCCTACTTTGCCTAAATCTTTAATAGTAAGGAAGGTTGTTCCCTGTGTGTACAAACCCAGGAGTTAGAGGAGCAGAACAAGGCTCCCACGATGCAAGAGAAGGCGGTTAGAGACTTACTTGCCCAACTACACTCACAAGTCTATGGAGCCAGATGGGATTCACCCAAGAGTGTTAAGGGAGCTTGTGGATGCCCTGGCCAAACTCCTTTCCATCATCTTCCAGCAGTCCTGGCTGACTGCCAGGTTTAACACGGCCAAATGCCGGGTCCTGCACTTGGGGCACAACAACCCTATGCAAAGCTACAGACTGGGAGAAGCCTGGCTGGAAAACTGCCAGGACGAGAGGGACCTGGGGGTGTTGGTCGACAGCTGACTGAACATGAGCCAGCAGTGTGCCCAGGTGGCCAAGAAGGCCAATGGCATCCTGGCTTGGATCAGAAACAGTGTGACCAGCAGGTCCAGGGAGGTGATTCTCCCTCTGTATTCAGCACTGGTGAGGCCGCTCCTTGAATATTGTGTCCAGTTCTGGGCCCCTCACCACAAGAAGGATGTTGAGGCTCTGGAGCAAGTCCAGAGAAGAGCAACGAAGCTGGTGAAGGGGCTGGAGAACAGGCCCTGTGAGGAGCGGCTGAGAGAGCTGGGGTTGTTTAGCCTGGAGAAGAGGAGGCTGAGAGGAGACCTCATTACTCTCTACAAGTACCTGAAAGGTGGTTGTGGACAGGAGGGAGCTGGCCTCTTCTCCCAAGTGACAGGGGACAGGACGAGAGGGAATGGCCTCAAGCTCCGCCAGGGTAGATTTAGGCTGGAGAGTAGGAGGAAGTTTTTCACGCAGAGGGTCATTGGGCATTGGAATAAGCTGCCCAGGGAGGTGGTTGAGTCACCTTCCCTGGAGGTGTTTAAGACACGGGTGGATGAGGTCTTGAGGGACTTGGTTTAGTGTTAGATAGGAATGGTTCGACTAGAAGATCCGATGGGTCCTTTCCAACCTGGTTGTTCTGTGATTCAGTGATTCTGTGACTGGGGAAGATCCACTGGGCCGAGACTGGCTGATGTTCTGCCCATCTACAAGAAGGGTCACAGGGAGGATCCATGGAACTACAGGCCTGTCAGTCTGACCTCAGTGCCAGGGAAAGCTGTGAGAGCTATCATGAAGCACATGCAAGAGAACCAGGTGATCAGGCCCAGTCAAAATGGGTTTATGAAAGGCAGATCTCACCAAACAAACCTGATTGCCTTCTATGCCAAGATGACTTGACTACTGGATGAAGGGAAGGCTGTGGATGTGATCTTCCTGGACTTCAGTAAAGCCTTTGACACAGATTCTTACAGGATTCTGCTCAGGAAACTGTCAGCTTCTGGCCTGGACAGGCGCACACTCTCCTGGGTGGAAAACTGGTTGGCTGGCCGGGCCCAGAGAGTAGTGGGAAATGGTTTTCAATCCAACTGGAGGCCAGTTCCAAGTGGGGTTCCCCAGGGTTCAGTGCTGGGTCCAGCCCTGTTCAATGTCTTCATCAATAACCTGGATGAAGGCATCGAGTGTACCCTTAGCAAGTTTGCAGATGACACTAAGCTGTGTGGAAGTGTTGATCTGCTGGAGCGTGGGGAGGCTCTGCAAAGGGATCTGAACAGGCTGGATCACTGGGATGAGACCAATGGCATGAGGTTTAACAAGGCCAAATGCCAGGTCCTGCACTTGGGGCACAACAACCCTGTGCAGAGCTACAGTCTAGGAGAAGTCTGGCTGGATTGCTGCCTGGAGGAGAAGGACCTGGGGGTGTTGGTCAACAGCCGACTGAACATAAGCCAGCAGTGTGCCCAGGTGGCCAAGAAGGCCAATGGCATCCTGGTTTGTATCAGAAACAGTGTGACCAACAGGTTGAAGAAGGTTATTCTTTCTTTGTACTCCGCACTGGTGAGAATGCACCTTGAATCCTGTGTTCATTTCTGGGCCTCTCACCACAAGAGGGATATTGAGGCTCTGGAGTGAGGCCAGAGAAGAGCAAGGAAGCTGCTGAAGAGGCTGGAGAACAAGTCCTATGAGGAGAGGCTGAGGGTACTTGAGTTGTTTAGCCTTGGGAAGAAGAGGCTGAGGGGAGACCTTATTGTTCTCTACAGATACCTGAAAGATGGTTTTAGAGAGGAAGGAGCTGGCCTCTTTTGCCAAGTGACAGGGGACAGGACAAGGGCTAATGGCCTCAAGCTGTGCCAGGTGAGATTCAGGCTAGACATCAGAAAATTTTTTTCACAGAAAGGGTCATTGAGCATTGGCAGAGGCTGCCCAGGGAGATGGTTGAGTCACCTTCGCTGGAGGTGTTTAAGAGACAGGTGGATGAGGGGTATGGTTTAATGGTTGATAGGAATGGTTGGACTCGATGATCCTGGAGGTCTTTTCCAACCTAGTGATTCTGTGATTCTGTTGAAGTACAGGCTTCTTGTCTTTAGCCTGTGTGGAGGAATAACTCTTCTAGTTTAATTTCTGTTTCAGCAAGAAGGATAGAGTTTTATCATATCTGATTTTTATAGTTCTGGCTAAAAAAATAAACTGAAGCTTTCTGCGTAACTAGCATGAAATTTGATCACTTGCTTCTACATGGAGGGTTTAAAAAGAAAACGAAGGTGAATGTTAATTCATTAATATGTAACTCTTACTTAGGGAACTAAGGCTAAAGATTAATCTTACTCTGACACATGAAAAATCATAATTAGTGGTACTAAAATAACAGGAGACTGGGAGAGTATTTCAAGTATAGTTTTGTATATTATGAGTACATTTAAGTTTACAGCAAATGATCTTCATTAGTATCACTAAGTAATTTTTCATTCTCACCCTGTTCAGCAGTTCGGCATCCATGTTAATGAACTGTCTCAAAACTGAATGAGCCTAAGGCAAAAGTAAAATTTTGCATATGTTCACTGTTTGATATCTAGCTTTCAGTGGTCTAAGACCTATTACTGCAGTACAAACAAATATTAGTAGTATTTCTGGTAGTTTCACTGGGACGCAAATAGACCCTTCAATAGTGGCATTTTAACCTAGATCATACCAGGTCCTACATACCAATCCTGATATCATTCCTGCTGCAGATGGGGAAGTTCTGGTTTAGTGCTCTTGAGATAGTGGAGAGAACATACCCGACAGATTCGTTCTCCAGACAAGGAACTGACAAGAGATTTCAATCTATGACATCTGCTCACTCATAATTCTCATGAACGAGGAATAGATGGAATTCACAGTGTGATCAGATCTAACTTCAATTAGAAAAGTTTGCATTGCTATCCACATCATTTCTCTAATGTGATTCTATCTTTGTACACATACTGCATCTTCATGGCAAATTATACATCACAGTGAAAAACAAGGAGAGGAATAGAAGCCTAACAATTGTGTCTGTAGTACAGTAAATGTTCAAAGCACAACATTAAAACCACTGTTGAAATAAAGCACTTAGGAAGAAAATGTTAGACTTCAGATCTCCTGCATGGCTTTAATTAAGTCTGCATGTGCCCATCTATTACGACATACTGTCCAATTATTTAACTCTACTCTATATTTTCTCCCTGAGAACTATCTTATTCGGTATGCAATTTTCATTTCTCTTTACTGTTATTATTTCTGTCTGAGGACAGAATTATGCATTGCTTCAGCACAATTTATGATACTAAGTGCTCCACAGATATTAATGAGTTCATTTTCACAACAATCTTTTACACTGAGAAAATAATATTATTGATTGCATGCAGAAGCAGGAATGAGGCACTGTTGCAGGCCAGGTCTTGACATTCCAGTTCAGACCTCTGTAGTCTAACAAAATGAGGGCTAATGCAGCTGAATACTTCTGCTAGACTTTCCCCCCACATCTGAAGGTAATAACTGCAGGGAGTTGCACATGGTAACACAGGGGATCAGTCCAGTCATTCTCTACATGTAAGCAATTAACTCTTTATTAGTTTGTACTAAAAGCATTGCTGACATTTAGTAGTGTCCCATGACAGTTTAGAACCAGAAGGATACCCCTTGATGAACTCACTCACACCTATGAGATGTGGACACTAAGGGTAACAAGCTCTTGAAGACAAATGATAGCAGCTGCTGCATTTTGGAAAACCCTGATATTTTTTGCATGTTCTAATGGAGCTGAATTTTGCAAGTGGTCATGCACCTGATATGTAATTGCTGTGTAGCAAGTATCTTTTTGTAACAACATCACCTGGCTATCAAATGCTTACTTCACATCTGGTTAAAATAAGCCTAAAACATGTGAAAATAATGCTGGACGTTTTAGATCAGGAAGTTAAGGTTATTATTAGGCTATGCAAAGTGACTTCAAATACTAGGGTAACTGAACATCTACGGAGAAGAAATACTAACTTTGAGGATTTATATAATTAGAGTGTAAAACAGCAGCAGCAGGATAACTAGAAAACACTTTTCCACCTTGCAGAACAGTCCCGTGTATTTTTATAGTATAGTCAGGAGGCATTGTTGAGCCTGTGAACAAGTGAATTAAGAACAGGAAACTAAATCTGATCTGTCAAAATAGGAGAGTCCTTTTGCTCTATATACATACCTAACCTCAGAGGATGCTGATTTTCTGTAGTGTTAGATTAGGATTACGGAATTACCAGTTGCTTGGATGTTGGTCCTAAATCTCTGTTGTTATGCAGTGTGTGTGCATTAGGCCTCCCAGAATAATAGTTCATCCTAGAGTTCATTGCTATTGTTAGCTCACTGATTGCTAAAGGCTCTCTATGGCTTCCTGTGCTCAGGAAGAATGAAGCATAGTTTGGCAATTGGGGCACTAATTCATGTTCCTGAGCAGAAAAGGGGCCTGTCTCCAAATTACACATATTCAGGTGTGAGAACTAAATCAAAAGTACCATTCAAAATATATCAAGTGAACTTTTACCTCCCAGTGAGAACTAGAAATCATGGCCTCCTCACTTGGGTTATGTGCTTAATATTCAAACGTTGCACCTAAAAAAAGCCAAATCATTGCCAAAAAAAATTCTAACATTACTCCAGTGGAAAAATATGCCACAGGCCACAAACCACTGGCATGTGACTTAATAGTCTGTCATTGTTCTTAATCCTGTTATTGTTTTCTTTGCTACTTGTTTCCACAGCAAAATTCCAGCAGTGATAGAAAATGGATGACATTGAAATAGTGGAGTCCATCTGAAACTGTGTGGTACTCGTTTCTCTTCTAGATTTTTGCTAGAATAAAGTTTAATCTTGCAATTTCACTTCTCTGAGATCCCTATGGAGTGCTACGGGAACAGCAATGTGAGTAGGGAGTCAGTGAAATAGACAATTGCTTGTTACTCAATATCCAGCTACCTTCAGTTACTGTCACTCCATATATTTTACTGAGTGCTTGCTTGCTTCTTCAGTAGTAATCAAATTTTCTCTGTTTTAGAACACTTACTATTTTGTTTTTCATTCTTATTTTCTTCTAACTTCTTTATTCATCCATCAGTCATTCTCTGTATAAACAAATATATTTTTAATTTATCCAAAATGCCAATAGCACAAACTCCTTTGACTATATGTCAAATTCAACATGGTTCTACTTATGGTTAACTCTTTTGAACTGCTTTCCTGTGGTTTTGTTCATCCCTAGTACAAAGACGACCCATCTCACTTTATGAATAACAGTCCATACTCTTCAGCTTTCTGTAAATTGTTATGCTACAATCTATATGAAAGGGCTAACACATTTTAAAATGCTCAGTAAAGATCTTGGTCATTGTTTAAAACTTCTCTCCAAAAACAGGTAATCACTTAAAACTCCAGTATTACAACCATGGCTACAGAACTATCCTATTAGCCTGCACAGACCTAATTTGCCTACTAGGTACAGCAAAGACAGATAAAGAAAAAAGAGCTTTTACTGCGGAAATAAAACAGTTTTCATAATACAGAAGTTAAATCTACCTTTATAAGCATTGAAAATACTGGTGATGCATGGTCCCTTTTCTGTTATTTGGAGAGATTTTTATGAATTCCTGATGTTACTCACTGATTCCAGTTGTGCCTGCAAGACACAATCACAAAGGATGCAGGAGGCAGCATCACAGGATGCCTTAAATTAGTGTCTTCATTTATCATCCAGTAACAAAGCTGCAGACTTTAGGTAAAGCCACAAGCCACCTTTGCATTAAAAGCCATTCAGCTGGTATCTCTTTGCTGGTGACTACTCAGAAAGCATTGCTCACAAATATAAAGTTTTGTAAGTACACAGAAATAAGTATTCTACAATGTAGTTTTGACTCTAGCACTCATGTCATAATACAATATTTTCATGGTAGTTGAACAACAAAGGGTGTTCTGTTATAACTTTATTTACTTCTAACACTTCAAGATACTGAATATTTTAAATCTTAAAATTCAGTTAGTAAGTTCGATCATTTTCTGGGAAGCAATTATTTTGACAAACATATCCAGAGTATCAGTACACTGTAGGTCTTCACTCTAGCTATTTAACTTCAGTCTTAAATTTATTCTTAAAACGTAAACATAGTAGGATCATGGAGGCTTTGTCCTAATTGTAAGTTAGCATGTTTTGTGTAATATCGGTTCTAGATTTTCCAGCTCTTTCTCCTGGAAACCCTAGTGAGTATCTAACTTTAAACAGTAGAAATATTTCTACTACCAAAACATCAGAGGTGAGATTTTCAATACTTCTATTATTTTCCCTGAAGTGGTCAATCTCAAAACATACAAACCTGAAGATCTGATCTGTGGAATAGATGTTTCACATCCTAAATAATCAAGTGAGTGCTATGAAGTTTAAATAGATCTAGTATAAATCCAGTCTTATTGTACTGAACTGACTTGAGTCATTCCCATGAAGTCTCAAGTCAAGACTACAGTGAAGCAGAGGAGGAAACCTGAAAACTGGCATTCTTCTTGGAACATTAGTTAATTTTTAATGGGTGATAAATAAGATTCTAGAGCAAGAGTGCATTAGATCCTGCCTTTCAGTTGCAAAACAGAGCTTCTAAGCCCTTAGGCATACTATTCTCTTTTAATTGTACATTTTTTCTCTACTGTTCTGTGTACAAGAAGTGAACAGATTATTATAATTCTAAATATAATTCTATAGTTTACTTTCTACAGGAGTTCCTTAAGAATTTCTGAGACACACATTTTCCTATAACAGGCATAAAAAACAAGGCATGTGAATAACAAAGCAAATACTTGTAAGAAGTTCTATGACATTGCTTCTAAGTAACTTTCATAGTAGCTTGAAATTTACAAACCATTATTATACAAGATGCATTATTTTTCATTTGCTTTTCTGTAAAGGTGAGGCTCCAACAGTGGCTTCTGTGATCTTGTCATCCCTCAACCTTCATTTGCCCCTCTGTCAACATATCAAATAAAAGTGTTGTAATAGTGGATGCAATGTGCTAAAATGAGAGTCCTTGCCATCCTTCACTGTATTTCTTACATAGCTTCCTACCAAATGAGCAATCTCTTGCTTCTCTGTGCAAAAGCTGGGATTAGTTTTCCACTTCTTAAGAGGTTCTTAAAATGAGGAGACTGAGTTTACAGTAATAAGTGAGCATCAGTGCCCTGCAGAGATTTTCCAAGAGGTTGGGCAGATCCAGCCTTTTCCAGGTTTTGAAGGACGTGACCCATGGTCTGAAGCCTTCCTTCAGTACGCTCACTGTATAACACAGCCTCTACATCTTGCAAGAAGTTTTGTAACACAGCATGAAGTCTCACTGCAGAGAATTATGTTGTGATTTACTGACCAATATAAACACCATGTGGTTGGAATGAAACATTAATAAAAAACAATCCCTCAATATTTCTTCAAAACAGAACCTCTGATATCTGCTGACTGGACACTTGCAGTTGCTGTGATTATATTTTTTATTCTTTCACAGTTTACCTATATCCGGATCTGACAATCCAGCTAAAAGGACAACTCATAGCTCTAATTAAAAATGGACTCAAAGTGACATAAGTAGGAGACAACAAGTTTCTCACTCTACAGAAATATATTAAATGCCCTGTAGAAAATATCTCTTTACAATTCAGTTTCCACAAGTGTCACGCAATGTTCCACTCTCACATATATTTTATTTTACTATCCAACTCTTCTATATCAACATAAATCTTAACCTCCCATATTGCATATAGCAGGGCCTGCACTGGTAAAACCAACCAAGTCCTACTCTTCCTTACGTTTCTTATGCATTTCCAAGTCTGAAGTGAGAGCAACTCTTCTAAACTGCATGTGAAGTAGATCATGGGCTACATTCTTGAGTACTTTGGTAAAACTACAGTGCTTTGCCTAAATTCATCTGCTTAATTACATAGATCTCATTTGAATCTAGCCTGTTATGCTTTGCTAGAAGAGTTCTTTTCCATTTCATCTTACAAACTTTTTCACTTGTTTCCCCTTAAGTGGTTATGGGATGTCAATGGTAGTTGAAATACACATTTCTTTCTGGAAATCAAGAGAGTTGCAACCAGGCAATCATAGAATCATAGAATGGTTTGAGTTGGAAGGGACCTGAAAGATCATACAGTTCCAACGCCCCTGCCACGGGCAGAAACACCTTCCACTAGATGAGGCTGCCCAGGGCCCCATCCAACCTGGCCTTGAACACCTCCAGGGATGGGGCAGCCACAACTTCCCTGGGCAACCTGTGCCGGTGTCTCACCACTTTCATAGTGAAGAATTTCCTCCTTATGCCCATCTAGTCTAAATCCTCCCCTCTCCAGTTTAAAATGATTCCCCCTTGTGCTTACACTACATGCCTTTGTAAAAAGATTTTTTTACCGCTAAGAAATCAATTATTTTATAGTTGTGTCAGGCAGGATGCACCAGTATTTCTTTAAGATATGCATAAAAAATATTCACAAGGGCTTGTCACCTTATATTTTTTGTAATTTACTATACAACATGCCTGGAGAAGAGGAGGCTGAGAGGAGACCTCATTGCTCTCTACAACTACCTGAAAGGAGGTTGTAGAGAGGAGGGAGCTGGCCTCTTCTCCCAAGTGACAGGGGACAGGACAAGAGGGAATGGCCTCAAGCTCCACCCAGGGAGGTTCAGGCTAGACATTAGGAGGAAGTTTTTCCACAGAAAGTGTCATTGGCCATTGGAATAGGCTGCCCAGGGAGGTGGTTGATTCACCTTCCCTGGAGGTGTTTAAGGCATGGGTGGATGAGGTGCTGAGGGACATGGTTTAGTGTTTGATAGGAATGGTTGGACCCGATGACCCAATGGGTCTCTTCCAACCTGGTGATTCTATGAACTTTACCAGGAATCCTGCTTTCCATGTTTCCCACGATGTATGAAATATGTATGAAAAAATGTAGGGGAAAAAAAAAAAAAAAAAAAGCTGAGTAAGGAGCTCTACTAGCTTGAAAATAGCCTGTGGTAAGTTAAAGTCTTGCTGTTTCCTTCCTTTGATGTGTCTTTGCGCAGAGCGTTTCACAGCCCGGTGAATGATGCCTGGTCCCACCGTGCAGCAGGCGGCTCTCATTGTCCTTCCGCAGCTGTTTTCTCGTCTCACCACACGGTGGTGCTGTGACCCACCCGATCCCGCACCGCTCTCTCCTAGGCAGCTGCCAAAAGACAGTGGCTCCTACTCTTTTCCCCGCAAGATGTTGAGACCTGGAGAACTGGGTCTGCGTGAACGCTGTGAGGTTGAACAAGGCCAAGTGCAAGGTCCTACACCTGCGTCAGGGCAATCATAGAATCACTGAATCATAGAATCACCAGGTTGGAAGAGACCCATCGGGTCATCGAGTCCAACCATTCCTACAAAACACTAAACCACGTCCCTCAGGACCTCGTCTACCCGTGCCTTACACACCTTCAGGGAACGTGAATCAACCACCTCCCTGGGCAGCCTCTGCTAATGCCCAGTGACCCTTTCTTTGAAAAACTTCCTCCTAATGTCTAGCCTGAACCTCCCTTGGCAGAGCTTGAGGCCATTCCCTCTTGTCCTGTCCCCTGTCACTTGGGAGAAGAGGCCAGCTCCCTCCTCTCTACAACCTCCTTCCAAGCAGTTGTAGAGAGCAATGAGGTTTCCTCTCAGCCTCCTCTTCTCCAGCCTAAACAACCCCAGCTCTCTCAGCCGCTCCTCACAGGGCCTGTTCTCCAGCCCCTTCACCAGCTTCGTCGCTCTTCTCTGGACTCACTCCAGAGCCTCAACATCCTTCTTGTGGTGAGGGGCCCAGAAATGAACACAGGATTCAAGGAGCGGTCTCATCAGTGCTGAGTACAGAGGGAGAATCACCTCCCTGGGCCTGCTGGTCACACCATTTCTGATACAAGCCAGGATGCCATTGGCCTTCTTGGCCACCTGGGCACACTGCTGGCTCATGTTCAGTCAGCTGTCGACCACCACCCCCAGGTCCCTCTCCTCCAGGCAGCTTTCTAGCCAGACTTCTCCCAGTCTGTAGCTCTGCATAGGGTTGTTGTGCCCCAAGTGCAGGACCCGGCATTTGGCCATGTTAAACCTCATGCCGTTGTACTCATCCCAGCAGTTCGGCCTGTTCAGATCCCTTTGCAGAGCCTTCCTACCCTCCCTGATTTCGGTACAGGCTAGGGGGATGATGTTATTAAGAGCAGCCCCAGGGAGAAGGATTTGAGGGTGCTGGTTGACGACAAGCTCAACATGAGCCAGCAATGTGCGCTCATAGCCCAGAAAGCCAACTGTGTCCTGGGCTGCTTCAAAAGCAGAGTGGCCAGCAGGGAGAGGGAGGTGAGTCTGTCCCTCTGTTCCTCTCTTGTCAAACCCCATCTGGATTATTGTGTCCAGTTCTGGAATCCTCAACATAAGACGAATATGGAGCTGTTGGAACAGGTCCAGTGAAGGGGTACAAAGATGATCCAGGGGCTGGAGCACCTTCCCTATGAGGACAGCCTGAGAGCTGGGCTTGTTCAGCCTGGAGAAGACTCCAAGGAGATTTGATAGTGACCTTCTAGTACCTGAAGGGGCTACAAGAAAGCTGAGGAGGGACTGCCTACAAAGGCTTATAGTGACGGGACTGGGGGCAATGGGTAAAAACTGGAAACGGCACATTAAAACTAGTCACAGGGAGGAATTTCTTCACCATGAGTGTGGTGAGCCACTGGCACAGGTTGCCCAGGGAAGCTGTGGCTGCCCCCTCCCTGGAGACTTCAAGGCCAGGTTGGCCAGGGCCTTGAGCAGCCTCATCTTGGATTGAAACTAGATGATCTGGAGTGGGCACAGAAGTCCCACAGTGAGCCACACTGAAGCGTTGCTTTCTGTTTTCATTTAGGGTGTAGGCAAGTTTACCTTTTTCTTGGGAAGAAGGGAATAATTAAAATAAAATAAAAACTAAAAGAATACAGTATATCTGCATAGCACTTTTATTAATGATGTGTAAACCTGAAGTAAAATAACTCAGGATATCATCACAGAATTCACTTTGGACAGCAATAACTTCCAGTAATCTCTAAAAGCATAACATCACAACCAACTACGTATAATGCTTCACTTTAGGGTGAATGCTTCCTTATCAAGTGAATCATTGCTTAGCAAAACAGAAAACAACTGCTGAACAAATAGTGGGCAATGCTCCAGGTTATTTTTATCACTATTTTAGCAAGCCATACATTTGAAAGTGCATTTTTAAGTTATTTCCAGAGGACAGTTTGACGGAAGAGACACTAGATAAAGTCGCCTAATTCTCATTTCCCCCAAAACTTAATTAAATGATTGGCATTAATGTATGTTATCCTCAATATGTTATCTACCTTTGAAAATTTCCTTACCCTGCAATGCAACCTTCATGAGTACAAAATGTAACAGACACTCTAGGACTTTAATTATAGATATGTCTGGTAATCATGCTCTGCTATCCACTCAATACAGTTCATTTCTGACAGCTATTGAAATTCAGGGTTATGGTTCCCTCCTCCTGCCAGTAACTTCTTTATGAGTCTATTAGCAACAGAAGATCCCATATAAACAGACTTATCATTTTCATGGTAATAGAAGATGTAAGGACAAGAGAGGGACAGAGCTCTGTACAACAATAACCAAACAAGAATAATGAAAGTATCCTGTTTGGCTGTTTCTAGCATTAGTGCAAGAGAGGGAAATAAATAGTTTTCACCATCAGTTGCCATAGTACATTCTGCTTTGTGTTACCAAGCCCCTTCTAGCAAACATGCTAAAATTTGGAAATGCTTTTCCCTCTTCAGTGCATTTTCCTCTTAGGTTTATTAACTAAATTATTAATGCTTGCAGGCATTATTTGCCCTGAGATCACAGAGTACCAAGAAGATTCTACCACAGAGAAGCTTCCAGTTTATTAGTCCTGAACCCCAGGCATACGCAGTAGGTGGCATTCAAGCCGTTAAGCCCCAGGAGATGAAGGTTACTGGGTCAATATGATAGTACTAAAGATTTGAAGTTGGTTTTAGTGCTCTGCTGCAGAAAAAAATAACTCTGCCCTCTTCTGGAAGCTGTGAAACAAGAGCTTTTCACTGTGATTTTGCCTGCATAGAGCCTGACTTGCTGACACATTAAAGAAGGCTCTGCTGTGTTTGTAGGTCACTAAAATTGCAGGCTCAGCCCGTCAGGCCCCCCCTCTTTGGGCAGGGGTGGTTATGGCTCCCTCCTCCTGCCAGTAACTTGGTTAACCCTGTCTATATTTCACCTATGCACAATTTCTGTAACAACATCCAAGGCACTTAATAGTTTTACAGTTTACTGAACATGAAATGTTTTCTATTCCTGCTGTCAAGATAGTTAGATCCATTCCCTCAGTAACTTTGTATTTCAGTAGGAAGATATACAGAGTTTGTATCTATAGCCATATAACCCTTGGAAACCCTTCCATTTAAATCAAAGAATCACAGTATTTGTCTGCTCATTATTCATAACGATGAACAGCACAATACTGCAATAATCAGAGATGCATGAAAATTTTGCTTTTACTAATTATGCATGAAAGCTGTGCACATGTTGAAGCCACTCAAGGCTCCAGCACTATAAATAGTGCTCTATTGTTAGTCGATAAATGATGAAACTAGTCTCCTAGCACTGGAGCTCAGCATGCCCTATTAAAAGTTAAGCTCTGCTGTGCTAAAAGTGAAAGGCAACATCAACTGATGAAATAGTCTGTGGGTAAGGCATACAACTGCATAGGGTCTGCTCTATCTCTGCAGCTTCCCCAGAGCAACACAGGAGCAGCAACTTATCCTCTGCTTCAGCGATGGCAGAAGCTGTTATAAGACACTGGGTAGAAACTCCCGTACGCTATCAAGAGCAGTTTGCTGCCCAGGAGTTGGAAGCGCACAAACTGGACCACTCTCTATACGCTTTGCCAGGCCCTTCTACAGCTGCAGTGAGCAACGGAAGGTGTATCACCGAAAGTACAGCTGGGGCAGGGAAGAGTGGCCAGGAGGAGGAAAAAATACATTTTCAAGTCTTGTTGGATGTTGTGCAGTTCCGCCCTGAAGATATCATTATTCAGACTTTTGAAGGTTGGCTTCTGATCAAAGCTCAGCATGGACCCAGGATGGATGAGCACGGTTTCATATCCAGAAGCTTTACCAGACAATACAAATTACCTGATGGAGCAGAGAACAAAGACTTGTCTGCTTTTTTCTGCCATGATGGTATTTTGGTTGTTGAAATGAAGACCCCAATGGCAAAGAATGAATCTTGTCCATAAGTGTTTGGTGAGATGAAATAGTTTATATTACAACAAAATAATATCACTCAAGCAATGCTGTAAACAGTACTAAGCATATGGCTGTATTTACATTACAGTAAAAGAAAATCTTTGTACATACTTTTCAGTATCCTGTGTTTGTTGTTTGATGTGAAATGTTAGACCGCTTGCCTCCATCCACATATGTGTTGGACAGCCAAGTTTTATGAACAATAGAAAAAAAAATCAGGCTAGTTGCAGCAAGAAAAAAAAAATCTATTTGATAATATATCGAAAAGAATGTGCATTTACAAGTTCAGTAGGAGCAGTTGTATTTCTAGGGAGTAAGAGTTTGTCATACCTAGTCATAATCATTAAAGAAACAATAGAGGTTGTGAGTTTTACAGAAATTTACTCTATGTATGAAAATTTCTGGTTTTTAATTTTTGAGATTAAATTCTTCTTCCTTAGACTCGGTAGTTTAAGTTTGTATACCAAAAATCTCTTGAGAGATTACTGTTTAAGGGTGTGTTGCATGTTTGAAAGTCTAAGAAAAAAAAAAATCACTGGCTATACTTGCTTGAAAACATAGTGAGTAGAAGTGATACTTTCTGCCAAAGACAAATAAATAAGAAAGAAAACATCCGAAGTAATTTAGGAAATCAGCTTTATTTAGCATATTCTACTGTCTATTACCAACTGAATTAAAAATAAATGGCTTACAAATACTCAAAAGAATAAAATTCTTTTCTGTGAAGCCTAAGTAATAAAATGATATTACGCCAGCACAGATGCCTTTATTCTTTTGCATTTCAGGTCGTCTTGCTTTTCAGTCAAGTGAATATTTTATTCATCATGTTGATTGAGAGTTAGTGTCTGCAAGAGTAAATTTTTCTATGTTTAGTTTGAATCCCACCCTTTATCAACACGGGCTCTATGTGAATCTAATTTTAAGTGTGGGTATTCCTTACTACAGACAGAGGCTTAATTTCTGTCCCAGATGATCACATTTCATAAGAGTGCTAAAGATGAAAACATATTCACGCTCTGTATTTAGAATCTGATCTTCTCAACATTTAAAAAAAAAATCTGTAAGTGAATTTGTAAATACACAAACATTTGAGGAGCTCTGCAGCTACAAGTTGAGCTGCCTCCTTTTATGTGTACTGGAGACAAGTATGACTGCTGTGCTATTAATAGTAAAGGAATGTGGAATGGAAAGTGCCAAGTTAAGTGCAGCCTCTTTCTGATAGCCATCTGCTGTTTGGACAAATCAAAAACATATTCTAATGAAACCGAATACAAATACAATTTTAAGAATATGAGAAAAATCTGATGAACAAAACACAGGCTCTCACTAGCTGAAGCCAGAATTCCTTCAGTTTAAAATGAAAGCCCTAAGCTTGTACTTCTGCATATGTCCATTCATTAGAAAGATTTATGTCATGGTTGTTCAGACCTGAAGACCTTTGAAATAATTGACTCCAGTAAAATGGGTATTTCAATTTTTGCATCTTACTCATTACTTGTAAAATTTACAAGAAATTTGTTCAAGAAATTCATAATAAGGTTTGGATTGTAAATTTCTATCATGTGTAATTATTTTATTTTTTTAATAGAGCACAAGTCAAGAAGCTAGTGTTTTCTAAGAATATATAAATATAAAATACTTGTACTTACATTTCCACTCAACTCCCACTTTCCCTTCTAGATTGTCAACATTTTCAACAGTGATGGAAGGTATTATACGTGTTTTTTTAAAAAAATATTTCTAGATGTAGATCTGGATTTAAACTTTACATGCCAACTTTATAAAAGCTCACAAATTTATAACATCACCCTATGGCACAACTGTTGGGACAGACTTCAAGATCACCAGTTAATAACCTGCTTTGGTAGTTTTTTATACAGAGGATTTTGTAAATTTGATCACTTAAAATTATAGGTTATTATAAAAATTATTCTAGCTATGATGGCAGTGATGGTATGCATAGCCCTTGAGATGAAAAAGCAGTTCTAAAAAACCCTACCTGATTTAATTGTTTCAAATTAGATCATGATTAAACTACTGGAAACTTGGCAATGAATTAGACCAGACAGCCAAAACAGCAATGTCTGTTACAGATATGTTAATACCATCATTGCACACAGTCCTGCTACCGCACACAGGTCTGCCTCACAAAACTGGATGGAGAAATTGAAATTGTCATTTAGCTGTTGTATATCATAGTCCTCTTCACATCACACCATGCCTACATTTCTACTTGCTGACAGAGGTAAAAGGTTGTGCCCTCAGTGTCCCTCACAGCCCATCCAGCTGAAACAATGGATGTAGCCACCCAAATGTAGCTCTCTAGGGAACGTACAGCGGTCGAAGTCTCAGGCTGCAGAATATGCCCATGTTTTGGGTTCATATGGGTCACCAGCAGCAAGGTAACCTATGGAAGATGTCAGGGAAACTTTAGTTTGGATATTAAGAACAGATTGTTCACTCAGAGGGTGGTGGAGCATGGGATCAGCTCCCCAAGGAAACAGTCATGGTGCCAAGCCTCTCAGTATTCAAGAAACATTTGAATAATGCACAATTTACACATGGTATAAATTTGAAGGTTACCCTATGCAGCGACTCCCTGATCCCTGTGAGTCCCTTCCAACTCAGGTCATTCTGTGATTCTGTGACAATGTCATTGGTTATAAACCACTGGGATGTATTGACCCAAACACAGCAAGGATGTGCCTAGAAGGATTTTACAGTCTATAGTACTCAGAGCTTTACAAAAGGCTTGTGTGTGCTCCTTGGCAAGTGGGAATGTGTCCTAACCCAGCTCCAGAGTGCCCATATAACAGGGACCAAGCTGGGGTATGGATCTGCTGCCAGCTTCCTGCATTTTAGCACCAAGAACAACTCAGAGGAAAGTGCTTCCCTCCTTTTTTTTAGGTGGCAGTTTATTGGGAGTTCTTGGACGAATTACTTTTGTGTGTGTTTATCAGAACAGCCTCAAAGTACTTGGCAGAGTGTTTCCAAATTGTCTGGAAGGAGCTAGTTTCACATATTGTATGTGATGTTTTACTTCTATAATCTGATTAGAACTGCAGGTGAACATCATGGACCAAGCTGCTAGTAATGCTAATAGACAGCAGAATGAGGAATTTATCCACAGCAAAGGATTTTAGAACAGCTACAGCTTAATAAAAGTTTAAGACACACTGATGTGGTTAAATTAAGAACCGTGATATCAGATGCCTGCAAAACCCTGGCTCAGATTAAGTGATAAATCCTGCTGCAGTCTCTGCAAAGCAAGTGTTATGGATCTTTCTCAGTTCTCACCATTGAAGGTTTACCTTTGTCATTGATCAGACTGCTCCTCCAGATGGATAAACATGTTTTCATGCACAAATCTAATACTGTGAGAAATGAAGAAAATACAAGAAGAAAATAGAAGAAGAAAATGTGTAAAAATCAACACTAGTCTCCAAAAACAAGGTAATGAACATGTGTTTCCATGACATCCCCGTGGGCAGAAAGCCCACAAATGCCTTGGACTTGCCTTTCTGTATTTTCTGCTGCATCCAGGGCATTTGAGATCTCTCTACACAATCTGATACTTGTGGTGCAGTGAACTGAGGCTAACACAACACCCATCAGTCACTCAGTAACTGCTCAGCTACAGCACTGGGCACTGGAAAAGAGGAAAGAAAAACCCTGGACTACTATGGTGGCAACATTCCCTCTAAGAGGGTTAAGTCTTGTGTCCTAGTTAGTTCACAGCCAGGGATTAAAGTATCCTTCTTCATCTGAGTAACGCTACAAAATTTGGTTTTAATGGGAGGAGGAATATTTCTGAAAATATTGGTTACCCCTTCTTTTAGTTAAAAGAGATGCTGTCCTCCACCTTGCTGACTACCAGAGACAACAACTGGTCCCGGTCATCAAGAAACCAGAGCTCCAATGGGCCTACATTGTGAATGCAGAGGGTAAGTCTAGAGGCTTAGACCTGTACATTACATCGGAGGTACCCAAGCTGGTCCCACTTGCACTGACTCTGGAGCCAGAAGTACTGCCTGCGTGGGCCAAATCAGGTCCGGAAAATCTGAGCTGTCCATTGTGGTGCTCAGGCCAAAAAACATTCCTTGTTAAAAATCTTCCTAAAGATGAAGAGACAGGAGATGTGTGGCACTACCTGCCCAGCCAAGTTAGTGCAAGCATGGGAGGTTCAGCTCTCCATACCACAATAGGTTGCAGCCTTACCATAAATCACATTGTCTCCTTAAAAAGACACACTCTACAGCCACATGGTAGTTCTGCTGGTGCTGCATTTTCAGGCTGAAGTGTGTCTAGTAGCTGCTTGCACAAGGAGAATTGATGCGGTAGAGAATCACCTACTGTTTCTCTTGTGCCTCTCAGTGTATTTAGTCTGGTTTGTGCTGGCCCTGATGCTGGAGACTCCCCTATTCTGCTGATAAAGCATGCCACTCACAAGCCCTGCAAGCTATTACAGAAGAAGCAGAGGGCAGGTATGTGAATCGAAGGAGACAGAAAACTGTAGGACCACAGTGGGCCTCAGCAAGGAACCCCAGCAGAGGTGTCTCAGACAAGGATGGGAAGCTGGAAAACAATTTGTATTGGTTCAGAAAATATATAAAAGTTCTGTAAAAAAAAGTTCTGTATAAAAGTTCTAAGACATAATATTCAAACCTCCTCCAAGAAATATCTTCTTTTTGGTAAAATGAGCATTTTTAAAGGATGAGAAAGATATTTCCAAATTACTTCAAAAAATGTAGGTTATTAATAGAAAAGGAATGCTATTTATGGACTAAAAGCCCTGGTGTGCTAGGATGTAAGAACAAGTCACCTGCTATCTTCAGCTATGTTCCTTTGCAATTGCTCCTCCCTTCAATTCTTCTATTCATTAATTGTACATTAGAACAACCAGGTTGGAAGGGACCCATCGGATCTTCTAGTCCAACCATACATTAATTTTACTTAAAATTGTGAGAGGACATACCATGACAGAATCTCCAAAAGTTTCACTTTATCTTAGCAGAGAGAATGTGGGGATTAAAGTGGGAGTGCCTTATCCGTAGTAGCCAGCTACAGTCAAGTCTTCATCACCCCAAAGTGGTTCTCCAATTCACTGTAAACTAGTCAAATGTGGAGTAGTTCCTCTTGCTGGCCCGGCATGGTTTGATATAGCAAGACTTCCTCACTCAGGTGCCACCGTGCAGCCTCCAGGGCCCAGTGGTATCTTCCTGTTTCCCACCACTATACCAATGCAGCATAGAACTCAGCTAGCTGCTCCTGTAGATGATTCATTTGACCGAATAGCATGACATGAGTGCTTGCCTGTGCATATGTGATTCCAGAGGAGAGGTAAGATTGGACCAGTAGATATTTTGGGTTCCAGTGGCAAAAAATTGCTTTGCTACCATTTCCACTCCTCATCCTACTGTACTCTAAGCCTGGATACTCAAGTTAGCTGTTCCACTGATGCTGCAGCAGTGCTGTGGTGTAGGCACTAGGAGCAGGAGTGGCTTTTGTCTGTGAATGAGCTGATTTTGAGTTTGGATGTTGGGTTTAAGTAAGTCCAAGTCTTAACTAAAAGCACTAGCATTACATTGCGAGTATAATGAAAAATTAATGAAGGCAAACGATTTTTCAGAGTGTAGTTTGACACCTAAAACCGTAATTCCTTACTCTGTCTTACAAGGCAGACAGAAAGTCACGTGCTACCTGTAGTGGTGACAGCCATATCCATCTTTATAGTATTTCAAATGCATTTTTTAGTAACTTTACCACAAATACCTTGATGTCATGATGAATATGTTATGTACAACATACACCATAAATTTGGTCTCCACCCTAATGCATTTAGGAAGCCTTAGGGTTTGATCCTGAAATTAAACTAATAGAGACTCAATGCAGATTAGGAGACTTTGAGGCAAATACACACAGAAATATAAAATCTGAGATTCATTCTGTCATACTACCCATAGTGATATTTATCTGAGGCCGTCTAGAAACTCCAGCCTGAAATGGTTACAGCTTGGAGACCAGTGAAGATCCTCCATGAGATCAGTGATGATCCTCAGTGAGATCCCCTGAACAGAACACATCATCTCACTTGCTAATTTCCTTAAGAGGCCCATAATATGTTTGAAAAAGAACACACATTTAAGTCACCAAATCTTTATTTAAAGACTTCATTTAGTAGAAAATCATTCACACTCCTTCTTAAATTTTTCAGGTGTTAATAATCACCACAGCTGACAAAAAGCAGGTTTTCACCAGCCCTCTGAGGTTTGCTTAGTGATATAAAATTTGCACTGAAAGTAAGAAGTAATAAAAGTAAAAGTAATAGCCTGGATAGCTCTTGGGACAGTCTTATTGTTGTCCTGATATTGTAAGTTACAAAGATGCAAAATCTTAACACCCGCTGCTAAGCACCCACTTCAGTTACTGATAGAACACAAAGGAAAGCACTGACATGAAAAACTGTGAGTAACATTTTTACACAAACAGAGTAGAAATATTTGTTCACTAGCCTTGGATATAATATCGCTTCTGTATCACCAGTTTTGTCATCTTCATGCCATAATCATCTAAACTATTGTTAGGATGGTGTTTCTTCCTGAATAAGTCCTGCCTGTTGTCCAACTGAACATATGTTTTTTATACACTTTTTATATGCTTTTTTATATACTTTTACCTTTCCCTCGTGGTATTGATTGCTATCAGCTCCTTGATTTATCCATTTCTACTTTCATTTGGCCTTGTACAACAACATATTTTAAATTCAGATAATGCTCTTCATATGAGTACACTTCTTTATTTAAGGGTAGCTAATGAAACATTCTTCTAAAAACATACAGAACAGCCACAGGCATGTTCTGACATTGTTTTTCTTAGGAGACTATCATCTCTCAACACTTCATTAATGGTATTCGATATTCCATATGTCTCCAGCATTGAAATACTTTCTAAAACAAGTGTTTAATAAGGAAGCACCAGGCTGCATCATCTGTGATATGGAATTCATCCCATTCACCTTCTTACCAATACACAGCCCAAACCAAATACAGTAAGACCCTTCTTCACTACCTCAGCCCTTGCAGGCCTCAGTGTTTGCCAAAAGACCAGCAAAACCCAGAAGCTGTAACATTCACCTTAGAGCAACTTAATGCTTTTTTCAGACATCAAGCTTCTCATAACTCCTCGTCTCTTGAACTGACAGAGACAACATGAGCACCTCATTGACCATCCTTTCTTTATTCAATGTCCTCAAGCAACAACACAAGCCATTTTTTTCTCCTTGAAGATGAGACAGCAATCTTATTTAAGGTAACTGCTTCATTACAGGATGCACTGTTTAAGCTTAAACACAAGAACTGAGAGAATGGAAATGCTTTGATTTCCAAACTGCCATTGAAACCAGTCCACTGCCCATTAGTGAGAACTTGTTACAGTTTTCAGGCTAAGACTGAGAAGCAACTCTAATAAGATTCCACGATGTATAGTAAAATAGATACATAAAGTCAAGATACATAAGGCCATAGATGCGTAAAGTCAAGTTAAGGTTCCCCTATCAAGCTCAATTGACAGATATAACTCAGAAAGTGCCAATGCCTAGTCCTTCACTCTGAGCCCAGCCCCTGCTAGTCACCTTTTTGCACAGGGCCAGAGCAACTTCAGTGTTGATGTGAACCCCTTGAGCCCAAAGGTCCAAAGTCCCATGGATTTCTAGAATCAGCAGTTTTTATTTTCCCCTGAGAGAACTCTGTGGGGAGTGCCAGAGCTAACACAGGTACAGAATCCACGAAGGAGATTCTCTCTGCAATTTCTCTGTCCTTGGGTGAGGATAAAGATACCTGTACATGGGAAACAAATAAATGCACAATCCATAATTTTTGCTAAACTATACTTTATTCATGCTATACAATGGGTTTATTGCTGAGATAACATAATTTTCATGCCACATTTATATGACTTATGGATGTAATCCTGGCTGCACCTGGATTTCCTTGCCTGTTACCCACTCACAGTGTTGCTTTTTACAAAATGTTTGTCATCATGAAAGGTATTGGATTGCAAATTATAAGACTGAGGTTACTAATCAAGGACTTGTGCATACTCTTCTGCTGTGTCTATGTCTTTATGTTTAGAAGGTAAATTCAGCCTGTATGCATGCCAAGAGACTGGCAGTCAACCCAGACCCATTCATCTGTAACCACAAAATACTCTCAACACCATCCAGAACATCTGTCTAGAATACAACCCCACTGCTAGAGAATGGAAGAACTGCATACATAATCGATTTACTTTGACAGTATCCTCGGGTGCTTATGAAACATTGTATCTTCAGACAAGGAATGGAGACAGACATGCATTCCAAATGGACATGCATATCAAATGGAGAGTTGAGAATTTCTGAGTAACAGCCATCTCTTTCACCGACTCAGGTTGAGATAACTAACGTCTATTGTAAACGTCAAAAAAGAACCTCAGTGTTTTTTCTCAATTATCTCTAGTTTTATACAACCTATTTGGAAAAAAATGCAACTTCTTCTTAATTTATGTTCCCAATGGAAAAATATTTTCTTTCCTCCTAAATTCCACTGCACTCTTTGCCTAAATTCCCAAGCACACTATAAAGCATCTCTATGTCTCATACCCACATGATTCTGCAAAAATTGAGGAAGCTAAGTAGATTTGATCTTTTAGAAGATGAATAACATTTTTGTAGTATTTATTGCATTTTCTTCACTGTTTTGCTAATTCAAAGTCCTTGCTTGCTTTTAGTCTGGTAACTTCACTGTTCAAAATCAGTTCGTGCCCTCTAGTGGCAGCCACGACAGGCACTTAGAACTGCAGCTCAGGAATCAGGACAGTTTACAGATGACGTAGAAGTGGAAGAAAAACAGTTTATGACCCTTTTAAGTGAAATTTATTATCCATCTCTGCAGGTTTTTTTAAAAAACTATAACTTCTAGCTATGTTGAGGAAACAAAACAAAATCCAGCAGAAAACAAACCATCTAACCAAAATTATCTAGAGAAAAAAAACCCCAAAACCAGGAACAGCAATAATAACAACAAACTCATATAATGAATAACCATTTTTATAAGGCATCTCTTAGAAATTACATTGATGAAAATTTGCTTAATTATAACCATTTCCTTGCACAAAGCACTGTTTGGTGTATTTCCTATAAGAGGATTATTCAACATCCAGACACACAGTTTTTCCAAGGTCCAGAAAGGGGTAACATCATAATGAAAAGCCTAGGTGGCACCAGAGATTCATCTTCTCTTGTGGAAAATCACTTTCTTTTTCTTAATAAAGCAGCAAAGTGATAGGATAGAGGACAATTAACAAATCAGAGAAGGAGAGATTTGGGGGTTTCAAGGAAAATTTACATGGTGGTGATTATATACACTTCTATTAATTCTGGTTTCAGAGCCTCTACTCACTCACTTTCTCCTAAGCCGCGATAGCCTGAAATCCTTACCTTTTCCACAAGAAGTTCCCATTTTTTAAATTTTATTCTTCTGCACCCAAACATCAAAATAAATCATGCTGTTTTCAAACGGCTCTTTCAGCATAGATTTTGAGGGGTCCTGAAATGCCTAAATCCAAATTAAAACAATGAGACATCCCATACATGGATATTAGTGGCCATTTGGGCTTTACATTGCCTTTCAGTTTCATACCCCTGCCCCTCCCCATTCCCAAACATGAATACACAGGAACACACTAAATAAAAAACATTATCCCTGAATTATAGGTTATCAGTCTCAATAAGATCAATTACCTTCACTTTGACTCTGAGAATTCAATTCCCAGTGAAGACAGTGGAAATTTCTAACCAACCAAAGCATCCAGATATGTGTTTTGTGTAGCTAAAATGCTGTAAGTCAATATGTGCCATTTTTATTTTGAAAATCTTGCCACTGCCAACTGAAGAACAGAAAACAAAGCTCAACAAATCCAGGTCTTCTGCCTGGCACTTTACATAGTTACAGAGGGCTTAAGAAGCTGGTTTGTTCCAACCCTCAAAAAATATTCATTTTTTTAGGGTGGCTTCTAGTTTTGCAGGTTTATTGTCTTCAAATAATTGTTGATTTTTTAAAAAGATTAATTTTAACACCCCCAACAGAATGCCTGCACATGGTGGCAATCAAACTTAGCTCACTGTTGGGAGAAAGATGGAGATGGAGAATATAATTTACAATCTCTTTACTGTTCCAAGTTCCCTTTGCAGTTTTGTCCACTAGAGAAATAATATAACACACTTTTTCATTTCATGATTTTGCCTTATCAATGACTGTAGTGTCTGAAAAAATGTGACTCAGTTTCATGCAACTTATTTTCTTTAAATCTCAGAATGAAACTGGAAGATTTTAAAGAATAACTGCTTCGTTGGTTTGCACTTATTTCTTTAAGAAATACTATTCTCATTAGCTTTTCAGATCTTACACCTTTGAACACCTCAATAGCCATTTTAGTATGTGTTGAACTTGATGACTTCCCTTGTGTTTGTTTGGGATCATAGAATCACCAGGTTGGAAAAGACCCACCGGATCGTCAAGTCCAACCATCCCTATCAAACACTAAACCATGTCCATCAGCAACTTGTCCACCCATCCCTTAAACACCTCCAGGGAAGGTGAATCAACCACTTCCCTGAGCAGCCTTTGCCAGTGCCCAATGGCTCTTCCCGTGAAAATTTTTTTTTCCTAATGTTCAGCCTAAATCTCCCCTGGCAGAACTTGAGACCATTCCCTCTTGTCCTGTCCCCTGTCACCTGGCAGAAGAGGCCAGCTCCCTCCTCTTTACAACCTCCTTTCAGGTAGCTGTAGAGAGCAATGAGGTGTCCTCTCAGCCTCCTCTTCTCCAGGCTAAACAACCCCAACTCTTTCAACCGTTCCTCATAAGACCTGTTCTCCAGCCCCTTCACCAGATTTGTTGCTCTTCTCTGGACTCGCTCCAGAGCCTCAACATCCTTCTTGTGGTAAGGGGCCCAGAACTGAACACAGGATTCAAGGTGCAGTCTCACCAGTGCTGAATACAGAGGGAGAATCGCCTCCCTGGACCTGCTGGTCACGCCATTTCTGATACAAGCCAGGATGCCATTGGCCTTCTTGGCCACCTGGCAACACTACTGGCTCATTGTCAGTTGCTGTCAACCAACATCCCCAGGTCCCTCTCCTCCTGGCAGCTTTCCAGCCAGACTTCTCCTAGTTTGTAGCACTGCACAGGGTTGTTGTGTCCCAAGTGCAGGACCTGGCATTTGGCCATGTTAAATCTCATTGAATTGGTCTCAGCGCAGTGGTCCAGCCTGTTCAGATCCTTTTGCAGAGCTTCCCTACCCTCCAGCAGATCCACACCTCCACCCAGCTTAGTGTCACCTGCAAACTTGCTAAGGGATGCAAATTCTGAGCTAGTACTTACTGAGAAATTGTCATATCCAATGCACTCCGGAAAGCAGAAGAAGCAGTACATCTGCCACCTCCACCACGGGAACCAAAGAAATACAGCAGGCACCCAGCTCAATGTTTTCCTGTTGTCCTGCCCCGGCTGTGACAGCCACAGCTTGACAGGTGTCAGCACGACCACTTGGAGCAGCAAAATCCCATTCCTGAACCAGCTTTGCAGCTGCATGAGGTATCCAGTTCATCACTATAGGCCCTTCAGTGAAGGCAAATCTTAAATGTGTCTATTTCTACAAATCAAATCAGCAGCATTTCCAGTACCGATCATGTTTTGTGGAAAAAAACCCCACCCTGTTTCAGAGAAAACAATGTTAAAGATTAAGGGCACTGAAATTAAGATGAATAGGACTGAAAATTCAAGAAAGGACTTGGAGTAAAATATATCTAAAACAGTAAGGGGTATAAAAAAAGCAGATCAGGAGCTAATCTTCTCTCGTTTATCCTGTGAGGTTTCATGATTGCAGAAGGCTGCCCGCATCAACATCAGCAGTAACTTTGGAGGAAATACATAACTGCTACCACTTGTCTTGACTTGCAGTAGTCAGAATTTGGGATGAAATCTAAGACCAAGGTTAAAATGATACACATCTACCTTCCGCTGGGGTTTTAAGTCCCTACTCTGGGTTTAGTCTTTACTCTAGGTTGGCCACATGAGTGCATGCCAGCGCACTGGACCATGGATCAGGTTCCATGGCAGTCTCTGCCTTTGGCAGAAGGGAACCACATCTGCATTGAAGGTTTGTAGGGGAATGGTTGCTCTCACAAGGCCATAGCTCCCTGGAGCAGCTATTCGAAGCAACCTCGTAGCTCTCCACAAGTAACTTCAAAGACAAGGTGCCCTTGAAGCACGAAGTAGGCTGCAAAACAAGAGATACCAAGCCTGAGAAGCGAGGGACGGTTCCCCTGGGAAGAAACCTGGGGGTGTGTGAAAACTTTCCACAGCTGTGTGAGCAGCAACCTTTGAGCAAGTAGCCAATTAGAAGTCTGATGTTAAGTAAACACCCTTCCTTGGTTCTGAAAACTATATAATATGACTGAACTTGCTAATAAATCAGAGCTTGCTTATCAATCACATTGATTGCGCATCTTGCTTCCCTCTCCGATTCCAACAATGGCTGACACTGACAGTGTACCTGCTGCAGTGGCAGAACACTGGCAATCACTACCCTTGATAAAAAAAAGAGCTTTGGTAGTTCTAAGAGCACTGACAGATGCTGGGACAAGGCTTGAGGATCTCCTCAGAGCCTGTCCAGGGCAGTGGGGTAAAAGTGACCAGGCAAGGTCAGGCTGCTTCACCCAGAAGCCTAGACTCAGAGTTGCCTGGAGCCAAGGCCTTCAGTTCCACCACCCTGAGGGTAATGTGATTGGGAGCAGACCTGCAGAGGAGGACTTGGAAGTGCCGACTGATGACAAACTTGACACAAGCCGGCAATGTGCGCTTACAGCCCAGAAAGCCAACCATGTCCTGGGCTGCTTCAAAAGCAGTGTGGCAAGCAGGGAGAGGGAGGTGACTCTGCCCCTCTATTCCTCTCTTGTGAGACCTCATCTGGAGTATTGTGCCCAGTTCTGGAATCCTCAGCATAGGAAGAATATGGAACTGTTGGAACTGGTCCAGACAAGGGCTACAAAGATGATCCAGGGGCTGGAGAACCTTCCCTGCAAAGATGGGCTGAGAGAGTTATGCTTGTTCAGCCTGGAGAAGGCTCTGAGGAGATCTTAGTGCGCCCTTCCAGCACCTGAAGAGGCTACAAGAAGGCCAGGGAGGGACTGTTCACAAAGACTTGTGGTGATAGGACTAGGGGTAATGGGTAAAAACTGGAAAGGGCACATTTAGACTAGATATAAGGAGGAATTTCTTTATTGTGAGAACAGTGAGACACTGGCATAGGTTGCCCAGGGAAGCTGTGGATGCCTGATCCCTGGAGTGTTCAAGGCCAGGTTGGATGTGCCTTGGGCAGCCTGACCTGGTGGGATGTCCCTGTCCCTGGCAGCGGGGGTGGAACCGGTTGATATTTAAGATCCCTTCCAACCCAAACCACTCTATGACTCTGTGATTCTAAGAGGTTCTCTCCCCTCAGAGGGCGGTGGAGCACGGGAAGAGCCCCCAGCGGAGGAGTCGCGGCACCAAGCCTGACGATGAGAAGCTTTCGGACAAGAAAAGGGGTCAGAGGCAACCGTTTGGTGCGGGACGTCAGCACCTCCGAGCGCCTGCTCGGCGGCTTCAAGGCGGGACCCGCCGCCCCTCTCCCTCCCCATCCCTGCTGGGGCGGGGCCGGGCCCATCGACGGGGGCGCGCGCTCCGCGCTCGGCTCGTCCGGCCTGGCCTCTCGGCTCTGGATTAGCGGGACTGGCGACGTGGGACGGCGGCGGCCCGGCCCGGTCCGGCCCCCGCGCCCGCCGCGCCCCCGCCCCGCGCTCCGGCAGCGCCGCAGGCGCGCGGGCACCGGCCCCCGCGCCGAGACACGCGCCCGCCCGCCCAGGCACGCACGCACGCATAAGGCGGCCCCTCCGCGCGCACGGGCGCGCTCACAAAGGCGCCCTCCCCGCGCGCACACACCCCCCCGCGCGCACACACCCCCGCACGGCAGCAGGCGCTCCGCGCAGGACCGCACCCGCGCGCGCACACCCGCACGGACGGACCATGGCGCTGCGGGCCCGCGCGCTGTACGACTTCAGGTCGGAGAACCCCGGCGAGATCTCGCTGCGGGAGCACGAGGTGCTGAGCCTCTGCAGCGAGCAGGACATCGAGGGCTGGCTGGAGGGCGTCAACAGCCGCGGCGACCGCGGGCTCTTCCCGGCCTCCTACGTGCAGGTGCTGCGCGCCCCGGCCGCCGAGCCGCCGCCGCCCGCCCGCTACGCCAACCTCCCCGCCGGCGGCTTCGAGCCGCCGCCGCCCGTCGAGCCCTGCCCGCTGCCGGCGCCCTTCGCCTACCCGCCCGGCCAGGGCAGCGACGACGACTGGGACGACGACTGGGACGACAGCTCGACCGTGGCCGACGAGCCCGGCGCCCTGGGCGGCTCCTACCCCGACTACGAGGCGGCGGGAGGCGTCGGCGGCGGCCCCGGGCGCTATCGCGTGTCCACCCGGTCCGAGCTGTCGCTGGGCTCCCGCGGCGGCGCCCGCCCGCCCGGCCACCCGCACCCGCCCGGCGGCGGCGGCGCCAAGAGCTCGGCCACCGTCAGCCGCAACCTCAACCGCTTCTCCACCTTCGTCAAGTCCGGCGGGGAAGCCTTCGTGCTGGGCGAGGCGTCGGGCTTCGTGAAGGACGGGGACAAGCTGTGCGTGGTGCTGGGCCCGCGGGGCCCCCAGTGGCAGGAGAACCCCTACCCCTTCCAGTGCTCCATCGAGGACCCCACCAAGCAGACCAAGTTCAAGGGCATGAAGAGCTACATCGCCTACAAGCTGGTGCCCAGCCACACCGGGCAGCAGGTGCACCGCCGCTACAAGCACTTCGACTGGCTCTACGGGCGCCTGGCCGAGAAGTTCCCCGTCATCTCCGTGCCCCACTTGCCGGAGAAGCAGGCCACCGGCCGCTTCGAGGAGGACTTCATCTCCAAACGTCGCAAAGGCCTGGCCTGGTGGATGGACCACATGTGCAGCCACCCCGTGCTGGCTCAGTGCGACGCCTTCCAACACTTCCTCACCTGTCCCAGCACGGATGAGAAGGCCTGGAAACAAGGCAAGCGCAAGGCTGAGAAGGATGAGATGGTGGGTGCCAACTTCTTCCTGACCATCAGCGTCCCCACGGGCCCCGGGGCCAGCCTGGACTTGCAGGAGGTGGAAAGCCAGGTAGACGGCTTCAAAACTTTCACGAAGAAGATGGACGAGAGCGCCCTGCAGCTTAATCACACGGCCAATGAGTTTGCCCGCAAGCAAGTCACCGGTTTCAAGAAGGAGTACCAGAAGGTGGGGCATTCCTTCAAGTGCCTCAGTCAGGCGTTTGAGCTGGACCAGCAGGCCTTTTCGGCTGGCCTCAACCAAGCCATAGCCTTCACTGCAGAAGCCTATGATGCCATCGGGGACCTCTTCGCAGATCAGCCACGGCAGGACCTCGATCCTGTGATGGATTTGTTAGCGCTGTATCAGGGGCATCTGGCCAACTTTCCAGATATCATCCATGTCCAGAAAGGTAAAACCCATAAGTGTTTTCTGAAACGATGACGTTTTATCTATCAGTGATATGCACACAGGTGTAGGGAACAGGGGCTAATTTTTGTTCCGTGCCAGAGGTCTATATGGAGTTCGGAATTTTACTGGCCAGAGGTTGCTGTGTTTGTGCGTCTCTGAAAGAAACCGCCTCTGCCTGGAGGGCTGATACGTTAAAGATTAATGGGGATGTTTACAAACCCTGGGGATCAAGTGATTATGAAAACATTTATTACTCTTTGATGTACATGAGGTATCTGAGATCTGCGATCTAGCAGGTAATAAATATGAAGTAATCTGAAGGCGCAGGTGTTCCTCCAGTTGACCACCTTGTTTGAGGTATGTGTGGTAGTCTGTATGTTTTGCAGTGTCAAAACCGGTCAGATGTTTAAGTCCACTGGGGTTTCTCGGTTCAGCCATTCATTAAATTTCTTTGGTGCCTTCATAAGAATAATGGCCTGCCACAGTGTTCTTAGTTGAGGTTGTTCCTCCTTTGCTCTTCTTGCCCTGAAAAATCTTGCTTACTTGTTAACTTTCATCGTCTTTCTAGCTGAAGCACTGCGGTTGAGGTTCAGATTGCTGTTGGTGTGGCCCTTTGTGATTCATTAGAGAGAAATAAACTCTTGAAAATACAAGAATCATCTGCTATATAACTAGTGACATTTGTTTAGATAAATAGATGTTTGTAGTACTATATATGTGCAGATGATTTCCCTTCTGTGAAATTAATGCTACATTGTGAGAAGATTAGTTCTTCATTTATTCTTTTTGCTGTTATATTCCTTACCTGTAGTTTTCAACTCGAAGACTGGGGGGGCGTGGGAATTGGAGCTGTAAAAAAGATGCTCTGCAGATATGAGTGTAACAGGGACTTGAGAAAAATGCGTAAACTTTATTGTAAATTATTTCAGATACTAATAAGCAGTGTTCTGCATCCTAAGAGTCTGAGCTTGAATTGTCAGTCATGCTGAATTGATGTTCTGTGCACTTAGTTGACATTTCTAGGGGTTTTGCATCTGGAACAGTACCTTGAGTTTGACTATGAAAGAGTTGGTATAAACAGATTACAAAGGCAGGCTTTTGGGAGGTGTACATTATTGCTGGGAAAGTCTGAGGAGGCAGAGTTGGTACAAAGCCCTCAACTTATTTAAGAAAGTAAGGTTTTCATAAAAATGGCACACATTAAAGTTCGATTTCCATCCTATTAAATCTCAAAAATCTTTAGTGGAAACTTAAACCATCCTAATACCATTCTGTAGAGAATAGGGAAGTGCGTAGTGTAACTTCTGAGGAGTTGTTCTGCCAGCTGCTGTGGTGTTGTATTCTGATGACAACTTTTAAGTATTTAAAATTTGCAGAGGAGGGCGGCCTTGGCAATACCTCTTGTTTGGAAGTAGAGATTTTAAAGTGAGTTGTCAGCTAGTAACAGGATTATCAGTAAGCTTCTGGAAAAAAAAACCAAAGCCCAAGAAAGGGAGATACTTTTTTTTTATGAGGTGAGAAAAACCAGCAGATTGTATATAGCATTTAAAGAATACATCCTCAGGCTTTAAGGCTATGTAGAGTCCTTCCCTGCAGTATTTTTGGAGATGAGACTCTGAAGAGTGAATTGGAAATAATAAGATACATGCTTCACTCAACATTGTTCCTTTTATAGTTCTGTTTGAATTTGTGCTTACTGGTTAGGATTACCTTGGTGAAGTGGCAAGGTTCATCTAAATGAGCTTCCACTAAAGCAGCACATGAGCATGGCATATTCAGAGTTGATTTTGGGCCAAAGCACTATCCTGGAGCTGGCTGGAGAAATATATGGCTAGTCTATGTGTGGATGTTGATGATGCAGCACCTCTGGGCTAATGCTGCGTTCAACACAATGTTACTCCTGGTGCGTACTTACCATCAGAAAATGGCATGAGGTTTGAGAGCCTGGTCTCTTGAGTGCCCATGTTCATGATGGAAAGAGGATTAGAACAGGCTTGTGTCTTTGTTCCTGTTACAACACAGGCAAAGGAGGAAGACTGAGAGGAAGATATTTTTGCACCCAGTATATTGCTGGTTTGTTATTCTTAGGGGTTACTTGTAATAAGGTGTAACTTTACAATTGCAGGTTATAAACTTAAGAGGAAAATGTCAACTGTTTGGTGCTCTTGCAACATAACAGCTTTTTTTTTAAAATTTACTATCTGGGATAGTTGCCAGTTTTGAGAATTATTATTGTCTGTATAGACTAAACAAATATCTGTTGGTGTTGATAGATCATCTGAAAAATAGAGTTGACGTGTCTGTCTTCAAGTGTTTTATTTACTAGCGCATACCACCTTTGTGCAGTAAAATGGCCTCAGAGTGCCCTAGGAGTAGTAGAACCGTGCTTACATGGCCATCCCTTTAAAAATATGAACTCTGATATTAGGAGAGTTCTTTCTACACGGTGCAAATATGTTGTCCACTTGTGATAATAACAAAGGCCTTTTCTAGATGCCATTTCTGTGTCCCTAGACCTGAGAAGAGCAGAAAAATAAAGTCAGCTGTGCCCAAACCAAGCCCATACCTGTGGGTAGGATATTCAACTGTGTTGTCCTGTTATGGGTTTGCTCTGCTGCAGAGAACTGCTGCCGAATGTGTTCTGTAAGTGTGTTGTGGTTTTGACTGAGAAGTCTGTACTTCCAGGGTTTTTTAGCCATTTCTGCAACTTCTGCAGGAAGGACAGAGAATCTGTAAGTCAAAGGCAAAAATTTCCATCTGTTCGGGCTTTGTCTTTTCTCCTAGAATTATGAACCAAAGTCTTGTAAGCCCCATTGTTGTTTTATTTGCCTATCAGCAGGAAAATGTGTAAGGCATGGTACTTTTAATTGCTCTGGGGTCCAGATCTTTCTGTCTTCTGCACTGAGGGCATCATATGTGATCTGAAGTGTGCAGAAGGGGATTGTTGCTTTGGTCATTTGTGTGATAAAGGTGAACCAGTGGGAAGTTTTTAGATTTTTCCTTATGTCTTCTTCATCTTGAGCAGCCATTGTTTAAGGAATTTTCTGTGAGGGGAAGTTCCTGCTCCAGAAGAGACAGAACTGAACTTTTCTATCCCAGCTGAGGATCAATTTGTCAGCGCGTCATGAGAAACCTTACCCAGTTTGATGAGCACTGCAGTCCAGGTCTGAAGTTTGGTGAGATTGAGCCCTGCTGTCAAGAACAAGCTATGTTTCCATCTAGAAGTTCTTGTCTTGAGAGTCCCACTTAGGGTGGCACAGAGCATTCACAGCCCCAAGACATACATCTCTGCAAACTTCTTGTTCTTTTATATGTTTTAGTTGGAGAACTATTAGGGAAAAATTGGCCCGTGTAGAGGTAGATGATGACAGAGTGGTCTCTCAAGCATCTAAGCACCCAAATACGTGTGTGAATCTGGCTCTCAAAACTCCCCACAGGTAAATGCTTCTGAAGTGCTTGCATGAAAGTGTTCCTGTCCTATGATTTTTGGATTGGAAGATTCAAATACGTTAGATAGGTATAGGTATTCTCAATTTTCTTTAGCCTCTGGTAAAACCTTTGTAGAAGAGGAGTATTAAGTTTCGTAGGCCCCAAAACTAAGCTACACTTTTGTAGTTTGCTTTTGCAGAACTGGTGTATCTTTCAAGAAATACTAGATTCAGTTGGTTTAATTTTGGGAAGAAAAGCTACCCTCCTGTCTACTTTAGTAATGGGTAATGCCTTATTTTCTGTGGTTTTAAGGTCTACTTGTGGAAATTCCTCAGGCATTCTTGAAAAAACAGTTCCTAAATATTAATTGCTAGAGCCCCGTTCAACTGATGAAATCTTCTAACTTCAGTAGCCTTCAACATAAATGCTTACTGCAGGCCCATGCAAGTTCACATTCAGAGAATTTATGCATATGTAACAATTTGAGATAGCATACCCTAGTACTGTTACTGGTACGTATCTGGCTGTTGTGCTGTACCGTTTGCTTAGTGAGAATAGAGAAGTTATGGATTTGAGGGTTCCTGTCTTTAAAGTTGTGTCTGATGAATCACTATAATTGACCTCTTGTGATTCTTGAAAGTGGAAGACAAACTGACTAACTTGCTGTTTCGTCTCTACTTTCCAGACTTCTCCTTTCTCTTAACACCATAATATTAAAATTATACAAACTTTTAGTTACGATTTTTAAAAAAAGATTTGAGGAAGTCTTCTACATGCTTACTAGGAGGTGGGCAGCAATTCTGTTTCCTCTGCATGCCAGGATTACTTGAAAAAAATTTTTTTTTTTTCCTTGTTGATCACTGTTTGCAAAGAGGAAATGGTCTTATTTACCTGAAGCAAAGTTAATTCCAGACATTGGCTTTGAAGAATGTGCTGTGTGTGTTTCCTTCCCTGTTTTTTCTTTCATCCTTTCACCTCTCTTCTGCACTCAGATACATACACTTTGCATGGGGTTCAACTCAGGTGACAACTGGCTACAAGCTGGGCCTGTAATCCTAGGCAGATGACCCTCACAACAGTAAAGAGAGATGGGTACCTACATTTCATCTGTTTAAGCACTATGATAAGAAAGGATGGATTGCTCTAGGATGACTTGTACTTTTCACAGTTTCAGCCTTCCCACTGCTGCTACAGCAATGATGTAGCATTGTCTGCTTCCTGCTGAAATCACCCAATATTACCTCCTATTATTTGAAAGTAACTTGAAGGAAACTGAGACTCTTATATGGCTAAAATGTGAAAGAATCTTCACATGTAGAAGCTGTATAAAATGATAGCTTCCTTGATGTGTGTAAAATGAAGAATACAACAGTAAACAAGACCAAAATTGAGCAATAGCCTTAATTGAAGATTAAACAGAAAGAGGTAAAGAAAAAGGAAATTTATTCCCTGGTTTACCTAAAAGATGCGTGGATCTTTTTAAAGTATGGGGGTTTTCTGTTCCACAGCCCCCCAAAATCTCTTCCCCCCTTAGCTTTCTGAAGGAGCAAGATTCATACAGTCATGATGTCTTCTCTTTCCTGTTATTTTTTGAAACCCTCTAGCCTCATGACACAGAAATATTTCATAATCAATAAGATCAAGTGTTTTTTTTTTTTAAAAACAGCATTGTCACCTCTTGTTCTCATATGGGTAGTTACTCATCGCAAGCAGTAAGGCCCTTTCTACTGGGAAATCCTTGGTGGACAACTACAGTAGCAGGACAATGTTGATGACGAAGAACTAGGAATTATTTTGTAGAAAGAAGTAACTTTATTTCAACAACTGTAATAATACCTCTTTAGTGCAAAGCTTGTGAAGAATATAGAGGGTGAGAAAAGGTTCACTGGGCTACTTTTGCAGCTGTGAGAACTCCAGGTCTTTCTAGAAGAACTTCCATCCAAACAGGGTTGACAAGAATTGGTAGGCTGAAGATGGGCAGTAGCTCCCAGAGCTCTTCTAAGACTTTGTAAGCACTTTATCAGAAATGACTAAGCTGGGCATTTTTTTTGCAAGTCACCTTTGGAACAAGGACATGTTTCAGCCTTTACAGCATCTTTCCATGACTTCATTGTTAGACTTTGTTTAAACAGTTAAAATGCCAAGTTAATGTGTGCAAGACTGTATAAACTCATCTAGCTGGTACCGTATTTATTTTAAATGGCTTGGTTCAAATAGCACAGAATTTGAATATTCTAGTTAAAAGATGAAATCACATTTGGCTTAGGCCCCAAAACATGAGTTTTATCAGCAGACTAGAGCAAATAAATGGCAAACACTTTCTACACATTCTTGTTTATATTTCATGAAGGCCATGAGGATTTAAGTAAAATTTTTTTTAAATGCAAGGCAAGAGTATATTTGAAATTTTGGAGTGGAATTTCATTAAATGAGTGACAGAATATACATCTTTAAACAAATGCTCGGTTCTTATGAGTAACTTCAGGTTGTTCTTGTAGCAGCGCAGTAAAAACTGTGGCTCAACCTTTCCTTTAGGTACATATACATCACGGGTGGACAGCTTCTGTAATTGTAAGGAACTAAGTGACCCTCTTTATGGCCACTTGCCATTCTTTCTTAACAATGTGGAAAGCAGATTCATGCTATGATTGGGAGTTTACATTAATTTTTTTGTCTTACAGTAAAAAGCAATTCCAATGTTTTTTTCAGACTTACTATTTTGAATCTTTGTACACATGAAGAGCTGTCCTGTCTGTACTGATGAAAGATTCATTTCACCAAATATTATAATAATGACACTACATTTTTAGTTGTCTGGAGTTCTGTGTAAGCCCAAATTCAAAGAGGCAGATCCCTTCCTTTTAAAATGGCAGACATCTCTTCTGCCTTTATAAAACTATAATATTCTTTGTACATTATAGTATGTACTATAATACTAAATTAATTGAATAAAGTTATAGATTTAAATTTTTAAATTGATGTAATATATCAACATATAGCATAGTGCATTTCTATACAATACGAATATAGAATTATATTATTATAATGTTCATGTAGTCTGGTTTTTATTATATAATATATATTTAATTGGTTACATTAACAGTGGTTTACCTTGCATATTTTTGCTCCAACAAAGAGCCAGCCTACTTCTTTTTATCCCCACAGAGATACTGCCACATTCAGATTTCTAAGAGGGTAGTAGGGGGAAATTGGAGTGTTGTCTGCATTTAATTTAGATCTTGGCTGTTTTCATATGAATTTATGTGAAGCTGCCTATACAGTTTGTATTTACTGCTCTTAGGACAGTAATGGAGTTAAGCAGATGATGATGGGCATGCAAACACTATAAATTATTTTTGCATCCCTTCTACCTTTACAGAGAACAACATCCAAAAGCAGCTCTTTTGTGGCTCAATAAAGAAGGGATGTATGAGTCTGTGAAATTTGCTTCTTTTGATAATGGTGCATGGATATTAATATGCAGTGTTATCTGTCTTCTCCTGTCCACACACATTTCACGCATTTTAAGATAATTTGTCTTAAAATTCTGTTTGATGACCTGTTTAGATGTAAACTAGTAAGAAGTACGTAAAATCACTGAAAGGTTTCCTCCTGGTACGTCTGCAAATGGCAGTTGCTTTCATTTTCAAATGTGTCCACCCTGAACAACAGGACTGACTTTCTAATGGGCAAATGTACCATGTTCCAAGTGACCAGCCAAGTTTAAGTTTCACTCCTTTTTGTCTCTACAGCCTGCAGTGTTGGCTGGAGCCATAGCAGAGAAAAGTTCCTTAAATGGCACATGTGAGTGCCAAAAAGTATGGACTGTCTTAGAATAGGGCAGACCTACTGTTTGGCTCTCAGGCTGTGGTGCAATATGTTGTGTGTGTGGTGATGGACAGCAATATACGCAATACAGCTGGATTTTAATATAACAGTATTTGTGATAGGTCCTTTTTCAGGCCTGTAGTCACCTGTAAAATCAGAACTACCCATGCACACAGGTTAAACATGCTTTAGTGCCTGAAATAAGGTCATTTGTTTGCTTAAATCATTGTTTATGTACAGTGCATCTCAAGGCAGATGAGGTTAAAGTCACTGCATGAAAAATTTGGATGGAAAACTTCCATCATTTATTGCCTGGTTTTTACGTGTGGTTACCTAGCACTATGGGTTTTTGGTTTTTTTTGGTTTGTTAATGGACTTATATGGGGCATTAGGTGCAATAAGCTGATAATTCTGTAATGTTTCATATCCTTTGACATCTTGCTGTCACCTCCTCTTATCTACTGTTTCAAGAGCAAACTATGGCTTGTTGGTTACATAGCAACATGGTATAGTGAGGTCCAGCAAAACATTTGTAGTGGAGCTGCTGTGCCCCAAAGCTTATAGATTCTTCTGGGAGAATCTGGAACTGAAATGCAGGTTGCCAGTGTAGTCATTTAAATATTTCACAATAGCATGAGCATCTTGGAGCCTCTGAACATGCACAGATGTGATTATACTCATTGTACGTTTGGGTAGATAAATAGGCCGCGTATGTTCTTCCTCTCTCTGTGTGTGTACACCAACTGGCAGATGTATGCACAGTGAGACTAATCATGTCTTAAATATTGCACTATTTAAAATTAAAAAAGATAATTAGAAATGTCTGGTATCCATTAACCCTGGTTGCTCTTTATAATTGAGCGACATTTGATGCTGTGCATTCTAACATCATTGTTAATTGGTTGTATGTTAATTAAAATAAGGAATATGTTATAGCCAGCAGATTAGATTAGAGTTAGCCAAGTTTCTGAAATCTCTAGCAAAGACTTCTATTTGTGTATGACCTCTGAACTGTGTAGATTAGGAGGTGATTTATTTTGAACTGAAGAATGCATCTCTGGATGACAGTTTTGATAAGCTTTGAAACAGGGTAACTGGAAGAACAAATAATTATGTCTGACATTAATAATCCTGTAGTCAGTCAATGTTAACCTGGTTGTTAGCAGAGTACAATAATTTATGAGCCTAGATTTACTGGATAGTATTATTTTATTCTGTGGTTATCTGAGCAGTGGGCAATGAAATAATAAAAAATATACCTCACATTTTTTAACTATTGTTACGTTGCAGATTCTAAAAGCGCTATAACCATTTTCACGCATCTGTAAAAAGAAAGCCCTGTAGTACTAAAGTATTGGCAGTTTGATATGTTTTATTTTTATATTTCTAAACTTCATTATGGAAAATTGAACATTGTTAAAGTACTTTTGCAACCTGAAGGAAAAGAATATAATCGTTGAATTAGAAAGAATTGTTTTGAAAACTTGGTTGTGTTGGCACTTTCAGAAAGAACAAATGACCTCAGCATTTTGCTTTGATGTTGTAGAGCACTTCCTTTTTTCTGTTTAAAACTGTAAAACCAGACTTTAAAGTAGCAAGTTGTTCCTACATTAATTCCTGTAATGGTACTTTTTCCCTGTGACATTTCTTTTATACAGTTCAGTTTCTGCTGGAGAAGTTGTCTGGTTTTAATTTCAGGCAAATTCCTATTATGCGGTTTTCTGTCATAAATCTTGCCAGAAAATGTAAAGAATTTGCAGAATTTTAATGTAGGCTTCTTTTGTTAATCTGTGCTCGGAGCATTCTTAAGCAAATAATCTATTAATGTAGTGAAATCTCTCATCTGCTACCCAAAATTTCAACGTTAGAATTGAGAGAGGGAAGTTTGGGCCTTTTTTTTTCAGAGCAGGGTTTCATGTTATGTGTAATCTCCTGTGGTGCTTCTGCAACCTCCCTTGAATTGGAGCTAATGATTGTGTAGCCCTGGGCTGAGCTGGATCACATCCTAAACCGTGAATAAAACTAAGGCACCATCTCCCTCCCTCCCAGGTGAAATGCAGTCTTTCTTTGGATAAGTTATTTGAGTCAGCCTGTGTAAGTGTCTTTGTGAGATCTGGTATAAGTGGGATGGCCATGTAGACAGGCTTGTTTTGACAGCAGCCTACTGGATTAGAGGTAATGTTTCCTCCACAGCTGTTTATTTCAGAAGGAGAGTAAATAAAAACTATGCTAGGTGCACTGGGTAGGGGGGTGGGTTACCCAGGGTTTGCTTTTTCAGATCTTTAGGCAAAGAGTTATCTTTAAGTGATCTCATTGTTAGGTAAGGAAAACTTACTTTGAGTTACATTTTCTGCTTTTGTATCCATTAATGAAAGCAACACGATGAATCTATTGTAGTCTTTATGGGCTGAGCCCCAAAACATTTGCCTTCTGGTGACATTGCTGTCTGCAACTTGGACTTGCATCAAGTACACTACATATGAAGGATGAAGGTAACACTGGCTGCTCGTAGGCTGATCATTCCATGGAATTGGAGAGCTTGGAGACACATCTTCGTCACTATGGGTTTATGTGTGTATACACATGCTTACAGTGTGGAGGGAGATCAAGTAGAATTTACACTATGAATTCATACCCAGCCTTAGCTGACTTTTCATATGATCTCAAAGCATTTCTTAGTGTAATAAAACTACAGGTGATGTGAAAATATATTGCTTAACCCAAAGGTGAGTGCTCTCAGGTCAGGAATTCTTTTATTTATTTAATTTGACTTAATTAATTTGACTCTTTGCAACCTCATGTTTGCATTGGCAGCTTATGGACTCAATACACTTCTTTTTTCCTGATAACTCATCGGCATCCATTTCAGTTGCTGTTTGTATTGTGTGTTTTGCAGCCTGGCAGTGTTTTATTTTAGCAGGAATTTTACATTTTCTTGTCTTCTTGGCTGCTAGCACATTGCTATAAATGTCCTTTGTTAAATATGCTTATATCATATAGTGTTGTCTAATCTCATACTTCAAAACAAGTACTGAAACCTGCGAGTTTCTCTTAAACCTTTAGCAGCATGCAGTGATGCACACTGTCTGCTTAGCATCAGGCTTTAAGCAATGAAAAACTGCTTCTCCCCACCTCTAAGAATTACAGAAATAGATTGTAGCAGAGCTTTTTGCAGTGTCCTTGATCCAGGCTGTCTTCAGTGTCTAAAAGCTAGTCCTGGTCACCCAAATGTTATCTCCTGACAGGTCTTATTGGACCAGAAGTTTTAAATGCATGGACAAGATTTTACAGAATCTGTAGAGCTGGAGTTGAATAAAAACCAAACTCAAAAATACAAAAAAACCCCGAAGAAACCCCAGAATTTATTTCTGTGCATTCCATCCCTCTGGGAACAATGCACTGGTGTATATTTATCCTGTACACGTATCCTGTATGTTTATCCAGGTTACCTTGAGCCTTCATATTAATGAATTAGGAGGTGGTTCCTTTTGTTTCTTTTCCTTGAAGCGTGTGTTAGCCTTTTCTAGGACTGACATAATTTTGCTTTTGTTTCTTAAATATGTCTTGCTTTTTTGGATTGACTAAACTAATAGTACAGGTTCACATAATTAAATTCAGAAACCAGGAGATATTTCTGCAGGTAACCCTAGATCTGAAGGAGCTTGCTTAGCCTCAACAGCCTTTGAGAGCAGCAGTGGGAACTGGGAAATGCTGGTTTAGGGGCTGAGGGTGATGGGTAGATGAGTGAGGATGGAAGAGGGGATGGTATCATGATGTACAGCCTAAGGTAAGATGGGCTAGGAGCTGTAGGCTGGGAAATACTAGAGGTTCCCGTGGGACCTGTCCCCAGCTTATGCATCTGTGAACAAAACCCTTGTTTTCAAACAGGGGTGTAGGTGAAGGGCTGCTCCATTCCTCTCTCACCTAGTCCTCCTTTCCCGTTTTGCCATCAGAAATCTTCATGGTTTGTTGCACCTTTGACATCTGCTACAGTTTTGCTCATGTAGATTTAAATACTAAGGCTGTAGGCTACAGAGAAGCATTTGTGATGAAGTGTGTTATATTATTGTTACCAATGCTGCTTGTATGACCATGCAAAATAACATTTTTTTTTCTAATATTTACTAAACTAACTCTTGTAAACTTCAGTAGATGCGGAACAAGCTAAAAATTACATTTTAGAACGAATAATTGTTTGGTTCTTAAAGTGAAGCACGTGGGCTTAACTTCTGTGTTTTTGAGAAAGGTCTGTTGTCCTAAAAACAAGCTAAAATTTTCTCTCTGTTAAGGTATTTTAGATTGTTTCACTAATAATTAAACACTTCATTACAGGCACTTCAAAAGAACAAGCATGTTTGTACTTAAGCAGATCTATGTGTTCTTGTCATGCATTGCTGACCTCTAGGAGTAGTCTGCCTAGGTTTTAAAGAACCTTCCACTCTACAACCAGTATGAATCCATATGCATTAGGAGAGCAGTATAAATGGGTGTGGGTTTTCCCCTCCAATTCCATTCCCTAGCTATAAGTATTTACTTTTTTTTTTTTTTAACTGGCAAAACCCACATAGTATGTCTAGTCTAGAGGGGTTTAGGTTTAATGATTGTTAATCTATGGGTTTTATTGTTGTAAAATAATTTGAAGATTATACATGCTGCAGAACTTACTTATGCTTCTTGGTTGCTGATGCTGTAAATTTCAGTATTTTTCTTCCAGTTTGGTCATTCTAGAAATAACAGCTAAAGCTGTTCCCACATCACAGCTGAAGAGTTGTCATGTTTATTTACCCAGCTCCATCTGGCTTCCAGTAAGTCCCAAATTTCAATTTTTCACAGCCATGCACGAATTCCTGCCATGCCCACAGAGCACAGAGAAAATGTCTGCTAAGCTTCGTTTTGTTTGTTGAAAGAAGCATCTCTTTTGCAAAAAAAAGGGGATTAAATGTTTTTCAGATCATGCCCTACCATGCAGATTCCTCACTCCTGAGAGGAGAAAAATAGAGATCTTCTGGCATGGTCCTATTGCTGGCACCACTGCATGTGGAAAGGCTTTTCGTTTGTGTTTGTTTGGGCCAGGCTGGAGATGATGAGATCAATCAGCTGTAGCAGCTGTTGTCAAGCTTTTAGCCACCATTACTGGGGAGCAAGAAGATGTGGAGTTAGGCAGCACCTGGGGAGAGCCGCTGCCTTTGGCCTCCAGGCAGCTCTTTGGCTCACTAGGTTCAGAGTGTGTCCTCTGCCACTCAAATACCAGCATCCTTAGCCACACAGGCTGCCATGTATACATACCTTGTTACTGACCTCATAGTCACAGTTTAAAAAAGTAAAGGAATGTCTTTGTTATGCTCTTTCAGCAAGTACCTCACACTAGAGGGAAATTTCTTGTGCTCCCGACTTAGAGCTCATACCAGGGCTACAAAAAGGAGATGCCACATATAGCACAGCCTCAGTGCAAGTTAACCAGAAAAAAATGTGATTTAAGTAGTGAAGTACTGATAACTAGTGTAGTAATTAAAAACAGTCGCTATAGCTTCCAACAAATTGTTCTTGGAAGCTGAAAGGAGAAAATTCACTCATATTTCTCTTAGTTTAATAATTCCAGATTTTATTTATGATGCAAGACACAGCCTGTAATTCATTTTAAAAATGGAATAAACTTTTTCCTCAAGTCTGCCAAATCATCTGTTACTTTAACTTGTACCTAGTAAGAGAATACCTTGGCCTTCCTGCATTCTACATGACTGCCTGTTAGGGGGTAGGAAGTGAGCAGGGAATGAGCTGCAGCAGCCAGGGGAACATGAGAAGCACATGGAGGAGATACAGCAAGGAGCAGCCACACTTCCCAGTTGCTTCCCACCCGCTGTATGTGTAGCAAACCTGGGCATATTCATGCACAAGATTATGCTCCTGATCTGAATTGCAAGGATATAAAGTGTGCTGATGGGAGGCACATTTGAAATAGTGTATTAAACAGGCATGGGAAAGGAAGGAAAGGACAGAAGATAGTATTACTGCTGATGAACTGCATTTTTTACTGTATAATGATGCCTCCTATGTGTGAATTCAGAATGAGGAGGAGATAAACCTGGTTCCCCAGCAGACAGAGTAGAAGTTGTCCCCCTGGAATATACAGGGAGAATGGTTTCTCAGTTAGCTTGTTGACTGGTGTCACTGTAGGGAATACGGGAAAGCATTTCTTTAAGGCAAAGTAAAGGAAGTCCTGTCAGTGAACTATAGTAGTGCATATGGTAAGAAGTGTAGTCTGAAAGGGAAGAAACTTAAGACATTGAGGTTGAAGGATCTAGTTGCTTAAGCGTGGTCATATTGAATATGAAAAATGTCCTGTCACTAATGTCTTGTGAGAAGATAAAAGCTGTATTGGTCTGGTTGATTCTAGTTATATGAATAAAATGTATGTAATATTTAAGGCAAAGAAGTTGTTCTATAGGAAATTGAGTCCAAGGAAATGAATGTCTTAAGACATATCTTGGGACGCTGTCACTATATAAGAGTATTTTGGGTTGGTCTGTTTTGTGGGATATTTCATTTTTGTAGGATGTTTCTGCTTTAATTAGCTATTTGGGGAAGGACTGTCTTGCTCTTTATTATGAGACTGCACTAGGTCTGCCTGGATGTCTGCATCTTTGAAATAAACCTTGATTCTCTACTAGTCAGGAATTAATTTTGCGGTATCTGCAGCATGGAGGTAGAATGGTGTTTCAGTAAAATTCTGTGTAATTGCCTCTCCTTTTGATGTTTCACAAAGTCCAGTTTTTTACAGAGGTTACTTTTCTGGTGTTTTTGTAGGCTTACATTGGTCTGACTGGTTTTCTAGTGCTTAGATTTTTTCCCACTAGTGGTTTTCCACTAGTTGTATACTTTTCAATTATTTCGGAAGAACACTATCTGATTTATAAGATTGTGAAGTAGATACGGTTTGCTAACTTTTGCAAGCTAGAGCCTTGAAAAGTGGGGTTTTTAAAACAAGATTAGCAGTTCTGTGATTTTTTTTGTAGAACAAAAAAACTTTTATTTTATTCCTTTTTATTTGTATATGTATGCATACATGTAAATGGATTTAGAATGAACTTTGCACAATTCTTTGTTGTTATTAAATCAGTTGTTAAAGTACAGTAGTCAAGTCTGCATTATCCTCATAGTTAAACTGTTTTCTTTTGTTTTTCACACAGGAGCCCTTACCAAAGTAAAGGAGAGTAAGCGGCATGTGGAAGAGGGGAAGATGGAGCTCCAGAAAGCTGAGGGCATTCAAGAACGCTGTAACATTATTTCTTTTGCGACCCTAGCAGAAATAAATCATTTCCACAAAATCCGTGTGAGGGACTTCAAATCACAAATGCAGCATTTCTTGCAACAGCAAATAATCTTTTTTCAGAAAGTGACACAAAAGCTAGAAGAAGCTCTTCATAAATATGATAGTGTTTAACCTCTGAACTTTGATTTGTGTGTGTCCCTCAGCATGAACATGACCCAGGCAGCAGAGCAAATGCTGCTGCTGCTGAAGAACTTTTGCAAGTGGTAGAGGGTGGTACAAGGATGATTTTGTGTTCACCTGGAACCTGGGTTTTATTCCAATTATGTAGAAAGGAAACAGTATAGGGCTATGTAGTAGAAACAGTACCACGCATTGTAACTAAGTTATACTGTGTATGCCTACACTACCATTGTAACTTTTTTTAAATACTGAGTATACTATTTGCCTTATTGCTTTTTGAAGTATAGTATTTTAGTGCATACTTTGTAGACCTCAAAACCCTTTGGGTCTTTAAGGAAGCTGGCTAGATAAAAGCCTGCTTCAGATGCCTTTTTACTTTCCTAGATTTGGATTTCCTAAATTCAAATGATTCTCTGTTTACAGACTCCTACTAGAGCAGCTATGTGATTCTGTGCCTTTAGACTCTATTTTTCCTTCTCTAGTAAGTCACATTTTTATGATTGAATGAATGAAGGATTGATGCCTCTGACAGGAACTGGTTGTGAAACCTCACACTGACTCGAAAAAAATCAGCTGCCATCCAGTTTGCACAGCAAGTACTGTCTTGCAACAAATGTTGGCTCGAAAAGGAGAACTTAGATCTATTCACATTTTCCCTGGAAATGGAGACTACTTGTTACATGTACTACGATGTTAAGCACAAATACAAAAATACACCACTTACTTCCCTTTCCAAAATGAATGATATAGTAAAGGTTGCTTTTTTTTTAGCACACAGCATTACTGTGAGTGGATATTTGAAGAGCTAGCTTAATAAAAATTATATATATCAAGGGGATATGAATGCAAACTATGTGGCTGGAACATTTTTTTTACTTTTTAAATGATCTGGTCATTGTTAATTGCTGATTCAGTTTAACTTCAAACTTGCATCTACATTGCCAGTTGTCTGAGTTGATACTCCACTGTGATTCATTAGTTTACTAAGTTGAGAATTCTTGGGGATGTTCAGTAATATAAATGATTTTAAATAAGTCTTGTCTGAACTGACTTGGAAAATAAGTGGCATTTTTATGTTTGTAACACTCAACAATTAACAAATGTCTTAATTTTTTGTATATATATTTTTGACAAGCAAGGTGCATTTATATATATGTAAACACTATCTTTAAAGAGTTTTCTGGCTTGTTTCCCTTAATTAAGTCTGAAGTCTGTGTTCCTACCTATGGTTTCCTTCTTGTAGGTCAGTATGAAAAAGGGTTTTCATTTATCCTGTCTTTTTTTCTCCTAAACAAAAATAACAAAACCTCCCAAGGAAGCAAGATGTTTACTTCTTGTTTTTAATTAAATTAATCAAAGACAGCTTAAACAAATGAAAGCCTGGAAAAGGAAGTTAAGCAATACTTATATTTAAGTAGAAATAATTTCAAACCTATGCAGCAGAAATGTGCAGTTCTTTAAGTCGTGTGAGTTTCTGTAGCATAATACCACGCCTCTGTTTTAGAGGAGTAAATGTAAGAATGTACTTTTTTGTTTTCACATGCTTGAAGATGGCTGTTTTCCCCAAATTTTGTTTGTCCATGCTTCTAGAACATGCCCAAAGAAGTAAAATACAGAATAAAGAGGAAAAAACACTATTTGTAAAAGAAAGGACAATCAGTGAGAAAAAGACTCTTTCCAGGCTCTTAGAAGAGTGCTGCAGGTAACAAGGTTGACCATAAAATGAGGACCATTGTCATGGGGCTGACTTACTCTTTGCCTTTCTCATGGCATCTCATTCTGCATTCAAAACTTATTGCTTCCTTTAACAACTCTTCCCAGCAGTACTCCACCTTCCCATATGTTGTTTAATTATGTGAAATAGTAATGAGCTAGGTTTGAGCTGAGTTCCATGGCTTATGTTTGCTTAAGCCAGATACTGCTTTATTAAATGTCTTTGCAGTAATTAGATCAGGCTACAAGCAAATTAATTCTACATGGAGGTATTAAGACCTGTTCAGAAATTGATCTTGGTCTGGTTGAAGTATTTTAGGAGAATAGTATTAATGACATGTACATGTCCAGGAGGAAATTAAGCTGTGATATGTATACATACAATATTATCAGACAGGTACAGTTTTCCCAAATAAACTGTCATGGCCTTCACTTTACTCTCTGATTTGTGAATTTTTGGGGTGCAATAAGGTGGGGGTGCTAATTGGTTAAACTCTATGTACCAAAAAAAATTTAACTAGAATCCTGGGTCTGAATTGCTGCAGAGTTCAGAAAGATTCAAATCCACAATAGTATAAGCATCTTCCTTTTTTTCTCACTTGGTATAGAACTGGAGTTAAACTGATGTAGGGATGCTAAATTCCATAATGCTTAGTGTATTATGCAAGAACTACAGTTCTAATTTCATTTGGAATGAGTATAACATCAATCCCATAACTGATGGACTTCTGGATGGTATGGTAATGGTATGGTATGGTCTGAAATCCAGTTGTACTCTGCAGTGAAGTGAATATACTCTGGGGACTTTGGAGGCATGTAAAGAAATCTAAAATAATCCTTTAAATACATAAAGATGGAGGAGAGCAAAGTAGCTCTACAGTGTAATGTTAAATGCCTTTGTTTCACATCATGTAAGTTGTTTTTGATGCATCACAATTTTTGCATTGACAAGTAGTAAGTATCTGGTGTACTTGGAAGTTAGCGAAGCTGCAAGGAGATCCACTGGGGTATTGGTTTCTGTTAAAGTTCTGAATCTAGTGAAGACTCTGGAATGAGCCCTTCAGGGCAATATATCTAGTTACAATCACCAGCAAGTGGACTGTGAATTATTTTTCTGTGAAGATTGTAGGGTTTCTATTTAGAATGTAACAGCATGCCAAAATGGTTAGATCAGTTGGTTTCCTAGTCCTTTTGATATCTGGTACTTCCTGAGTAGACAGTGGCCTCTGTTTATGAATTGTGCATGTTTTCTAGATTCTCTTTACCAGTTTAATGGTCCAGTGGCATGGTACGCTTGATTTAGAAGTGTTCTGAAGTACAGCTTAGAGCAATGTGGCAATGGAGCATTTGAGACAAGTGCCAGCAGAATCTGGAAAAAAAATAAAAAATATCCAAAATGGAAGAACATGTAGCATATAAAATTGATATATTTTTAGAAAATGTTAACCACCTGCTTACACTGAAAATGCCTGAATTATTTAATGAATAATGGTAAAATTTTCGGTGAATTACAAGACCTTGCATGCAATACCTTATTATTTGGCCAGCCCTTTACTATTCCTTCTAACACCTTTCAGACTGGTTGTCTGCTCCAGCCTGAATTCTTCTGAGAAATTTGAAGTAAAAGTTGTTCAGCAGTTTCTCAGAAGATAATAAAATTAAAAAGGCAGTAGGAAATTTCAGAATTTAAATTGCTTGTGCAAGTAGTGTTATCAAGACATGATACACAGTGTCATAACTTGGTTTTCCACCACTTCCCTACCTGATTAAGTGCCCAGGATATAGAGCAGTCTCCTAGTCAATAAAGGTCTTTCAGGAATGGTGTTATTTGTATAATCCTTACTCCACCTGCAGCATCAGTTGTGCTCTGCACAGTGGGAAATAAGAGCAGTGTGAAGATTAAGGGTCTCCCTCATCCTGCAGAGGGGTACTTAGAGAACTCTATACCTGCCTGTACTTAGGTTTTTCTGTGCAATATAAGCCACATGGAATAAATAATTTATATGAAGATTATGCTCTTAATTTTGTGTAGGCTTTAGCTTAAATCTAGGACTTAATCTGAAAAACGAACTGAGCATTCCCATTTTTTGCTGAAGGTTGCAGACTTTCTCCTTTGAATCAAGAAAATGCTATAAAATGCAAAGTTTCCTGAAAAAACCCTAAAAAAATAAAAAATCAGGAATTAATTTATTTAACTTTAAGTAGGCCACAACAACTTAGAGGACAGTTGTAATTAATCAGCTGCAAAAGTTCATTTTGCTGGAATGTTGTGAATATAAAAACCTTGAAATAAATAGTTTACAGGTACGGTTTTATTGGGGTTTAAAAAAGAAACCTCTTACTCTCCTAAGGAAATTAATGCTTCGTCTTCAGAATGAGCTGTGAGTATTATTTAGGAAATAAGGTATGGGGCCATTTGTGGAGCAGTGAGGTAAGATAAACCTCTAGAGGAAGCTCAGTCGAGTACTGTTCATTCAGTGAATTGAACGAGAGAAAGTGTTCCCAGAAAAATCAAACATGATTGTGTCATTGGAGCACATTTTTAATGTATATTCACAGAGAACCTGGGTTAGCCACATGGATTACCTTACTTCTGGCATTTCCTAAGTTTTGAGATGCTGCTGTTGCAATTTCCTTAATTTCTCAGTGTAACATAGTGCAATGTTGTACCTGGTATACATAGAAACATGAATTGTGTAATATAAACAAGTAATGTAACTTCAGCATACTTCAGACTTATACAGTTCGCAGCAGAGCTTAGGCACACATTGAGTTAATTTTGATACATGTGACTTCTAGATACAGTAAAACTCTTAATTATAGAAAGTTAAAAGCCATCTCCCATACCAGCTGTCTGAGAGACTTGCTGCTCAGCACCTCTATTTAAAACTAAGCACTTGATTTGATTCCTCTGTGAAATCAAGGGGAACATTTTTTTTTTTTTGCCTGACTCCACTGGGAAGAATATCAGGTTCTGCAAGTTGAAGTCACATCCTTCCATCAATCCAGTAGCATTCAGTTGAGAGTGTTCCCCTCCTTTCCTGATTTGCAATTGAATCTAAGCTAGAGACTTTTTCCTGTAATTTTAACAAAAATCCTCTCCTGCTGTTTTAGGGAATATGACATTATAATTGGAAATAAAGAATCAGAAGGAATATGTGGGGGTTTTAGTCTTTTTAGTTCTAAAAGTAATTTCCAAGGAACATGAAAACATTCTGTGAGAAGATAAAATCAGGAATTTTCAGCTCTTTTTCTCTTTTGATCTGTATAATTGACACAGCTAAGTCTTTATTGACAAAATAATGCTGTACATGAGAAACATAATGTAAATACACAAAAAAAATTTCAAAGAGCTAGTCAGGCAATATTAAGTTTTATTTGTAGAGAATTAGGGCAACTGTATTTGTTCACAGTTGGTACTGATACACCCCATGCTATTTTTTAAGACTTTTCTTTTGGGAAAAAGAAAAAAAAGCAAGACTAATTTCTTTCCTTGAAAATAAAAAAAATCATATAAATGCATCCCCCCTGTCCATTTTTAATCACTAGGTCTCAGGTAAGTGTCTCTGACCTTGAGCACTACTCAGCTGGCTCACTGTGTTTCAGAAGGACACCACCCCAATGCTTCTTCTGGTGACAAGGAGGAAGAACCCTAAGTGCCAGTTTCAGTTTCTCAGGCAGTTTCTGACCTAGTTGCAAACACACAAGCAGTGTTACAACACATCACTTGATGTAAGAAGTAAGAAATGTCAAAGTCTTCTACTTCAATCCTTGCAGGGTTTGGTGGCATTCATTTTACTTTGCTTAAAGGAAGGTTGCAGGCAGGAGGAACTATCCTAACTGTTAAATCAAAGAAATAGAGGACTATGACAGTGATGCAATCGCTGTGTGAAATTTGTGCCAGTTTTTGTCTGTCATCTGTTGGAATCACTTCATATAATTGTAAGAAAAATAAGGAAGGGTTTTCAGAGCTCAGTGAATGTCGTGATTCCAAGCAAACAAGGTCATGATCTGTAAAATAAGTTGTATTGGAGGGTTGTATACAACCCTCCCCTGCTGTTGGAGGGTTGTAGCAGTTCAGTGTTGTGCTCATGTGTATCTACAATATAGAAACATAGTCTATCCACTAGATTGATGCATGCAAAGCTGCACGTGCTAATGAAGGATTGCTAGAGAGTAAGGGAAGTCTGTCTATTCAAGCTCAGTTACCTTCTTCAGCACTTTTAATTTCAAAAATTTAGCATATGTGTTTTCTTTTTATCCCTTTCCCCTTCCCACTGTCTCCTTGGGACTCGCCTGTGAATAAACACAGGCAGATGCTCTTAGATAGCTCAAGCTGTTCCATAAGTAATATGCTGTGTGCTGAAAGGCAGCTGGATCACCTGCTTACCATAATCATATGGTAAACAAAGTGTTAGGGTGTCTTTAAGTTGAATTTTTAGTGCAAGAAAGTCAGATGGAAAACTGAAGTAGTGATGATACACTTTAAACCCTGAATAAAAATGTGGCTGATGCATCAACCTGCAGAGGCGAGCAGCTGGAGTTGTTGTCCCATTCTGCTTGTATTTTCCTCCAGGTGGTCACAAGCAATGACATTTCATCCTTACAGAGTCTCAAATAGGTAATTTTCGAGGCTTAGCTGTCCATACATCTGCAGCACACACAGTGATGAAGAAACATGCAGTAGTTCAAGAACTGATTGCTCACACTTTGAACAGGAAATGTTAAGGAACGTGTTTAGCCAAGAGAGTTGAGCAATATGCATCCCTATGCCTGGGTGTGGGGAGGAAAAAAAAAAATTAATTGCATACAGTACTAACCAGATAAAGGGCAGACCATGCACCTTGGAGTGTTGCTCAATGTACCAATGTGGTTAGAAAAGACTGGAACTTGTCAAGGCAGGAGGACCGGAAGGAAGGAGGAAGCAATTGTCTATTTCCTTGCAGTCCAAGCACAGACTGGGGACCTAAGTGCTGACAGCCAGAGAGGGAGTAGTAGAATCATAGGACCATAGAATCATAGAATAACCAGGTTGGAAGAGACCCACTGGATCATCAAGTCCGACCATTCTAATCAAACACTAAGCCATGCCCCTTAGCACCTAGACCACCTGTGCCTTGAACACCTCCAGGGAAGGTGACTCAACCACCTCCCAGAGCAGCCTGTTCCAGTGACCAATGGCCCTTTCTGTGAAAATTTTTTTTCCTAATGTCCAGCCTGAACCTCCCCTGGTGGAGCTTGAGGCCTTTCTCTCTTGTCCTGTCCCCTGTCACTTGGAAGAAGAGGCTAGCTCCCTCCTCTCTACAACCTCCTTTCAGGTAGTTATAGAGAGCAATGAGGCCTCCCTTTGGATCATTCTCAGATCATGAGTGCCCATCCACAAGATAAAGTATTGCACAGAAGGCAGTTGTGAATGCTTTGCCTTTAGCCTTCATTATTGCTTGGTGTCAAATACAGGAGCAGCCTATATACTCCTTATAGTTTCTAGCCTTAAGCAGTTTTCTACTTGGACAGTCTGGAAATTTGTCCGAATTAGACCTAAAGTAAATTAACTAAACCATGGTAAAGCTTTGTGTACTTGTATTCATTCGGAATTGATCTTATTTCTGTTTAGTTTAATTTGCCCAACAATGAATTTAAGCAAATAAAATTATGTTTACTTTAATTCTGAGCAAGAATGTGCAAGGGAGTTATGCAGCTCTAGTAACCTAAAGTCCTATAGCTAGTTGACATGAAAACTAGTCTGAAAATTCCCGCATTGAAGAGCCCCCTAATAGTTTGCTGTGTATTCCATATTCATACAAAATCTGAACACCTTTTCTGACTAAACTGTGACTGCAGGCCAGTATTGGTATAATTCAAATGGAAGTCCAACAAGAGAGGTAGCTGCATCTCTACAGGGATCCCCAAACCAGAAAAGGCAAAGGGATTAAAAAATGTAGCTATAGCTCAGTACATGTTCTTCAGGCGTTTATAGACCTTGGCACTGCTGTGAATGCACTACTTCACATGTAAGGCATGACATGGGTTCTGCCATTCCCACAAACATGCCATAATTCTGCTAACAACCCTCCACTGAACTCCATTCCCACTGAGCTGTCACCATCCCCACTGCCTGAAGATGGAACAAACCTAACAAAGAAAAAACAGCAAAAATGGAATTAAGCTGGCATGTAGGGTCTGTGGTCTGTAGCAACTAGTAAAGTGAGCGATGTGTTTGTGAGTAGGGGTGACTAAATTTTTCTTTATTGTTAGAGCATCAGGTATGTTCTGTCTGGAACAATTAAATTTCTCTATAGATTTGCCGTATGTGTACTTTTTCTACATTCACTTTTTACTCAGTTTTGGCAGACTATCTTCTTAGAGCTTGCATTAAACATTTATGAAATCTTTTGTCAAGATTTTACCTGTCAAACACTTCTCTTGTCTCTTGTGAACTGTCACTGAGATATTGTTTCAGTGGTGTATCTGAACTCTTTCTTGGCTTATTTTTAATTCCAGCTGAAAGGTCTTCATTTTGAAAGTAGTCTGACAACAAAGAGAACATATTCTCTATCAGAAACAGGGTACATAACCTGGTTATTTTTTTTTCCATATCTGAAGGTTGTAATGAACACCAAGGAGCCCAAAGCAGAGGTGCATCCCACATTGCAGTGAAACCAATACACAGGTGGCTGCTGTACACTGCTGAACAGGGATTTTCAGGACCACATTAAAGGAGTCACTTTGGTACCTAATTCCTAAATTGTGTACTTAAAATACCTTCATCATCCACTGCTCCATCCTGAAAGCACCTAATTCCTTAATCAGCTACCCTTTCAGGTTTAAATTCTTGGAGCTGTTTTAGGTGGACTTCACACCTCCCTGAGGTTGCTCAAGTCGTTGTAGAGTCAAGCAGTTCACTGCTTAATGTGCCTATAAAGCTCGTCAGTGCAGATTAGGTGTTTGCCTGAGTTTCTTAGAGTTGTGATGGGTGTGCCATCTGAAGGAAAATAAGATCTAGATTAAAGACTGCTTGAGTACCTGCAAAGTGAATTCTGGCACACCTTTTTTAGCATCTGGTCCCTGAGTGCAGTGCCCAGAAACTGAAACTCTAACGTGGATTCAATTTGCTGTGACTGACCTTGCAAGCTTTCCACTGGGAGGATAATTCATGGCTTCGGAGGGATGAGTCTGAAGAGGCATGTGCCAAAGGGTGAGATCTGAGACCTATCAGCTGAGCCTAGGGTTTCTGCCTGGGAAATTGGAAATATGAATTGCATTTGTACTTGTGCTCAACTAGAAACGCTAGTTATTTGTTTTACTTTAAACTGGCTTTGACTTGAAGACAGAAATAACCTGAAAAAGGTGGCAAGACTTCTTTCTTCTCAGGAAGTGACCTAATCAACAGGGAGAACATGAACGATAACACATCACGGTATATAAGCTGTGCAGACCCGGGGAAGCCCTTCCAGCTTCATGTATCTCAGGTGGATTTAAAGATGCTCTAGGAAGATAGAAAATTCAAATGCACTGTTTGTCTGTTTGGTCACTGATGCTAGGAAGAACAAGTGGAAGGCATGCAGCAGAACATAAAGTACTTTTCTCTGTAGTTTTTTTTTCTGCTGCCACCACTCATTGGGGTGGAATAGAGGTTCATAGACTGAACAAAAGTTTAGGACATTGGATAGTTTACTGGCTAGCAGGTCACAATCATTAGCAAAAGAGTCTGGATTAGTGTAAAATACAGACTGCAAGAACAATCTGATGTGTATTTTTTATGATGGGAGAAGGTTAATCATCAGCATATTTTGAAATGGACTCTATCCCTGTGCCAGTGATTGGTGATCCAGGTGTCTCTGAGCAACTTGCTGTGCGTGGTTTCTGAAAAAGTTCCATTGTCTTCTCAGCAGCTGGTAACATCTCTGGTTTAAGTCTGGAAGAAAACAAATCATAGGGAGACATATACTCAGCTCTTGAGCACATTTATTTAGCAAAGTGTGTCATGGCAGTGGCATCGTTCACTAAAATGAAAATATCCAGTTCATGTTGACAGCAGGATTTGCCAGCTATGGTTTGTTGGATATTTATTGCCCATGTGACCAGTAGGTAGCAGATGCCTATGTTTTTATTAGTGACAATTCCCTGAAAAGAGACAAAAGGTCTTAAATGGGATGATAATGTGTGACGTCTCCTCACTCAGGTGGTAATTTCTTGTCTCAAGTAGGATTTTACACATCAGGCAACATGTAAGTAGGTCTGTGCCCTTATTCAGTACTGAAATTTTTAGGTAATTTTATTTTTCTTCTCTGCTAATTGGTTTGTGACTGGCAGACTTTGAAGTCGTGTGTTTTTCTCTTATCATACAAGCTGGAAAAGAGCCCAGAGCGTATTAGCTCATCAGCTAGTCATTTGTACCTGCTGCTCACTGTCTGCTGCTGCTAAATATATGCTAATGATGCTATCTGAATCTTGAGAAGATTGAGAAGAATTTATAAATTGTGCTTATGCCAGGAAAATGAATGCTACTCACAAAGATGACAAAGAAAGCAGCTCAGTAATAAAATATATTTTCTTTCTTGAATTCATTTTTTGTAGCATGTCGTTGTATGGCAACTATAGCATTTGAGAAAACTTTCAAAGCCTTCAGAAAAGGAATGAAGAGACCATAGAATGTATTATTTTAATAGACTTGTTTAATTGCATACAATTTTGTTATAATGTGGGGTTTTTAGAGGTCTTTTAATATATCGTATCCTAATTAGAAAACTGCAGCTTTTAATTATTTTAGGAGTGTTATTTCCATTCTTCTAGTTATTAACTACAAGGATCTTTGCAGTAATAGTGAGCAATGTTGAGCATGTCTGAAATGCTTATGTTAAAAATGTATCCAAAACAATCAAATGCTATGAGACCAAATCAAGCTAATTTGAATTCCAATGTGATGTAAAATAATGCAGCCTCTATTAAATATGTTTGACATGAAAGAACCTTTTAAGCTAATTGTAAGTACAGCTGGAGTTTTAAATTGTTTCAGCGTTTTTGAAAGATGATTAAGACACGCAAACAACTGGCTGAAAACTTAGGCACTGCACATGACAAAAAGGCATCTAGGAACTGGACTGAGGACTAGAGGTGGGGATTATTTTGGAAAGCATTGCTCTTCCCCTTTCTTTGATATATCTGTGGCACCAGGACAGGCAATGTCCTTTTCTTCCCACACTGTCCTATGCTCCCAAACTAAAACAGAAGGAAGAGAAGAAATGAAAAGAATCGGTCAGAGGCACAGAGCAGGTATTTTGTCTGTCTCTCTGTGAAGTCAGTGGTGGACATCCCAGGACATGGATACTGCCCTCCCTTTGTCTGCCCACCAGGCTCAGCAGCTCCCAATGTCCAGCAGTGCCACAGGCTGGGCTAGAAGATAGATTCTGGGCTGCAGGGACTCCCAGGGGAGTCTGCAAATGAGCCTCTATGTCCAGAGCTGGTGATTTGCCAGGAGTTGGGCTGGCAGTGGGGACAGAGCTGCCATCTCAGGGGAAGAGCAGCAAATACAGCTCCAGTTTTCAAACCCTGTTCCCATAAGTGTCCAAAACACACTTGGACTAGGCAAACTGATGAGATGACCTTGTAAAAAAATAGCGTTCTACTAAGTCTGAATTCTTTCTGAATAAATCATAGACTTTTCTTTCATACAATAAACCACTGGAATGAGAAACTTTTTTTATTTGTCCTTGCTAGAGCTGAAATGACATGAAAGGACCTTAAAATATTTATATTTAGCCACATAAAAACCCCTTATCCAAAAAACAATGGCCTAAAATACATGCTGGGGTTGTGGCTGAGAAGTGCAAAGAACATCTAAAGGAGTTAAGCTAGGACATCAGGTTCTGCAGGGAGTGTTACAGCTTCTGAAGTATCTCAGACCATGAGAACACCATGACAGCTTATGGTCATCTTAGCCCACAGCCATTCTGGCTGTAAAAGCTGTGTCTAACCTGTTAAGGACACAGCACTGACATTCACTGCATATCTTTTATTACAACACAGAAGCTTAAGAAGAAAAATCAGTATTTCCCCGTCCCCACAAACACAACACTGCTGAAAGATGAATTGTTTTGAGTGCTGGATGAATGTTTTGCTCTTAGAGAGTGATTACAGCAACACAAGTATCTCCAGAGACAGAAATATTTCACTGTGTAACTGTGTAGCACTGCAATCTAGTATTGCTTTCTAGCAAGAGGCCATGAGCTCTGCACTGAATTTGCAAGGTTTTAGTACTGAAGCTTATCAGGTATGTTCTGTCTTAACTGCTTGCAGCTCTGTTTTACTTTCTTAAGCTGAGACAACTAACTTTTCAAAATGATGAAGTAATTTCTTGTGGTTTTGCTTATCCTTGCATGGTACAACTGTTGATTCATACAGCTGGCAGTAGCAAGAAGCAATGCTATGTTGAATTAGGTATTTAAGATCCTGAAACAGTGATGCAGGGAAGAAAATGATGACAGCAGAGGACTTGAGAAATGTAGATACGGGGTGCAGCACTGAGGTGTACAGGGATGGTGTGGTAAGAGACACAGGCTTGGCACTGGAGACAATTCATCAGGGGCCAGATTTAGAACTATGGATCCAGACCTGGACAGAACTGTTTTTAAGGAGAACAAAGAAACATCATCTAGCACATGTTAATTTTGCCATATATAGTAAATAGATTTATATCATCGAGCTCTAAACCAAAGGAGAAAAGGAAAGATGTAAAACTGTGTTTGCAAACATAGAAAAATGACCCCAAGTGCATCTCAGGGGAGGAAGAAGAAACGAACACCACAAACATGACATTCCTCACAATGAGAGGCTTCAGAACCTGATGGCAGGCAGTGTCATCCTCTCCAGTGATCCGAAGATCCTGAATGAACGCCCAGAGGAGCAGCAGAAGGATAAGCATAACTCCAAGAAAGGAACAGAAAATAATAGATACATGTGTTACAATTTTATTATTGCTATTCTGTATGGAAGTTCCCTAACTGTATTATTAGTCTCCCTTTTCCTGTAGTAAGATCTACATTAATAATGATTTCTGAATTACACTGTTTGCATTACAATAGCAATAAATTCTTGGTTTTATTTTTATATATGATGTGCTGCTTCTTTGCCCACAAAGATGATTTTCAGTGCATTAGGATGTTATTTCCTGCATAGAAGGAGAGGAAATGCTTATTGGTGTCTTGGGAGTGCCTGAGCCAAGGCAGACAAGCCCTCTGAGCTCTTTGCTCCAGTACCAACACTGGCTGCATGTCTGTGCCGGAGCTAACACCCTTTAAAAGCAAATTGCCAGGTCACATTTTTCTTTTGTCAATTCATTGCAGACACTATTTCCTGAAGATACGAGATGTTCACAGTCATGAGTCATCCTGGAAAGCCATGGGTATTGCTCACTTTGGGGGCTGTGATGTGAGCCCTGCCTCTCGTGGGAGTTCTGCTGGTCCCACCTCTGGCCCAGCTCTGTGTCTCTGCAGCCTGGGTCATTCCCACCGCTGACCATAAACTGCAGGCTGTAAACTGCACCACATTCCCAGGATAACAGTCACAGGGAAAAGAAGATATTTAGTTTCAGTCATTTGGGCTAAAGAGTCAGAGGTAAGTAGGCATTATAGTGACGTCAGTGCCTGTCTATGGGAATGGGAGGACAAGGATTTAACAGCCATGCAAACCTCCCAGCCTTGACCTCAAAAGACTAGGCATTTTATCTTTACTCTGAGTCTGCCTCAAGAACTGTTAATGCATCAGTATCTCACAGTAAAAATGCAACTTTCTTACCAGTAAAGACATGATGCTGAAGTCATGTCAGGGTCAGCAAAAGGAAATTTTGGCTGTGTGTGTGAGACTTGCATTTCCATTTGGGAAATGATGTGTTTATATATTAAACAGAATTCAACTGTGAAAAATACTACTATGCAGCCGTAAGCATCAGAGGACTGGAGCCCTGCTTGAAAACTAAGGAAATAGTGGAAAAAGCCTTACAGCTTTGACAGAAGGAGATGGATGTGGGAAGAAAGATTCTCATTACAGATACCATCTGATGATAGCTTTACCAGGAAATAACTGTATATTTATATTTTTGAAGGCAGATTTCCAGTTTAATAATACTACGACCATATCTGTTGAGAGTTGCTGTGCTTGTGAGAATGCCACATGCTGAGTGATTTACCGCAATGGAAGAACTGTGCTACCATGCAAAATGATGGTTTGGCCAAAATGTGTCAGATCATCCTGCTGTAGGCAAGTGGGTATGAGCATGCACATGTGTAGAAGATGAAGAACAAGCCTACACTGAAATGAGCCCTTATTTTTCTATTGCCTTTTCGGTTGCCTCAAATATCAGGACCACAACTGCAAGTTATGAATGCCTGTATATTTTCATATACATTTGAAATACTTGCTCATGCAAAATAAACTCTTGGGCATAGAAGTCACCAGGAGATATGCCCCATCCTAACTACTAACTGTTCCCAATGAAATATCCTATGGCACACCCACTAAACAAGTCAAATTTGCGATTTGTTTTTCTCCAAATATGCACGTAGTTTCAATTTTGTACTGACCTGTGTTTTCCTAGATCTAGAAGTTAGTTACAGCATCCTATACACTTGCCATATGTTCTGTACACAGTACTTTGAGAAAGTACCAGAATTAACTCTAATAGTTTCAGAATCTGCGTAGAGTGTAGTGGGTTTGGATGTATCTCTCAAAAAAATCCACTTGCATTAGGATTTGATGCAAAAGACAAGAATACATACCATCTAGGCTGAAACATGCACTTTGCATCTATGTTAGCCCTAGAAAGCTTTACTCTCTGAAATGTTTTTCTCTGGGACAGAGAAGAAATGAAGTATATCCTGCTGAAGTAGCAGTATTAAAAGTAGCATTATCCTTGTCTGGCATTTAAATGATGAGGTTAAGAACAAAATAAGATATATTTCCCAGCATTGTTCCTAATCTAACAAATCTTTTCCTCTATGGGTTATATGAATGCGTTTCTTTTTCCTTACCCAAACCAAAGCCCTCCAAATCTGTCTTTATTTATGTCCTTTCAGTGAGTTCCCAATCTAGACAGGTGGGTAAAGTTATTATCAAGTTGAAATCAATGCTTTAATTAAAATACGCATAACGAAGATAAAAATTTTCTCCTCTGTTTCTTCTTACAAATCTTATTCAAGGCAACAGGTGTGAATGGCTTCCACGTATTTCCATTAGATATAAAGACTCCATTCCCCACCCTAAATGTGTTAAGTTTGAAGCTCTGATGCAGTTATTTTCATGATGATATAATCACGTAAGATAAGCAATATTCATAAATGTAGCAAGAAACACTTGACAAGAAGAAACTGAACAACTATTCATAAGGTTTGTTTATGCAAATCTTTTCTTACCAAGTTTTTCAGGACGTAATGGGGGAAGTGCATATTCAAAAGTGCCTGTATTTTTCTCCAGCAGCATTACTTACTTATGTGAAAGATTTCACCTCTTCTGTCCTTGTATCTCAAAGGTGGTTGCAGACCTGGTGAATTTCTCAAAGATCTCTCAGTAAGAAGATTCCATGTTCCTACTAAGGGAAAAGTAAGTATTTGAATCTCAGCTAAAATGGAACAGAAGTTGTTCTGAAGTGAAGACAGGCCAGGGAGTTAGCATCATGTGGTAACACTAAATAAATATGATGTGGAATATGGTACTGGACTGAGATATTGATATGCCAATCTATAAAGCCATAACTGAGATGTACAAGGGTATCAAGAATGTCACAAAGAAATTAGGTAATGCTTTCCCATTCCACTCCATGCCTGTGGGTGAAAATCAGAGGAGCCCATGGGCAGGCACATATTGTGATGGGAGTCTACTATAGACTACCCAGTCAAGAAGAAGCAGTTGATGAGCTCTTCTATGAACAACTGAGAGTATTCTCAAGATTGCTACATCTAGTCCTCGTGGGAGACTTCAATTTCCCGAATACTGGCTGGGAGTATAACACAGCAGAAAGGAAGCAGTCCCGGGGGTTCCTAGAGTGTGTGGAAGACAACTTCCTCACACAGCTGGTGAGCAAACTGACAAGGGACTGTGCCCTCCTGGACCTACTGTTTGTGAACAGAGAAGGCCTTGTGGGGGATGTGAGGGTTGGAGGACGCCTGGGGCAAAGTACTCATGAGATGATAGAGTTCTCAGTGCAGGGTGAGATGAAGAAGGAGATCAGCAGAACAGTCATGCTCAGCTTTCAGAGAGCAGACTTTGGACTGTTTGGAAGGTTGGTAGGAAAAGTCCCATGTGAGGTGCTCCTTAAGGGCAAGGGAGCCCACGAGGGGTGGGAGCTCTTCAAAAAGGAACTCCTAGCAGCTCAGGAGAAAGCCATCCCCATGCTCCAGAAAAGTAGCTGGCAGGGTAAGAGACGAGCATGGTTGAGTGGGAAGGTCCTGAGAGACATCAGTAAGAAGAGGAAGATCTATGAGCTTTGGAGGAAGGGACAGGCATCCTGGGTGGACTATAGGGAGGAAGCGAGAATGTGCAGGGAAAAATTCAGGAGGGCTGAGGCCCAACTAGAAATCAGATTGGCCAAGTCTGTGAAAGACAATAAAAAAATCTTCCTGCAAATATATCAACAGTAAAAGGAAGACTAGGGAGAATCTTCAGTCCCTACTAGATGCAGAGGGAACAACAGAAACAGGGGATGAAAACAAGACTGAAGTACTCAATGCCTACTTTGCTTCAGCCTTTAATAGTAAGCAAAGTTGTTCCCTCTGCGCACAACCCCAGGGGTTGGAGGAGCAGAGCAAGGTTCCCACAATCCAAGAGGAGGTAGTTAGAGACTTGCTTGCCCAGCTAGACGTCCACAAGTCTACAGACCGGATGGAGTCCACCTGAGAGTTTTGAGGGAACTGGTGGATGTGCTTTCCAAACCCCTTTCCATCATCTTCCAGTGGTCCTAGATGACTGGGGAGGTACCACTGAACTGGAGGCTGCCTGATGCTGTGCCCATCTACAAGAAGGGGCACAAGGCAGATCCAAGGAACTATAGGTCTGTCAGTCCTATAGTAGGACTACCTCAGCACCAGGGAAAGTCATGGAACAGGTAATCTTGAGTGTTATCACAAAGCACTTGGGAGAGAATTGGGTGATCAGGCCCAGTCAACATGGGTTCACAAAAGGCAGGTCTTGCCAAACTAACCTGATCACCTTCTATGCCAGGGTGACTCGACTATTGAATGAGGGAAAGGCTGTGGATGTATCTTCCTGGACTTTAGTAAAGCCTTTGACACAGTTTCTCACAGCATTCTGCTACGGAAACTGTCAGCCTCTGGCCTGGACAGGTGCACACTCTCCTGGGTGGAAAACTGGTTGGCTGGCCGGGCCCAGACAGTGGTGGTAAATGGTGTTAAATCCAGCTGGAGGCCAGTTCCAAGTGGGGTTCCCCAGGGTTCAGTGCTGGGTCCAGCCCTTTTCAATGTCTTTATCAATGACCTGGATGAAGGCATTGAGTGCTCCCTCAGAAGGTTTGCAGATGACACTAAGCTGTGTGGAAGTGTCGATCTGCTGGAGGGTAGGGAGGCTCTGCAAAAGGATCTGAACAGGTTGGACTGCTGGGCAGAGACCAATGGCATGAGGTTTAACAAGGCCAAATTCTGGGTCCTGCACTTCGGGCACAACAACCCTATGCAGAGCTACAGACTTGGAGAAGACTGGCTGGAAAGCTGCCAGGAGGAGAAAGACCTGGGGGTATTGGTTGACAGCAACTGAACATGAGCCAGCAGTGTGCCCAGGTGGCCAAGAAGACCAATGGCATCCTGGCTTGTATCAGAAATGGTGTGACCAGCAGGTCCAGGGAGGTTATTTTCCCTCTGTACTCGGCATTGGTGAGACTGCTCCTTGAATCCTGTGTTCATTTCTGGGTCCCTCACAGCAAGAAGGAAGTTGAGGCGAGTTGGAGCGAGTCCAGAGAAGAGCAACAAATCTGGTGAAGGGGCTGGAGAACAGACCTTATGAGGAGCGGCTGAGAGAGCTGGGGTTGTTTAGCCTGGAGAAGAGGAGGCTGAGGGGAGACTTTATTGTTCTCTACAACCACCTGAAAGGAGGTTGTGGAGAGGAAGGTGCTGCCCTATTCTCCCAAGTAACAGGGGACATGATGAGAGGGAATAGCCTCAATCTCCACCAGGGAAGGTTCAGGCTGGACATAAGGAAAAAATTCTTCACTGAAAGGATCATTGGGCACTGGAACAGGCTGCCCAGGGAAGTGGTTGACTCACCCTCCCTGGAGGTGTTTAAGTGTGGGTGGATGAGGTACTAAGGGACATGTTTTAGAGATAGGTGGGAATGGTTGGACTCAGCGATTCAGTGGGTCTCTTCCAACCTGGTTATTCTATGAATCTATGTTTCATTGCATTGTTGAGGTAGCCCGACTTTCAATACATAAATGACTGTATAGCTGGATAACTAAGAAGATATCATAGACATGAGGCTTCAATAAACACCTGTTGCAAATATGCGTAAGCAGAGTGTTTCCTTAAAGATGTCAGATTTCTAGGGCCAAATCCACAGCTGAAGTGGATCTTCTTGGGCTGGAGGCAGCCCAAAAATTTTGAGATGTTCCTTCAATAATGCAGAAATCTCAGGCTCTGCTCAATGAGTCTGATTTTGCTCTGCCTGTGAGCTGATGTGAGAAAGGAGAAAGTCTGTTTCTTGTATGGGAATCAAGTTTGGGGTCAGACGCATGTGAGCTGAATCCAGCTCTAGCAGAGCAGCTGTGGATGAAGCGTAGTGTTTTAGCTGATTGAAAAATACAAATGACAGTTTGTAACTAATGGTCCATGTGCTTCCCATTGCACAAACATCATTCCTCACATAGTTATTAAAATTATTAACAGGCAGAGCAAGAGAGGGAGGACCTGCTGGAGGCTGAGATGACCACGCTGCTCTGCCTTGCTCTCCACCTGCTTACCACAGTCGTGTGCAGATCTCATCAACACTGGTATAAGAAGACTGTTTAACTGCTAATTTGCTCAATGAAATTTTTCTCATCAATGCTTCCATCAAAAATGTATAGTTGTGATATTGGTTCCTCTCAAAATATCTTTCTTGGAAACATCTGTATTTGCTACAAGTAGAAAAAGTACACCAATACAACCAGATAAAGCACACTAAAGCAAAGCCTAAGGCACATGATGTTTTTAGTGTAAGGTCTGCTGACAACTAAAATGTGTTATTTTTCATGAGTAAATAAAAAGGCAAAATGTATGGTCTTCTCTAGCACTGCAATTAATGTCCTTGCAATATTTTAGAGGAGCTTGAATCTTGCTAAGACTAGCAAATATGCTGTACAAGCTGACCAGTTTCCTGTATTAATAGACTGGCTACTGTCCAAGCTGAGCCTACTTTTTGAAAATAGACACAGTTTAAAAGCAATTACTCAGCAAATTCTTTATTTTTAACAATGAAATAAGCAGTATAGTCACTAAACACTTTGCCAGATCTTTGCAGTGTTTGTGTTACAACAGCAGACAAGATTGTATGAGGGAAAATTACATTCACAGACAACAGTAATAACTAAGCTGTGTTCCAGACAAAATGTACAGTTATTTCAGAAGAATTTATATTTTGCATGTTGGATAATAACAGTGCTCTAACTTTTAATCCCAGATAAAGGGCAAGGCCCTTTGTTGTTGTGCTGTGTTGCTTATTGTACATGATTTGACTCTATACCCTGGACTGAGAACCTATGCATGAATTGGAGAGGGAATGCAGGGCCAGAGGAGGAAAGCAAGGGAAAAAAATGGTCTGAAAACAAATTCAGAGGCAGACATTATTTAAAACCACATTCATGAACACAGCCATAATATATAGCTGGCCGATGAGTATATTCATTGCTCTGTGGCGTCTGTTAAAAAATCACATTTTGTTCCTGCCAGAAGTTACTTACTTTCCACAAACATATTTTTCCTTAATTTTTTTCTCTCACTTTATAATCACTGAAATAAAAGGTGAAAAAAATAAAATAAGTATGAAATTCCTTTTTGAGGTGGTTGGTGATGTCTCTAAAACCAAAAACAGTTAAATGCTCAGAAGACCTGGAGGAACTCAGAATCTGAACCTGAATTTTTTCAGATAGCCATTCCCTAACCAGAAAACAATTCTGAATGCTTCTTGAATTTTACACACTTGAAAAAATATTTTGAATCTTTAATGATGTGTTTGTGGATCACTTCAAGTCAGATGTACAGAAATGCCAGTGCTCAGCTGTGTTTTGTATTAAACAAGGTGCTAGGGGGAATAATCTCCTATAAAGGCAGGTAAATTTCTCTATGTCTTACATTAGGTATTTGTTGTTTACTCCCTTGTTAGCAAAGCCCAATTTTTCTTTACAGAGTAAATAAGTCCTCTGCAACACATAATTGCATCATTTTAGGTAACTTCTGCTCTTAAAATTAAAATATTAAAATTACAGGAATGACCTAATACTGACAGCTAATTGCAAGCACATTCATTGTAGATTTCAAAACCTGATATTTGCTCTATAAAGTTGCAATGCCAGTGCTGAAGTTATTACTGGAAAACTAGACACTTTGGCATGCGTGTATAAGAGACTTCACTAAATCAAATCAGCTCCAGCCAGACCTGGACCTCACATGAAATGGCATTTTGATGGGATCAAGTTGACATAAGAAGAAATTCTTTTGGCTGCTTCCAATGTTAACTGTGGGGAATGCAATCTGTCTGCCAAATGAAAAGAAGCTCTCTGTCCTTACAGGTAGAGAGGCTCTCTTAACTCTTCTTGCCTTGCTCCTTTCCCCGTATAATGCAGCCAGACATCAGAGGGAGCACAAGATGCCCTCACATTGTGTGAAAACCATCTTTCCACAAAGGGAATGAGCTGATAACTTTATTATGGGGGAAAATGTGTTGCATCACATGGGTAAGGTCCATTACCATGCAGTGGAAGGGCACTGAGGGCAGCTGTGGGGCACCAGTATAGGAAGGAGATCGTCTGTTCTTCCAGGATGAAACACTGACAGAAAAAAAAAAAAAATCAGCCTGACCCACCAGTGACAATCTGGTTTCAAATCAGGCAAGCTGAAGGTGAGCGGATTTGCAGCTTAAAATGGAGCTTGCCCAGCTTATGAGAACCACTGGCTAAAGCGGTGCTCAAAAGGCAATTTTTGCTCACAGACAGCTGCATGTTACTCCCTGCAGGGTGCAGCAATGGATGGAGGGCGGCTTGGAGTCAGTGCAGTCAGGATGGGTGATTTTGGTACATGGGCTTCCACAACCTGTCTACCAGGTGTCAAAATTTTGCTGAACCATTTAAAGGGTTGGTCCAAACCACTTGAAGAGAAGCTGAAAGAGGCTGCACCACCTGCACAAAGAAGAGCTAGCGCAGTTACTTGTTTCTTTAGCATAGGACTAATAAATACGAAGAATGAATAATTTATTTCCTTAGGAATAATTTCTTGAGTTTAACAGTCAATAAGGGAAATGGACCTGTTGTATAAGATGGGCTACACTTTTCTTGCTTGCCAGTTTTCTGCCTTAAAAGCATGCTTCGGTAAGGCACAAAATCCAAATACAATGGATGGATTGCTATTCTAGATTGTGTACCAGAGGAAAAAAAAAGCTAAGCATGTATTTTAACTTTTTCACCAGAAATAAAATATACTTTTTTTTACCTGTAAGTGCAATTGAAGTGAAGTGAATTAATATACAGTGGCTAGAGAAATATTTCCTTGATTTGGACCCATCAGTGAAGTGGCGCCATAGGGAAGAGTTAATAGTTGTACTCCATTGGTTTGGTTATAAATTAATCATAAACCCAAATTATGGTAATTTGAATATATTTCCATACGTATTACTTATATTTTGGAATGTGAAGGGTGAAATTGCATATAACTTGGGAAATAGGTATTGTTAGATTGCTATTTCAAGCTTAGGGTTGAATAAATGAACAGAAAAAGCAAATGCCAAGCCAAACAATTGCACATTATATTCAGACAGGGCCTTTTATGGGAGCACAAGAGTAGGGGAGCTCTTCTAACCTGGACCTGAGCAGGGAGATGTATAGAAAGAGGCTTTAATGTTTGCAAGAAAATTTGGCTGACTTAGGAGCCACAACAATCCTTCTCATGCTTGGACTACAGAGGCAATAATGATGTCCCTTGCATGTAAGTACTTGTTTCACATTAATTAACAAATACCTCACAACTTGCACTATGCCTGGTCAACATGAGTGTAGAATGCAGATATATACAATAATGTGCTGCAAAACATAGCACGTGTGCTCTGGGACTTAATGTCTCCAGTAGTTTTTGTGATTTTGTTTTGATCATGTGCCTCCTGTAGTTTCCACAGTGAGAAATGTCCTCTGCTCAAAGCAGCTGTCTCCTAGCATCAGAGAAAGAGGAGGCAACAAATAACGGAATTTAGCATCTATCTTTTCCTTACTGTGCCTCCATGACCAAGTTTAGCAACCTGAAGCTTTAAGGATGCGATTTGTTACCCCATATCCAGAACCCCACATTTTGTAGAAGCAAAGTGAATAGTCGGTCATTGGTTTTCCAGTCTGAGTTGGGTCTCTAATGGCTCAGAGGAACTCCCTTACTTGCCTGAGGAGGACAGCACACAGGTAGAAATGCCTGTTAGAAACACCTCTCCTTAACAAACTGCATCTTCTTTTTGGACCCAAGCAATCAGCAAGTTTTCGTTCTTGCCCTCTGAATTGTTTCTTCACTCTTTGGCTCAGTGCTGCATGACAGCACTCAGTCAAGCATTTGAAATTCCTGCCATAACCCAGTTCTCTATGAGATTACCATTATTATCCAAATTCTTGTTTCTATGTCTGTCTATGTCTTATCTCCAGAGCCCTGCCCAGTACCCGTAAAATACTATGACATGCTAAGTGCTAAACTTGGCCATGAGGAACAATATAGACCCCAATATAGATCAGACATAGTCAAGACTTACTGAATCCTAGCTGAATGCCAAAACCAATATACCCTTGCCTAGATGAGAAATATAGAAAAGTCCTTTAAAATATTAAATCCTAGCCACTCAGAGACACTTGGTTCCTTGAAAATATAAATGCAGCACTAAGAGCACACTGGAAATTAATACTCTCAGAAATGTATATGACAAGGACCTAACTATATAAATTCACCAAAACTATCTTAAAACAATTTTGATGTGCTGAGAACACCTGTGTTCAGAGAGAAGAAAAATATCAAGTCTTAACAATAGCACTTCTGTCAGAGATAACTGATGGAAGAAATGAGGAAGGCCTGTATATTGGAAGAAGTTTTTTTATTTTCAGGCTCTGAATAAATTGGACTGTAACATCTTTATGAGTAGCTGGCTGTTGGGACCATTAGAAAGCTGATATACCACAAGTGTCCTAGGATCAAATCTCACATACAAATGCTATCTCATTAAAGCAGCTCGGGTTACATCTATAGAACAAGAATGCAGGTAGAATTTCCCTGGCTCTTCTTTAATGTCTTCAGCACTGATTAAATCATGCCTATGGTAGGGAAACAGACCTAGATGAGCAAAGAGCTATCACAGTCCCTCTGAAACCACTAAAATTTTTCTGGTTGGCTAGCCAAGCTAACATAACATCTGGCATGAGAAAACATCCAGCTTATAAGCAAATTTCAGGCATGTTCCTGCCCAGAGACAGATGGAATCCATCCCCAGCAGACTGTGAAAGCACTTTTTTTGGCAATAACTAGTCAAAATCATAGGATCATAGAATGTTTTGGGTTAGAAGGGACCTTAAATATCCATTTCCAACACCCCTGGCATGGGCAGGGGCACTTTCCACTAGCGGTCCCAACAGATGAGATCACTTAGCTGACAGAGCATCTGACCAGATGAATGGTAATCTAAAAGTAGGCTCCAACACCATCCCTTTTTGCCAGATCAGCAGGTGCAGCACGACCACTCTAAGGAGAGTGGGCACATCTGGAGTCGACTGATCCAGCTGCAGGGCTGTGGGGCAGCATATCAGTAGCCTGCAGGGCTTCTCACTCCCCCAACATCCAGGCAGGGAGAGGGATGCTGCTGACTCAGGGATCAGCAGACTACTCTGGGTGGTTTAGCTGGGGCTTGCAATCTAAATCTCACTGCATCTGTTTTGCTTACACAGCAAGGCAGCAATAAATAACAATAGTAAAAATGATGAGCCATGAATCCATCCTGTTCCTGTATCCTGCCTCACAAGGTAGAGCCAGAAAAAGGCTGAGGTGGGATGACATGGTCACAGGCATGTAACCAGCTTGGCCCGGGTGCAGAGAGCAAACACTCTCACCAGTGTACACTGAGGCTTTCACAGTGATGTTACCTGCATCAGCTGGTAACTAAATCACTCCCAAAGTATTCCAAGTTCACCAAGGATCAAAGAAACCCTGAAAGTTCCATACAATTCATACTTATTTCACAGAATCACAGAACAACCAGGTTGGAAGGGACCCATCGGATCTTCTAGTCCAACCATTCCTATCTAACACTAAACCAAGTCCCTCAAGACCTCATCCACCCGCGCCTTAAACACCTCCAGGGAAGGTGACTCAACCTTCAGGTTGAATGTTTCAGTGTGGTTCTGGCAATGAATGCAATAAGCTGAATTTTGAGGAAGAATACTGTAAAACAAGTCTTTTAAGGGACTTTATTGGTCAGGTTTTTATAATAGCACTCAGAACAAATATTAAATAGAGAATTAAATACAGATTATTCAATAAAAGTTTGGCGAGTGATCAATATATTCTATCAGTTAACATTAAACAAAGGCTGATTTATGTAATTGTTAACATGGCTTGTGCAATGCTCCAAACAAATGAATAGAAGTCAGAATACAGCTGCCTTTTAAATGCATGCCCTAGATAGAAGACAGACACGGGGGATTTTGTGATTTGATCATGCAGAAGAATAGTCAGCTTTTGGCAATTGGATGATATGTTGTTGATTATGTACATGATGTTGAATGTTTGAGGTGGCCTGGGTCGGGGAGGGGGAAGGCGGGGGGAGTTTCCAAGTAAAGTAGAATACATATTAAACTGGTATTAATGAAAATACACAGGAGAAGCAAGAGCAGCAAACAAGAAGACATACTGATGAGTAATCATAACTTTAAGTTTCAGAGCAGATTAAAAGTGCGTGTGCCCTATCAAATGAGAGTCTACAGAGAGATTTTTAAAAGATGTGGGACACAAATGCATTTCAAAGGAGCCACGTCCAGCATACAAAAGGCTTGTAAGCATTTTTAGAATGCAACTTCACCCTTAAACACAACCAGACACAGTATCTCATTGCACAAACCCAGATGCACAGAGGTACTCTTCCCAAGGCAACACCGTTTGCCTTTAGCATGCACAATCAACTTATGCATGTCAGAGTATCTCTGAAGATTTGATTACTTTTTGGGGCTACTATAAGGTACAGGTGCTGTTAAAAACATCCAGGAAGGTTGCTGCACAGATGACTCTGCAGCATCCGTGTACCCCACCACCCTCCTGCACATATGGGGAGAGCTTATGGGGAAGGGATGTGGGAAAGTAGAGAGCTCTTTGTGTGAGATACAGCACCAGAAGATCTGTAGCAGCAGTGAAGAGGTACATGGCTGCCTGAAAAAAGACTTGAAGTTGAAAACTTCAGCAGAAAAAGACAAGAAAATCTTTCAGTACTAAATGAAAAATCCAAGAAGTTGAGGCTTCTGCAGGGAGTTTGTCTTGATTAGCATAAAGAAATTTTGGGTTGGCTGCAAAGGCCAATATAAAAGGCAACAGGCTGACAAGTAAGGTGAGTAAAACAGATGCAAATATAGGTATGCTTTGAATCACATCTCATGTCATGCACTGCTACCTAATAGAAGAGTTAGAGGAATATTTGCTTTCTTTGAATTCAGTTATGAAAGATGTGTGCAGAGATCTTTCAGAAGGAGTATTTTAGAAGGGGAGAAAAATAGGGTGGGGCTCTGTGACATTTCTTTGCACATCAAAATGTAATTGAGATTGTATCACAAGACTGGAACTGTAAAAAAGATGAATCTAAAGGATTTCATGCAGAAGGAAGATCAGTCAAACTTGTGTTGTCCCTTGTAATCCCACATGGAAACTCGTAATTTTGGAAGAATAGAGCCTGACACAGAGTCTCCACTAGAGCTGCTGTTTGTAAGGTATTCTGCTCCTTTCCTGCCACATGTCTAATATTGACAAGACATTTCTTTAGTCTGGCATTGGCTTCATATTCAGACTTTCCTCCTTTCCACACTGAAGTGGAATTTCCCTCCCAATAGGAAATCAGTAGAAAATCTCTCAGCAGCTGGAAAAAATTATAATAGAAGAGGATTAGAAAATTTGAATGTATGGAAGAATAAACTCTCCTTGAATCTGACCATTAACAAAATTTACTGGCAACTGCCTGCACATTCTGTCTTTGCAGTGTAAGTAGGGCATGGACAATACCATCATGACCATGTGAGGAACAGAAATTTTAGTTCAGAAGTGTTTCACATTTTTAAGTTTGACTTTACTTAAATCTGGATAAAAGCCTAAAGATTCAGATTTCCTCCTAGTAAAATTCCAAAGCATTTTCCAGGATGTTTGGTTTCAATATATTTTTTAAAAAGCTGTTCCAAAAGACAATGAAAATATTACATTTTTTCCATTTTTAAACAGTTCCTGTCTAATCTGTTCCCTTTGCAAAGCATTTTGTTGCAATCGCACATTTTCAGGGCAATGTTATTCCACTAAGTTCCTCCAGTAAGCCCTAAGCAGACCTTCTCATTGCTCCAGATTTCCTCAAACTGTAGCTCTCTGCAATTAAAGGCAGGGGGGAGATATTAATTCTTACAAGGATTTTAATATGTATTTAAGAACTGTCTTAGTAGACCTCAGTATGGTATTTTAAATATTCAGGATGGCTGGAACCTAAACACATAATTCATGTTTGTACTATACAAAGAAACTGCTGGCTTGGCAGCCCTGGAGGCAGGAAAATGAGAATCAAAGCTGCCACTAAACACTCCCAGTTGGGCTCCAGCGCATCCATTTCCCAGATGGAAACAAAGGAGCAAATCCCTGCAGCAGCCACAGGAGTCCAGCATGAAGCAGAGGCTTTCAAACCCTCTCCACATCACAGCAGACAGCAGTTCCATAGATATTGAGGTGTGGTACTGAGCAATGTGCAGCTGGTAGGAATTATTTATGGACAATTTAGCAAATTAGACTAACGAATCGCAGGAATTCACTCACTGTGGTTGGTGCAGCAGGAGTGCCAGGATTTTCCCTGCCAGAACAGGGAGCCCAGGCCAGCAACCAGTTCAACAGGGTGGTGCCTCATGGGGGTCTCCACTGACCTTGGAGGACTTGCAGGGGTAAGCAGGCACACCCGAACACCTGGATTTGGCAGGATTATCACCCGTGATGATAATACCCTTCACCAAAACAGTGTTAGTAGCTTTCCATTTGCCACTGGGGTTGGATTCAGAGGTATTTTGTCGTAGGCAACTTTGAGATTTGGCTAGAGTTGACAGAAGAATAGGAAATAGATTAGACTCTTGAATTATTTCAAAATAATGAAACATATGTGCATAAAACCAAAATAGGAATATGCCATTCCTGTTTAAAATGCTCATTACATTTAGACAGTGAGTGCCCTAAATTACTAAAGCACCTTGTCCAGTGCCACGTCCCCACTTCTGGGCAGGAGCAGAGGTGCCTGCCTGCTCCTTGCAGCATGGCTGGCTGAGGCAGGAGCAGCTGACTGCCGGATGCAAACCCTTTGTTCTTGATGCATTTCCCTGTGTTACAATGGTAAGCATGTAATCTACTTAGAGATTTTAGTGACCTCATACACCATTTTAAATGGGCTGGGCTACAGGAAGGCTATGACCCAATGAAGTGTTCACTTATCTGATGGATTGCATGTCCCTGTGAGGTAATCCAGTCTGAGTGAAATTGGGCTGGCTCAAACCTCTGCTTCATTAACGAATTCAGTTATTATGTAAAATAAGTAAATTGAGATGGAGTAGTGCTAGGAAAAAAAAAAAGAGGTTCAGTTTGAGCAGTAACAGAATTAGTTAAATAACGTTGGTTCGGTAACAGGTTTTATAGTGTTTGTAGAACTCATTTAATAAAACATTTGTTTTCATTACTTGCTTTCACAAAATTGCCAAAGTTCTTAATAAGTATTTTTCTTGAGGACTTGGGTTTTGGTAGGAAAGGACATCATCTTGTCACTGGTCACATCATCCTCCCCACAGCTCAGGAAATGGCTTAAATTAGACAGTTTGCAGTACTGACTCCCCAGAGAGCAGCTAGGGTGGTGGTACTAAGGGTAAATGAAAGGAAGTTGGAGTACTAGTCACAGGTTTGCGCACCTGTGTTTGCCCACCTATCTTAGTTGCACGGGAGAATTATGCTGTGTTCATACTATTATGCTGCTGTTTGAACCCGTGTAATTTAGTATTTCTGACTGTAGTCTTCAAATCAAACCTAAGAACTATTTTGTGTTGTTATTTGTCCTGAAGAAAGGGCTATGATGAGAATAAACTAATTTTCAAAAACATGAGGTCTGGAGATACCGTTTGCAAGCCTACCTCTTTTCAAATGTACACTCACTGCCTCAGACAAACAATTCCACATTATAGTATGGGAGCTGCCTGAAACCACTGCCCTGAAATTGCTGAGAGTAACAATGCACCTGAACTTCAACCCTCCCCTCCAGTATTCATGTGTTTGCTCCAGGATTCATTCATTCTAGGACTCAAGAAAGCATATCTCTTCTGAGTTAAGGCATCTAACGCAGAACTAAATTTTTTAGGTGGGGAGCTGTCCTCCTAAGCAATGTACGGGATGAAAAGCAGTCCTTACCTAGGAAAGCTTGCTCTTCCAACAAAGAATCCAGCAGCAATTAAGGTGAGGTGTCTTGATATTCTTGTTCTTGAGGTTATAGAATATTTTCCCCTTTGAAAATGTAGAATTTACAATGAGTAGATTGAATATATACCAATATGTACATGTGTTATACTGAATGAAAAATAAGGACAAACGGGGTCCAATGTTACAATTAGTTAGGATCTGATGCTTATCTAAAACCAAGTTGCCATAGTCTTTATTCATTCAATCATCCTACTGACTTCCAAAACAGACATCTTACCTCCTCAACTCCTCACCTGGTACTGCAAGAACCACGATCAAAAGTGAAGAATGAGTGTGTGAGGCATGTCCCTGATGCTGTTACACAGGTATCCAGATGGACCTACTGACAGTTCATGGACCCTTCAGTAGGACATCTGACTGAATCAGGCTGGCCAGAAGCAGAAACAGCAACTGCTGGGGTCTGGCACATTCTTACACGCAGATTGTGTGATCCACAGGACAATGGAAACTCCTAGGAAAAAGAAGCCTTATCATGCAGCAGCAGTTACAGGATCTAGCAAATATGGAATAGAATATGGAATTTGGAATAGGCTGCCCAGGGAGGTGGTTGAGTCACCTTCCCTGGAGGTGTTTAAGGCGTGGGTGGATGAGGTCTTGAGGGACTTGGTTTAGTGTTAGATAGGAATGGTTGGACTAGAAGATCCGATGGGTCCCTTCCAACCTGGTTGTTCTGTGATTCTGTGATTCTGTGAAATATGTAAGTGAAAAAGGGTGAACTCTTCTAGTAATTGTCTTTTGAGAGGCGCACTTCCAAAATTTTGTTCTTAGTTCTGCCAATTTTTGGCAGATTATGATTTTTTGTAATTAGTTCAACCAGGAGAAATTATGGAAACATCTAAGATTAGTTTGACTACCAAGAAAGATTGTCTGATTAGGTTACAGACCACAGAATGATGCAGCAGAGCTACATGATGATGGGTTAACACATCATTTCATTAGACATATGCTTTCAGGATAATAGTTATCAAGATAGCATTTGCTGAAGGTAAGGTAACACAAGCTTTATGTTTTCTTTCTGGCAGGCTCCAAGTTCATTTCCACAAAAATCTGCAAGCAAACAAAACATTATTCCATTTCTAAAAATGTGTTTGACTCGAAGTAAGAAGATATAGGCACAAGTTCTGCCTTGTAAAGCACCTTTTGCAACCAAACAAATCCCAAATCTTCTCAGATTTACAAAAGTAATTATTCAAAAATATATTCAATAAAATACGAGGTTTACCAAAGAAGAATGTGCTATAAAAAAGAATACTTCTGTAGACTGATTATTTTAATTAAGGAAGAATTGCTAAGGATGTCCTTTCTATTCATTTGTGCAAAACGAATGTTTTCTTTTTTTAAGCATCTCAGATTTTTTTAAAAAAAATCTCTAGAAATTTTCTGTTCTACTTTAAATGATAGAAAGCATCTTTTTACACGAAAGCAGTACATAAGTAAAAGTCTTACCCTAAATGAAGTAACTGCAGGAGGAGGAGGTCTTCACAGGAATTTGGGAATACATCCCTTATTGACAATGCAGTGCCTTGTTCCCAGGGTCTACAACATAGACCTGAGGTCTGATCTAATGAATGCCCCTAACAGTTCTTGAACAACTTCTTTTGCCCTTGTAAGTGAAGTTCTGCTGCATTCTGTGATACAAATTCACTGAGGTTGAGATTACCGAACCCTGCTGGTTAGACTAACTGTCCCTGCTGTCAGTGGTTTGGCTCCTCTCTTAATTCATCCTCCCTCTGTCACAGCTGCTGGCTTGGTCCTGCTGCTTTGTGCAGGACAAACTATACAGCTGCAATGACACTGACAGTTTAACATCTCAGCTTTAGCCTGCTAAACCTATCAGGCAATGGGGATGAAATTGCTCTGATTAAAGTTAAATCATCACTCTCCTCATCCTGCCTCATTTTCCTGCTTAAGTTGTCTCTGCACCAAATCTTACAAAATATGACGGGCATTAGCTGCAATGCAGAGTCCTGCCAGTTTGTTATTCAGTTTTATGTATAATTCTATATACACAAATTATGACATGACCATGATATATGCTAAAACTGTGCTGTCCCACTCTAGCCACAGTAAAGTCACAGTGATACGTACTTCGGCTGCTGATAGCAGCTTGTACACTTATGGCTAAAGGGGTACTTTTAATTTCAGTGATAGTATATGTTGAAACATGTCATCGCATTACCACTGCCTTGGTTACCCACAAGGATGGGCTCAAACTTGAGCAGGCCATAATCACATCTATTGCCTACTGTGCCTTGTACCTCTTCCAGCTGCTGGAGGTATTAATTTCATATCATTTGAGAGAAGGAAAAAGATCTTCAGACCTTTATTTTGGGTTTGTTTGGTGCTAAGGCATCTCAGTGCTGCTGCAGAATAAGCAAAGACGGATTCATTAAGAGGCTCAGAAGCTGATCATGGACAAAATATTCGTGTGCATTTGGAAACACTGTCAATGGGAAAAACACAAGCAACCAAACAAAACCTTTTCCTGCTCTGATGCCAAACCCCTTTCCATCATCTTCCAGCAGTCCTGGAAGACTGGGGAGGTACCTCTGGACTGGAGGTTGGCTGATGTAGTTCCCATTTACAAGAAGGGTAGCAGGGAGGATCCGGGGAACTACAGGCCTGTCAGTCTGACCTCAGTGCCAGGGAAAGTCATGGAACAGGTGATCTTGAGTGCTATCATGAAGCACTTACAAGAGAACCGGGTGATCAGGCCCAGTCAACATGGGTTTACCAAAGGCAGGTCCTGCCAAACCAACCTGATCGCCTTCTATGACAAAGTCACCCGGCTGCTGGATGAGGGAAAGGCTGTGGATGTGGTCTTTCTGGACTTCAGTAAAGCCTTTGACACAGTTTCTCACAGCATTCTGCTACGGAAACTGTCAGCCTCTGGCCTGGACAGAGACACACTCTCCTGGGTAGAAAACTGGTTGGATGGCCGGGCCCAGAGAGTGGTGGTAAATGGTGTTAAGTCCAGCTGGAGGCCAATGACAAGTGGTGTTCCCCAGGGCTCAGTGCTAGGTCCAGTCCTGTTCAATGTCTTCATCAATGACCTGGATGAGGGCATTGAGGGTACCCTTAGCAAGTTTGCAGATGACACAAAGCTGTGTGCAAGTGTCGATCTGCTGGAGGGTAGGGAGGCTCTGCAAAGGGACCTAAACAGGCTGGACCACTGGGCAATGTCCAACGGCATGAGGTTTAACACGGCCAAATGCCGGGTCCTGCACTTGGGGCACAACAACCCTATGCAGGACTACAGACTGGGAGAAACCTGGCTGGAAAACTGCCAGGAGGAGAGGGACCTGGGGGTGTTGGTCGACAGCCGACTGAACATGAGCCAGCCGTGTGCCCAGGTGGCCAAGAAGGCCAATGGCATCCTGGCTTGTATCAGAAACAGTGTGACCAGTAGGTCCAGGGAGGTGATTCTCCCTCTGTACTCGGCACTGGTGAGGCCGCTCCTTGAATACTGTGTCCAGTTGTGGGCCCCTCAGCACAAGAAGGATGTTGAGGCTCTGGAGCAAGTCCAGAGAAGAGCAACGAGGCTGGTGAAGGGGCTGGAGAACAGATCCTATGAGGAGTGGCTGAGAGAGCTGGGGTTGTTTAACCTTGGGAAGAGGAGGCTGAGAGGAGACCTCACTACTCTCTACAAGTATCTGAAAGGAGGTTGTAGAGAGGAGGGAGCTGGCCTCTTCTCCCAAGTGACAGGGGACAGGAAGAGAGGGAATGGCCTCAAGCTCCGCCAGGGGAGATTTAGGCTGGAGATTAGGAGGAGGTTTTCCACACAGAGGGTCATTGGGCATTGGAATAGGCTGCCCAGGGAGGTGGTTGATTCCCCTTCCCTGGAGGTGTTTAAGGCACGGGTGGATGAGGTCTTGAGGGACTTGGTTTAGTGTTAGATAGGAATGGTTGGACTAGAAGATCCGATGGGTCCCTTCCAACCTGGTTGTTCTGTGATTCTGTGATTCTGTCTATTGTGGTTTATTTATGTTTCTCAAATATATCAGGGTCTGGAATTTGCCCTAGAAAACACATCACTGACAGCTGAGCTTTTACATTTGTGGGAGCCAGGGTAGTAGAGGTTTCCAACTGTTCATTCACTCTCCTTTATGGTTTGTGTTTTAAGGCTAGATGGATGGAATTATAAAATTGAGGGGATTGCCCCAAGCTCCACTAGTCTACATAGAGCCAACATAAGAAAGACTGTAACCGCACAGCCACCACACGTACCATGAGAGTACACATATTGCTGCATTTTTTCTGCTGCCTAAATTCCCATGCTGTACTCTTAAGTTCCACACTAAGAATTTTAGCCTGGGCATATAGGATGTCATAACAGTAGAAAATAAATACATTTAATGTATTTGAATGCAACAAAAAATACAGGTCGTGTTTTTACTACAGTACAGATGAAACAGGTTTGAAGTTAAAATTTTACAGACCTTAAGCCTGTTTTTTTATACTAGGAGCACAGATATAGGTAGCTGTGAAGACTCTGGTCTGGAAACAGTGCACGTAACAATTCCTTTTAATTGGACGTAGGGTTGCTAGTAATAGTATGAAATGCCAAGAATAGTTGTGAGCAGGGAAACAAGAAGCCTGAAATGAACAAATCCCTGGTACACAGTAACTGAATCCATATGATGCCTTTGTCAAGATATGGTTTACTGTAAAATTTTACTGCTTTGTCCAGTAAGATTTCAATGTCTTAAGGCTGAGAATCGTGATACTTACATACAGAGTTTCTTATTGTACAGTATAATAATTCTTAGTGTTATGGAAAATGTATGTGTGTATCCGGTAAGACTTTCATTTATTGTTATACTTGATAAAGTTTTTCAAGACACAACATAACTCAGCTACTTCAATATGAATACGAGAAATTCTTAAAAAGCTTCACAGATTTTAAAGACTTCATAAGAAAACCTGGTCTTTTGAAGAAGTTAACATGAAGAAGAGAATCCAATAAACAATACCCAATAATATCAAGGTCATATAACCTGTTCATTCCTATGAAAATAACTGGCATCTTCAGTAGGCTCACATTCAGCCAGGCAATACCAGCATGCTGTGTCATTTCCCTTTAGTAACAGTCTTGGTACTCTCTTCACCTGTTAATTACACAGAGGTATCCTTAGCTTTGACAAAAAGCCTCTCTTCTGGTCTTCTGCAATGTTTCTGCAGAAGAAGCCATATATTTCATATCTAAAGATAGGCATTTTGTTTGTTGAAGCACTGTTAATTTTCTCTCCCAGTTCTGGGTAAATTTTGGCCTAACACATCAAATATATGATCATTTTTAGGACAGAAATAAATGTTAACTCTTTGTTTACCTCCTTAAGCATATTTATTAAACCTTCATTATTAATAGACTGTTTAGTAAAAAATTTGTGTTCACATGTGTGGTTAACTTGGCTGAAAGCATCCGTGTACACTCCTACTGAAAATACTAAGATCTAGCTAATTGTAGAGTTGGCTTAAATTCTAGAACAGAAAAAATAGTCATAAGTTTTTGAAAATACTCCATCACCCTCAGGGAAAATAAAGAAAAAGCACACGATCATCATTACAAAAAAATTTCTATCCCTAGCATTTTCCTACAAAAACTACATTGTTTTACCTGTCAGGACTAGTCTTACTAGCTCCTGCACCTTGTATTTTTTCCTTCAGTATCATTCATTGTTTTCCTTGTGACCATTTCTCCGGGTGTGAAAGCTCCTTTTCTTGTTTTGCCTGTCATTCCTGTGCACATTACATCCACAGCAGTTCCTCAGTTTACGACCTTCAGGTATGACCTTACAGGCAGCCTCAAATCAGTCTCAGTCCCCAAGCTATTAAGTTTTAAAAATGCATCCTCACACATTAAAACCTTCACAACTTTCTCAGTGTTTGACTGGAGAAAATTTGGAGAAAAGTTGTAAAATAACAGCTAGCTGCTTCTTTCAGCTACAAGGGTTGCCCCTTACAAAAGGTGCCTCTTTCAATTGTGAGCACAACTCTGCTGCTGGCTACAGAGTCAGAATCTGAACTGAGGGGAGGAAACCCCACAGAGCTGGTTGCACAGGCCAGCACATCAGGGGCTATGGCTTCTCTCCACTCTGCCTTAAAGAGCCTCATGTTTACAGCAATGACTTCCTCAACATCATGAAGATGAAAATGTTGGATATGGCAAACGATTCCATCACAAGGAGAGACAGGGAGAAAAATATCTGCAGAATATACGGTCAATATTGATTTAAAAAAATAAAATACATATAGTATTTTTATGTACGTTATTTTCAGAAGCTCAACAAAGCTGCGCCTTTCTCCTCTTACTCATTTAACAGGCTAATGCATAAGGCAGCAGTATATCCTTATGTGCCTAATAGGATTGTAAATATTACAGAATCACAGAACAACCAGGTTGGAAGGGACCCATCGGATGTTCTAGTCCAACCATTCCTATCAAACACTAAACCAAGTCCCTCAAGACCTCATCCACCTGTGCCTTAAACACCTCCAGGGAAGGTGAATCAACCACCTCCCTGGGCAGCCTATTCCAATGCCCAATCACCCTCTGCGTGAAAAACCTCCTCCTAATCTCCAGCCTAAATCTACCCTGGTGGAGCTTGAGGCCATTCCCTCTTGTCCTGTCCCCTCTCACTTGGGAGAAGAGACCAGCTCCCTCCTCTCTACAACCTCCTTTCAGGTACTTGTAGAGAGTAGTGAGGTCTCCTCTCAGCCTCCTCTTCTCCAGGCTAAACAACCCCAGCTCTCTCAGCCGCTCCTCATAGGGTCTGTTCTCCAGCCCCTTCACCAGCTTCGTTGCTCTTCTCTGGACTTGCTCCAGAGCCTCAACATCCTTCTTGTGCTGAGGGGCCCAGAACTGGACACAATATTCAAGGAGCGGCCTCACCAGTGCTGAATACAGAGGGAGAATCACCTCCCTGGACCTGCTGGTCACACCGTTTCTGATCCAAGCCAGGATGCCATTGGCCTTCTTGGCCACCTGGGCACTCTGCTGGCTCATGTTCAGTCGGTTGTCGACCAACACCCCCAGGTCCCTCTCGTCCTGGCAGTTTTCCAGCCAGGCTTCTCCCAGTCTGTAGTTCTGCAAGGCTTACTTATTGTAGGCTTACTTTCTAGATAATGTTTTCTGTAAGTAATAATAGTAGGGATTTAATTTAAAATCCGTCTCCACTCACAGCATCACAGGACAGCTCAGATTAGAAGGCATTCCAGGCAATGGTCTAGCCCAACTTCTTGCTCAAAGTAGGGTCACATAGAACAGGTTACACAGACTCGTATCCAGTCAGACTGAGTATCTTTGAAGATGGAGACATCAAAGCCTGTTAGAGCATCTTTCTATAGTGTTTGACCACTTTCAGATTAAAGAAACTATTTTCCTATGTTTCAGTGCAATTTCCTGTATTTTAGTTTGTGCCTACTGCCTCTTATTCTTTCAGTGCGCACCACCGAGAAGTCTAACTCCACCTTCTTCATTCCCCAGCATATTTTTTTAAATCCCCCTTGAGTCTTCTCTTCTCTGAACTGAACACCCCCAGCTCTGTCAGCCTTGCATTGTACTTTAGATGGTCTAATTTCCTTAATAATCTTCATTGCCCTCACTCCTTGAGGGCAAGTGTTTCTTGTGCTCAGGACAAGCTGACAAACTTGAGCTGGACACAGAACTCCAGATGTGACCTCTTACCAAACTCTGACCTACAACAACTTTTAATCTACAATTCCAGGTCTTATGAAGAGGTCGGCCAAATGTAAGGATACATATTTTACGTTATTAAACAGATTTTAAGTATCAAAGCTAAAGAAATAAACTACACATGCCCTAGGGCATTGTTAGAAGATCTTTCTGCCAAATATAAGAGGGCCAGGAGTGAGTCTAAACACTGGCAGTGTGATTGTCTACACTGATTAACCACCAGCTCACACTCTGGCTTTGCTCAGGACTCCTCCAGCCAGCAGCACTTAGGAATGAGCAGGGAAACAGCTGACTCCAAGCACTACTCCCAAAAGACAAGTCAAATAAATCGGTACTTGAAACACACCAAACAATTGTGTTAGCTCTTCAGGAGAGGACTCTCAGGTTCAAGTACCATTGGCAGAACAATTCATAGCATTGCTGAGATATTTGTTTACATCTAAACTTTGCCAGTTTCAACTTGAAAGCAGAAGGGAAACAGCCAGAAGAATAGTACAAAATTCGATATGGGGTGTCAAACACACCTGACAGGGGAGAAGTAAAGAAACTCGTTCTTCTGAGTTTAGCCTAGACATGATTAGCATTATTCATTCCTAAATTTGGCTCAATATTAAATGTAAATTAATTACTGATTACCAATTACTGTTTTATAGTTGATCATGTTTGTTCCCAAAGGAAATTAGAAATTATGAGACTCACCATTCTTCATTTTTATATACCTGTACATTTACCCAGATGTCCGAGGTAAAATGATCTGGACAGAAACCAGTAGGTATTTTTAAAACAATGTGTCTTAAGAATGTAAGACAGGCATGGAATATTGCTTTTAAAAGATCCTTCACCCAGCTCTTGTATTTCAAGAAGTTTTTTAATACTGAGAGGCTGGAATCAAGATAATGCTGCTATAACTCCAGCCACAAGACGTAACATTTACTAATTCCATATTCTAAATATGTTTTTAGATAGTAGCTCAATGCTGATTGTCACATCCCACACCCCAAAGAAAACTATTGCTTTCTACCATTTAGAAAGGCTAGAAGAAATGTTAACGGCATAAGACTCTTCAAAAGCAGAAGGTGTGAACTAAATTAAACAGGAAGTTCCCTGTGGGGAAGAAGGTGATATTTTCTTAACTAGTAAACACACATTCAAGAACTGCCATTTCTTTTAAGCTGATCACTGTATGAGTCAACAATTGAAGACTCAAATTTCAAACAGAACCAGTGTCAGTACGCTCCTTCTCTGAAGGAACAGTGAATTTGAATCTCCAAAGAGTCAGAATACGGATATAGACACAGAGATGCCTTTTGGTGGCATTTCAAAGAAAGTTTGGGATCTCACTGTGCTGTAAATATTCTTCCATGTAGTGAAAAGAGAAGCAGTGTTGCAGATTCACAACATGATGATTCTCAAGAAAACAAATTTTTTCTAAGGAGAAGTCTTCACTAATAAACATCATTTCTACATCTATGGAAGCAACTAATTACCACTTCTGCAAACAGCAGATTGATTGAATCAATCTTTCTTTCGGTATTGTGCTTCCTTCCTTTCACAGGATACAGCCATTCAGACTTGCAGTATTTCTCTTTCCTTTATCCTTGTTTGCATTCCTGAATGTAACTGCAAGTTCCTGCTTGAAGTGTGTTCAGTCCAAGAAGCCATTAAGGACATGCCATTATCATGCTGTTGACTGGCAGTCAAAACAATTCGCACATCAAATAACCTTCTGAAAACCATGGTGCTTTAATCTTCTCCAGTTAAAGAGCCATGAAGAGGAGGAGGCTTGGGCATTCTTCCAGCAAAGCAAAAGGTCAGTCTTTGAGACTCTGCCTGTTGCACCACTTGGGCATCAAGGACTAAAACTGCTTGTGGATCAGGGTACCAGAAGTTCAGTTGTATTCAGGAGGTGAATGACCTAATTTTTTTGCATTCACAAGAAATAGTATTTTAGAAAGGACCTAAACCTCCAGAGAAGAGTCAGGTCAGGATATAAAGATGGGAATTGCATGATGTTATAACTGATCAGGCGGTTAGCTCTGGGAGCTGAGCAAACATCCACTTTTTGCTGAAACTTTGCAAAATGTACCCAGTCAGTAAGAACTCTTTGTTTCTATTTTAAAACAGGACACAGAGATCTCCAACAGCACATTTGCAAAACTTAAGAAAATATTTGGAGTCTCTGAAGAGAAGCAAATGCCAAGGAAATGGAGAATTTGAGGCAAATTTCTATGAACCAGCAGTGAAGAACAAGGTATAGGAAATAGCAATAGGAAATGAAAAATAAAAAGAAGAGATACAGCGAAGATGAAGAAAGTTTGGGAGAATAAGAACTGAAATCCTTCCTTTCCTGCAGGCCAGAGGGCTTAAGTCATTTGCTTCAGCTGAGCCAAGAGGTTCACTGAAGGAATGCTGGAACTGTTTGGAGTCCAGGCAAGATTACTTGGTGGAAGAAAAGATTTGAGGTAAAACTGAAAGACTGTGTGTTAAAAGTTCCAAGGAGAACAAAATCATTTTGAGTCACAGCAAAGTTCAGCTATCTTGAGGTTTTTAGGACTAAGAATACAAAAAATTATTACTGGCTTCATCTCTAGAATCTGCTGTCTTGCTGACACACTAGAGGGAGTTGAGGAAGAAGAATCTTGAAGACTTTTGTTTTTCTGAGAGCTACACACAACCACTGTACGCTAACATATTTCTCTCTAAAATAAGTACTTGGGTATGGTTGTGACTTGAGAACATTCCTGAAGAGCCAGTTAGCCATTGTGCCAGTGAGGAACAATTTCAGAAACACCGTAACTGTGGGAAACGGAGTGATGGTGCCTGCTTTGGCACATCTGGACAAGTGAACCTGCAGATTATCTAAGAGGAAGACTGATATATGTAATCACAAATATCACTGCTGACACACCTGAGCATCACTCAGCAGGCATGGCTTGATTCTTGGATGATGAAAAGCAATGACATATTTTTGAAGAGTCATTAATCTGCAAAGGAATGAGAGAAATTTCAGAAGAATTTTATACCAAGTTACAAATGCGTTGTACAGATTTATGAACAACAACAAAAAGTGAAACAAAATCAGTGCAATGCATGGGTCATTTGGCATCCTTGAAAAGTTTCTTGCAGGAGTATCTTATACCTTTTCTTTCATCATGAAACATTTCAGCTGAATTTTTGTCCATTTCTTTGCTAAGTCAGTTTCTCCAGAAAACAGTAGATGAATTAGCTCTGTTCTCCAAATCTGTTTCCATATCCCTCCCCTCCCCACCCCTTCCTTTCCCTCCTCTCCACTTCCCTCCCCTGCTCTCCCTTCGCCTCCGATCTGTAAGTGTTTCTAGTTAATATAAAACCACTGAAAGATTCAGAATGTCATATGAAGTTACTGCAAACCAAAACCCTAAATATAATTACAGTAACACCGTTGTAGACACAACATGGCTCCAGGAGCACTATAAACTGCATATTAAAATAAGATAGGTTTCAAAACTAGAATGAGAAGCCAAAATCAAGTATCCCTGCTACTGACATTCTTCTTCACATCCATCATGACTTCATAAACTCCATCCTTTTTTAATTCCTGCTCTTGCTTTAACAACTTCCAGCACCTTGTTGGCTTTCTAATAAACTGCATAGTGACTCTCCTAGGTCTTGAGGAGGGCTGATGGTTCCATAGGCATAGCTGAGATTTGTGTTTGTCTTGCTCTTTGCCACATACAGGCATCTGCAGTTGCTGAAGTGTGTCCTGGCCTCCCTAAATTCTCCTTCCCTGCAGTTGAGGATGCTCAGGTCTCAGAGCAGGCACTGCATCCTCCCCATGGTTTTATCTGACTTCATGAAGTGGAGCCAAAACATGGGAAATGCAGCAGCCTGTCGCTCAGCCATTGCCTTTTAATGAAAGCTACCACACATAACACACATAATAAGCTGTTATGATATAAAAAGTTATTATATTTAGCTCATTGTGTTTACTCTGAAGTGTGATGTATTTCTACTCAAACCAAGCCAAAAAAAACCCCAGACACTTACTTACCACTCAGAGACTATTTCTTAAAAAACATGTTTTATATGATTTCTTGATCATAATCCTCAAAGAATGATGGCTATAGAACTGGGAACTAAAACCTTACTGATAATTAGGGACTTAAGAGAGGCATTATACTCATTATGACCCTCCTGAAGGTCCTTCCTTGCTGTAAAGGCATCAATAGTTCTTCCCTCCCTGTACTGCCCAGGATGCACTTGCTTATTTACCTACTTGGTCAGCATAATTAAACATAAGTATAAGCAGTCCTGTAGATTCTGCATTTAGCCTGGATTTATAAATAATTCAAAAGCGTTTCCTTATCACTCCTGGTTGTTTTGGGCTATGGATCTGAGAGCAGCAGAGCTGATCTTATAGGTTGCTGCTTTAAGGGAAAGGGTTGCTTAGCCCTCCCTGCTCCTAACCTGGGATTCTAGCACTCCTCCTATACTACCATAAGCAGATTAAACCAAACTGAATTTTGTTTTGTTTTGTTTTAAATTGTTGAATTTAATTTCTTTATGAGAAGTTGGCACAAGGTAATAGGAAAGAGAGAGCAGTGCTTTTTGGGCCAGTGAGTTGTTGAGTTGCCTTATCCTGCTTCAAAGGAAGCTACCATTAACCTCCTAGTCTGATAAAGGACATTGTCTCTGAACACACACTTCAGAGGAGACTGAGGGTGATCAACACTGTCAAAGTAAGTGTTGATAGGAAATCCTCAGATCACAAACAAAGGAGATGTTCCTCTGACAAACATACCATTAACACACAAAACTTCTGTGATATACAAGAGGCCAAAATATGCAAACTCATGATCTCCTCTGGCCTTTAAAACAATGTAAGAAAACAGGATAAATAAGTAAATAATATGAAAATCTCATTGCTAGGACTCATGATTTTGGTATGGGCTTAAAACTGGTTTTAATGTGTCCCTCCTCTCCCAGCCAAATCTTTTAGACAGGAAAACATAGAAAAAATGAACAAGAAAAAGAAGTCTTTAGGTATCAACTTAGATGAGACAAATTGGCAGGTACTTTAAGCTATGTTACAGTCAGAAGTTGCTGTTCTAGCACTGCTGTTTTTCCTCTTCCATCATAAACAGCTATTGGAAAACTGTAAGTTTAGACGTTGCTTCAACAGTGGGTAAATGGAGCGGTTCTTTGGTCCTGGCATGAAACCAGGATGAGGTCACACTTGCTGCTATAACAAAAACTGTCAGAATTTAGAAAATTTAACAGTGGCAACTGTATAACTGCAGACGGTGGCTGTCTGCATGCAAAGGCAGCTGTACTGTAAGAGTCAGGGTATTTATTTTCTTGCTATTTGGCATTATCTTTCTTCAACTCTTTACACACAACCAGTTCTATGGGAGATTATTTCAGAACAAATGCTCTGGGCTAGAACTAACCATGCAACTGAAGTTGCTTCATCCAGGATATAACTGAAAAATGCTTTCTACTGTATGTCTGATGTGAAATTGGACTTAAAATTGTCTTCTACCCAAATGCACACTGTGAAAAGAATTCTTCAGAGTTAATTAATTCCTGCCTTCATTTTTCTCTGGGTGGTACTGTTTTAGCTACTTTCTTGGTCTAGATCTAAATGCACTATTCATAGTTTCAGTAAAACCTCCCACTGTGTCTAGGAACGATATCATTTGCACCTCTGCTCGCCCAAAAGGCAATCACAGTGCTGACATTGCACTTTGCATTTCCTAGCAGACTCGTGATTTTTCAATTTTATTCTTATCTTTCTCCATTTGTTTATTTCTTTTAATTGTTTGGGATGCCTCAGTTCCTCCTAACCCTCAGTTTCTGTGGAAACCAAAATGAACATGCTGTTAGTAGGTATGTATTGGCCTCCAGATGTTTTCAATCGATGTCCTAGAACAGAATTGAGCCTTGAAGCTGAAAGCAGGCAGAACATTGTGAGTCATTGTGAAAGGACAGGAGCACGAGGGCAGTTTAAAATAGTTTCTTTCTCCCAAGAGTGTTTCTTTCCCAAAGCCAGCTGCTGATTCAACCTGAAAAAGACTACGAGAAGTTCTCTTTCAGTATGGGCTCTGTGTCTTCACAGTCCATATTTATTTGCTGCTTCTCTCCCCCCAGGTCTACAGTTCGCTATCCTTTTCCTGGATTTTCCATTTTCCTCCATTATTTGTTTCCTTATTGGCGTGTGCTGAACCAATGAGGGTTCTTGTATGCCTGGATACATCACCCAGCTACACCCCTAACCTGTACCAGGGTGAGATGCAGTTGTGCTCTTCCTCTTTCCCCAGATGTGACCTATGCTGTGCTCTCTCAGGTGAGCCTGTGTAGACTCCAGCAAGGACTGTGAGGCATGTTTTATGGACCTAAGGTCCTTGCTGGACAAAATGTTTGCTGACTGCAGGGGGAAGCAGCTTCTGTATGAATCATTGTGACTCTTTGTTCACAAGTAATTTTCCATAGAGGCTGTTAATCTGGTTGTGCTTGAGTTAAGAGGTGAATTTACCAATTGAATTAATTGGGCATAACTGAAATTATTTCACTGTAAACAAGGTTGAAAAAGAGCACCTGCAAGACTTTTACAATATTTATGTAAGTCAGTCAAGCCTACAGTGGCAAAATAGTGACTGAGTTTGCTCTGTATCTAATTCTTTTAATCTGGATTACATCAGCTCCTGCCCACATGCTGTTAAGGAACCTGACACACCACACCTAAGGTTCTGCCAGATGCTGAACTCACAGAGATGCAGATATGTGTGCTATACCCAGGCCACTCCCAACATTTGTGTGCGCAGCATTTCATGTTGGTTTAACTTCAAAATATTCTAATAAACTGCAGTGCAATCAGGATAAGTGGTATCCCCATGATGGCTAAGGTAAAACCAGCTTAGTGTACAATACACTTGGCCCAAACCCAGAAAGATTTTTTTTTAGGAATTACACTGTAAATCATAACCTACAGGCTGCCTTGCAACCAAGAGCGAGGCTACAGCAGGGTGGAGGTCTTTGGAGGAGCAGAGGCTGTTAAAACACAAGTATCTCCTCACCACTGGAGGCAGACTATCTGGTAACCAGGCAAAGCACAGGCAGAGGCAAAGACTTGAGATGCAGAGAGAGGGTCTACAGTATGGCATTTTTAATCACCATTTCACAGAGACACCAAGCACAAAGCTTTGCTCTGTCTATGGAGATGCTGAGGTGAAACATCTACCAGTATGCATTGCTGTCTTTTGGCTGAGCATGTGAAGGCTGGACATGTGCCCTTTCTGCCTGCCTGACCTGCTGCCTGGAACACGGTCCTGCCAGCCTCCCCGAAACAGGACAGGCAGCAGGGTCTTGGACACCCCTATTTTCCTGAAACTAATGAATACCAACAGGAGGAAATGGGAAATATCTGTTTTCCCATGTGATATCTGTTTCACCGCACTGAGCACTCTTGTAATTGTCTGTAAATCAAGCAGCTGGTTCTTGAATCCTGATGATACTTTGGATTATAGCAGTGCTCTTTTTATGCTTCTGAGGATTTAGCCTTAGTGTCTGACATCCTAATAACTTCTGGTTCCCCCCAACCTTGCAGGAAGGTGAATGCACATAACCCTGGGCATAGGGGAGCCTGAGGATCCTCACAGGAGTCTGTGGTCTGCAATACAGACCTTGTGAGACCCCAGCATGAGGAATGAAAGGGTGGAGTGAAAACTGTGGGGAAAATGCACCATGTAGGATTCTGGATGCCTCCTGACAGCAGGGGAGGAGAAAGCACAAGGAAGGAGGAGGGCTGCACACAGAAAAGGGGAGAATTAACCACAGCACTGGCAGGCCAGCAGAGTGCATACACAACTCCACTGTAGAAGGGGTTGTAGAGGTGCGACTTACCATGTGGGGAACATGGAAATGAGATGCTAGGGCTAGCAGAAGTTTACTTGAAGATGTCTGGTAAAGGGAAGGACTGACTGGGACTTGTACAGCTCCCTGTGACAGCATAGCTTGGTAAATCACACAGGAGTTCCTGCATTACATGCAGACTGGGACAGAGCATGCCAAGGTGGAAATATTGCATACTGGAGGCAAACGCCCCACAGCCTGGCCAATGGCCTCTAGTTGAGTGGCCACAGAGCTGCAGGAGCTGAGGAAATACAGTCCTTGAGGTCCTGGGCCCCAGCCATCTCTCAAGAGCTGTGCTAGGAAAAGAACCCCTGTAGGAGAGGAGAGCCAAAGCAGCAGTAATATGCTCTGCCTTGTCCTAATTAAATCTCAAATGCCAATTTGAGACTTCTCTCTGTGCTAGCTTAAGGCTATGGTTCAGTTGCTGTGTGCATATTCAGCCAAATAGTCAAGCATGTGGTTAAATTCTGGGAACATGAATCAGTCCCTGGGACTCTGATGGGACTAAATCATGTGCTTAACTTTTAATTATGCTGAAGTGCTTGTTGAACAGGAAGAGAATCTCCTGTGTACATGAAGTTAAGTATTGGAAGGCTTGGCTGAGTTGGGACTAACTCCAAAGTTAGTTCAGTGAAATCAGTACCTCCAGAGTCACTAAAAACAGAGAAAAGAGAGAGAAGAATCAGGTCCATCCTATTTTATGGAATTGTTCCTTTTAGCTGAATCTGTCAATGCCAACAAAAGTCAAAAGTTGGGATACTTAAAAAAAACCCCCATACTTGTTTCTTTTTCTTAATTGGATAATGGAATTTAGGACAGGAGATTACCATTAAGCAACACTCTGTCTTAAAAGACTCTGCATTAAAAGGCACACTATGATATTGGCCCTGTTTCTCTTTCTCCCATCACTTCAAATTTCTTATAAATGCTGAATTAGAGACGCTGCTCCACAATGCCAGGGACAGGAGAATTAGGACTGATCTTTATGTTGTTGATCACATGGGCATCCAAACATTTATGTTTTATTTATAAACAAGTCAAGCCTTCCAACTCACTTCCTGATGAAAAGACAGCATTCAAACCACAGAAATCCTTTGTGACATGTGCAGTGCTCATTATTCTGGGAAACTTTGACTGATGGGTATTGTATACTGAATGCTTTGTTTCAAGCATGCAGAGGTTGGCCTAGGATGCTTCCCCACAATGTTGCTGTGGCTGTGTTTAACAAGCACTTAAAAACCAGAGCATGCGTTTGTAGCAAAAATGAGAATATGTGGCTGTATGTCAAGTGTTATTGAAAATCACAGCCTGTCCCAATGCTGGGGGATGGGAATTTCTGCAATTATCAGCAGGAAACTTCTGGAAGCCTGAAATAATAAGAGGAATAATAAAAATCTAAGCATGATTTACAAATGTAAATACTTTTCCACTCCAGTATTGAGTACCTGTAAATTGCTTTGTTTCAGAAATTTTTTACAAGTTCCAGAAATATGATCATATATATTTTAGAGTTATTGGCAAGCAGTAGTCAAATACCTGTTGCCCTGGTGTGGTGCAAAATTCTGCTTGTTTACATAAATTTTTTATTATTGTGAAAGCCAAGCCAACCAGCTTGAGAAATTCTCTGTTAGTAGCCCTTGTGACATTGATTTTATGCCCCTTAAAACAACAGGAAATTCAATGCTGCTTTCTAGAGTCTGAGATTTATGCAGATCTGCTGTGTGTATCACCCACAGCAGTACAGTCCATGAAAATCTCTGATCTTCACTCTAAGCATTCACTCAGCAGTTGTCTTGGAAATCATTGAGCCCGAGTACATCCTTTCACACTGTGTTCAGATAATTTGCTCACTGTGATGCACTCTAAGCAGAAGTGTTAGTATTCTTTCCTCTTTCCCAAGTGTCTAGGAATCTCACTGTGTATTTTGCTGGTATGTCCCCTTGTCAGGTTCAGAAGTAAACATGCAATGACTATAAGTGATGATTACAGTGCCTCCAGCTTCTCATTGACTCATTTTAACAGCAGGAATTGCATGATTTGTAAAAAGTTTCTTTCCCCTCCTCTCAGATTTTCCATTAAAAATTCAATGATTTAGAGTTCACCACCTTGACTTTCATAATTTCTGCAAATGTAGGAAGACAGGGAAGTAGCAGGACTGTTTCTATACTGGCAATTAAACATTAAGTTACCATGGAATAAGTGTGTTGCTGACATTAATTTCCAGTAGCCAAAGTTGCACCCTTTTGAGATGAAATGAAGGGAAACTTGCAGTTGTAACCCCAGAAACTTCAGCTCTTGTGAGATGCAGCATTTGACTATCTTGATTCTGTCTTCAATTACTTGAATAAAGTTACCTCTTATTTATATAATTCTTGATCACCAGGTTCCTAGAGATCTCACATGATGCAAAAGCTGACAGCAGACTCATTTCTGCAAATATGCTTGGGTTTTTTTTTGTTTTTGTTTTTAAATCCAATTAAATGGCCTTACATGCAGTGCCAACTGGAGAGTGTGCCTGCATTCGTGAACTGAGAGGGTTGTGTGGCTATGGCTGTGTGTGTGGGTGTAGCTGAATTTTTCGCTGCCAAGACTTGAACCAATACTCCCTGCACCAGACCCCAAAGCTAGGGTGTCACTGTTAGGTGTAAGACTTGGCTGAAGTCCTTACCCTCTCATTTGTGGACAGATTTGAAATGTCACACCAATGTTTTGCCAACATGTCCAACCTCCTTGAGCTCGATTTCATTCTGTTTTGCCCTGCTGCATTGCCATAACTTTTGGTCTTCCCATGAGTTGCATGCACTGATCATAAAATTCCCCAGTGCAACTAGCAGATACTCACATTATCTCCTTCTCTTGGTGGTGTGGCTAAGTGAAGCAGAAAGCACTGAGTGGTTTTTAACACATTTCTTTGGGATTTAAATTCCACCACTGTAGCTAATAGCATAAAACATTGCTGTAAAGTCTTATGCTTTCCAAAAAGCATTCTGCAAGGATAGAGTATTTGGTAACAAGCTGCGGTGAAATCATGTGTGGGGTATTTAGTTTTCTCCAGCTGCTGTGTATTTTGGAACATTACTAAAACATACATTTTAAAGAGAGGCTGATGGAATGTAGTTTGATTTATAGTATTTAACTGTGTGTTTGTCTCTACAACAAACTTGTCAGCTACATTAAAAAATCTTTTCCTCTTCAGAATCAACCCTCACTCTTTGTACAGTAGCATAATGACCATCTTTCAATTAAAATCTTGTGTTTTTACTAACTGAACTTTTACACACACAGTGTAAGAATGAGTTGATGAGTTAATTGAACTGTGATGGCTGTTATCAAAAGGAAATGAATGTTGCAGAAATAGTGATTCTTGACATAATGAAGAGGCAGTACTTGCATCCTAACATTTCTTGTAATGATATCCAAGGACAGGGCTTCAAATTTGGGTGAACTTCAGTTGGGGACTAATATTCTTATTCTGTCTGAAGAACTACAAGTCTTCCCCTCCAAGAAAATGAAAAAGATCTCAGAGGAAAAACTTTAAAATTATAATGGAGAGAAGGGCTGCCTTCAAAAGCATTTTGTACAGAGGTAAGAAATAACCATTATCTATCCTCTCCAAGATTATGTTTCTGTCTAATGATAACTGTAAAATTGTTTTCCTGCAGTTTAAAGCTAAATAAAATTCCAACTGAAGGCAGGCAATAAGCACCAGAATAAGAAATACAAAGAAGTAAAGGTAAATATTATTTCTTCCTGTCCAGGTCAGAGTATTTTACTTCTAAGATAAGCTACTTAAGGACCTTCAATTTTATTCATAGAATTCCCCAAGGAAAACTCTTCCAAGTACACTTTCAGCTATTTAATTCAGAGGGAAACGTCATGCATAGCTTAGAGCTGATGTACATTTCCCTTGCTGGTTTCCTGCAAGCCCGTCAGTTCCTTCAAGGATCTTTCATTTTACTACACCGTCTATCCCTGATTCATTAATCACACAAATAATTAGGAGGAATATTCTGTCTGAATATGTCTATATATGTATGAATGTGAATATACCTGAAATATCACTCTGAATCGTGAATATTTTATCACAAATTCCAAGCACTCATTAAAGTGTTTACTACTCAGCAAGGCATGTGGTGAAAGAAGCTTTTCCTGAACTGCAATTAACTACTCGGCTAAGGCCTGAAAGTACTTCTCTGAAAAAGCTGTGTACCAGTGAGTTCAGGTGTCAGATCTGGCTGCCTATAAACAGGTGCCTGTCATCACTTCCAGATTTTTCAGGCTTTTAAAGTGAATTCTTAGAGTGCTCTCAGTGCACTGCAGTATGTCATGGTTGGCAGGAGTCATTAGCATTTTAGCTTTAAGCATAACAAAAGCAGGAAACAGGGAACATAAGCAACATATATTCCTAAGCTTGCTGAAACATAATTCCACAGACGTGCTGGTGAACAGCAGGGCTTTTGACAAAAACATTGATAGCTGACCTTTGAGGGCAAAGTAAGGGTTACTTGTAGTGGGAGCTAAAACTCTTCCTTTTAAAACATAAATTTTTACTATGAATTTTGCAGATGTATTTCAAGGCTGCAGTTGTGTTTTGCACCCTGTCACAGAATTATTCTCTCTTTGCATTCCTCATATGCAAATAGAATCTGTTTCACTGCTTTTGCTGATTAGATAACAAAACAGGCTGTAATGAAAATTATAAAGCTAAAGGCTATTTGTAAGAGCTAGTTGAAATCTTTCCAATGAATATTTCAACATGATTTCATCTGAGATCCGTTTTCATGAAATATTCACAAACTATACAATTCTTCAGAAGGATCTGTCACATAAATATCCTGCAAAAAAAATCATTAAATTTCAGGACAAAAAAAAAAAATCTAATACCTTATCGTGTTTTCCTCTTTCCAACTCATTTTCCTTCTTATTCTTGCTAGAAAATGTACTTAAAATGTGCAGCAACATAATTGGTCATTAGTAAAGGTAAAAAAACCCATAAAGAACAGTCTCTGAATTGAAGTTGACAGAAGAGTGAAAACTGTTCTGCCATACAGTTAGCCTTCTTTTCTTGCTGCTTCTCTCTTTCAAAGGACAAAAATTATTTAAAATCAAAGTTGTTTTTCTCCTCAAAACAGCAACACTAAGATAGCATAAAAATAACTCATTTTCTCATCAAAAATTACAATTTTCATAGAGTTTTGAAGAATAATTTTACCTTTCTGTGTAACAAAAAATTTTGCACACAGAAAAAGTCATCTGCCAGTACTGGCCACGAATGCTGTCCCTCCAGTCGCTATTCTTTCCTGGAATAAAGGGTATTACTGTGAAATCACAGTGCAGGGTTGGTGTGTAATAGGCTGTTTTTGGCCAAGCAAAATGTGTAATCCTACATTAGTACGTAGCTGAGATGTCTGGGAAGTTAAGGTAGTAAAATCACTTGTGTGCATGGTTAATAGAGTCACTCATCTTTTCATCCATTTGTCCTCCAAGTTGCTGATAAATTATATTACAGGAGTTGCAAAAAGATTGCAAACATCGTTTTGTTTTGTGTGATCAACAACTACTAACATCTGTTTCTGAAAGCATGTCAAAATCTCTATGGCAAATTTCTGCAGAGGTTGAAAGAGCTTCATATTACAAATGTTTGAAATGCTATCAACACATCCTTGCCACAGCAGGTATATCTCTCCTTTGTGAAGGCTTTGATGGCTTGCAGGAGTCATCCAGCAGTGCCATGCTGGCAGGCCCCACCAGGTGGGTTCCTGCTGAGCACTAATGTCTGTGGTAGAGTCTCTCTGATAGTGCTGGATCACTGCTGTGAATAACACAGGGGTAGGGGATTCCTCTTTTAATATGTTTGTGTTATTTGGCCTAGGTTTTCGAAGAAACAGATCTTTCTTCAAATTTATCATGTATGCATTCAGAAAGACCAGAAATATTTGGATGTCTTTGAATTTAAATGTTCTGTCCTGATCTGCTAGTATGAAAGTTATATGAAAAAAGCTGTATCTTAGCAGAAGATATTCCTGTAGACAAAGTTTGAGTTCCAAACTCCCAAACAAAATTTCTGTCTATTGTGCTGTTTCACTGAACTTCTGTGACTTAGCTTCTGCCTATTAAGTGAAAATTGTCACACTTCTTCACCACACATACAGCTGTAGCATGGGGGCATTCATGATGTTTCTGGGAAGCTCAGGTATTGCAGTAATGTTGGAAAGGAAGAAGAGAAAGGAAAAGAAATTACTCTTCCCTTTTTACTCTTCCCTTAACTCCTAGGCAGTTGACCTTCTGAATGTCTAGTGTTTATCAGTTCCACCCTTGTATTTTGACAGCTACCTGATTATACGCTAGAGTTAGGAAACAGCGAGTGATGCCTGTGCTCAGTCTTTGCTTGGTCAAAGGTTGATTTCATCTGAGGATACCCTTGAACCAGGAGACTTGTCTGAGCATTCTGAACTGTACATAAATTCAGATGCAGTGTCAGTGTTTAAATGAGTAGATAAACCTGGTCTTTAAGAACTTAAAAATCTAAGCTATTGTTTCAACCATTATAAATACACAACACAGAAGAGGAGATGAAAAAAGCCAAATTATTTCTGATGCTCAGGATTGAGAACAGAATAGTTGAAACAGACCTGAAATTAATTGAGAGTTCATTTGGGTCAAAAGTTACTAAGGTATTAAAATAAATAGATTCATTACACTTGTTATTGAAACAACCAAGACCCATCGGATCATTGAGTCCAACCAGGACTGGAGACACTGTCCAACCAGGTGATGTCTGATAACTGTTGGATTTAATTCTTTCTGTGACTCTGGGTCCTACCGTGTGATTCTCTTGATGATCTGAGAGAGGTAGCGTTGAGGTGACCCCTTTGTTTTTCTAGCCACTACCTTGGGAACACTGAGTGGTTGTCCTTTGCAGTCGTTTTACCCAAATGTGTGTGTGTAACGACTCTCTCCATCTCACCGGGAGCATGGAAGGGTAGAGATGAGCCTCAGCACTGTGGAGGAGACCTGTAACAGCTTTTACAGTGCAGTTCGTGTAGCCAGCAAGACTCCAGAATGAAAAAAAGCCAATTTGTTAGGCAGTTCTAAGCAGTCGATGCCTGTAGAGGTGCGGCTTTGCCTGCAGGGAGAGCCATGAGCTGGTTTGGATCTGGGGAGAGTTTTGTTTTTGATAGGAATGGTTGGACTAGAAGATCCGATGGGTCCCTTCCAACCTGGTTGTTCTACGATTCTACGATTCTATGAAAAGGTGATTTCACATCTCAAATGTAAATGCATTTTTTATGTAATGTAAATGCAACTTCTGTTGACTAATGTTCATGAAACTTTCTCTTCTAATGACTTATCAGGATGCACACTCAGGGAAGAGCGATGTTGAGGATGGAAAAGTGAAGGCAAGTTACTGAGAGACAATGGGGAGGGCACATCCATCAGTCACTGACAGGATGCTCTTCACATGGGATACACACACACGGCACCTTTCCTCCACCAGGGAGTCTTAGAAATGCATTAAGCAGTATGGGTAACCAACCAAACTGTGGAAAAATTTTCCTTCTTAGTAAGGTTATATTTTATGTAAGTAAATTCATAATTCTTATGACACACCTGCAGAACTATAGTTTTAGCCTGCCACTATGTAAGTTTTACCACTAGGTAAGACTCAGCTCTAACTGCTGAGCTAATGCTCACTATCGTCTCTCTTGTCTGATGTGTGAGACCCAAATTGCCCACATGGGAGATCAGGCAAATGTCAGAACCAGAACAAGGAAAAGGTCAGCAGCAACCACCAGCCGTACCAGAGATGGAGGAGGGGAGCGGGATTTCCTCTTTGGTGGTTATGAGGTGTTAGATCTGCTCACCCACTTCATTCACACCCTTCATCTGCTCTTCAGCAAAGCAGCTTCAGTGCTTAACCTAAATCTGTGACATCATGAGCATGGGAAGGCAGGACTAATGTCCTTAGTTACAGTTTTCAGCATAGTACATTTCTAAAAGAGCTTAGCTTTTTTTGTCACAAAGAACTGTCAGGATGCTGTTGCTTTCTCAAAACCCTTGGCTTCCATATAGAAACTCAGACTGGGAACATACATTGGAGTCAAGTAGGTGAAGTTTTCTATCTGCTTATAGGAGTGCTTTGACATTTAAAAGGGTTGGATCTCAGTCATCACTCAAGAGAAAGAATGTGTGTATTTTAAGTCTTGTGGTACCAGTTAGCTTATCTCTGTGCTAACCACTGTCTACATGTTATCTGCTCACCAATGTCATCAACAATCCCATGGATACTGTAAGACCTGAAAATGAACATTGTTTTTTTAAGCCTGATGTCCCTGATCTTAAACTTAAGCTAATCCATGAGCTGAACAAATCTCAGGAATGCAAACCTGTCTCAGAATTAAGTGTAGCCTATCAGTCCTTGTTGGTACTAAATCTCTTGGCTTCCTGGACATTGCAGAAGAGTCTAGAGATAACTTGGTGCCTTGCTAAACTGAAACATAACTCTTGTCCCCAAATTAATGCTAGTGGTGAAGAACCCCGTCTCATCAGATGGTGAAGCCCTGAGCTGCCACTCTGTTGAGGTAAGTGCAGCCATATACTCAAGTTAATATGTTCTTTTCCTAGTTATAACAAATAAGCATATTACCAAGCATATAACCAATAAGAACATTTTAATGCAAACATTTTCCTGTTGCTTTTTATGGAGTTTTAAGGCAGATAGCCACACTTGGGTCATTTGAATTACTGTTAGAGAATTTTCAGTACATGTTTGATTAAAAAAAAAATTAAAAAATGATGAAAATTAACACAGGCCAATGTATTCTAGTGAAGTGGTTTTTTGTATGCAGTCTTTGCTGATACTCTCTGAGCATTGGCTTATTTCTTCCAACTCCTCAGCTTTCTGCAAGGTGAGCTTGGTGCATGAACACAGTGTTAGCTGAGTGACTGGGAGCTGTATGGTAGCTCTCCATGTCTTCGCTAGCATAATACATTCAGAAGATCTAAACACTGTCAATTATCTTTAGAAATCAGCATTGCATTTCATTCATCCCTTGTGTCATTCTATAGGCTTCAGCAGAGTTACAGTGGAGAGGCCTATCATCTTCTAAAAAAGATTATAATATCTGTCTTTGTAATAGCTTTAAAGAGGTTTCAGTTCCTTACAGGCAGCATTATAACATGACCTGGTCTCTGTAATTTATCAGAATACACTGCAAACATCATTCAAAGCATGTTAATTATGTTATTTAATTTGCCACAGTGAATGGGTAGAGTTATAAATGCATGCAGGAGTGCTGTCAGAGCTCTTGCTGACCTGCAAGCCTCTCCTTTGTGTACTTCCTTTTTGACTCACTTGCAGGCAAGGCTCATATATGGGTGTGGGACCCAATGATGCCAGCAAGCAGTGGACTGGAGCACCTGATATAGTTTTCTTTGAATGAATTCTGATAAATACATAGACTACTTGGAGAAAAAAAAAAACAGCTCATGGTAAACAGAGAAACAAAATCTCTTCAAATCAAACTGCTAATATTGACACTGCCTTGAAGGCATGTACGAACTTTAGATGCCACTGTCCCATTTTTTTCTGCTGAGTTTTATGAGCAAATACTTTCCTTGGAACTTGTTACAGTTACATTTTTAAAAGGAAAACTGTGCAGTTTTCAACAGAAACAAATGTGTGGGAGAGTGCCACATGTTTAAATACCTGCAGGAGACTGAATTTAAGAGGTCTTGGAGCATGATGGTTTCTGTCCTGTCTTCCTTGGTCACATGTGCTGCAGCATTCTTGTGAACATAAAGCACTGTTAGTGTGTGAAGCCTAGAGCAGATGTAATTAAATCCTGTTTATGTCATAAGCTTATTGTACCATCTTGAAAGCAGTTGCTCAGGTGGTGTAGAAAGAAATAAAGAGAGATCCCAGATGTGTAAGATTTCATAAAATTTAAAATTACCCCTGCAGCTGGTAGATATTTTTGTAATATGATAAGAAATCAATGCATTTAGATTCAGGTGCAAACTGACTGTAAAGAGTGGTTGCTGGCTATTGCCAGCTGGTGAACAGCCAACTTTGACATACTTCTTACTTGGGAGACTTCTGCTTAAAATGCAGAGCTACAGAATGCTCTGTTAACACTGTGAAAAAACACTCAGATGCCCAATTGCATCACAAGACAGGAACTTTCAAAGAGCATTGGATGATAATCATTCCTCTCTCTAGGATTATGTTTGCTATTACATTGTAAATATATTCTGGCTATGATTAACATGAACCTCTCTTGATGTGGCCCCTTGTTATGAACAAGATGTTTATCTGTGTATCATCTCTAGCAGAGAATATAGGACAAGTATTGCTAAAGCATATTCATTATTTCATAATGGTAAAATATTAAATACAGTAAGACGGAAATACTAGCTACTTTAACGGCTCCATTGTGTCATCAATCAAGTGCAAATGGGCTATTAATATTATGCAAATATTATTTTTTTCCTGGAGAATATCTAACAGGTAGCGTCACAACAGAAAATGTTTCCCATGAAATAAAAGATAACAAGGCTAAAAATGCACCAAGTCTCCAAAGGAAAAGTGTAGTACCATAGTAATATTTAAAAGACTCTTCATCTAGAAAATATTTGTAACTGTATAAGATGTTGGTAAAAGCAGCTTAGTTTGTATCATGTTTGAAAATAAAAAGGAGGTCCAAAACATTCATATCACTACACAGTTTTAAAATCATGTAACCTATAAATGAGAATTTATATATTTTTATAGAGACTATTAAAAACATCAAATGGGACCACCATTATCATATCTTGCTTAGCTGTTGCCTAACCCTGTACACATTACCTAATAAACTTAACTAAAATCATGGCATGAAAACAAATTTCTTACTCCAGGGCAAGTTGAATCAAAAAAGGATCATCTTGCTTAATTTCTGGTACTGGCAATGAATATATCTTCCGGTGAACAAATTACCCCAGTTTCCTTTCTAGCACTAGTGAAGAGAAACACATTTTAGATGCAACTCATCTTGGCCGCCCTAGGAAACAGGTGAAGTAAATCTTGATTTTACCTCTTTTCTACTCTGTCATCTGTTGCTATAGTGACAGATAGAGTCATAAGCTCAATCCATGCATAAGGTGAGTTAATTTCCATCAACTATGAATAAATTGTTGTCACTGAATGTTCAAAAGAATTATATCTAGCCTTAAAAAATCAAGTCTTAAAATGCAAAGCATTAAGTATTCAGTAATAGATTTCCCATATATTCCTTTTACTCAGAAAATAGTCCCTAGGCCTCTTCTTTGCAGGGGGACCTGGACAGGCTGGACCGCTGGGCAGTGTCCAACGGCATGAGGTTTAACATGGCCAAATTCTAGGTCCTGCACTTGGGGCACAACAACCCTATGCAGGGCTACAGACTGGGAGAAACCTGGCTGGAAAACTGCCAGGAGGAGAGGGACCTGGGGGTGTTGGTCGACAGCCAACTGAACATGAGCCAACAGTGTGCCCAGGTGGCCAAGAGGGCCAATGGCATCCTGGCTTGTATCAGAAACGGTGTGACCAGCAGGGTCAGGGAGGTGATTCTCCCTCTGTATTCAGCACTGGTGAGGCCGCTCCTTGAATATTGTGTCCAGTTCTGGGCCCCTCACCACAAGAAGGATGTTGAGGCTCTGGAGCAAGTGCAAAGAAGAGCAACGAGGCTGGTGAAGGGGCTGGAGAACAGACCCTATGAGGAGGGGCTGAGAGAGCTGGGGTTGTTTAGCCTGGAGAAGAGGAGGCTGAGAGGAGACCTCATTACTCTCTGCAAGTACCTGAAAGGTGGTTGTGGAGAGGAGGGAGCTGGCCTCTTCTCCCAAGTGACAGGGGACAGGACGAGAGGGAATGGCCTCAAGCTCCACCAGGGGAGATTTAGGCTGGAGATTAGGAGGAGGTTTTCCACACAGAGGGTCATTGGGCATTGGAATAGGCTGCCCAGGGAGGTGGTTGATTCCCCTTCCCTGGAGGTGCTTAAGACACGGGTGGATGAGGTCTTGAGGGACTTGGTTTAGCGTTAGATAGGAATGGTTGGACTAGAAGACCCGATGGGTCCCTTCCAACCTGGTTGTTCTGTGATTCTGTGATTCACTTGATTTCAGTATGTGTTTCTTTGCTCCTTTGGTTCTGAAATGTGAAATTAATAGCTATTGCATGAGAAATGTTCATCTGGGAACAGGAATAACCCACAGAAACCATCTAGCTGGACTTTGTATTAGGGCTAATGATGCCAGTAACTTCAATTAGCCTGGAGAAGAGGAGGCTGAGAGGAGACCTCATTGCTCTCTACAACTACCTGAAAGTAAGTTGTGGAGAGGAGGGAGCTGGCCTCTTCTCTCAGGTGACAAGGGAGAGGACAAGAGGGAATGGCCTCAAGCTCCACCAGGGGAGGTTCAGGCTAGACATTAGGAGGAAGTTTTTCCCAGAAAGGGTCATTGGGCATTGGAAGAGGCTGTCCAGGGAGGTGGTTGATTCACCTTCCCTGGAGGTGTTTGAGACAAAGGTAGACGAGGTGCTGAGGGGCATGGTTTAGTGTTTGATAGGAATGGTTGGACTCGATGATCCGGTGGATCTCTTCTAACCTGGTTGTTCTATGATTCTATGATTCTATTCTAAGCTTGAAAATGTTATTAAACTGAAGTCTAATCTCTAAGATACCTTGGCAGCTACACATTCATAAAGAAAAATATCAATCATAAATGTCTGTACATTGAAATAAACTGAAAGGCAAGGACTGGTTGCCTTACCATGAGGGGAAGGGACATGAGCTGGGCAGGATTTCAAGTGCCATTCACGGCTTTGTAGAGCTGTAGAATTGCTTGCCCATGGTTGGAGTTGCAACTGGGGAACTTCAGCTCCTGACCATTTAACTTTCCTGATCCAGGAAAGATCTGAGGGTATAAAAGTGCCATTGTGTAAAAGTGGATGTCCTTCGCTTTCCTGTGCAGCTTGAACCCAAACCCCCATTAAGAATTAATTTGTCCTACTGTAAGTACTGTAAGAGCCATCACCTTTCAACTCAGCTCTATACTCAGCAGGTATAAAGAACAGCTGGTGAAATGATTGCACTGGATTAGGGTTCACCTGGTGTTGTTAAAAATATGGTGGTTGATTCACCTTCCCTGGAGGTGTTTAAGGGATGGGTGGACAAGTTGCTGATGGACATGGTTTAGTGTTTGATAGGGATGGTTGGACTTGACGATCCGATGGGTCTCTTCCAACCTGGTGATTCTATGATTCTAATATATTGTTTAGACAACTCTGCATTTTCTGTATCTTTTATTAAAAAAAAAGTAAGTTTCTTTTGCACCTCTTTTTTTTTCCCCCTCCGAGGGTCATGAAATCAGATGCTTCAGTTCATGTTGTAATAGTGCGATAATTATTAGGATCATACAACGCTTTGTGTTGGAAGGGACCTTAAAGGTCATCTAATTCCAACCCTAGTCATATGCAGGCACACCTCCCACTCGATCAGGTTGCTCAAAGCTCCATCTAGCCTGGCCTTGAACATTCCCATGGAAGGGCATCTATGACGTCTCTGTACAAACTGTTCCAGTGTCTCACCATACTCACAGTAAACAATTTCTTCTTAATATCTAGGTAAATATACCATCTTTCAGTTTAAAACCATTGTCCCTTGTCCTATCAATAAACAATGTCTACATACATTGTATTAGTGAAACAACTGCATGTGAAGGACAAATCACTGAAATCGCCTATTGCATGTGTTTAATTCCTAGGCAGATGGAGTGTTAGACGCATTGTGTGTAGTGTGTTACCCTACCAAAGGAATTATGGCCTTATGAGGAATGGCCTTATGGGGAACGGCTGAGAGAGCTGGGGTTGTTTAGCCTGGAGAAGAGGAGGCTGAGAGGAGACCTCATTGCTCTCTACAACTACCTGAAAGGAGGTTGCAGAGAGGAGGGTGATGGCCTCTTCTCCCAGGTGACAGGGGACAGGACAAGAGGGAATGGCCTCAAGCTCTGCTAGGGGAGATTTAGGCTAGACATTAGGAAAAAAAATTTCACAGACAGGGTCATTGGGCACTGGAAGAGGCTGCCCAGGGAGGTGGTTGATTCACCTTTCCTGGAGGTGTTTAAGGCATGGGTAGATGAGGTCCTGAGGGACATGGTTTAGTGTTTGATAGGAATGGTTGGACTCGATGATTCGATGGGTCTCTTCCAACCTGGTGGTGATTGTATGAATTGGCTGCTCAAGCCTGTCACAAAAGATGTAAGAAATGGAGCCATGCTACCAGGCAACAGTGGCACCACTAAGTTGGCTGGCTGCCCATTCTCCACCTTCACTGTAAACCCATAGTCCTCTTCAGTTATTTAGTATAACAATAAATCAAATCTATTTACAGACAGTAACAACCTCTTTTGAGACTTGTATGCACAGAGGTGATAAAACTACTTCAGAGAGGAGAGTACGACTGGCTCACAAATCCCTTTCTTGCCTTATTATTTTCAAGCAGAGCCAATTTCTCTAGTGCGCATAGAGGAAATAAAACTCTTATGCCCTATGAAAATATCTCAATAAAACAGCCCATTTGCTGTTCCTGTATCTCACTCTGCAGCACTGGAAAGGAAAAATTTATGGATGTGACTTCAGTATCCCAAACAGAAAGGAAAAGTGCTTCTCAAAATGTCATGTCTTTGCCCTTCATCTCCCTCTTCTGTAACAAACATGTTGTAAGGTGTACTCAGATGTGAGACCAAGTGGCCCTCTGGTAAAAAAGCTGAAAACCTTCAGCACACAGTGCAAAAACTCAGCCCAAGAAGGCTACAACCATAAGGTCATGCTAGTGCCTAAGTGTTGAGCTGAGCTGTGTCCCTTTCCTTTGGGGATCCACCCTTTAGATTTCACAATCCAGCAGAAAAGACTCTAATAAAGTATTTTATTCTCTTTTTCATTCAGTTTTATAAACTGCTTCCTTGAAGTATTTTGAGGTTTATAGACTCATCTTGGCTATGTGCCACAGTGGGTTGATTCTCAGCTAAAATCTTCAAGGCTACATTGATTCGAACTATTCCAAATAACCATAATGCTACTCTTGAATTTTCATCCATTGTCACAGACTTGTTCTTTCTTTGTCAAGGCTATAAGTGCCCTAATCCCACAGTCAATATCCTTTTTAATGCTTCATTTTTCTAACAGGTATAATCCTCTTCCATTGTCCCCTCTAATACTTTCTTCTGGCATTAGTAGTATGCAAATACTGAGCTGAAGATAATTATACACTATTTTTGCTGGCTGCTTTCCTGAGAAATATATTCTATTTATGGCACATGTTGACACAGCAGGTTCCAATTTTCCTTCTCATGCATAACAGTTTGGGGAAGCCTGACATACTGTATGTAAAAACAATCATGCCAGGCTTTTGTTTCAGAGAGTACCCAGCCTATGGATCCTTTCTAATGCCTGGGGTGGTGATCCTTGTGTTCACTCGAAAGATTGACCTCAGCTTCCTCATCAGTAGTGTAGACCTGTCACTGGGGTCATGGCCAAGGATAATACTGAGAGACAACACTTCTCCAGCCTAAGGTCTTGTTCTCCACCCACTATTCTGGAATAGGTGTGTCCACACATGGAGTTAATCAGAGGTAAATCCTTATAAAAAGTCCTCACACTAAATGCCTAACTCTGAAGGATGCTGAGACCTGTAACCACATCCTGGGTACTAGATGTTCACCACAGATTCCTTCACCACTATGTCTTTAGGCTGCAACCTAAACCTTAGCCTTCAATCTCAGCAAAGATCAAAAAGCACGTGCCCAGAGCTCTGGTATGAACTTACAACCTTTTATAAATGTTATTAATGTGATAGCTGTCATATATCACCTGTGTATTTTAAAAGCCTTTGAAAATAACTAATTCATCTTCGGAGTGGGAAAGAAGGTTATCAAATGTCTTACACTACAAATGTTTCACACCTATGTGTAATCTCTGTACATGTATGCCAAGCAAACAGTGGTTTATTTTTAATTTCTAACTAACCTAACAAAACACTTTTTTTTTTTTTTTTTTTTTTTTGTGGGAAGACATGGTGAGCAATTCAGAGAATGATTCAATGTGATGACCCTCTGAATTCCTGTGGGACTCCATGTTAAAAGCATCCTTTTTTTCTACTTTGACATTTTCGGACAAAATTAAAGGCAAAGTTCCAAGTTCAACTCCCAGTTACCGCTGTGCAAAACTAGAGCAGCTCCACCAAAACCATGGATATTACACTAGATTTATGCTGCTCTGAGATCAGAATTTGGATGGCAGGCTTTGTGGTCAATGCTTGAATATAAAGTTTTTCAGCTTGAGGGCTTTGTAATTATCTCTCCCAGAATTCCCTTCAGATTAACTTCATAAAACATTTCAGACAATGCTGCATTATTCTTTTAAAAATACACATTTTGGTTAGTGAACACATGATGTAAACCTAGTCTTACAAGTACAAAGCAGAATAAAACTAGGGAAAGGAACCATCAAGTCTGAGTTAGTTTCATTTGCTTTTTCATTGATATCTATATTTAGATCTTCTCAGGAAATACTAGCAATGGAATTACCTCCCCAAAAAATTGATGAACTGATCACATGAAGTTCAGTTCCCAAATGGATAAAGCGACTTTTTATGCTTGCTTGGCAAGGTTTACACTTGAGAAACCTTGGGTGGGTCCAAAAATTGAGGGCCCTTGAGTTTCATCATTCCTCAGGACTTGTTCATGTCCCACAGGTCTCTTGCCCAGTCCTCCTCCTCCCAGCTGCAATGTCACCTCTTATGGTATCCAAAAATTGGCTGTGCAAGTGAGAGCTATGTCATGGGGATCTGTTCTAGGCCTTCCTTACAGCAACAATGTGATCTTTGTCTACAGCCCAATCAGATATATTCCTCCCACAGCAGGCAAAAATCTGACTCAGTACTCAGAGCAGCAATTTTTACTTCATTTAACCTACTGCCTGTTAACACCAACTTCTGGATATTCATTTGGGTACTCAGAAAAGGAAAAAAGTGGAGACCATATGCAAATGCTCAAGATAGCTACTCTTTTCACCCCTTCTAGTCTCACTCTCTCTTATGTTTGCCTAGGCTTGAAATCATATATTCTCTATTTCTTTGGTGTGGCAAAGGTTGGCACAGAAGATTGAGTAGAAAAGGGGGTGTCATGGCTTTTCCTAGTCTGTCAGGAGGCCTAGTCCACTTTTAAAGTGATTAGAATCAAGAACACTATGTATGTCATCATTAACTCCATTTATAGCTCTGACACTAGTTGCAGGAAAAGCAACAATGCTGTGTTCAGGATAATAAAACACCCAACCATACCACCCTGCATTAATCATCCATCCACTAGCCACAGGGACTGGGAAGCAATGACTTTGTTTTTTCAGTGTTTGTACTGGTAAGAGCTGTAATCAGTAGCATCAGCATTGTGCTGCCTAAGGGCAAAAGCATTCCAAGGGCTGCAGCCCAGTCTGCACAGAATCATCACAAAGTGCTCCCCGGATGTAGTGTTTGCAGCAGGAGGAACAACTGACACAGTGGAAAGAGCTGGATGTGTTGCTGTTGTTTCATTTTCATGGTATTCAGCCAGGACAGGGTAACCATGAATTTCATTTATTTCTTTGAACCTCATAAAGAGGAAATCACCTTATAACTTAATTTCTGCTGCTGTGAGAAAGGCAATATTAGGTTCTTCCACAATTATGAGACTTTAGCAGCAGTCTGGAGTTTATTTATACATTTCTCTCAATCTTGCCCTTTCTGTCAGACACATCCACTCCACCCAGATCCTATGAGGCTATCTTTAGACTTGCAGGCAGCTTGGATAGTTACTGGAAATTGCCAACTACTTTCCTTTTAATTTCAAGCCTTAGGAAAGCAAAAGCCTACTCTAAACTGAACTTTAGCTTATCATAAACTACTAAGAATCTGCAGATGTCTATGCAGTCTGGAGGCTTGTGAATTTTTATAAAAGCTTGAGCTGTTTAACATCTATGTTTTTTTCAGGAAGTTTCACTACAGTCAATTCCCTTTGGATTCCTGCTATGCAATAACACACTGGCAATGGATATGACAGAAGCTGAATGAATCATGGGAAAGATTGGAGGATATCTCTAGCAGGGAAAACATGACAGCTCTATTGGACACACACCATCAGGTCCACATCGACTTTGGTGTTTAGGAATGGAAGAGTTCAGGGAGGGGAGCAGAGGTGTAATAACTCTTGAGAAACATCCTGTGTCCATTCAGCAATTACTTCTACTGTTGGGTAACAGATATGTTGGGTAACAAACAAGTTATCAAAGGCTCACAGCAAAGCAGGCATTGAGATCTGCAATTACCCAGAGCTTGAGTTAACTTTTGCATGTCTGTATGACGTAATTTAATTTGAGTTGGTCTTTCATTTTCTGTATTTTCTAGCACTGATACTATATTTAAGCCTTGACATAGGTCTGTCTATCCACACATTAAAGTATTAACATATACAGGGAGTGTTCTCAGGGTGACATCTGGCAAAGTGATTATGTTTTAGTTGGTTGGGATGAAAATTTACCTTTTAAAGATCATAGAGTATCTCAGGATGTGGTGCAAGACAAGCTTCACTGGTGTCTTTTTCTAAATCATGGATGTTTCTTTGGATTCTTGCTATGCTAATAGGCTCCATCCAGCTCATATCTCTCCTATGGGAATAACTAGGGTATTTTAATCTGAGATGTTGCTGTATGGCCCTGTAATTTTAATTACTTTGCTGTGAGTTCTGTTTCCTTCCCCATTTCTTTCTTCTCTCTTGGGAAAATCTACATTTATTTCCGACATCTATCCCCTGTTAATTCTTAGAAGCAAAGGCTGATAACATTACAGTTTCCAGTCATACATTAAGCTGCTAATCAATCTGTGCATCTCTTCCCTAAACTTTATTTTTCTTTCAATGAGAGTTATTTGTCCTGTATCTCGCTGCAGGTAGTGTGGTAAATCCTTTGCCTACACATAGCACAGCCACAGCTCACGCAGTTCTTTCTCAGAGGTGTGCTGTCAGGACAGCTTCACTGAGAAGGTCATGGCCCAACAAGAAATGAAGCGTTCTGTGCCTCCAGGCAAGGTAACTGTGTAGTATCCTACCTCAGTTTGTTTGTGCTTACTGCTGATAGCAGACATAGAGTAACTGGATAGATTGCAAAGCTTCAGTGAAAAAAATTACACAGCTAGGTCCACCATCCACTTTTGCTTGCAAGTGGGAAAAAGCAATTCAGACCTGCAGATGGTAGTATGACTTCAATACAATCCATACCTTCTGTCATATCAGCTCCTTACATACCTCTTCTTCATGTCTTACAAAAATTTCTGCCCCAGCAATTATTAGAATATTTTATTGTGGTTGCCCTCATCATGTCTCAGATTCAAGGGCAGGGAAGTACAGTCATAACTAAAGGAAATGGTTATACTGGACAGGTCAGTAGAGGGTGAGATGAATGAGCATAAGATATGGCAAAACTGCTTGCAAGGGCTGAGCTGGAAATAACCCTGTTAAAGAAGTGTAAGATGGCCTGGGAGAAAAGAAGCACATTCTCTCTTACACTCCTCAGATCTGATTTTCTGGCTGCCCTGCCCTGTGTTGTTTCCTCAGTATGTAGATGATAGGATGTGAAATTTATAGTACTGAGTGCCCATCCTACCCCTTAATTACCCCAAGGTCCTAGACAGCAGCTTAACTGTCTCTTAGCACTTCATAAATGAGGCTCACGATCCCAGGAATGTCCCAAGGTGTCATCAGCAAGGCCTGAAGCGTACAGACTTCGTGACTGTTTCAAATACTCATTGAGGTAAGGATTGTGAAGTGGTTTTGTTGCCCAGATAATATTGCATTCTGAGAGATGCTGACCCTATCAAAAGCTAGTTATAGTTCTCTGATATATGCAGAGGAAATGGAGTTGAAAGAAAAAAACGATGCTATGCATTATAGGTGCTACTGGTGGAACAGTATTCATTTCCCGCTATTGTGATAATATACATACAAAAGCATCACAGTCTCACAGACATCAGACATAACATGTTTCCACCACTATCTCCAGTTTTCGGGTTTGTGTGCATTTACTTAAAGACACTCAGAAATTTTTCACCAGTGAGCTTTTTCAAACACTTCTTGGTGTTTGCCATTTTTCCTGCCATTTTTCTGCTGTAATTATCCTTCCTGTTTTCTCTTGAGGCTTTCTGTTATCTACTCACGGCTCCATATTATTTCTTCCCAGATCACCCCATGCTTATTTTAGCTGCTTTTTCCTTCCTCTTACTTTTTCTATCAATTTCCTGTGTACTCCTATGTCTTCCTTGCCTTCCTTCGCACTTCAGCTAGTTGTCTACTCAGAAACCTCTAGTATTTGGACATTGCGATGTGAAACTGATTCATCAAAACCAAATAATAACCAGAACTGTTTCAGCCTCATAAACAGTACCCTCATCTGATTACGAAAACCATAACATTTGCTACTACTATCCATCACGGTTTTTCCATAAACCAGAAAATTAGTTTCCTGTCTGTATGCAGACACCGTCATGAATACATCCTCATCAGCACATGGGAAGAAGTGGGGCATGAAGAAGCAAAAGGCAGTGGGAGGAGTGGTGGTGCCTCGTTGACCTGCCCTGAGCCTGCAGGGATGACTTTTGCCAGTCAAAACTCATAGTAAAACCAGGGCTCTGCTTAAGGTCACTTCTTTGAGCTTTATAATCATTGCATGTGAGGAAACCAACCTCAGACCCAAACATCTAATTTCTCAACTAAAAGCTATGAGTACTCAATATACTATTTCCACTTCTATCCAAACTCCAATCAAGACTTTCTCCTGCCTGGAGTTAAGAGAAATGAGCTCTTCCTCCTCCCCTGTTAACAAACAGCATCAAACTTTTGGTGACTTTGGAGTAAGTAGGTTAACAGTAGAAGGTACCCATTACTCTCTCCATGGTTCCTGCTTTTCTTTCTCCTCTGTGCTACCTTCTGCCTATTTTCTACATTTACCTGTTTTCCAGGTTGTGAATATCAAAAGTGTAGATGGATCAGAATGAAGATAGTGGAAGAATTCAAATAAAGCAAATGAGAGTATTAGTAACTACTCTAGCAAACTCTCTTGCACTCTACATTGTTACTGTATGTCAAATCACACCCTCATGAAAAAAGTACACCTGAATTTTAAGATAAACTGTTCTCTTTTCTGTAGTTTGAATTCACATTGCAGAATTTCAGTGTTTTATTCCTGTAGCCCCATTTGATTGAGTCTGCAAAGGGAGAAACATCCATTAAGTTCAATAGATTTTACAAAAAATTCTGGATGGTCTTATTATTTCCCTTTGAAATAAAGTGTGTAAAACTTTTTTATACTCTTTGGCTGTAACAGAAAGTATACATGGATCATTTTGCACAGCAAACAACTGTGTGTTTTTTATGTCAGCTACATCCAGTAGCATTCAATGCTTGTTAGCAGTCTGTAGAGCTTGCTGTAAAATCCTATGGAATTTTGTAGAAGGAATATTAAGTTTTATCAAGAACACTAAAATAGCATAGTTAAAAGTATATTAGTGTCTATAAAACTGATGACAAACTGCAGGTGCCCATTCTTTTGTACTTTTCACTTTAGGCTGGTGAAGGGGCTGGAGAACAAGCCTTATGAGGAAGGGCTGAGAGAGCTGGGGTTGTTCAACCTGGAGAAGAGGAGGCTGAGAGGAGACCTCATTGCTCTCTACAACTACCTGAAAGGAGGTTGTGGAGAGGAGGGAACTGGGCTCTTCTCCCAAGTGACAGGGGACAGGACAAGAGGGAACGGCCTCAAGCTCTGCCACGGGAGATTTAGGCTAGACATTAGGAGGAAGTTTTTCACGGAAAGGGTCATTGGGCATTGGAATAGGCTGCCCAGGGAGGTGGTTGATTCACCTTCCCTGGAGGTGTTTAAGGCACGGGTAGATGAGGTCCTGAGGGGCATGGTTTAGTGTTTGATAGGAATGGTTGGACTCGATGATCCGGTGGATCTCTTCTAACCTGGTTGTTCTATGATTCTATGATTCTATTCTAAGCTTGAAAATGTTATTAAACTGAAGTCTAATCTCTAAGATACCTTGGCAGCTACACATTCATAAAGAAAAATATCAATCATAAATGTCTGTACATTGAAATAAACTGAAAGGCAAGGACTGGTTGCCTTACCATGAGGGGAAGGGACATGAGCTGGGCAGGATTTCAAGTGCCATTCACGGCTTTGTAGAGCTGTAGAATTGCTTGCCCATGGTTGGAGTTGCAACTGGGGAACTTCAGCTCCTGACCATTTAACTTTCCTGATCCAGGAAAGATCTGAGGGTATAAAAGTGCCATTGTGTAAAAGTGGATGTCCTTCGCTTTCCTGTGCAGCTTGAACCCAAACCCCCATTAAGAATTAATTTGTCCTACTGTAAGTACTGTAAGAGCCATCACCTTTCAACTCAGCTCTATACTCAGCAGGTATAAAGAACAGCTGGTGAAATGATTGCACTGGATTAGGGTTCACCTGGTGTTGTTAAAAATATTCAAAACACCTCCAGGCCAAGGAACATTCTTTAATTCTTCATTTGGTATGTGCAAAATTTCAAACTCCGGAGGTGGTCTATCACATGCCCTACATCTAATGAAGAAGGCATAGTTTGTGTGTATTGCTTAAGTGAGTGATTTAAAGGCAGAGTTCAAATGCTTAATTTTCTGGGGTTATTTTTGTTGGTAATTGTTTTGTTTTAAGTTGAAACTTCTGTTGTATTTTAATCTACATGGCATGTCTTCATACCATGCAGGTAGGCTGAAAAAGCATTGGCATATTTTCAGACACATTATTATGAAATAACCTCTTTTCAGGTATAATCCAGTGCTTTTTAAAACCCATTCATTCTCTTTCCCTAAAGCTTTGATCTGAAGATACATCTAGACAATTGGATGAATCTTTAGAGAATGTCTTTGATATATATGCCAAGTCTCTTCTTTACAGAATCTTTGCTTCAGAGATCATGGGAGTGATAGGAATAAGTCTGAAAATTTTTAAATGTTGATGTGATATTCACCCAGTATTTAAGCAGCTCATAAGTTCAGCATAACCAAGAGAAATGTATTTTTCAAAGGAAAAGGAAACAGCCTGTGCAGCCTGTGTAGAGTACTGCCATGTATCCACTTTCAGCTGGCACCTGTGTGCAACACCAATATAGCATTTCATTTCTTACAAACAACAGTGATCCAAGATGATAGCTCTTTGATATATTTTTAAAAATTGGAAAAAAAGACTTTTTACCTTTTCCTACCATTCTGGAAAAAAAAATGAGGGATTAAATGAAATGCCAGTTTCTTAAGACTTTTTGAGTCACCAGTTGGAAGGTATGATGACTTTTGTAGATCAAGATTTTTCTATTCCAATTCAGACTTTCTACTGGCCTACTTTGAAATGGCAAAATTATAAATGCAGGAGAATATTCCTTCTTCTATCTGACTGCTATCTGATACACTTCTTGAGCTGTGTGAATTTTCTTTTAGCTTGAGTAGTTCTAGTGTTTGACATCACAACATTAGGAGTTTGCTATTCACACTTCTTATTTGTGTCACTAGAAATTAATGACATGTGCATTGTAAGTAATATTAAAGAAAAGAACTGTGTAGGATGTTTGGATAATGTTATTACCGAAAAAATTCAAACAGCACTTGTCTCTGTGCCAGGAAGCTGAAGCTAAATAAATCTACGTGATAAATCAAGAAGCTTTTTTTTTTTTTTTTTTTTCTTTTTTCTCCTTGGCATTCTATATGGTAAACCTCCGGAGAAGATTGTTAGGAATGGCAATCTAATAAAATTTTGTTCCAAGTCAGGTGTCTGACTCAGTTTCCTTACAGTGAGACAGGAATACTCATTATCTATTTTCACATCCTACAGATTCTACTAAATCTTCTTAGTTCCTGCACATGATGACACAAGCAGCCTCTGACCTTCTGGTAAGATATTGTCGTAAGGGTCAACCAGTCTCAGTTTCCTTCTAGGACAGGAACACAGCATATGCACTTCAGAGGTACAAGATGACAAGTGCCCATACAGGAGGAGAGGGATATCCTGGAAGGTTTCTCAAGCAGAAATGATGCGCAGGGTCCACTGCTGCTCTAGTAGCTTGGTTGCAGCATGGAACAGACCCAGAATGTGCTTCACTGTGCAAGATGTGCTGCTTGACCAAGCAACGCTGGCTTCACCCATCCCCTGCCTCACCACATCCCCAGCCTCACTGCATTCCTAGGCTCACCCCCATCCATTGCTGAGGACAGCAGCACGACCTGAAAGCTGGGCATTCAACTGAATCCTGGATGAGTATCCCACCTGACCTGCTTGAGAGCTACCAGTGACTTAAGATAGAGTGGTAGGCCATCATTGTTCCAGTAGAAGGGCTTCCTGTATTAGCTCCTCCGTACCAGAAATAGAAATAAATGTTTATCTTAGACTTTAAAAATAGCACATGCTGGGTTCATGGGTCATAAATAGAGCAAAACTCAGGAAAATGCACAGTTTAATGTGCAATGTGAACCAGATTTCCTTTCAGTGTACGTCTTCTCTGCACAGTCTAGAGTTTTAAGGTCATCTCCACCTGGGACACTGGATAATTCAATCAGACAATTCACTTTGACTCAAGAACTCATTTATCTTTTGGAGGCAGCACAATAAATGACAGCTTTGTGGCCCTCCATACAAGACAGTTGCTCAGCCCTCCACCTTGCTCATTGATCAGAGTGACAAGAGCACATCTGTCTCTAAGATCTAGAGTTGGTTTTTGTTTCCCTGACAGTCTGGCTCCAGGAGTGTGAGCAATAGCCAAGCAACTGAAGTAGAAATAACCAAGTAGGAAACAAGTAATTTCCATGCCTTTGGAAATCCATGTGCAGAGAGTGATCACATGTAATCTGAAACTGTGTTTGTGAATAGATATTTTAGTTGCCATTCTTAGTCTGAGTTTATTGCTGGTAGTGGTCCTGTGTTGAACAGTGCTTGAAGCTGAACTTAGTATGCTTAGTATGCAAGCTCAGATGAAAAATGAAAGCAATGCACATATTCTGCCAATTTTAATATGAGCTTAGCTGTTGAGTGTGGCATTCTCTATGCACTCTACATTTTGGAAGGAGAGCATTTGTTTTCCAGAGCAAGTCAGGCAAGTGAGATTAGCCAGCATGGCATCCCTGTCAGTAAACGTATTTTCTCTTACAGGGACTCCTCAAAGGACAACGAACTTGAATATATGGGTTGAGAATTTGTCTGTCTACATTGTCTTACCATGGCCAGGGCTACCTGCTTTGAAGGTGGCACAGAACTCAACACACATTTAGACAAATACAGTGTTACTAAAGAAATAAGATCCTGAATAGACTCAGATGACTGAAAGTGTGGAAGAACTGTATAGACTTAGATTGTAAAGAGACAAATAGGAAGAGATATCATAGACATTGATAAGACCATGAATACTTCATGAAGCAATTTGGGATTAGACTGCTTTCTTTTCTAATATCTGAGCAAACTACTTTTAAGATACCGAGTTTTGCACCATAGGAACTTATGGATGTAAAAAACCACACATGTTTAAGAAACAACTAAATAAAATCATGGCAGAGAAAGTAACCTTGTGCTACCAAATAAAACCCTCACCTTTGATTCTTAAAATCCACAAATCATTGGTGATTAGTAATGCATTAATAAACATTAGGTATGCATCTTCTCTTGCTTTACATTTTAGGTAGGTATCCAACATGGATCACTGGTAGACACAGGATAATGAATTAGACAGACCTTTGCACCAGTATGGTGCTTGTTACATATCTACCTCTTTAAATAGCTCCTACAACTACCCTACTCTTCATAGGTATGTACATTAAATGTACACATGGCATGGAACCAGGAATCTTAATAAACTCATGTTAACATGGAAGAAGTGAGGAGCATAGCCATTTATGATACAAGTGGGAACTACATAGCCAAATATCTAAAAATTGTCACCCAAATGGGTTTTTTTAGAAAACATGCTATGTCTCTGGATGTACAACACATTTCTCTATAAATAGATCTATCTACTTAGCAGAAAACAGGTCTAGACTAAGAAAGGCCTTGTGAATCTTAGAGATAATGTGACTTTGTGGGAATACTTATGTCCAGATGGCACACTCTGCTTTGTCAATTTGTGTAATGCTTGAAAACTGATATGCCACTTCGTCTTGATATAGGCTAAGTGCAGATAATGGATTAATTAGATTATTGGGCTGCAATAAAAATAGTCCCAGGAGAGCACAGATACACAAAGTTGCATGCAAGACTGGAAATACTTAACAACAACTGAAAATAATTATATTTTTGACATGCAGATCATGATCTGACTTCTTAACATACTGATCCAGTATATGTGTTACAGTGGAGTTTTGGAGGCAAAGTCACTATTGGTAATTGATTGGTATTTTCTTGAGTATCAAGGAAGATACAGAAATTTCTCCCAGTACCATTTGGGGTATGAATATTTCATCCTTCCAGGACTAGCATTATGGTTTCACTGTTGACAGGTATGGAACTTTTTTCCTCATTTCAAGTAATTCAGAAATTGCATCCTGCAGATTAAATGACAAGAGAAATTTTAGAACATTTTCTAATGCTGTTTCCTGGAACACTGTTTTTAATTTATGATCCATGGATTATTTTGATGACATTCTCAAGCAGCAACAAAAAAGCAAACCAACACTCAGCAGGCTTAAATTCCCTCTAAACAAACTGCATGTTCATGAACTTCACTGGAAACAGACCAAGGAAATCTGTAAACAAATAAATAACAATTAATAAAAAACCAGAACCAATATATGCTATCTCAGATACAAATTTTTAATCATTTCATTTTCTCCAAAAGCACTCTTCATTTTATAACAGGCACAAAGGAAGCAATTTACCAATTCATTTAATACTTCAGTAGCTGCAGAGGGGCAGGAAAGGGTGCAGTGTGCTTTTGTTAAACATTGCTCAGTAGAGGAAACTGCATATGGAAGTTGATGTATTCTCTGTGCTTGAGCTGCTAATGCATAAAACAGCACAAACTGTCATGACCTAATGTCTAGATGAGGAACTTTTGTGTTCTCTCACTTCTTTCTTTCAGTTTGGCACTCATGGGTTTTTTTAGTTCACACTATTTCAAAATGTCATAACAAAGAAAAGAAGGAAGAAAAATACATTTAAGCAGTCAATTTAATATAAAAGACCTTTTTTCATACTTTTTGTTATACCAGATGTATGCACGGCCAAATTCTTAGCCTTGTTAAATGTGAAGGCTGGATGAATATTAATTTTAATTTTACGAAACTATGTATTATTTATATGCAGAGAAATTTCCACATTGGTCAAGTGAATTATTCATAATGAATAATTAATCCAGCTCCATTTAGTAATTTTAAATCATTGAGGCCTCTATGCTAGGCTGCCCAGATATCTCTTCTAAGATCCCGATCACTCTAATTTGGTGATCTGCAATACTAGTTCTGAATATTTAAAACATATTTTTAAAATAATTGCCCTTTTTAAGGACAGAATGGGTCAGTATGGAATCAGGAACCACACATATGAAATTCAGGCTCTTTTCGTTGAGGTAAAATAATCTGAGTTCTTCAGAAAGTAAAGAACTGTGTTAGATTCTTTAGTGTGGATCCTCATTTGTATCCCCAGAACTGCTAGATCATAGTACAGACGTACTTGCTAATTCAGTTCAGTTGTGTGTAGCTAAAGGATCAACATTTTCTTGTTTCTTCAGGGTCTAGCATTATCTATTCTCTTCTCCCTGAGCAAAATTACCCTGAGAAACATATTTAATACTCTGCCAGATTAAAGGACACCTTGTTGAGAAGATTAATCTAGTATAGACAGCCTAGGTAGCACTTGTAATTTCTGGCAACTGGTAAAATCAGGCCTCTTTTTTTGTTGTTGTTGTCAGGAGAGCAACTAACCCTGAGAATTAAGACATTTCATTTAAAAATATACTTGAGCTAAGCCTTTAGATTAGTAAACAGTTCCTGTTTGCTGGCAAAGAAGTCTTTTCAAACTTACTCAGCATATTGTGTCAGATGCTGAATGTCTGTGGTCATAATCTCAAATTCCTGTTTATTTTCAGTGAGTCAGCTGTTTCCTCCCTTTTTCTGCCATAAAAACAAGTAGTTTCATGGGACTTTCTTTCCCTACACGACACACTTCTCATGAGCAACAGGGTATAAGTCAATACTTGTCTTCCTCAATGCTGAGGTCATGAAAACCGCCTTGGTCACACATTTCTCTCCTGTTTCCTTACCCTGAATGTCCTTTAGAGACTATCTTACTATTAATGGCTGCTTGCTTCACAAATACAAAAACTGCAAAAGCCATTTCCTTCTTGTCTTGCAGAAGAATTCAGTGTGAGAGAAATTAGGAAGCCAAACAGTACATGGGAACACATGCATTTTAAAAGATTGGCTGGCACAGCTCATAGAAATAAGGTCTATCTGATTGAGAAGCCCCTGGCATTACACATTCCTTTATGATACTCAATCAGTTTGGGCATTTTGTCCCTGTATTTTCCCAATCTGAACAGTCTTTTCTCTTTTTGACAATTAACAGAGTCCCAGCTTGATTTTATATGACAATATCTCCCTAGGGACTTTGCTGACCTGCAGAAGCTGGGATAGATGGAATATATCTGGGATATATCTCTTTTCGCTGGGAAATAACACTACTATATCAATGGATTCTGCTGCCACAAGGCACCGGGCACTGCTGTTTCTGTGTTGTAATCCCCACCAGTGGAGACTTCCAGTGCACAGGAGAAAAATCTCTCTTTTTGAAGACGCTTAAGGTTTTGGAGCTTAAGTATTACTTAAACATAGGGTTCAAGACCTCAACATTGCCAAAAAAGTTGCGTGAAGTGGTCCTATGTCATGCAGTACCAGCTGTGTACCGAGCATTAGCATTGCATTGAAGTATGAGTCAAGCAGGTCATTCAGCGCTAATGAATTTAATAGTGCTGTGGGATGTGCCCAAGAAGTGACACTTAATTCTGTTAGATCATTAGGGTCGTCCTCAGAAAGTTTTTGGCCCAAGAAACAGACTCACAAAATTTCCTTCTGAATCATTTGACCTCTGTGCCAGAAAAAGATCTCTGTTATGTTTAATTTACTAGCATGAATGTAATCAGTAAGTCGAGCTCTTACCTCAATAATTTCTCTAATTGTGATCTTCAGATTTTATGATTACAACAGCTGGTATCTACAGATGCTATTATGGACCCTAAATCTGCTCCAGAGTATGCTCAGCACAGCAGGTTAGAACCCATCAGTGTAACGCCTTGCTGTTTGCAAGACTCCTGACTTAACACTGGGTTAAATATGCCTTTTCTGTCTTCCTTCTGAAGTTGTAAATTATGTGAGACTATCTTTCTCCACCCGCACTTTCCAGTGGAACACCAGAACTGATTACTGCATAGGCAGGACTTAGAAGCCCCAGCACACAGCTTTCTGGACAACTAACAGAGGAAAATGGAACTTACCTTTGGAAAAAAATTGAAGCACTGACAAGTTCTTGCGCTCTTGGAATGAAATTTAAAACTAATTGTTCCTGGGTGGAGAAAGAGAACAAATACCGGCAACAGCAGCACAATGCAAAGAAGTCAACAGGAGTTTTGTTGCTAATAATTTTATGAGCAGATTGTATATATGAAATGAATCATTTTTACAACATTGTTTGGAGGGTTGCTTTTTTTCCAAATTTTGTTCTTCAGATACTATTGTAACAAACATTCTTTTAGCTACCTGCTATGTCAAAATAAAACTAAGCACTGGAACTTTCAGAAAAAGTGACTAGCATGTAAATAGTCATCCTTAGTCATGATTATTTACCTAAATCAACAAGAGCCCTATGGAAATAAATATCTTTAAAAACAAAAAAAAAATGGTTTTTTGGTGCAATTTGAGAGGGCCTTATTATTTAAGCACTTTGGCAATGCTCTTTTGCTGATGTTTTCCACTTTTGGTTTTTCCCCTGTGTTTCAATTCCATTGTCTAACCCTACATCAAATGATGGAGAAATAAAATTGAAAAAGAGATGTGCCCATGGAACAAAAGGGAAAACAAAACACCGTGGATGTGTAGGATGGAGGGAATCTGCAACAGTAGATTCAGTTGTAATTGTGTGCAATTTGTAGTCTCATCTTTCCAGACTGACCAGCAAAAGGCTGCATTACCTAACTCCTCATGTTTCAATGAGAGAGAAATCCATGGCTGTTGCAACCAGGAAATGTTGACATAATGGAGTTACTAAGGAAACCTAACTACTGGTCGTTGTCCATGTTAGACATACCACAATCAGGATCAGACAAGCTTTATCCACATTAATACTACTGTTTTTTTGTCTTGACAGGTCATATGACAATGAGGCAAAATGATGAGGCTTTTTGGTCGGCGCTCAAAATGAAATATCATTTTTCACAAACACATTGAAAAGAAACATGTTGAGCCTGTATCGTGGTTACATCCTGTGAACAGAGAACAGGTTTATTGAAACAAGGAGGTATTGCAGGGAATTGCCAGGAGAAGAGATTCAGACGCACATAGGTATCTTCCTCCTCCAGTTTCTATCATCATTTCACATCTAATGCCCGTGAAGAGACATTAATCTTTTATTCAAGAATTCTCTCTTAACATTGAAAATTCTTGACAATGAACTGTCTACAAGACTGCACCACACTTTGAAGTATTCATTATTGGAAGTAGCAGTAGTTGGATATGTAGAAGACTGAATCAGTTAAATTCAATTGAAGAGAGTTACAGTTGTAGGTGAAGGTTCCGTGGCATGAAACAAAGAGAAAGGTAGAATTACCTGTATAATTTGAGTAGGATGAAAAAGGCAAGGAGTAGGGGTGGGAAAAGGCATGAGTAGGTGTGGAACCTCATACAGTTGTTGTGATATAGGCAGGTTCTTCCCCCTGTAGTGGGAAAGGAGGGGGTGGGTGTCACTGCACACTGTGAAAACATCTGCCTGCTGCATGCTCGGGTGGTTTGCATGAGAGGCAGTGGGAATCTGTATTGCAAAGGGAGTACAGCTGAATCTCTACACCTGCCTTTCCAACCCAGACTGTGGCTAAGTCTTCTGCAGGGACCTTTGCTTTCAGATCAGTTTTTATTCTCACACTTCCATTCCTGTATTAACAGTAATTCATTTTATGTGGTCTTCTATCCCAAGACTTGACTATGGTTGAACATAATTGCTTTATGGAAAATGCTTTTAAAAATATGAACATATTAATCTTTGTGTCAGTTCAGTGAAAATGCAGATCATTACTCAGAGTCAAGAAATTTAGGGCAAAAAGAAGATGAGGCATAGATATGTATTTAGTGATTGGTTTTCTACACCTTCATTTTTAGGTCCTGAGGATGTGTGTTTAAATCATCACCCCACTAAAGCTCTTCACCTAAAAACACTGACTAAATTAGTGCCAGTTAGGATCAGAAGCCAGGATTTCCAAAATCTTGATCTCTGTACTTAGTTACCTATAATCCATTTCCTCCTTTACAGAGCAACTGATCACAGGGGACCCATAGATCTGCACATTTCACAAATTATGTTACAGTTGTGAAAATATCTGGGTTTATGTTGAACTGGTATGTGAGGAGTGTATGGACAAAATTTGAATTGCTTCCACTAACATTCCTGCATCCTGCTAAGCTTGAATCATTGAATCTTCTGCTTTCTTCATTGATACTAGAATACAAAATGTCCCTTCTGCTTAAAAAGTCATCAGTACAGCATTTTTAACTGAAGTAAGCATGAATAAAAGTGAAGCCTATATTTTCCCCAAGAAAAAAAGTGACCGCTAGTAATTTCTGTGTAATAAAAGGAGTAGGTTTCATGATGGGGAGATGTCAGGCAGAACTAACCACACATTACTGTCATTTATTATTATTCACCATGAAGCTGAGACATAAAAGCTAGTCTGCCTTTCAAATTTGAAAGCTAAAGGTCACTTTCAAATTATGATCAAGTTATTAGTAAAATTAAGGCTATTATATCTGCTATAACTCCTCCCAAAATATAAAAATACTCTGATTTAAATATGTACATCAAAACGTACTGTTCTTGCTACTACCAGTGTAATCCGAGCATTTCATGGTGTTGTAAAACACCCTGTTTGGAGCTTCTTATCTTTCTAATTGAACTACAAACAGGTTTCTACTGGGATGGTATTATCATCCGATGACTCTAAAAAGCTTAAAACTACTGAATTATTTAATCTAATTTAATTCCACTCAGAGAAATGTAGAAAGCCCACTACAATTCTATCCTTGTTCAAAATAATTTTCTGTTGTTAATTCATGCTTTCAAGAATTTTCTTAAAAGTAATTTTATTTGTTTTTTTGATACATTACATTTATTAAAACACTGAATATTTTTATCCTGTAAAAGTTTTGCTTTTTTTACTTCTTAAGCTGCAATCTAACAGTATCTCTCTTGTTATTTGTTCTGTTGCAATAATTTGCAGTTTTTACCCTAACAGTTTAACTAATGCAATTCAAAACAACAGTGTTCAAGGATTAGTGAGGTTTTAAAAAAGAAATCAGCTTGGTTTTACTTGCATTTTGTCTCATTTAATTTGACAAGTCCGTTTCTTTCCAGATCAAGGATCCCAGGACAGGCATGTAGCACCCATCATGTGGGGCTTAATATTAGAAATACAGCAATGCTGAAAACTTGACATTAGGGAGGGTCATAGCACTTCCATCTGAGAAATATACAAAAGAAAAAACAACAACACAACACCAAAACACACCCCAGAAGGGCCCCACAAACATCAATCAGAAACCTTCCACAGTTTAATGGTCTAAAAAATTAAATTTAATCCATTCATTGTGGGAAGAATACTTAAACTCTGTACCCCCAAGAGATTCTGGACTCTTTACCAATTACTTTGGTAATTTCCAATGATATGGACACCTGTTCTCTGGATACAGTTCAGACTACAATCCTCTTTTCATCAAGGATGCTAAACAGCAGCCAGTAGTTCTCCATTTTCCAAGAGCATGAGCTGCATATGTACTACGAAAAATGCAGGACAAAACAGCTATAGCATTTTCCTCCAGTGTTGCCTAGAAGATATATAACAGCCTAATTCAAAGAGGAAGAGAGCATACTACAGCTGCAATTTTAGAAGAACTTTAGTCACCAGTCTGTCTTTTAGAGGAAGGCATGAGGCAGGCAAGACCTTGATGATCATCTGACCATGCCAGGAGTCTATGTATTCAGACAGGCAGTACTTGTCAAAGAACAGAGATTGTTGGGAGAAAGTAGAGGCCGGGAAGGAGAGGCTCTATGTGCTGTGCCCAGGGCAATGTGCTTGGGGACCACGACAGGCCAGTCATTCCTTTTGTTTTCCCCAAGGAGGTGAAGTGGGCAAGATCCTTCTTCTTGGTTGCTGGCATTCGTTTTCTACCCGGTTCTTTCACCAAGGCACTTCTGCTTGATAAGCCTTAACTCAGCCAATGAGTTTACAAATTTTCAGACTTTAAGTCTGTTCAAGCCTCTTAAAGTTTTTGGGTTACAATACATACTTAAGAAAGACTTTCAGGCTCAATTTGAAGACTTCCAAAAAAAAAAAAAAAGTACAGTACAATGATGTTCCTAGGTGTGTTTTTGCAATAGTTAAGATGTGCACTCAGAAATGTTTCCTGTTCATTTTACATTTCTTCTCAGTCAGCATTAAAGTTCACTCTGCCTTTTGTTGCTATGTGTGGTATCCATCATTTGTTAACTTTCCACAGGTTAAGCTGGATCTTGGTCATTCTTTTGAAAAGCACAATAACCTCACAGGCTAAACTCAGAGGCTCATTTTATTACAAAGTTGCACACGTCTGGGTGCCAGGAGGATTTCCCATAAATCTTTACATCCTTACAGGAGCATCTGTACTCAATTTACTACAAAAAGTTACAGTGTGAATATATCCCAGGTGCTTGCCTCTACAAATGATTGGTTAGTGATGATATAAAGTTTCAGGTGATTTTATCATTCATGCTCACTGAGTAGGGATCTGCTTCCAAAAGGGAGGATTTCTTATGTCCCTTTACCAAGTTGGCAGATCTGAAATCACAGCCTGATTAATGTCATCCTCCCCTAATGCAGATGTCCAGGATGTTCTGTATCAGATCTTCTGGGCCCTTTATTCTCTAATTAGTACAAGGCCCAGATGTGCAGGACATACTTTATCAAATTCTCTGGGTGCTTTGTTCTTTTAATTAGCACAAAGTTTGCTATGACATTTGATTTAATATTAACAGATGTCAGTGTATTTTGTTGTTTGCTTATTATGATTTCTAGAACAACATTCTTTAGCAACATAAGCACTGAAAAAATTGCTCTTTTTTTCTCCCATCAATGCAGTACTGAGATAATACTTCTTCTTAAGCCTTTAGAGCCAAGGATTATTCTCTCTGATCTAAAGCACTGGACTGCAGATTAGGCTGAACCAGTTTTCCGTTGTCATCTGTAGTCATTTGTAGTACCTATTCAGTGTCACTGCTTTCTAGGAGAAGGTGAAATCCACTTTGACTTACAGTCTTTTTCCTCAGATATAGTTGTGCACATGGCTGAAGGTTTTTCAGAAGCCCAGTTCCTTGTTAGAAGATTGTAAGCAGTATGAGGAGCTTACCACAAAGAAAAAGCCATAGGAATTAATTAGTGTATATTTATATAGTGCTTCAGACACACTGCTTTCTAGGGAAGAATATTGATAAGAAACCCAATAGAGGACCAAAGAGTAGGAGCTGACTGATTCAAACCCTTTATCTAAATTTTGTCATAGCAAAAGAAATTTAAAGCAAGAATATTCAATTATTGTCTGAAGCAATAACAGAATAAAGGAATTATAGAAAAAAGCTTATATTTAGGAAATACCAACACTATACATTAAAAAAAAGAATGGCCTTTAGGTATTGCTCCTTCAGTTTCGTCTCTTTTATATTTGGAAAGACTGAAACGGGTGACCTAAATATGTCTGTGACTAAACCCATTAGAACCCTAGAAACTAATAAGGGGTAAAATGTTAAGTCCAAATCAGTGGGTGTGGTGCTTCTTCCTTCAACTTCTGTGAGAGAAGACCTTCTGTGGTTGTTCACAGACCACAGTTTTCTTGTTTCCTCCATGTGTCTTATTCTACTGCAAACACTGAGACAGCATTTCTCAGAAGAGGACAGTTTGGTTTTGCATCTTAAGATCTGCTTGGCATATAAGCAGGCTCAAATGAGTTAAAACATGGTGCCACTGCTGTGAAAGTCACTTGTTTATGGTCTAGTTTTTTCATGGATTCCTTGCTTCTTTTACAAAGAAAAATGTCATCTTCTATAGCATTTTACCAATAAATTTTCCTGTAGAAGTGAAGCTAATAAGAATTCCTAACTCTGCATTAGGCAGCCTAATGTGTCTTTTAGTTTTGGAAGCAAAGAAAAATGGAGGACAAAAGGAAAAAAGGAAAAAAAGCACAGTAACAAGGAATATTGCAAGGAAGAGGAGACATGAGAAACTGCAGCAAGGTGGTAACAGCATTTGTCTTTGACAATGACAGAACATGTCCTAAAACAAAATTCCTCATTCTTAAGTTATCTACAACATCTTAGCAGACTTTGTAACTGTTCTACACATTTCTGTCTTTTAATATATGCAACACTGAAAACTTCTTTGAACTTCAAATTATTTTTCTTCCTTTCTAACCTGCTTTTCTAAGGGAACAGCCCTTGCACAACTATATCATCTGCCTGTCTGCCTCCTAAATACAATTTCAGTGCAACAGCCAATTTGAGCCAACTTTGAAAGAAGTGTGAAGTTCTCAAAGATGCTAGATTCTTCCAAGTTCATTGAAAACCAGCAGCCAAAAAAAGGAAAACCACCCAATTTAATATCTCATGGCGAGTGAAAGACAGGTCCAACTGAGCATCTTCTCTATTTGAGGAGGCAGCAACCATCTGGCTGGTGTGCAGGCACATCTTAACTGTTTCATCAGTACACATGTATATCTGAATAAGCTACAGGATGCACTGAAGCTTTTCTGTGTAAAATAGTCCTCCCCATGAGGGGTATGGATCAGCAGGCACAGTGTGTGAACTGACTGCAACTCCAATTCCCTGTCCTCTTGCACTGCTGATGGACATGGATGAAATAGAGAAACCAGTAGAAAAGTTAAGCCTGGGAAGAATCATAGAATAGTTTGGGTTTGAAGGGACCTTAAAGATCAGCCAGTTCAACCCCACCAGCCCTGCCATGGGCAGGGCCATCTCCCTAGGTCAGGCTGCCCGAGGCCCCGCTCAGCCTGGTCTTGATCATGTCAAGGGTTGGGGCATCCACATCTTCCCTGGGCAACCTGTGCCAGGGCCTCTTGTGGTGAAGAAATTCTTGCTTATATCCAGCCAAAATCTGACCCTCTCCAGTCTATACCCATTCCCCCTCATCCTATAACCACAAGCCCTTATGAACAGTCCCTCCCCAGCTTTCTTGTAGGTCCTTCAGGTACTGGAAGGCTGCTTTAAGATCTCTCTGGAGCCTTCTCTTCCCCAGGCTGAACAAGCCCAACTCTCTTAGTCTGTCCTCATATAGAAAGTGCTCCAGTCCTCTGACCATCACTGTAGTCCTCCTCTAGACCTGTTCCAATAGTTTCATATCCTTCTTATGTCTGGGATTCCAGAACTGGATACAATATTCCAGATGAGGTCTCACAAGTGAGTTATAGAGGGGCAGAGTCACCTCTCTCTCCGTGCTGGCCACACAGCTTTTGATGCAGCCCAGGACATGATTGGCCTTCAGGGCTGCAAGCATACATTGCTGGTTCATGTCGAGCTTCTCATCGTCCAGCACCCCTAAGTCCTTCTCTGCAGAAAAGAGGGGTAGGGGAAGGTATTTTTAAGATTTCATTTTATTTCTTATCCTACTCCGATTTGATTAATAATAAATTAAAATAATTTTTGCCGCAAGTCTAGTCATTTTTTGCCCATGACAGTAATTGCTGAGTGATCTCTCCCTGTCCTTCTCTCAACTCACAAGCATTTTGTTTCATTTTCTCTCCTCTGACCAAATCAGGAGAAGGAGTGAGGGAGGCTTTGGTAGGCACCTGGCTTCCAGCCAGGGTCAACCCACCACACTGAGACACTAGGAAACCCCATGAGATACCACAAAAATCAAGAGATGAAAGCACTATACTCAAAAAGCTTTTGTCCCAGTGCACAGTCACTTCACACCATCCCTAACATATGTAAAAATGGCTGTGCAGGCTGAATGAAGTATTTTGAGTTGATAAAATTTTATCCGAGCTTCCTATTAAATTTTGTTCTTATTTATACTTGGTATGGGGCATTTCTTTGTGCTTAGCAATAATGTCCTTAACCTATTTGTAGCTTAGACACATATAGATTTGTATCAATTTCAGATTAATATAGAACCAGTTTTTTAAATGCTCTGACCTGATACCCAATGGCAAATCGCAAAGGACTTTTAAGTTGAACCCTGCACCCTGGTATTTATATTCCTATGCTCTTCAAAGCAGCATCTAACAAAAGTTCAGCAAGTTCAAGCAGAATTCTGTGAAGGCTGTCTCCTATTAAAAATATGCCAAAATACCATCCTGTAAAGTGGTTCCAAACCAGCATAGGTTATAAGAAAGTGTGATTTCTTGTTGTACACATCTGACAAATAGACTCTGCTGTGGTAGATTAACATCTGCTGCCAGCTGGGCTCTTTTCTTGGATGTTAGGATAACAGTAGAAGCTATAACAGCAATAGGCAAATAATTTATTGAGACAGAGTAGACATAAATGAACATAACTCATCAAAACTTGAAAACAAAGGAAGTATTGTTGCAAAAGCCATGGGGAAACCAGCTTGTTGGGTAACTGCTGTGTGATAGCAAAATGTCAGAAAAATTGCTTTGCTTGAGACAGCAGAGAAAGCCATGATACGATTTCTGTGGGACACTTCATCTGAAAACAGAAGTAAAAAAAAAAGTGGTGAAACAATGGGGAAAAAAATTCCTTGTCATTAACATCCAAGGGCAGTTCTCTGGGGAAGAAAATTCATGCAGTGCCTTTGTCCTAGAAAATCTGAATACAACTCCAAGCTGGGAGTCAGTATCTTTATATGAAAAATTAAAAAAATAAAAATTGCAAGCTAGTGAGTTAGATACATGAACTCATCCACATAATAAAAAGGAGCATTAGATACCTGAAAAAGGATTTCAGAACAGCTAGTGAAATGTGTCTGGGGCTGCCTGAGGTAACGAGTAGGAACGAATAAATTCTGGATCTCAAAAGGGAGGGCAGTTCCTAGTCACAGGCTGTAGGACAGGGACAGTGCCCACCTAGAACAGTCTCCCAGTGCTCCTCTGACCCAGATAATGTCTAAATCAGCTGACCTGTTTTCCATAGAAAGATGGAAAGATTTCCCTATAGGGGAATATACTTTTCCCTTACTCTTTGCACACAGTAGTGGAAAGGACAGAGCACTCTCGTGACCTATCATAGTGCTGACCCTAGTTCTCTAGAGAGCACTCTAAATGATGATTTTGTCTCTGTCTTCTTGTTTATGTAGTACTCTTGCGAAGAACATCTATGGCTCGCAGCTTTGGCGTTCCTTATGGAAATGGAAGGGGACAACTTTCTAAGTTAGAGAGGAAGAAGGTTTAAACCTGTTTTTCCTCACTGTTATATGTGTGTCCCAATCACCATCCTGGCCCATCACCACCAACTCCTTCCCACAGAGTGTGGGGTTTGTAAACACAGTGAAATATGTAATTTAGTTTATTAACCCAGTCGAGGTATAGGTTAGGGCCAGATGATTTGCTGCTCTCAGCTCCCAGTCCTGTGCTCCCTACTCCATCACTGAAGAGAGTGCAGATCCAAGGCAAGCCCAAGGAATGGTCAATCTGACTTCAGCATCTCCCAGTGCTAAACACAACAAACCAGGACTGAAACGGTTGAAGGTGTCATGAATGCTGATGTGTATCATCAACTACACAGGTGCAGTGATACCCAGGTACTTATTGTGACTTGTCTCAAAGTGAAAGAGCTCACTGAATTTTCTTTTTTATCAGCAGTTATGGCCAACACACTGGATTTTACACACTGAGTAACGTCTTGGTGTCAACGGTGTTTCCTACCACTACATCCTCTCTGAGAGATTCCTCTGAGCTAGGTTTGAAAGAGCAATTGGTACAGAGAAGTCACTTTCAATCAGCCAGGCTACATATCCACGATGTAACCAACTACATTTCTAGTACTTGTGTTGTTTTCAAAGGACGTAGGCGTCCTGTGTGTCTGCCCCAAAAGCAAGAGAGGTCATGACATTTCCTGTGCCTGGGGAAAGTTCAAAGGCAGATTGCAGTGACTTTGAATAAGGCAACTCCTTCTCTCTGAATCACATGTTTGTGTGGAAGCTATTAGTCACTTGTGTCATCCATTCTAGCCCGGGACCAAAAGTTGAGTTCAGTGGAGTACTTTGTATATCTAAATATCTCCTAATTGGAAAACAACTATCATTCCTCTATGGAAACTGTAAACAAGAAAATAAAATAGCTTCCTGAGATACTTGCTAGATCCACCTTTGGTATTTCTTAAGCACGTGCTGTTACTGTAACCAGTTGGATGATTTCCTCGTACAGCATCCAAAACACATTCTCAGCTACAGCTGCTCTTCACTTGCTAAAGAAAGGCAGTTTTAGTCTCAGTGGACTCTGCACTGGCTGCAAAACAACTTATTATTTCTGCAGTCTTTAATTTATAATATTGACAGCTAACTAAGAAACAGGTCCATGTCTCACATCATTAGAAAAGAGTCTGAGTAACATAGGGCAAAATACTTTTTATTTTATATTTAAACCCTCCTACAGAGTTACCCACATGTAGCAGGGCTTGTTTATTTTTTCCTGAAACAATAGAAGTTGGAGAAATTGCCAACAGCGGTCGTGCTATTACTTGAAATACCTACATCAGCTCTGGGAGCTCTGGGGTTACGAGGACTTTCAATTGTCTGAAGTACTAGAAATTTTCTGTTCCAAAATCTGTGTAGTGGAATGGTTTCTCATCAAACTTTCCCATAAACTAAAGAAATACTTACTGGTGGCTTGTGACCCATGAGCATTAAACCACGTAACAGTTTCATAACAAAGATAAGCAAATCTTCTGGGCAGTCAGACATGTTTGAAGAAAACGACAACATTTACAACCAACAAGGACATAAACTGTCACTGAGGTTAATGGGCAAAGCTGGGTTTGGGTATAAAATTATAGAATCATAGAATCACCAGGTTGGAAGAGACCCATCAGATCATCAAGTCCAACCATTCCTATCAAACACTAAACCATGTCCCTCAGGACCTCATCTACCAATGCCTTAAACACCTCCAGGGAAGGTGAATCAACAACCTCCCTGGGCAGCCTGTTCCAATGCCCAATGACGCTCTGTGTGAAAAACCTCCTCCTAATCTCAAGCCTAAATCTCCCCTGGCAGAGCTTGAGGCCATTCCCTCTTGTCCTGTCCCCTGTCACTTGGGAGAAGAGGTCAGCTCCCACCTCTCCACAACCTCCTTTCAGGTAGTTGTAGAGAGCAATGAGGTCTCCTCTCAGCCTCCTCTTCTCCAGGTTGAACAACCCCAGCTCTCTCAGCTATTCCTCATAAGGCTTGTTCTCCAGCCCCTTCACCAGCCTCGTCACTCTTCTCTGGACTCGCTCCAGAGCCTCAACATCCTTCTTGTGGTGAGAGGCCCAGAAATGAACACAGGATTCAAGGAGCGGCCTCACCAGTGCCGAGTACAGAGGGAGAATCACCTCCCTGGACCTGCTGGTCACGCCATTTCTGATACAAGCCAGGATGCCATTGGCCTTCTTGGCCAACTGGGCACACTGCTGGCTCATGTTCAGTCAGTTGTTGACCAACACCCCCAGGTCCCTCTCCTCCTGGCAGTTTTCTAGACAGACTTCTCCAAGTCTGTAGCTCTGCATAGGGTTGTTGTGCCCCAAGTGCAGGACCTGGCATTTGGACTTGTTAAACCTCATCCTACTGGTCTCTGCCCAGTGGTCCAGCCTGTTTAGGTCTCTTTGCAGAGCCTCCCTACCCTCCAGCAGATCGACACTTCCACACAGCTTTGTGTCATCTGCAAACTTGCTAAGGGTACCCTCAATGCCTTCATCCAGGTCATTGATGAAGACATTGAACAGGGCTGGACCCAGCACCGAGCCCTGGGGAACACCACTTGTAACTGGCCTCCAGCTGGAGTTAACTCCATTTCCCACCACTCTCTGGGCCCGGCCATCCAGTCAGTTTTCCACCCAGGAGAGTGTGCGTCTGTCCAGGCCAGAGGCTGACAGTTTCCGTAGCAGAATGCTGTGAGAAACTGTGTCAAAGGCTTTACTAAAGTCCAGGAAGATACATCCACAGCCTTTCCCTCATCCAGCAGCCGAGTCACTTTGTCATAGAAGGCGATCAGGTTAGTTTGGCAAGACCTGCCTTTTGTGAACGCATGTTGACTGGGCCTGATCACCCGGTTCTCTTGTAAGTGCTTCATGATAGCACTCAAGATCACCTGTTCCATGACTTTCCCTGGCACTGAGGTCAGACTGACAGGCCTGTAGTTTCCCGGATTCTCCCTGCTACCCTTCTTGTAAATGGGTACTACATCAGCCTCCAGTCCAGTGGAACCTCCCCAGTCTTCGAGGACTGCAGGAAGATGATGGAAAGTGGTTTGGCCAGTACATCCGCCAGCTCACTCAATACCCTAGGGTGAATCCCATCTGGCCCCATAGACTTGTGGATGTCTAGCCAGGCTAGCAAGGCTCCGATCACCTCCTCTTGGACCATGGGAGCCTCATTTTGCTCCTCTAGTTCCGGGGTTTGTACACAGAGGTAACAACTTTTTTTGTAATTAAAGACTGAGGAAAAGAAGGCATTAAGTACCTCAGCCTTCTCCTCATCCCCTGTCACTGTTGTTCCCTCTGTGTCCACAAGGGACTGTATGGTCTCCCTAGTTCTCCTTTTGTTCTTTATATATCTATAGAAAGATTTTTTTTATTATCTTTCATGGACTTTGCCAACCTGATTTCAATTTGAGCCTTAGCCCCTCTGATTTTTTCCTTACACAACCTCACTTCCCTCCGGTAGTCCACCCAAGAGGCCACTCCCCTCTTCCAGAGCCTATAAACATTCCTCTTCTTCCCAATGTAACTTAAGATCTCTCTGTTCAACCAAGATGGGTTTTTCCCCTGCCGGCTTTTTTTCCAGAACACGGGGATGGCTTTCTCCTGAACTGCTAGGATCTCCTTTTTGAAGAGCTCCCAGCACTCAGGAAATTTAATGCAAGTGCCTCGCTTAGCACTTCGCCTAGAACAGAAAACCCTATTGTCTCATGATCACTTAGTCCTAGACATCCCTCTACTGCCACATCCCCCACAAGGCCTTCTCTGTTGACAAACGGCAAGTCCAGGAGGGCACCTTCCCTCGCTGGTTCATTCACCAGCTGCGCAAGGAAGTTGTCTTCCACGCACTCCAGGAACCTCCTAGACTGCTTCCTTTCTGCTCTATTGTACTCTCAGCAGATATCAGGGAGATTGAAGTCTCCCACAAGAACAAGAGGCATTGATTTATAGATTAACCCCAGCTTATAGAAGAGCTCATCAGCTGCTTCTCCTTGGCTGGGTGGCCTGTAACAGACTCCCAGCACAAAATCTACCTTCTTGTGGGCATCTCTGATTTTAACCCACAGGCACTCAATCTCCTCATCATCACAATCCATCTCAGTGGTGTCCAAGTCCTCCCTTACAAAGAGGGTTACTCCACCTCCTCTCCTACCCTTCCTATCCCTCCTGAAGAGTTTATACCCCACCATAGCTGTACTCGAGTTATATGAGTCATCCAACCACGTTTCCATGATGGCAGAAACATCATAGGCTCCTTGCCCTACAACAGCTTCCAGCTCTTCCTTCTTATTCCCCATGCTGCATGCATTGGTGTAAATGCACTTCAGCTGAGTAGCTGAGCCTTCAGCCCTCTTCGAGGGAACAGTGCTTGTTCCCAATTGCCTGTTAACTGGAGTAGCTTGCACCAGAGTACCTGTATCTCCTTTACTGCTCCAGGGTGCATTCTCCCCCACTTCCTGTGTGGTGATGTGCTGGTGGTCCTCACCAGCACACTCTCTCCTAATCTCTAGTGCCCCACATCCAGGTTCGCTCTTGCCTAGCTTGGACTCAATCCCCTCCCCCTTCATATCTAGTTTAAAGCTCAATTTATGAGCTTAGTTGAATATTTTAGCAAGGGCCTTAGCCCCGCCAGGAGACCCACGTGCCGCAACCTTATCAGCCATGTCAGGGGGTGCATGAACCACCCTATGATCAAAGAATCCAAAGCCCCTTTCCTCGCACCAGGCTCGGAGCCAGGCATTAATCGAGTTCTTTTTTGTAACTTGCGGGTCCACTCCATTTAGCCTAGGGATGGAGCAGAACACCACCTGTGCCCCAGAGCCCTCCATCAGCTTCCCAATGGCCCTGAGGTCTTTTTTGATGTCCTTAGCCTTACTGTTTACTAGACCATTTTTATCAGTCTGGACTACTACCAGAGGGTAGTAGTCTGTCTTATGGATCAGGGAAGGGAATTTCCTAGCTACTTCCTTCCCCGATGCCCCTGGTAATCAGCAGACCTCTCTGTGGAGCGGGTTGGGTCTGCAAATGGGTCCCTCCATTCCTTTGAGGAGGGAGTCCCCTACAAAAATCACCCTCCTCTTCTTCTTAGTGGAGGATGTTGTTATCTTCTTGTATGTACAACTGTCCTGTACAGATTGTAGTTCTAACGCCTGGGAGGCGATGCACTGTTTACAACCCAACTATTACCATTTCTCCTGGCAGAAGCTGTGATTTATGAATGTCCTTATATATTCTTGTTCTGGATTTGTGCTTTTCCCACTTCCCCCCAACACCCCATTTATTTTTTTAAAGAAAGGAAGTTAAAAGTCTAAATTAGAACTTGAGTACATCCATATTTCTTAGTGAAGTACTGCCCTCTGCTCACAGCTGCCAGCCTGAGAATTTCCCAGCAAGGTGGAAGTGGGGAGTCAGTGAAACCAGAGCACAGCTCAACTATACAACAGCCCCTGACAGCAACTCCTTCTTACGCAGCTGCGCTCAACAAGATGAAAGAGAGGACCTCTCCTTAATGGCTGAACCAGTGCAGAGAGGCAGGGCAGAGTGAAAGTTCTGGCCTTCTGTCTGTTGAACAGCCTGGCATGACATGAAACAGGCTACCAAATGACCAAGGTCTACCAGGCCCAGTACATGCTGCACCTGAGCTAGGTGCTGGGGGAAAAGCAGCTGCTTCCCAAGCTATGACATCACTGAGAGGTATCATGAACCCCACTGTCAAAGAAACTTTCAGGTTTTCCAGTGAAATGGAAATGGGTATAACATGTCTTTAAGTGTACTTGTGGGGGCAAATTAGAGTAGACCACACAGATCAGTGGTGGCCAACCGTTACCATGCCATTGGCTCCTGAGCAACACAAACAAGAGTATGGGCAAATCCCATACTCAGATCCAAGGACCACAAAGAGACATCTCAGATTCCCAGGAATTAGCACAATGGGGAAGTCTAAATGAGCCTCATTCCTACAACCAGAAAAAGGTGATTTAGGGAAGGGAAATGGCCAACTTGTCTCACTGGTAGTAATACTACAGCACTCCCAGCAGGGTACGGGACCTGGGATGGACAATGCAGATTGCCTAAGAGACCATGAAGTAGGTAGTTGTTTCTGTCTTCTAGCTGACTCACTCCACTTGTGCATACTTCTGCATCTGATCTAATCTTGATCCTACAGCTGCTCCTCAACAGTATTGTGTGCAGCCATGTGCAAATGAGATAATTTCTGAACATACTTTCATTTCTTTCAAGGACTCCATCAAGGCACATCTTTATCTGCACTAGTTAGCTCAGTGCTCAAAATCAAGACTTCTGTTGCCTTGCTTGTAAATACTTTTCAGTGCCTGCAGATAGTAATACTTACCATTAATCACTAATTGTGATTACAATCAGTAAAAACCTCAAGCAAGTTCACCCTGTTCCTTTCTGCACTTTGAGCAAGATGCTAGGAACACTGTAGCTCTGTTTTTTTAGGCAATATTCATGCCAACAGGCTTTAACATCTGAGTAACACCCTAGGCAACTCAGCTCAGCCAGGTTGGGTGATGTTTATATAAGGAAGGGTTTCAGCAATTTGATCTGATTAACTCCCACAACTGGTCTTCTTGACAGGGAACCACCTTTGCAAATCAACATTCAGAATGTTCATGCCATAAGAGACGTAATGCTACCAGATCTCTGGCCAACTGCAGAGGGAAGCAGAAGGAAAAGTAAATTGAGCTCCTAAGTCTAGCCACCCTCACTCCCCGCCGGTTCCTTACCCCCAGCTCTCCCCACTAATGGGAATAAAACTCATCATCTTGATTCCTGCTCTTCTCTTTTTCTGGTAGGGAGGTGAGCAATCCCAGCAGCATGGTTATTTTGTACTTTGCTTTCCAGAGGTTCAGCCTAGCACGTCATATCTGCCTTTCAAACAAGCACAGGGGCCTGCTTTCAAATAACCCTTGTTTTCAGAAACTCCCCCTAACCTAAGAGAACTTGTCTATGTTCTATCCTCTTACCTTCCCCTGCCTCTCAAACCAACCTCTTCCTCAGTGACCCCCTGCTCGGACAGCAGCGTCCCTGGTGGCTTCACAGGCCTCACACTGACCTCCTGCGTGTCTCTCCCTTACGGACTCATTTATATCACAGAATCACAGAACAACCAGGTTGGAAGGGACCCATTGGATCTTCTAGTCCAACCATTCCTATCTAACACTAAACCAAGTCCCTCAATACCTGAAAATACCTTGAAAATGTACTTGTATATGAAATATGAATTCTCAATTCCTCCAATTACTTTATACTCTCTAAAATTTCCTCATCAATGCACTTTCATGCACCATACACAGAAGTCACTAGGCATGATTAAGTTGTACAGTGTATTAGCAGGAACAAACCACTGCAATTGGTCACATACTATAAATTGCACCTGTTTATTCTGATCTATTGCCTGTGTTCTTGCAGAATTTCTGACACTTCATATCATCCCATACCAATGCTCAGTCTGCTCCATCTTCATTTTTCTGCTACGAATTTATGAGACCGGGTTGCCCTCTCACTGTGATGCCATGCAAAGGCTTCTGCAACTAAAACCTCAGTCTGCAAAAAACTTCACATCTTAAGCAGTGGTTACAAGCATGTGTAAAGCACTACCACAAATATAAGTAAGCAGTAAGACTGAAAATGAGGAAAAAATCATGTAAAGCAAGCATTTAACCACACAGACTCTCCTTAGAAACAGATGTGAAACTATAGGTTTCACCAGTTGCAATGAAAGAACATTTTGTTCTGGGACTTCATTCAGGATATGCAAGCTCTGGCTGGAATTCTTTAGCTTGAAACAAGTAAAGATAAATTAATAGAGTTTCCATTGAATATGCCAGGACACTTATTTTCAGCCTGTATAAAAATATTCACAGAATGCTCTTTAACATAACATCACAAGGGCTGACTTGAAAAAAATGATGCAAGCAGGATGGAGGTTGATAGCTCAGGACACAGGAATAGATTAACAGCTGAATTTGGCCTTGCAACAGTACCAGGCTACTGCACCAAAAGGTGTATCTACCACTTACTAATAGTTTAATAAAAGGAAAAATATAAAAGGTCTAGGATTATTTATACACTACCTTCTTTTCTTCCAAAGCCAACATTTTCAGAGTCACAGGAGGGCTGAGGGAGGGGACACGACCATGAGACCAAGCAAACACCACTAGTGCTGACACAGATTTCTATGCCCAGGACCCTGGATGATGGCATGGGGAAAGCTGCTGTCCCAAGCCACCAGTGTTTCTGATGTCTCAAGAAAAAGTTCCTTATCTCAAGTTTACATGAACAACTACAAACCAGCTGAATTCTGATTAACAAAAAATTCTAAGTCAGGTCAAACAATGCATTTGTAGAGGCTGGAGTGAATGTGTAGTTTTGATAGAGAATAAAAGACAATCCAATGAACTTTAGAGATGAAAAAAAAAGACTTTTTAATGACAAAACAGCACTGGTGTATTGACATTTAAGAATTTGATTTTTTTAAGTATACTAAGAATATGCAGTTAAATAAAAGAAAAACTTACTGAAATAAAACCAGTGCAGTCCTGTTTGAGCAAGTTCAAATCAATGCATCAATTTTCATGCTGCGTTCATTCAAGTGCTGAACACAGCCAGGTAGATTCATGATGAGATGTCTGTTGTTTTCCAGCCCCATGCATTATGTTAGAGGTACAACAGTGGGCACAGCACAACAGTGATCTCAGCACATCGGTAATTAAAAAATAAAGATCAGAAAACCTGGAATAAAGCTGTTACTGGTAACAGGATCCTTATGTGCTTCAGCACTGACTGCAATACTTAACAGGTTTTTAAAGAAAACACAGAAACATAAGCATGTGGATTATAAACAGAAGAGTTTATTCATTTAATATGTTTTCAAGGCACTTTTATGCTGCAGTTTAGAACTCCCATTTGTTAAGAAAGGGAATCATTCACAAATCCCATCTCCACTAAATAAAAAACACAACCTCAAAGTTAAGTGAAACAACCAAAAAATTCAGACCAGATCCTCATCATAAGCTATGCAGGCTACCGCATCACAAAAAGAATCCCTAAGTACAAAATGTTTTTCTTGGGGATTTTCTAGATTGATATGTCGTTTAGAAAATGCAGAATGAGATTCATCCCAGTGAGTTTTTACCATCTCAAAGCTGGTCTTCTGGTTACACCAGTGACCTCAGTTCAGCCAGAGTTGACTCCTCTCACCTGTCTTAAATACCTATGGAAAAGCAAGATGGACTGTCCTCTTCCAGGAACTATTCTATCTTGCCCATAAGGAAAGCTTAAACTAATGCAACAAGAATTTCATTTTTTCTTACTGGGTATTCAAATTAAGATATTAAGGCAAAATTCACCTATTGTTATCAGTTACAGTTACCTTTGCATTTTGTATTAAACTCATAATCACTGATACAATATACTTATATTGGCATCAAAACATTCCATGATATGGCACGGCTGTCTCACTGTAGGACCAACTGAGGGAGAAAACTGAATGCTGGCAGACTTCACTAATGATTTAGGCATTCTGGCTGTTTTTATTTAAAAACAAAACAAAAACAAACCAAACCAAAACAAAGAAAACTCCCCAAAACCAAAACAACCAAAAAAAACCCCCTCAGTGCTTTAAAAACTGAGCCAGTGCTCAAAATACAAATCCATAATGCCCAATGTACTTGAAGTTACCACCTTTTAACAGCCAAAAGCACTTTGGAAACAGAGAACAACAGGTCAGCCCACTGTGCTGACTGAAAAAAAAACCTGTATAAATTCCACAACCTTTGCTGCATTTTTCATGTGTAGTTTCTTGCTCACAGCATGCAAATACTGAAATTCAAGAATACCCATTCAATTGCAGAGTTCTAACTGCATTTCCATTTTTTCACTCAGTCACTATTATGCTGTGGTTTCATTTTTACCGTCACCAGCATTGCAGCAGCTCATATTCCATCTCCACTACGCACTTGGCAACACCAGACACAGCCATCTTTACAACATTCACGTTTAGCAAAATTCCACTGAGCATAAATTTCACTTCCATATTTCACAATATACCACAAGTTCACAGGTTGGATTTTCTCACCAACTACTGCAATTTTTACCACTGTAATATTTTGGTACTGAACTGGAGGCAAATCACTTGTCTCCCAGCAGATACTGCAGTAAGATGCCTCCTTTGCGATTGACAGGAAGGTGTCAGTGGTAAAGAAATGCAAGACAGACTTCTTTAAGTGTCAGCAGTGTTAGATTATCATTCCTTTCCCCTCCCTGAAGTGAGACTTTGGAGGTAGTGTAAAGGGATCAGGTTCCTGCCGCCAGCCAGAAGGCACCGGGGTTGGGGGGGCGGGGGGTGGGGCGCAGGCTGTAGCTGACAGCTGAGATCTGGAGGAAGCTGAGGTCTGCCTGGTGTTAGGAGATGAAATATAAGGCAATGGCAACACACGTACAGCTGCACCTCCACAGAGGATGCTGAGGTGTCCCTGCAGTGGCTGCCAGCACCACCTCTCTGGCTGAGAATTTCTAAAATAGTTCCAAAGATATTCTTTGGCAAAGCAGAAAAGGTATGCAACACAGGTTCGCAGTGGTCCACCCCAGACTTCTACACTGACTGCAATGCTTGAATTCACACCCGCTCATGCTGGCTCCAGGAAAAAATGGTAATAACAGAGAAATAAAACCTGTCTATGAGGGTTCAAATACACTTCAGTTTGAGCATATAAAGGGTTCATATCTTTAGCCTCTAGTGTTCCACTAACTTAACTAATCAGCTGACAATGCAGCTTGCATATTTTCCACTGACATGGACTACTGTCCTTAGAGTGGGCTCTGAAAAAGGCAAAATACACCATGGCTGCCTATGGTAGAGGTGGTAAAGATGAGAAAGACTGCTTCCACTGCTCGTGTGTTTAATTCCCAGAACACAGCAGTAAGCAGAGACTTAGTCTGGCCCTCCTTGCAGGTGATCATTTTCCGTAGTTCAAATACATAAATGAGAGAAACACAGCTAATCAACAACAAAAAATCCAAACCAAGGTAATGTAAAATGAATAGCACCAAGGATGCTGAGGCTCATACATCCATTCTATACAAGTAAAAACTGCAGTACATAGGCTCAAACAAAAATGGTATTCCAGTGTTAACTGAGGGCCATGCAGACACACTGCACCCTGACATGAAGCACAGTGTTTTTATATAGAAGCTAACTGAAAGCTCTTAGAATATGAAAGTCTAAAAACAGATGACAAGTTCAGTCATTAGTAAGAGACTGGTTACGATCACAGCACTGTTTCCTTGAGGTCTGTTCGCTCTCTGGAATCAATAACAATTTTGCTGTTGTTCTCAGTAGAAGACAGACTGGACCTTAAATACAGAGTGCATATCACTAGCAAGTCTGGATTTCAAAAAGATGAAAATATTCCTTTTGCAGGAAAACTATGGTACATTTTACTACCACAGCAATATTGACAGCATAGTCATAGTGTATAAGTCACATGTGTTCAGTGTTCTGGGAGATAAGAAGTAAACTGTGAAATTTCAAAAGGGGATAGGCAAGTCCTCGCAGGATTATTTCTGTCAGAGCTTCACAACACACAGCAGTAGATAGCAGAGGACTTGATTTTACTGTCATCTGCTGGAATACCCAGAATCCAGGGAGAGTTGTGCTGGCTTTGCTATGGTAGAATTTAGATTTTGTCAGAAGCAGGAAACTTTGACATGTGCTACCAGACATAACCTAAGTCTAAAGATAATTCAGCAGGCTGACTGGCAGATACACAGTTTTTGCTATGTGGACTAAAGGTCATGGATGCATTTTATCAGTCTGCAGATATTCAAGGCTAAAGTTCAGTATCAAATGAGGAAAAAGAAAATAAAAGAACAAACAACGTATTACAGTAAAAGTATTTTACCAGAATCCTTATATATAGTCACTGCTGTGCTACTGTTGCTGAATTGAGTTCTAGATTTCCAGTTGACTAACCTGGATGAATACTTGTCAAAAGAATCACAGCTTTGTTTCTTTAGTACCAGCCTCTTAACAGCCTTCAGGTCAGAATGACATTATTGAGATTAGCACCTTTGCAATTACTTATAGAAACAGTTGAAAGTTCTTCAAATAGAACATGTGGTTCAGTAAAGAATACAAGACCTTCACAGTAAACTCAATATTCAAAGAAAAGTAAGTATATTAAAAACATATAATCCATAACAGAACATTCCATTTTACCTGTCATGGAAAAGAAAAAAATATTACATGCACAAGGTGCACTCAAAATCTCTGGGGCCAAATTCTGCACTGAATTAAGTAGGAATTTTGCTGAAGTACCAGCTGGGTATCTTATTTTATGGCCACCATAAGCAGTAAGATTTTTATTATTATTTCACAGGCATTTGGATTTCATCTAACAAACAGTGTATCACTTGACCTATAATAAATAAATGTAATAAAGAACAAATTATATGTCAAATATTTATACTCTCTTTTCTGTACCGTATCAATTAGCATGACCAAAACTGGCCACAACTACACCCAGTATTGATTGCTCTTCAGAGTTGGGTTTGTCTTTCGACAATACTGGATCATTTCAGGATCAAGGCTTAACCAGACGTTTTGCAGAGACTGTCCTACAGTCGGATGAACCAGTGCAGGGAGGAGCTGTTCATGTCTTACTGCCATGAATGCTGAGGCTGTACTACTCTCAGCCCCCTTTAGAAGAGGAGTCACTGTAACACTGGGTACTGTCAAACTCCGTTCCAGACATACATCTGGACTACTGAAGGCTATGCCAGTTTGACTTTTGACGAGTGCTTTTGTCTTCTCTTTCTTCTGACACATCAGCAAAATGCACACAGAAATAACAGCAACAATGAGCAGCACAGACACCAGGACCAGGGAGATAACGATGTACCACGGGTTGCTGCTTTCACCTGTCTCCTCTCTGGGACCTCCAACATTGACTTGGGTTTTAGTCCCTGCAGTTCCACTTGTTCCCATTGCTAGATTTAGCAATGGACCTTCCTTATGCAGATTTCCCCAGTAATTCTGCCCTGACCACATGGTTGGTTCAGTCTTCTGTGGTGCTACTGTAGGTCCTTCATTCCAAGAGAAGGCTGGTGCCTTGTCCTCTGAGGTAGCAGGAGTCTTTAAAGTGGTTGTGCTGGTTATGGAAGGCACTTTGGTTGTAAAACCCTGCACAAGTGGAGGGTTGTACGGCACGATGGAATATGTAAAATAGCCAACAGCTGGCTGCACAGCATCTGCCCTGAGTATAAACGTGAATGAGTCATTTAACAGATCAATGCCCGTCATATTCGTATCTACATCCAGAAGCACAACACCACTATCAATGTCAGCCTGGGTGAAAGTCTGAATATCTTCAAACATTGTGTCATTCACAAACCTTTTCTTTACAATCCTTCCATGACACGGGGGCACTATCACTTCAAATGTTGGATTACTATTTGTCAAATTAGCTAACTCAGAAGCATCCAGGTCACTGCTTCTGAATTTATAAGCTGCTTGATTTGAAATCTGCACGTCAGGTACAACTTGTACTAAAGGCTTCATTGTGATGTTCAGCACTTGTCCTGTTAGATTGCCTTCTGTAGTGGAAAGCATAAACTCCAGTACTTCTTTGGATGCAGTGAGATTTGTCAGGTGGTAAGATAGCCTTCCCAAGTACAAATCTGCCTGCTCAAATTTAGTAACCCGTTCATTTCCAATCATCAGGTACCCATATTTGAGTGGCTGAGTTATTTCATACATGATATTATGGTTTTTTCCATTTGTGGTAGCTGAAAGCTGCACATTAGTAATAGTGACAGATGTCTGGCCCTGTGGAAGAGCAACATTGGTAAGGTTGACCAGGACAAGAGCAATTGGTATGACTTCAAGACTAAACAGTTTATATATAGGGCGATGTTTACCATCAGTCACACTGAAATAGAACACCCCAGAAGATGAACTTCCATCCTGTACAAACCAAACTTTATCATTGTCAACATCAGCTTGTGTGAATTCCTTTATGGAGACACTGATATTGCTTTTCATTGCTAAATAACCATTATTTGGGTTGCTAACAATTGTGTATTTGAGCTCAGCTGGGGCATTATCTAGATCTTCAACTTTCAGATGCTCTGACCCCAGCACTGACACATCTCCCTGCAGGACTTTCAAGTGCAGCTTTTTTGTCTTCAATTCTGGAACTTGGTCATTCACTGGAACAACAGTGATGTTAAATATTTCCTCTAAAGCTTCACTATGGGGCTTCACTGCAGACTTACTCTTCAGGTTTAACCAAACAGCAAAAGTGAAATTGTCATTAAGTGATTCAGAATTATCATGAACATACACAATTCCAAATTTGTTTAGTATGTATTGTGAGAAGTTAGGCTTTTCTTTGGTAACATTTCTTTCTCCAACAACAATAATGCCATGTTGAGGCAAAGATACAACTTCGTACCAGACTTCATACACAGAGCGCTGTACCTCAGGTAGCTTAATCAATAGATTTGAAGCATCTAAATTTGTTTTGTTGATTAATACTTTACCTCCTTCCCGGACTATGGCACCTAGCAGAAAGAAATAAAGAATCTTAGAAACTGATTATTTTATAGTTGCAATATTTCAGAAATTGGCTATCAAACAGTGATAATACTCAGAGAAGTTTCTCCTTTGTGGTATCCTTGATTTCCAGGTCATGGGTAAAAATACATTACCACTATTTTTAAAATACATTCACATGTAAGAGACAAGACTTTCTACTGATGCATCTATAACAACTAAAGAAATATCAGTATAGTAAATCTTCTGACAGCATTTTCACCTGCTGTTATAGCAAAATAGAAGGATTAAAGAGGTTCACTTAATTTTTACAGAAGCAGTGATGCAGTTTTCCAAGCTAATACCCACATTCTGTGACATAAGTATTCTGGCCATTGGTTACTGAGGAGAAAGCAGCCTTTGTTTCCACAACTGTTCACTGGAACTGTGATAGTTTCGAAGCAGTCTGGAACCCAAATGTACAGCATCCTTACCTGTATTTGCCAGAAGACGACTATTCCAATCGTGCCTGGTAATTTCATATGAAATGACAATATGGAACACCTGGAGGTCCAGTGCTGATGGTGGAGAGGAGACAGTAAATGTAAAGAAATCTTCTGTAGTCCAGTCAGCTGACTTGGCATGTAAGTGCTCATACATGATCACACCTTCATCCACCTGTTTTGGGTTAAGAAAAGCCATAGGTGCAAGAGGAGAATAATTTCAAATACAGAAGTGTAGGTAAATTTAAAAAATCACAAGAAGATAAGATAAGAAAGGCCTTTGTAACTTAGTGTACACGCAGTGTACTTGTAATTTACACTGAGTTTATCTTGTACTTCTCTTTCTCTTAAGATGGACTCTGTTGCTAGACAAGCTTACTTTAAGGTAGGTGAAACATTATAGGGCATGAAAGCTTTGTGAAGACTTATGCAAATAAAAGAGATGTAAAACACTAAGAAACTTTTCTCAAACTAGTAATGGTAATGGTGAACAAGAGTGCAGCTGGTCTGCATGTTTTGGGAATCACAGTGTCATATGCCTAAGGTTATTTGTTTATTAGGATACCAGGGCAGCCAGTCTGATTGCCCTGAAAAAGGATATGAAAGACTGAAGGCTTGAAAAGGACTTTGATTTAGGTGTTCTATGGAGAATGGCAAAAGATACTTGGTAAGAGACTATGAAAACTAGAGTGAGGTACAATGATCACTGAAATATACTCCCATTTATAACCAAAATTACTGATGGAATTACTATGGACAAAATTTTACATCACAGTAAGAAGATGATTCCTAAGAGACAGGAAGGAACTTGGCTTGTCCCATACCTGCCTTCACTGACTTTGCAGAACATCATACTCCAGAGAACCCCTTCAGACCCACTGTGAGGATTTAAGCCTCAAAATACTGCAAATAGTGCGGTAAATCTCCAGAAAAACAGTATTTATACAAGATACAACAATACATCTCTTTAGGTCCCAAAGCAAAAAGGCAGTATTTTCAGTTTAGGATTCCAAGTAGTTGGAACTACACTCAAACATTAAGGTCAACACCATAATATATTAGAATTCCAATAGGATCCCTTATAACCACAAGACTACAATACTTACTAAACCTCGTCCACTAAACTGAGCATCTGGTCTGCTTGATAATTCATTCAGTAACCTGAAGAGAAGACAGCCATACCTACTAAATACCTGGCAACTTCCCAGGCAGCCACTGACCTGGCTTGCTAGTTTATAATTGACAGAGAGATCCCTGAGATATTGCTGGTTCTAAGTTTAGTATTAGTAATGTACTCTACACAGCTGGCAGACACTCTGAAGGAACTCATTAGCACACGTTCCTATCACACATGCTTGAAAGGTGTAAAATGAAAACAAAATAAAAAACAGTGCTGTTGTCACAGATGAAGCACTTTGGTAGTGCAGAATTTGAGTAGTGACTACAGAGAGAGCTAATCCTGAAATTACTGCAACAGCCCCCACTGAGATCACTAGGGAAATAGGGTTTTCAGGGTCCTCTTTCTCAGCAGCCTCAATACCAAGCCATCTTATTGTCTAAAAAATTCAGACTCATGTGATAAAATTATACATTTACATTCCCAGGTTTATGCTTTATATAATGACTATAATGACTTAATTCCTAATGGCTATTATAGGACAACACATACAAAATTGATACTAAAAAGATATGTTGTTTTAGAATAACTTTCCAAAACATTTCTCTAGGACTTCAAGTGGGAAGAAGCAAATTTTTGCTACAAGAACAGGCACAATATAAACCCTTTATATTCAACAGTACGTAGTAATGTTCTTAATAGGGTTTGTTTTGTTTTTTTTTCTAATTGCAATCCCATGCTAATATCTGGGCTAAGAAGAGGATGGAATTGGTGAGGGTTTTCATGTTTACCTCTTCAGTGATTTTAAATATAGTGAAGAAACTGTGGCTTGCTGCAAGATGAAAATACTTACAAAATACCATAAAAAGTACTGGCAGAGAAAACGCCTCAAACATCATATAAAAAAACCTACTGTGTTATTCAAGCGTATTCAATTAATTTTTATATATGGCTGAACAACAACTGTCCATGAAAAAAATGCAATGGGCATTTAAATTATTTTTGTTTCTTTGTCATCAAAGCAATCAACCACACGGCACAGGGAAGAGTTTATCAACACAGCAAAAGTGCTGACTACTTTTACAGGCCAGCTGCATAGTAGCTTTCAGAAATTAAATTTCCAATTTCACAATATAGAATTGGGTCAATGAAAACCCAAATAATGAAACTAATGCAGAATATCTTCAACTGAAATCAGATTCACATGCTTATTATCAACCTGAAACTGAATGTCATATATATCCATTACAAGGAGAATACACAGAGTTTGTTTCTCACTGATATTTAACTTCATTTGGCTACAACATGCTAGACACAAAGTTTACTCAGAATCTCTCTTCTTCCCCTTATTCTCTATAGAATAAACAGCAAGCTGGTTAAGATACCTTAATTCTACCTGCAATAAGGCACTTATCTCTAATTGTCTGAAACAAAAATGGCCAATACAAGCACATCTGACAGAGAAGAAAATCATATACATTTTTACAGCTCGAATCCTTACACAATTTAAAAAATTGAAAGTTTGTTGGCAATATATGTATGTATATTTGAAAATATAAGTAGTAATTACCTAAGCAAGATGTAAATGGTATGTAACAAGGGTGGAATGTTGTAGTTTGAGTCAGTTTTGTGACTGAGTTGCTGTATATAACTTAATTTCTCTATAAAATAACTCAAGTGTTCTTCTTTAAAGTGATAACACAGGGCATTAGTATGCAGAAAGGTCAATGATTGTACTTAACCAAGGCCATCCTCAGGCTGTGGAAAAGGAGTCAGGCTTCCAAGGAGGGGAGAATAGGGCAGGTGACCCTAAACTGATCATCAGAGTATTCCATCCCTTATATATCATATTTAGCATAAATTTGGAGGATCACAAGGGTCTCACTCTCTTATGCAATGGCCAACATCCAGTGAGGACCCTGTCTACCTGGTTGCTCCTGATCTCAGATCTATGCATTCCTGAATCAAATTCCTGAATCCAGCTCCCTCGTAGCCATGGATCTATTCCCTTGTGTCTCCTGTGGAGTACTTGGGGTGACTTAAGAGTCATCGAAGGCTAGGCTGGGGGCATGATCTCATATATTTGTTTATATTTTATTACTTTATAATTATTTTCATTGTTATCATTATCACTATCATTATCATCTCATTATGGCTGTAGTTCTACTTTCCAACCCATAAGCCTTTTTCCTCTCACTTCCCTCTCCCCTTTCCCTGCAGCTTGTCAGGGACAAAAGGGGATTCTGGAGGCTCAACTGCACAGCACTAGCTGTTGACTTTGGCTGGGTGAGGCTAACCCGTGACAATTAGTAAGAACTAAAGCTATAGAGAATAAGTGGCATGTTCTGACATAGCATTGTCTGATAAACACATGTAAAGATCATACCCATAGATAAAAGGAGTAAAGCTTCAAAACTTTACCTAAAAGATATTCTGTCTGACAAGCTTTGCTGTTTCATGTAGTGCTCATAAAAATCACACATTTTAGGAACAGAATGGAACAGTGTCGTGATACAGTTCATCTCCCTCATAACATAAGGCAAAATTCAGCAACTATTTCAACAAGACTAATAACATAATAGGATCAGAACATAGTTTTAAGAGGTATGTTCTGTGCTCATCTTGATCTATGAAGTTCAAGTGGAGATTCATTCCACCACAGTCCCTGGCCAGGTTGTTTGAAAGTCCGATGATAACTATAAAAATATCAACTTTTTTTCCCAGGTTTCATTGGTAATATTCAATTTTTGGCCAACAGATTTTCTCCTTCTTTTTTGTATTAAGTCAAACTGCCAGTTTTAGACCAAATAATCTCTTAATTTTCCCGCCAACAAAGTCAGAAGATTGATCTCCTATTATCTTCCCTGCTTAGACTTTCCCAGATTAATTTACTGCAAGCAGAGCACACAGTTCTATTCAGATTCTGCATACAGACATAAATCATTTATTTTCAGTTGCAAGAGAATGTTTTCCATCAAGTTACATGAGCAGCCACGTTTTAGTCATTCAAGTATCAGACCCTGTATCACAGTTAAGATTCTTTAAACGCTTAATATCACAGCCAATCAAGTCAGTAGAAGTCTTCTTGGGGACACCCAGCAGGACTGTGTGCAGCTGAAATGAATTTGATACTTGGACTTCTTACAGAGCAAGGCTACTCCTTATGCCAAGAACTGAAGGCTTCCAACCTCAGATTGCTGGTTAATGGCACCAGAACAGTTCTTCTTGAATAATACTGTTACAAGCAAAACAGTGGAAATTGCCAAGACCCTGACAGTATCCAAGCAGAGGGGAACAAAGGCTCCTCTTGCATTCATAGCTAGATGCCAGATACTTAATGACATAGCAAATCCGTGTGATTGCAGTGATGGCCCACATATGCTTGGTTACTTAACAGATATAAATGGATCAGACAAAGAAAAAGCAGCTCAGATGCACCATGAAGTAACGATCTACCCCTGAAACATTCTTGTAAAGTAAATGCTTACCATAGACTGAGTAAAACTGATGGTTTCCTGAGTGGTATTATCAGAATTTACTTTGACCAGCCTTCCAAGTTTTGGGGAAGTTATGATTATAAAAGTTATAGTTCTGTTTCCTGCATTGGTCACATCATTGGTTACAGCTTTCAGATCATGTCGTGAAATAGATTTCCTGGAACCTAAAAAATTTCAATTATAAGTAACATAGATAAGCAACAGCGATTTTCCCCCAAAGGGTAAGTTTTCTATGCACAACTCACCCTCTTGTCAAGGTATGCTACCTAGCATTTCAATTACTTTTTATAAGATCAGCCAGTTTACCTCTTTTCTAGTTACCTTCTAGTTTCAACACTTCCATAGCTTTTTGAAAAGGCCCATCAGTAGGATGTTTCAAATGAAAAAAACTGCAGTTCTCTTCAGCTGATGCAATTGCTAAACACTAACTTCAACAAAACCAACCCAAGGTATGGAGCAGATTATGTATAAGAAGCTCTGCTCGTATATTACATGTCTAGATCTGAATTCAAACTCCAGCTAAAGTCACCATTGTTACTGGTTTTGGTACTCCTGGTTCCCCACAGAAGGCACAGTGATTTGGCAGGAAGAAGACTTAGCACACCAAATTTCCTATTGAACACACATGCCAAAACCAATTATTACCAGAAGTTTGAACTACACTTTAGCGATATGAAAGATGATTTTCATTAAATGAAATTAAAAAATAAGCACTAAACTAAACAACTCAGTAAGAATGTCACACAACAGGAATAACAGTCTGAACTGAAATAATGTATTATTAAGATGGATGGAGACTGAGGGGTAACAAAATCCTTTTAATGCATAGCAACACACTGGCCAGTACTTTCTGGTTTAAATATGATGAAAAGTATAAAAAGCTTTCTGGCATTTAGTTAAACCAAGATAATTTCTGACATAGCTGTGACAAAACCAAACCTAGTAATTTCCTAAAAGACCAAAGAAGTTTAATTTGGCTTCTTTTAGATGCACTGTCTCATGGTACACACTCAGCAAACTAAACCTCATGTATAATACTACTTCTGGGGCAGCAATAGGTTCCCATAATCCTATTCTCCCTGCCTCTGTTTTTACATTTTACATTTTCTTTTATTCTTGAACAACATGCTTTAGAGATTATCAATATATAATTTCAGTTATTAGCAGAATATATCCTTGAGGTCTGAATTATCAATCCATCTTCAATAAAGCTTATTGTTTATAGAGGAAAACAAAAAATAACATGTTCCTGATTTAATATTCGGACAAAAAATGTGGCAGGCAAACTGAATAAAGGGAATGTTTTGTAAGCAGTTAGTAACATCATGATTGTGCATGTTTACATGTAGTTGTGCCTTGGTTCAAACCACATCTACTTTGAAACAAAGCTGTTAAAAAGACATGAGATCTTCTGACTCTCCCTGTTTGCCCTTTTTTTACTTTCCATTCCTCCCAGTGTCTGTACTGTTTTGTAAAGTGGAATAGTCCCTTAGGTCTAGAAAAATTGTCCCACACTTTATGTAATTCAAGAAGACTCCCTTTTCTGCCTCTCCTTTTCCCTTTCGTGTGACAGGCGGAGAGGGAAGTATGGCCTTGTGTTATGCGTACAGCAGATGTGGTCAGGAATGTAGAACAGAGAGCAAAAGTTAATGAGACCACATGTATCTGCAAACAGTTATTTCTCAATATGGTCACACTATAGCGATGGAAGTTATGCTCCAATTTTTCATAACCATACCAGGTTATCACACTACTAGCTTCACAGTCCAGGGATGTGAGGATAGAGGATGTGCACCACAAAGCTTCTGTTTGTTCCTAACAGACCTGATCTCACTCACTGCACAGCATAGGCTGAAATACAATCTAGGGTCACAGATGTTAACATCTCTCATGTTTTCCTGCAAAATGGGGGCCTCCCCTAAACATGACCTCCCACACCCACTTCTGTCCTGAGACTTGAGACTGCCTCTCAGCACTCATAATAGTTCTGCTCTGGTCTAGCACCACAGCAGGGAGAGAAGGTTATTTGCCAGCCAGCAGACTGGGTGAAGGAAGTGGGAACACGATCTGCTTGTTCTCAAACACAGGAGAAAAGAGGTCACAAAACCAACTCTAGTCAAACACAGAGGAAAGGAATGAGGTAGCAGAGGAAAGCACACAACAAGGGTGGGTGATGCAGAGTAGGGACAAGGTAATCCACCTAAGTAGAATGCAACAGCATAGTGCCATCATTAGTACCTAATAATTTTGGTATCCATTTTCTATGCCTGCATTTAAGATTTGCAAAGTGTTTTGCTATGAGCATTTTGCTTATCACTTCTAATGGTTACAAATCATGTATTTTGCTTAGACAGTTCTGCTTCTGAATACTTAAAAGTTAGGTTGCCTCTCCTTCTCAAAGAGTAACTCAGCTCATTCCTTCTTTGAGCAATTACTTCCCCAAAGAGAGAAAATCCTCACACTGTAGATATCTACAATACATAAAAACCCCTCATATATCTACTAGTCAATTTACTGAGCACACTAGGGTTAAAAAAGGATACTTTTGTGGAACAGAAACAGATACACAAATTGTATAAACAAATCTCGTTTATACAATACAGAAGAAGACAAGGGTACATGCTCTTAGAAAATTGCACAACAATGTACTTGAGAGAACAGTTTATACCTAGTCATGAAGACACAGCAAATTCTTCACAATATATTGAATTTTTACTTCCCTAGAGGAAAGATTCTTCAAGTTGTCTCAAAAATTAACTTTTCCGGCTGTGCCATAAAACATAGCAGGTCACAGGCTATTGTTTTCACATGTATTAACCATCTGGCACCATCATTGTCGTATCAGTCATTTCATGATAAGCAAGTACAACTGAAACCCACTCAGCTACAGAATGTGTTTTAAAAGCTGTCACAAAGAGAACAAGTGAAAAGTCTAGTAATACTTTTTGACACCAAATTCTGCTAACCAAGAGCAAGAATTCAAGAACAACTATAAGCTTAGATGAATACATCTTGCAATGCTGAAAGAAATATTGTATTTTGCAAATTAGGGAACTGACTGACAGTCTAGAGACTTTGTCCTCTATGGAAGTATCAGACATCCTTTTCTTAGAATTATCTTTGGCCCAAGACAGAATTCCTGTAAATTCCCATGCCTGAAGCAACCTTACACACCAAAACTGCAGTACATTACTAAGTCTTTGAAGTGGATTTACATGAATCCCATTTATATCCACTGAATTACAAGCTCATGTTGCTACAATTGCATTTTTTGTTGTCTGTGTTTAAGTGGCTTCTGTTGCATGCCTTTGTTTATGCAGCTTATATTCAGGAAGTTTAAAAAACTAAAGTCCTCCTCTTTTTTGTCAAATTAATAAATCAAGCTACAGATTAATACCTATAGAGCTTTACTAATTCACAACCTCTGACTGCATAGAACATGTTCACAGCAAAAGGGAGGCAGCACAAAGTTTGATGCAAGACATCACTGAGAGGAGACGCATCTTCATTTCTCCTTTAATCCTGCAATTAATGTTGGATTACTAACTGAAAGAGGGATTACTGTCGCCAACGCAAAGCAGCAAACAGCTATGGTGAGACTCCCTTAAGACATCAGCTCCTGCAGGAGTAGGATTTCATTAAAAAATACTCAGCTACTGATCCAACTTGCTCCAACTGTACAAACATGAATAATAGTTTTCAGTCCTCCTGATATCTCAGTGAGTCTGGGCTGCTCTCCGTAACTCGGCTCAAACACCATGAAAGCACACTAGCAATCTGGTGAGTTCACATGTTCTGTTCAGAATTCCCTGGACAGAAGCTTCACACTGCTTTTACCAGGCAATAACACAAGCGGCTAAGAAATCTCTAAATATAAGGACATAATATAGAGCTTTAAAACAATTCTGAATGGGGAATGTTCATAGCCTAGGTAGACTGTGTTATTGTCACGCTGCTTATATATTTCACTCCCCATTTTCAGGACTACAAGCACAAGCACACAGCAAAAAGTTACAAGCATAAAACATCAAAGCAATATGTTGTTTGAGAAAACATAACTGCTCTTTTAAAGACCAGACAGACAGATACTCCCAGGTACAGTTTTCTATAGCTCACCTAGCAAGCTATCTCACAAATAACTGTATATTATGCATTTTTTTTCAAGAGAATGAAATCAAGATAATCTCTAAAAACAGACCTGGAAAGACTCTGAGGCCTCTGTTCACTTCAAGGCTAATGACTAACATCCGAGCTGTGATGCTGAAAATCTGCCGAGGGGCAAAGTTCAAACCATCTGTTACTTGAAAGTTGAATATGCCAGACATTGCTCCTGTAGAAAACAAAACCATAAATTTATTTGTTTCGTTCTATTTGTCAGCAAAAGCATACAAACATACAATGGACACCACTTGCTCTTGACTCCAGTGAAATATATCAAGTCATTCTGCAGCAATTTGTGATCACCTTTGTCTCTTAATTAGAATCAAATAAATTAATGATGCAAAGAACACCTTCCCAAGAAAGAACTACTGGCTGTTGCTTACACTGATCTTAAATGTAAGTCAGCAGAGTGCTCCTTGCTTTTTCTTCATTGATCCCAGCAGAGCCAAAAACGACTTAAACTTGGGGGACAATGACTCCCAGACTTCCTACTCCTTTTATGTATTAGGAGGGATCAAGCACTTAGGCAATCACATTTTGGCAAACAAGAAATTTAGGGAGAAAAACAACTAGGATGTTCTTTCATTTTGATTTATATTTAAAAGACTGACTCAGCTCTCAGGTTGTTTCCTTTGCCTTTTCACTCCACTGCAGCTTTGCTGAAAAGCGTATGTTGTCAACAGCTCAATCTGTTTCAGAGGTTATGTGTACTCATAATACATGCACATATTTTTGTTTAATCTCAGGACCTTCATGTGCTTTGGCACAAGTGATAGCAAAATACCTCCAGGAGTCTGTGTGGATTCCTGCAAAAATACATTTCTTGGAACAGACTTACTGCCTTAAGAAGAGGCTCCCCAGATTGTTTAATTAGGTAGAAAGAATTAAAAATTGAACCATTAACTGTTGGAAACAGTTAACACTGCTCTTCTACTTGCTTTGATCAATTTGGCCATAACATTTTGAAACATGGACATTAGTCCTGAACCTGAGAGGGGACTGTGTACTTTCCCTTTCCTTAAAGACAGATAGGCAAGGAGTCCTGATAAATTAACATATCACAAGAATGAAATGTAGGTTCCTTGATTATAGTTTACAACTCTCCTAGGTGGTGCTCTGATACTCATTCAGATACTGAAGCAGCTCCTAAGATCAGGTTGTACCATATTGTAAAATATTTTATTCTCTGATGTTTTCTCTTGATAAAAATGCACAAGCATTGTGTATTTTAACAGGCAGGAGGAGTCTACTATTTGCCTCAGTCTGGCAAAAAAGGGCTTATTTATCCTCACTTTTTCATTAATGCAGATCAACTTCTTGATTATTACAGACATTTTGTCATTGGTAGAGTCAGGTACAGAACTAAACCCTGAAGTGCTGCTTGGGTGGAACATGTATTATTTTATTGCAATTAATCTTTAATGGTATATCTGATGAGAGGTGATAAAAAAGACACCAAAAAGAGGACTGTAAAAACTGCACTGAGACTTGAGATCCAACAAGAGTTTAATTTGTGCAGCCCTGAGGAAAACACTGGCAGGATTTAATGGCAGACCCCGAACTGTGAAAGCAGGATGGGAGAACCCTAGAGTGAAGTGAGAGTGGGAAAGCAAAGGAATTCTAACACTGAAAGAAAAGCAGGGAAAAGGAAAAAGATACTCTGGTTCTGCAGTGGTGACAGAATAATCAGGGATTACAGAAAAAAACCACAAAATGTAAGGGGAAAACATGAGAACAAAGGGGGAGATTTGCAATTCACAGCACAGAATAAGTTGCATAATGTACTTTGAAAGTCTGAGCAAAGACAAAGGGAAAATTGAAGAGAAAATTTTACAAAGTCTAGTGTTAGATGCATAAATCCAAATCATGGCAGTACTGTCTTATACAGTACAAAAAAAACTGAGGATGGAAAGTTACTGCCATGTACAGGTGCAGAGATCCATGGTGCCATGGGCAGTCAGGGGATGGAAGAGTTGCCTCAGCCAAGAAGATGCTGTTCTTCCCCTTGGAAAGGGCTAGAGTAAGTAGTAAGAAGATACCAGGGTGTGGAGAACATGAAGTTTGTCTCTTCTCCCAGGAAGAGACAAAGAAACGAGCACACACTTGAAGGCTGAAGGCAAGGGAGAGAGAGCAGCTGAAGGGAAAATGGGTGAAAAGCCAAATACGAGCAACCAGAGGCCCCAAGGCAAAGTTGGGAGCAAGCAGATTAGAGTAACAAGCACAATTCTAGCAACAGTCCAAGATAAAGGAGAAAAAAAAACCACAGACTGAAAAAGGATAAGTAAAATGTCCAAAGTACTTTCTGAAATGCTGGAGGTCATGAGACTGAGTGGATGGTATAGACAAAGCAGCTGCAAGAACTGACATGACCTGGGCAATTTTACATTTCAAATTTACTGTACAAACTACACTCCTACCCACTGGAAAATGAAATTTGTGTTTCATTTTACTTTTATTAATCAAGATTCACTTCCTAAGGCTACAGATGTGCATTTGGCCTTTCTGGAACGCAGACTGCATTCATTATCTCATACTGAGATTACCACTGTCCTACCACCACAGGGGCTTTTACATGTCAAAGCCTCCTTCAGAAAATTTAAACAGCTTGGCTCATTTTTGCCATGCTCTTGACCTTTCATTTCCTGACCAAATTATCAGAGCAGGAATCTTACAACTCACCACCAGCTGCTTGTAAAGCAACTTCAGCAACACATATGCACTCTGCAAAACAGCGCATCAGAAGTCAGAGCACTTCAACCTGCACAGTGCCTTGTGAAGACACGGCACAGATCAGGAGTGACTGTTGCACCCAAGTGAACACTGGAAATAATTCCAGCCTGCCTCAGGGCTAGCAAAATTGTCCTTCCATCGCCATCCCCAAAACTGGTTTATTTCTTCCTCAGTACCTCTTTCTCATTTCAGATGAGCTAACATGATAATAGAGCTGAAGCAGGAGAAAAGTAGCTATGGCCCTCTTCTGCTGGCTCGGACCCCACTGAGATCTTCATTTCTCTGGCTCCCCAGCACTGCCACTTAAGGATGCATGAAGCTGCCCCAATTTCTTTTTTTACTGTCCAGACATTCTCTCTGTGGCAGCAGAATGATAAACCCAATCTCCAGCTCCAGTCACTGGCAGAAAAGAGTAAACAATTAAAGCTGAATTCCTTCACAGCATGAGAGGTTGACATGACCCAGATGAACAGTAACTTCATTGCCCAGAACTGCTCAGGAACACAACTACACCGTGGAGGGTATATGAAAGACTGTTGGTCCATAAATAGCTCTCCACTGCAGCAGGATACAAAAGCTTCAGAGGATTCTCAATGACAACAGTAAAAAAAAATTTACTTACATCTCTGAAAGCTGCACTGCAACATTCCCTTACTGCAAACCTGCATTCAGAAAGAAGGCTACCACAAACACACAATGGTTTCTTGGTGAGCACACATTTAAGTAGTTAACAGACCCTTTCCTGGTTTGTTTGTGAGATCGTGTATTGCTCTAAGATTTTTGTGACATTACAAGGAGATTTTCAGAGGATTAGAAAGACAAGTACACTGAATTGGAGTAGTATTTTGGTAACAGAGGTTGTATTTTTGAAACCGCATACCATTGTGTACAAATACCAACTGCCCTTCAATTATATGAGCCTGGGTAAAACTAAAGATGCTCTCATTTGGAGAAGACTTCAGAGCCACATGCCCATTGCTAGGTGGAGTAATGGAATACATCAGTTCTTCTGGTGATGAATCTTTGTCCTCTGCACAGAGGTCATCAATAGTTATTTCTGTCATGGAACCCACCCAGACCTAGAAAAGCAAACATAAAAAACCCAATAATAATAAAGAAAATGCATACAAAAGAAAATCAGGCAGAAGGAGGGGGAGAACCTTGAAAGAAAAAGGAAGAATAAAAATTTGTGCTGTGTGACACTACCAGCTATGAAAAGCTTCCTCATTGTCTATCAAAATCTCTGATCATGGGTTGGAACAGTTAGTGTTGGCAAATGGTTTTGAAAAAAGTAATGAAAGTAAACATGCCCTACACTAGTTTGAATTTTAGATAGTGCAGAATGAGTGCTCTACTTGCCAGTCATCATCCAAACTCTTACAAACACAACAAAATTCTATTTTGATAACTGAGTCAAGGAGCTCCTTTCCAACACATACACATGAATATTAGTGTCATGTACTTCACAGCAGGCAAGGCATTCAATATGCTCTACTTTCACCAGCAGAAAAGAAGAAAGAAAAATAGCCCAGGGATAATATAACCTCTAATACAAACGGAACACTTATTGTAGCTGCATTACTCCTTTCTAACACGCACATTCAAGGCCCATTTTAGTGCAATAAACAACCAAGAGGTACTCAGTCCAGTGGGAGATCAAGGAATCAACACTGCCAACAACTGCTTAGCACTTTGTGAGGTCATGCTCCCAAACAAAGTAGCGAACTAGTATTTGGGAAAATCGTATAGAACCCATTACTTAATTCTAGTAAATCTAAGTGCCATTTTTTTAGCTAAAGATGTGCACAAACTGCAGGATCTTTCTTTCAAGCAACAAGGACTGCTATGTGAGCTTCATTCATTTCTCAATGGATAATTTCTTGTTCCAAAATTATAAACAACAGCTTATGTTACTCTTCCTCTTTGTTGCATTTATTTGGAATTATAGACAAAAACACTAGGAAAGAACAACACATATTTATCTCAAAATGAAATTAAATTTCTAAATACTTGGTATATCAACCCTACTTCTTTATATGTAGAGTTTATTTAGTGTAAAATCTTAAGAGCCAGAGTCTTTAAAAACCTCTGCTTGAGCTTCAAAACACATACCACATCATCCCTTCCGGTCCTCCTATGATCTTAGTACACTTAAATACCTGGTAAGAACATCACACCAAATGGTAGAATATGAACCACGATCCTTGACAGAGGGCTCCTCTGCCAAAACCAAAATCAGCAACCACAGCTTTTTCCCTAAGTATCAATTTTACTTTTTAATAAAAACTACCAAAACCAATCTTTTAAAGCTGGGATTTTTGCCATGACACTTCAACAGAGGACAGGTTACAGACTACACTGTGTTAAAAAATATATGCCATGGAAAAGGAGACAGAAAAATGAAATTATTTGTGTTTTCTAATCAGAAAAGTAGTTTTAAAAAGATCTGGAACTCTTGAGACATTTTTCTGAAAGCTCTAGACGGAGTTTCTCTGGTGAGAGGTGTTTGTTTCTGTGCACATGTATCTCTGTGTGGGGCAAAGGACAGATAAGCGGGGTGACATAGAGAACAAAGTTTGCAGCAGGTCATAACTTTGTTTTAGAGAAAACTAAGGCTCTGGCTGCCAGAGGAACAAGCCTTGCCTGGGCTCCCAGGTTGTGTTAGTTCCCCTGCCATATGCTATGGTTGGACTTAATGATCCGGTGGGTCTCTTCCAACCTGGTTGTTCTATGATTCTACGATTTTGTAATAGAAAACATCTTGCAAGAAGGACATAGCTATTTTCTCCCATGAAATAAGCATTTCTCTGTAATGCAATTACAACTATTGAAGTTTACTAAAAGACACCATCTGTGAGAACACAGGGTGATAACTAACAGCAGAGGTCGACATAATGAACAGCACCAAACAAGCACATCAGTGTCACTGGTTTTGTTACTAAGACCCTTTAACTCATCTCAGTAGCACCTGATTCAGATTATTCTACACAGAAAATAAAAGGTCACATTCAGTACATGTAGCAACATAAGAAAGGACTATGCAAACATATGATTACAAGTGAGTCATAAATCTCCTAAAGTTTCAAATGTTTTCCTCTTACTAAATGAAGAAACAAGCTTTTTTTAATAAAAAGCCAGTGTTTGCTTCTATTGTTCCAGCACACAATGCTTTTTAAAGTACTGTACATGCTGAGGTGCTCCATGACCTGCAACATGACCCCTGAGGAATGAAAGGAGATCCAAGATCTGAAAAGTGCTCTGGGAAAGTGGACAACAAGAATACCACAAACACTGTACAAGTGTCTTATTTTCCTATCACATCTGTGATCAAGTCCTCCTTGAAAAGCATAATGAAAACTGTATCTGAACTTCCAGGATGCACGATAACACTGATTTTATATGTGCCCAACATATTTCACAGGCATGGTCCTAAAAAGGTTCATGACCCTGCCTGTTGGCAAATGATCCACTCTGCTCTACTTACAGCATCCAGCTTACCATGATCTCCTTGTATATTCCATCAGACACTCTATATTCATGGCCATTTTAACACTATGGTAAGCAAGTGACTTAAAGAAAAAAAAAAATCAGTGTTTGAATACGCTTTTTAAAAAAATCTAGTTCTAGGAAAATACAGCCCTCTTGTGGTAATAGCAGGATAGTTATTCCACAGCATCACTAGTCATAATTATATTTTAAAACATACATAAACACAGCAAATAATGCCAGGACAGTGAATTACTTAACAAAATAGCCTACTTCTCTTTCCCATTCCAAACCCAGAAAAAAAAATACCATAGAACCTGTGGAAACACTAGGAAATTATACCCAAAATGCCTCAAAACAACTCTCCAAATGCTTAGGTTTTTGTCCTCCTGAAACTCATTCCATGGTAAGCACAACCTTGATGGTGTTCATAACCTTGGTAGCAATGGACAAAGTTGTCTAAAGAAGGAATGCTGTGGATGTCTCAGAAGTGAGAATGCTGCAGTTGAAGGACTCATTCAGCACGTGCGCACGTGCTCAATAGTTTCTTGCACTTGGCCAAAAGCCCCAGGACAAAGATCAAAATTAACTTTCATATATCCAGTACTTAACCTACTTCCAGTTTTAAAGAAGGCCTTTCTATAGGAAAGATTGGGGCAGACATTGTAGCAAAACCTGCTAAGACGGGACAAGGAGTAATGGTTTTAAAGGGAGGGTAGATTTAGACTGGATACAGGGAGGAAATTTTTCACAATGAGGGTGGTCAAACACTGCAACAGGTTCTCAGAGAGGCAGTGGAGGCCCCATCCGCGGTAACATTCAAGGTCAGATTGGACATTGCAACCTGTTCTAGTTAATAATGCTCCTGCATGGCAGTTGGACTAGGTAGTGTTTAAACATCCTTTCCAACCCAAAGCATTCTATAATTCTATGACTCTATATCCACTGGCCATGTAATACAGCTCTTCAAAGAAGCTGTTTCTCAACAGCAGATATCATATGCTAACTTATTTTTCTGTTGTTTAGCAGTTCTTTCTAACTTTATATTGAGATCTACAAAACACCTGAGGTGCCAAACTTCAGTCAACCCTAAGAGTCCTAATGGACCTCACTTCCCATGGTACTGCTCCCTCATTTTATACTTTTGTACATTTTGTACATTTCCAACCTTTAAAAGACGTAAAAGAGCTACTGCCTTTTTAAAGTGACACATTGTTTATTACTCAACATCCACTGCTAGCAATGTCCCTGGGGTGCACAGACTGCTTAGTTATTACACATGCCAGCAAATATCACCCTATAGAGGAATGCCCACCTCATTTCAGTATTTAGCAAGACTAAGGAAAAAAAAACCCATTTTATTCTATCTACTCTGGATGTGTAAGTTTGCTTTGAAGAAGGATCTTCTCAATGTATTCTTTCCAGTACACAATTCAAGTGCCAGCTTTGTTTCAGTCTATATATGAATCTAACATAAGTGTACATATTAGTACCCACTCATGACAAAAATAAAAGTTATTTCTCAGTAATATCATAAGGATGACAAACAAAACCACAGACATGAAAGCTGCATGCTGTTTCAGGGTATGTAAACTGCCTCCCCAGCAGAGAGGACCAACTTCAGCTACGTTAAACTGTGCTAGCATTGTTCTTGGGAAGCCTAGACTTATGGATATTTTTAGAAAAATCCAAATGCTGCACTGTCGTGTGCTGTTTGGTCTCAGTTCTGTTAACAGACTGAAATTCAATGCCAGCAACGCACCAGAAAAATTTCTGACTGGGCAAATATCTCTCTCACCTGTGAGAAGATAAACATTACTGTGTGTTGTGCTGATGTCTGTACAGTACCACTATAACTATTGATAGGACCAGAGGAAATAGGCTCAAGTTGCACCAGGTGAGATTCAAATCAGAAATCAGGAGAATTTTATTCCCCAAAAGAGTGATCAGGCACTGGAACAGGCTGCCCAGGAAGGTGGCTGAATCACCATTTTTGGAGGAACATAAAAGATGACTAGACAAGGTTCTCAGAGATGTTTTGGTAGTGCACAGGTACACTTGGACTCAATGATCTCAAAGGTATTTTCCAACCAAACAATTCTATTAATTACTTTAACCAAGGGAGGTTTTATTTGGTACCGCCAAAGTGCTTGTGAAGTAAGCTGCTCTTCTGCTAGCAGTCTATGCACAGGGCAAGGAGTCTTGTGCTGTGGGTATCTCCCCATCACTACAGACTACAGGTTGTCACGGTGAAGCTGCATGTTACTACTACTACTGCCAATTAAAAGTTCAGTCTTTTCTCATGTGAAAAGGCTAAATACATAGGTTATGATCATTTTACAACATCTATTCTCCTTCTCAAGCATAAAACTAAATACGTAAAATTAAATGCATGTTTTAGGTGCCACAAATTTAGAAACTTCATCATACCACACTGGGGATGATGAAGCCACAAAATACACACTGCTGTGCTACTTTTCAACATATTCCTAAATATCTTCTCTCTCTTGATGTCTTCTAGTTTTTACTGTAACTGTGGTTCACTAGCTGGCCCATACCCATTTCATTCTGCTTTTCAGATTCACCTGACTTGGTTTTACTCATCAGATCTCAAATTGGAAGCCTTTAGACACAGGAGTTTTTTGGTTCACATGGGCACATACAAATAACAAGTCTATAAATAAACAAATTTTCCTGGACACTGGAACAGTCTGCCCAGGGAGGTGGTTGAGTCGCCTTCCCTGGAGGTGTTTAAAAGATGTGTGGATGAGGTGCTGAGGGGCACGGTTTAGTGATTAATAGGAATGGTTGGACTTGATGACTCGAAGACTGTGGGTCTTTTCCAACCTACTGATTCTGTGATTCTGTGAAATCTGAAAAAGTGCTAAAACTAAAGTGGTAGTAGAGACTATTTTCCATATTGAAAAATTAAAAAGTCAGCTACAGTTATTAAGACAAAAAGTTATTATCAATGAACAATTTTAAAATTTTCTTCAGGAATTTGGGTAAAGTGGAGTTAAGACACAAGCAAGCACATCATTTTTCTTAGATCACAGCATCATACAGTAACAGCTTCAGTGTGTGCATTAATATTTTCACAACCTCTAAGAGCCTAGATTTTCCACAAACTGAATTGTATTATTCTTATCAGGAACATTTAAATAAGGGGACATTTCTGTTTTGTACCAGAAACACCCAACACAGACAATTCTCTAATGTAGTGCCAATAAGAACATTGCACTCTTCTCTTTTCCCATCCCACCACAGATCCAGAGAGGAGCAGGCAGAAGAATGCACCTCAGCAGGTCTGACCCTTTATTACACTTAATGGAAAGAGGTAAAAGGTCTGAATGTGTGCAGAAAACAGGAAGATGTTTGCACCCTTGTCATCACTACTCTTGGTACTTTTCTAAGCTACGCTGCTTATTAACAGGCCTCAAGGTGCCATGGCAAACACTAAAACACAACAATCCAGGTGCAAGCCATACCATCCAAGTGCTGCATCAGTCCAAGAGACTTCACCTATGTTTAAGATTAAAAGAAAGCCCAGTCAGCCTTCTAGATAAACCTTACACTACAATAGCAGAAAATGTTCTTCATGATGACTAAAATCTCCCTAAATAAACATCCATACACTGCCTCCTTACATTCACATAATTTATTTATTTATATCCCAGGATCACAATTTATCAAATTGACTAACCTACCACATACAAACAGAGTACTTTATTAATGAAGGTGCATTAGATATTAGGTATCAGGTTAGAATTAATTTTAACATTGCAAAATGTTGACAAACATACCTGAAGAATTCTGTTAACTTTTACAACAGGAGCTTCATCATTTACTGCGGTAACTGTTATAAACACAGTTTGGGGCAAACTTTGTTTCCACAATTCTGTGTTATTTACTATCACAGTAAAGTTGTCCATCAGTTCGTCACTGTCATCATGAACATAGTAGATTAATTCTTGTTCCAGCTGAAAAATATAATGACCTAAAAATTAAAGAGTCTAGAAGAAAATTAATGCCACAAACACCCCTCCAAAAACATTTAATATAGTCATGTCCCTCTGCATTAACTGCCTCAACTTCTCAAGACTTCTAAGACTTAACTTATGCTCATATCAGATAAGAACCTCTATCTTTTTTCTCTCCACAAAAGCAAATTTTACAGCTCATCTGTCCATTCCTTTAGCTAGAATACATTAATTTGCCAGACTTGGCATTCCCCTTAAATGGAAGATTTAAAATCTAATCACTCTATATTTGCTAGTATGTTCCTCAAATCTATAAACTGAACAGAGTATTAGTAGATAGTGACTTATGGTACAGTTCTGCTTCTTAAAGTGAACAGACTGAACAGCTTGTTATAAATATACCGGCTCTCAATGAGCAAAGATATGACTTAACTTTTTTTTTTCTACTTTCCTCCTTGTTCATTCTACACATTATTTCCTTTGGTCTTTTGAAAAGATACCCACAGCCTGCCCATCTTAGATTTCCAGAGTACCTACAACGCTGCCTGAGTATGAGAACTCTGAGTCTACTGTGATTACAGCACACTAGTCTGTGTGACCAGCGGCAGAGAGAGGTGATGTGGTTCACCAAAAGACACCCTCCCTCCCTTCCTCCTCAAATAATCAGCTAGAAAGCACAGAAAGATCTTCAGTACAAAGCCAGACTAAAGCGCAAATTCATGCATCTCACCACCTCCCCCTAAATCATCCCACTGTAGGCAAAAATTAAGCTTTTAGAAGAACTAATTGTGACTACAGCAAAGCAGTTCTAAATGTATTACCTGTTTTCTGGTAAATGTGGTTAACTTTATTCCAGGAACATGGGAATTTTCAACATACCCATGTTTCGGTTGCTCAGTTAGTATGAATTCACAGCTGAGTCCTGCAAAGTGTCTACTAGAAATTTTTAGGTAGTCTTCCACCAGGGCTTTCGAGCCCCCTTCAATTACTGTGAAGTTCTGTACTTTCAGTGGAATCATTCTGGGGATGATATCTACAGATATCTCTATTGCACTCACTGTTCGGATACTGTTGGTCACATCCAGAGAAAAACGGTCATCTAGTTGGTCAGAAACTGTCTGCACATACTGAACTTTGCCCTCATCAACATCTTGCTGTGTGAAGCTCAGAATTGGCCTTTGATCAGCACCAAGATAACTATCTTCTGAGGAAAACTTCCGAATGTATCCATGTACTGGTAGTTGTCTTACTGTGAACACAATCTCAGATGGAGAACTGTTTTCATGAACAACCTTAAATTTAAAAACATATCGCAACATTATTTAAAGAGAAAGGGAGAAATTCTTTAATTCCCTTCTGAATTTTTTGTTTTTAACCCTGGGATTGTCTGCCTAATTAACTGGCATTCCTTATTTGTGTTACATGGTTTACCTGAAAATTCCTAATATAATACTTTAAGTAGATGTGTTAAATAAATGTTGTGTGGGAGTGTTCTGCAACCCCAAATATGTTTTGTGAATTTTGAAAAGGAGGTCACTACAGAATTAATCAATAGCCCAAGAACTGCAGATCCCTGCATGAAAGGATTTCAACGGCACAGCATCCCACTACTAGAGCCCCCTCGCGGTACTTACAGAAAGGCTACACCACTAACTCTGCAGAGGACAGTATTCACCCAAAAGAAACAACCCCAGATTTACAACTGAATAGCTGAAAAAGTTTGGATGCAATGCTCAGACAACATGAATTGAGCTAGCTCCAAATTGAATGAAACAGAACACTTTCTGCCTTGGCATTTCTCAGCAGCTCTACTAAGAGTGATACATGAAGTAAAAACAATTGTCAGAACTAAAAGAAAACAGAAGAGTGCAGCATCTCCAAATCTTAACTTTCTCAAGCACCAATATATAACGGAGTCAAAGACTATGGGCAGTCTTTAACACAACTCATTTTCCCTTCTAGAAATCGAAGCTTGCTGGTATTAGTCTCTCCAGAATTAAGCAACCAGAATGCAGTCACATTAGTGAAAACCACAGGAGTAAAAGAAGACAGATAGACTATAGTTATTGCAACAGCAGAGAAAGCCGCGAAGAAAATTTGCTACAAGCCTGGGGAATTGGACAACACAGTTAACATACTTGCAGTTTTCCTTTACTGATTTTAACTGGTTTTCCTTCTTCAACTAAGAGATTGTTCCTGTTCACAATCCTTGGTGGCCACTGATGACTTTCCAAATATATGCGAATATGCACTGCAGCATCCAGATGGACATCTCCAGCATGGACCATCAAGTCAAATCTGTCAATAAGGTTGTTGCTGTCATCATGCCTGTAGGTCACACACCCCTTTGTGAGATCAAGTTGAGTAAATGAATCTACCAATAGATTATTTAAATATATTCTTCCATATTTTGGGAAAGAGAGTATCTCATATGTAATTTCATGGTCACTTCTGATGTCTTGGTTTGTAACAGCACTCAGATTAGCTGTTGTAACAGTTTCCTCTTTTCCTTTTTGAATCAACAAGCCTGTATTATTTGCCAACCTAATGTAAGGATTAGTGGCATTAACTTCTAGAAGCAAAGAGGTATAGTGTTTGCCATCTGTCACAAAGAGTACAAAACGCCCAAAATCTGCACCATGGTGTACAAACAGGACTTGCTTTTGCTCCAGATCCACTTGTTTGAACTGATAGAGTCTGTGCAAAGTATCATTTGTCAGCACCAAGTCCCCATTGGAAATGCCACGTCTAGTATACAGTAACTGTCCATCATCAAAATCAGAATCAGGATCATGATAGCACAGATCTGCCAAAGTTAGTAGTCGCTGTCCATTTCTCACTACATTAAATACCTTATCAATTACACGTACTGGTTTCTCATCATTCTTCAGCTGGACAGAAATGTTGAATCTTATTTCTACTGACAAAGGTTCTCCTTCTAGATTAAAATTTGGCTGTTTTCCTGAGTCTTCACTGGAAGCTCTGACAAGAAATTCATCAAATTCTGTCTCAGAGTCATCATGCACATACATAAGGTGCTTATCAGTTATATCTTTGCTAGTGAAAATAGTGAGATTGCCTTTACTCTCAAATGAGCCTGAAAAATTAGTGAGTTTTAATTCCCCATGCTTAGGAAACTGTATAACTTCATATTGGAAAGTTTTATTATCAGGTGTTTGCACAAACAATTTTGTGCTTGTTATTAACTCTCCTTCACCCTCAGGAACGATAAGGCCATTATTAGTCAAAATAATGTTTCTGAAATCTGTTTTGATGTAGACTTCAAAGTCATACAAATTTGATTCCAGATACTTGGTAGAAATTATGAATTGAAATGAGTCGTGGTTATCATCATGGTATCTGCTGATTAATTCATATGCCACTTTTTGATCAGTGATATCTTTCTGGCTAAAGATGGCATCTTTTTTCAAAGGCTGGTCATTAAGTAGTATTTGTCCATTCTTTGGTAGAGATATCAACTTAAAATGAAGCTCATCTTCTGGTACTTCTAGATCCACAATCACAGAGAAGAGATTATCTGAATTAAAATATTTCTTTCTTGATTTTTCAATTTCTAGAGGAGCATATTTCAATAAACTGTACTTTAGCCATTTCACTTCAATCGAAAATGTGTATTCTTCACTGAGTATGTTCCCTATGCTAACTTTGAATTTAAACTGGTCAGTAACATTCTCCAGCTGAATTTCTTTAAAAGTGCTACAGTACCTCACACGGCTGCGCTGAACAGAGCGTTGAGAAAAAGAGCTGACTTGCTTCCATTCCCCTCTTGAAAGTTGCCTTTGGACTTCCCCAAACTGGGGTGGCTCTGTGATCTCATACCGTACCTCCAGCTCCTGGAGGTGGGCATTTGTTTCAACTGCCAGATGCCTAGGTGTGATCAGAGCAGTAACACCTTGGAGTAATTTCACTCCCGAGTTTTTCACAACTCTGTAATCCAAAGGAACTGCCATGACACGTAACACAACAGTGTTGCTCACTTTTTCACCATCACTTGCCCTCAGAACAATCCTTGAGTTCCTGACACCTGTGTGGACAAAGAAAATAGAACCTTCTCTTAAGTCCTCATTAGAGAAAGTAATAATAGCTTTTCCAGGATGCTTTGAATTTTCTAAAAATCCTGCACCTGCATTTAAATTTCCAAGCACTGAAAGACTGAGACCTACAGCATCTGTGTCCTTATCTAGAACTTTTATCAGATCACTAGTCAAACGTTTCTTTGAATTCTCTAAGACAAGAAGCAAGTTTCCTTCAGGAAGCGTGATCTCAGGCTCATCATTTACAGGAGTAACGGTAATGCCAAACACATGCTGCTCCTTTCCTTGTAGATATGGAGGCACAGTCTTCTCACTGTTGGCAGAAATGGAGAAATTAAAATAATCGTAAGGGGCCTCAGAGCCATCATGGATATAAAGAATCTTTCCTTGCCACAGGTCCTGTAGACTAAATGTATCTACCTCCTGCACTGGTTCAACATCTAATTTCAAGTTTCCATGAGAGGGTGGTTCCTTTATTTCAAAACGAATTTGTGACTGATGAATCCCTAGTTTCTCAAAGTCTAAGTTGACTTTAATATGTTTAGATTCAAGTGAAGCTTGTCCACCCTCTAACACAACCAAGTTATTTAGAACTAATAGGTGGCTTTTGTTTTCCTTGCCCAGAGAGACAGAGCTTTCAGGGGAAACAGCAAATGTTGGTATTGCTTTCAGAGTAAGATTCTTCACAGCCATCTCTAAAGAAAGATTTTTATAAAAAGGTCTCTCTGTTTCACATCCAGCTGAAATGTCCTTTGTTACCAGAACATTCTTCAGTGATTTCTTTTCTGAATTGGCTTTCAGGTCTCTTAAGCAACCTTTGAAAGATCCTCCTCTGGCATACTTCCCAGACACTGAGGTTAGCTCTAACTTAATCACTTCTGATCGTGTGCTGTCATCTACACCACCCACAAAGAGAGACCCCTTCAGAAGTGGCAGTTTGCTGTGGGGAGGCAGTGATTTTTTCACAGTTTCTTCATCCACTGTCAGCTGCAAATATTCTGCAGTAAATTTCAGTTTGATGTAGTGCCAATGACTATCATTGACCAAGCTACAAGAAGAAAGCTGGGTTTTACTTTTATGCTTTCCAACATAGGCTTTAATTAATCCATCTTCCATTTCCATTGCAATGAAATCTCCTATTTGCCCAGCATGATAAAGCAACAAGCCACGTGCAGCTGAGGTTTGCAATGCATACTCCAAGTTTCCCTCATCATGAACATTCCATGATGGGAAAGAAATGTAAGATCGAGAACTGAAGAAGCTAATAGATTCATCTTCACCGGCAAAGAATTCATCACTGCATCCCACCGAAACTTCATGGACATTTTTAAAGCCAGGAGATCTAAGAGGCATCAGGATGTCTAGCTGATTGAACAAGACGTTATCCATACATCCTCGGAAACTGGGCAGTACTCCAGTTAAGTAGGGAGCATGAAGTTTACTAGTACCACCTATGTAGAATCCATAATCAATATTTAATTCATAGAGAATTCCAGGCATTTTTGCAGTAGTTCTATCATGTTTATCAACTACCAATGTGACATTATCATGTTCATGATGTAGTTCAACCAGGTGCCAAATTAAATCATTCAGGTGAGATCTTTGCTGAGAATGCAGTATTTGTTCCCCCATGCCAAAATTAATTCTCAGCTGCAAGAGACAAAATTTTAAGTATCAAAATCCAAAATGGTGTTTTTCACAATCATATATTAATACACAGTTAATAAACTTACATAAATTTCCATATTAAGCACGTAAGTTGCAAAATATAATTGAAAAACCCCAAAATCCTATTAAAATTTGGTGTAGGTTTACTTGCTATCATAAATATGACTTGAATAATTACAGAAGAGGAAGTGGACTCCTCTGCAGTTCTGCTAGGACCAACAGCCCCTAAGAACCCAAGTGACAATGATCTTTCAAAGAACTTACCTTGTAAAAAAACTACTATTTGCATCCAAACATCTTCTACGATGCTAACACTATCACACCTCAAAATTTGCCTTTGCTGAACCTCATGCTTCAAACACTATGACCTCAATTTTAAGATCCAGAGATCTCAAATGTATTTAGAGGTCAACTTTAGTAACTAGCATTGTAAGAAATAAATACTGTATTTTGAAATTATTGATAATATTATGTTGTCTTACTTTGATTTTAAACATAAACTTTGAGAATTTCTACAGATAAAAGCTTGAAGGAAAACCATAAACAATAGAGGCTACACACATCTTTTAAGCTGTAGCTATAAAACACACCTGCAGATTTCCTGAGCGTAGTTCCACTAAACAATAATCCTTCTGCCCAGCTGCAAGAAAAAGCAGTCCATGTGGCTTGTTTGTTCGAAATCGCAACTGTATGGATGTCCTAGAGGATGCTTCTGCCATGTTCAGCTGCACAAAGCTATCACCATAAAATGATACTGAAATAAAGAAGGGAAAACAGAAGATTCAGTCACTCAAAAAAAAATCTTTTCCTTATCTACAGCTGTGGAGAGTTTGGTGGTCACCCGCCTTATCTTGTCGGGCCAGGGAGTCAGCAAGAGCTCTGCTCGGCCTGACCATATGTAGCAAAGACTCTTCATCCTTGAGAAACTGCAACAGGATACAAAGGAGGAATTAAGTTTGAAAAATAAGCGCTTTCAACCATAAGGAATGTGTCGACAGGAGGGGTTGACATTCAACTGTCTAACCAATAAGGAGCTCAATGTTTGCAATATGTATTAGCTAATTAATTGTACTATAAATGTAATCAAGTAACACGCAATAAACGAGATTTGCTGATCACTCATATTGAGTGTCGCTTTTCTCCTGCCGTTCTCCACATACAGCTAAATATATATACATAAAAATACATACTATTTCTTCAAATTCTTATTTATATATGAATGAAAATAGATCTCAAGTACCGTTGCACCAGTCCAAGCAAATGGATGAGACCAGTGACCAGTATGGACAAGGAGTTAATATAGACCAGTATTTTACCTCCAACAATGACAACAGGGAATAGCAAGGACAATGCAATCCTATTTAATACTTTCCTACAAATACTCTTGTAATCCTTTTTTTGCTTCAGGTGCAAATTCTTTACTCTCTTCTCCCCTCTTTACTGCCTGGAAGAACACTAACACAAGCAAACTTTCTATTTGACTACTCACTACCTTTACTGTTCCTATTATTACTATACTGAACAGCACAGGTTCCAAGACCAAATCCTCAAAAACTCTGCTGGTAACTTCCCTCCTACACAAAAAAATCTTATCTTTTTATCCATTTCTTTATTCAAAGTCCTGCATTCCTCCACTGGTTGCTCAAAACCCTTAGACAAAATGCCTTTACATATTCTAAATCTTAGCAATGTTTCCATCAAGAAAATTTTAAGAGGTTTGTAAAACAGAATATATCTTTAAAGAAACCCTACTGACTCTTCTCAAGTATATTCTACTTACTTCTACATCTTTTAGCTTTCATTACAGTACCTATAAACTTGAATGGTATGGATGCCAGTCCTCTAGTTATTCTTGTTTTAAACACTGGCCCAAAATCTGCCTCTCTTTAAGCTTCAGGTTCCCAGGGAGTTTAAAGCATGACATCAGACATTACTCTCAGCAAGTAAGCAATTTTATCCTTGAGATTTTTAGGTCAGCCCCTTTCATTACCCCGAGAAAAGGGAGTTTCAGTTTGGGAATTTTCCCAATCAGCAGTAACCATCACTTCGTTTAGCTTCTCTGCAGCAGCCATGCACTTTCTGAGTGCTTCTTTTATACCAATAACTTAATCAACTGCACAGACCCTCTGCGGGGTTTTCATTCTTGATGTATTTAAGAAGGATTTTGTAAAACTTTGATTCCTTCAGCTAGCTGATCCTTGACCTTTCTTTTTTTTCAGGCCTGTCATCTTTCACATTACATCTGCTAGGGTTTATGCTCCTATAAGTTATGTTTGGGCACAACCCTCTAAGGACGCCACAGAGTAAATACTTATTTTACAGCTTTTAGCTTCATTCTGAGACAACTTTCTCATTTTAACATAGTTCTTTTTAAAATTAAGCATAACTGCAGAGGATTTTTGAGATTAAATAATTTAATATTAGCTGTCCCTCTGCTGAATCTAACACACTTTGGTGACTCTTATAGTATAGCTTTAACTCACACTCTGAACTGTGTTCTGCACATTACAGTGTACCAAAGCAAAGGGCTTGCTAGCCAGCTGTTTCATGAAACAATTGCTAATAGTATCTAAAAATCTGCATAGAAATTCTAGGCCGATTTCCCAATAATAAGATTTCAGCAAACCCCACAGCCAAAAGCTATGTAACAGTGTGTTATAATGAGTACCCAGAGAAATAAAGGAAAGATTTTTTAGATTATTGCAGTACACATGATTCTTGCAAGGAATAGTCACTAGTGGGCACTGAAAAATTGATTTCAAGTTTAGCAAAAAAGAATTCTTCCCAAACAGTTTACCTATAGTATAGAAGAAGCTTCCACTAAATAGGTCTAATATGCCTTACAGGTCTTCCATGAAATCTATACAGAGAATCAATGCCAGTTGGGTCTACACAGAAATCTTATTACTGCAGGGTTAATAAAGACAGACTCCAGTTTTTTAAGTATGTATTGGAACAACAAAACTGGAGAACAAAACCCCAGTGTAAGCAAGGATGATATTTTAATAATAAGCTAGGAAACAGATTAAGCGTTTCTAACTGTTATATTATGCTAACTTCACATAACAGCAGTAGCTAGGGCCATCACTGTTTTCTATCATCTACTGCACATGAGGCTACAAGGCCTTTGGCACAGTTTCTCACAGCATTCTGCTACAGAAACTGTCAGCCTCTGGCCTGGATGGGTGCACACTCGCTTGGGTGGAAAACTGGTTGGCTGGTCAGGCCCAGAGAGTAGTGGGAAATGGTTTTAAATCCAGCTGGAGGCCAGTTACAAGTGGGGTTCCCCAGGGCTCAGTGCTGGGTCCAGCCCTGTTCAATCTCTTCATCAATGACCTGGATGAACGCATTGAGTGCACCCTTAGCAAGCTTGCAGATGACACAAAGATGTGGGGAAGTGTCGATCTGCTGGAGGGTAGGGAGGCTCTGCAAAGGGACCTAAAAAGGCTAGAACACTCGGCAGAGTCTAATGGCATGAGGTTTAACATGGTCAAATTAGTGACTCGGTTGCTGCATGAGCGAAAGACTGTGAATGTGGTCTTTCTGAACTTCAGTAAAGCCTTTGACACAGTTTCTCACAGCATTCTGCTACGGAAACTGTCAGCCTCTGGCCTGGACAGACACACACTCTCCTGGGTAGAAAACTGGCTGGATGGTCGGGCCCAGAGAGTGGTGGTAAATGGTGTTAAGTCCAGCTGGAGGCCAGTGACAAGTAGGGTTCCCCAGGGCTCAGTGCTGGGTCCAGCCCTGTTCAATGTCTTCATCAATGACCTGGATGAAGGCATTGAGGGTACCCTTAGCAAGTTTGCAGATGACACTAAGCTGTGTGGAAGTGTCGATCTGCTGGAGGGTAGGGAGGCTCTGCAAAGGGACCTAAACAGGCTGGACCACTGGGCAGAGTCCAATGGCATGAGGTTTAACACGGGCAAACGCCAGGTCCTGCACTTCGGGCACAACAACCCTATGTAGAGCTACAGACTGCGAGAAGATTGGCTGGAAAACTGCCAGGAGGAGAGGGACCTGGGGGTGTTGGTTGACAGCCAACTGAACATGAGCCAGCAGTGTGCCCAGGTGGCCAAGAAGGCCAATGGCATCCCGGCTTGTATCAGAAATGGTGTGACCAGCAGATCCAGGGAGGTCATTCTACCTCCGTACTCAGCACTGGTGAGGCCATTCCTTGAATCCTGTGTTCGGTTCTGGGCCCCTCACCACAAGAAGGATGTTGAGGCTCTGGAGTGAGTCCAGAGAAGAACAGTGAAGCCGGTGAAGGGGCTGGAGAACAGAACCTATGAGGAAGTTTTTCATAGAGAGGGTCATTGGGCATTGGAATAGGCTGCCCAGGGAGGTGGTTGATTCGCCTTCCCTGGAGGTGTTTAAGGCACGGGTAGTCGAGGTCCTGAGGGCCATGGTTTAGTGTTTGATAGGAATGGTTGGACTTGATGGGTCTCTTCCAACCTGGTGATTCTATTAGTGCTATGGGTCCAACAATGCAGGTAAGGGAGAGGAGGTTCCCAACCTCCATCTCAGCAAATAAGGCACATTAAAACTGTCCTACTGAAGACCACAGGAAGCATAACCGAGCTGTCTAACCAGTCTTAATCAGCAGATTACTCCACTTCCTTCAGTGATTGTAGTTATATCAGAATATCAATATAATGTTATGGGTACAAGAAGGATTTGCCTCAAGAAGACAGAGCTTTCTGTTCACCCTACTGAGACTCTAACAAGCTCTAACCTTCATTTTCCTATATTACATCCTTGCACCCCCAGCTGGTAAGTAAAATAATAATAATTTTGCCAGTGATGTTCCTCAGAAATTAACAAATGAAACCCGGAGCTTTCACAGATGTTATTGTCCTGAATGTTTCATTATGAACACTGTAACAGTCTCCAAATTTCATAGCTCAATTTCTGAATCAACTCATGACTGCTGATAGAACTTGAAAATAACTTCTAATTATATCAAATTTTCATTAGACTCAAGTATGTGGGGAAAAACATTTTATTCAGGGGAAGCAATTGAGCAGAAAGATAAGCTTATCCATTAATTACTAGGTACAATTTAGAATAACTAAGTTATTCTAAAGTTGCAGAGTCAATATTTTGTAGTGTGCTCTTGGGAAATATTTTGGTGTTTGCCCTAATGAATTTCCTGGAAAAGTAAAAGGAAAAGAAGTTTAAGCTTTTGCTCTCCATAAAACACTTTAGAGTTATAATCTATCACTGAAGGTGGCGCAACATGGGCATACACACTGATCCAAGACCACCTACAGTACCTTGGTGCAATCTCTACTTCAGTATTCACCAAACTAAGAAGTGTGTTAATACAGTATAGGAGTCAAGTTCACTAGAGTAGACACCGTTAGAACGACTTCTGGCTAAAACCATGTTATGAGTGACCTCAAAATTAATCTGGTGTCACAGGTTTTGAAAAGGGAACATTTTGTTCTAGACCATCTGATGTTGGTCTCTTGTTCTATCACTTGTTACTTGAGAGAACACCTGTCTTGCTACTATGTCCTTTCAGGTAGTTGCAGAGAGTGATAAGGTCCTCAGCCTCCTTTTCTCTAGGCTAAATAACTTCAGTTGCCTCAGCCACTCCTCATAGGACTTGTGCTCCAGACCCTCCACCAGCTTCATGACCCTCCTCTGGACATACTCCAACAACAAAACGTCCTTCTTGTAGTCAAGTGAGGTATGTTTTTGACACTCTCTTATTTTGGATCTTCCAGTAGAATTTCTGACTAAGAGTGAAGCCTGCTTCTCTCTGCAGTTGGTGAAAAATGTGTGACCTTGTAGAGCAAAATTTTCACAGTAATATTAGATGATTAAGCACATCCTGTGAGGGCTCACTTCAGGGCTGCAGAGAAACCAAAGTGGTAAAACTTTGTCCTCCCTCTCTGCCTTTGTCCCTCCATTCTCAAAACCAAGCAGTTGTGGTTTTAGTATTGACGTATATTGCTTTTGTACTACCAAGTCGACGTATATTGCTTTTGTACTACCAAGTCTTTCAGGGTGCTCTGGTGAGAGGTGGAGGAGTTGTGGAGTCTTGAGATGAAGGCAAGTTTCCACAAAGTAAAAATACTTTCAGGCTACCTGCAAGTACAGCTTGACGCCTCATTAAATACCCTCAGGCACTAGACTCTAGGCAAACAATGAGACTCCTTTAATCCCAAATAGCTTCCACTGTAAATAAGATGGAACATACTGGTCCCAATGGATTAAGATATAGTTCCCAACTTTGCTCCTCCAAACCACAGGAAAAAATACCATGCAAACTCCATCATAAATGTAACAGGAAGACTCTCCCTTGGGATAGGATTTGAGTGATGGGAACAAGTGTTCAGAGCATATTTATATCAAATATAAATAAGATGTTGTGATAATAATAACTTTTAAAAGCATTGTTTACTCACATTGTATAGCTCAAGTTTAGACAGATTAAAAAGGGAGAAAGTTAGTGAAAAAGTAACAACTTCCAAGTAGCTACTGTAACGAGGTTGTATACCAGAAAAAAAGGCAGAAGGGGGAAGGGGGGTTAGGGGGGGATGGTACAAAGCAAGTACTGCACAGACTCATGTTCTGCACTATAAACATGCTTAAAGCTGTCTCACTGAACCAAACACCTTTGTACTCAGGTTCCACTGCTGCACCACCAGAAGAGATAAGTCTCTCCAAAGAGAATTCCCTAATATGCCCCACAAATACTGTCTCTATTACTTAAAACGTTTGTACCTCTTGCATGCTTTGTTTGTGCTGAGGTACAGAGCTGGAACCATTTTTTTCAGAATGACCGAGCCGAAGTAATTACTTGACAGAGAACGGTTTGGGTTCAAAGTGACCTTAAAGATCATCCAGCTCCAGCCCTCCCTGCCATGGGTACCTATCAACAGGTCAGGTTGCTCAAAAGCCTCACCCAGCCTGGCCTTGAGCACCTCCAGGGATGGGGCATCCACAGCTTCCCTGGAAAACTTGTTCCAGTACCTCATCACCCTCACTACAAAAAATCTCTTCTTAATAGCTAATCTAAATCTACCCTTTCAGATTAAAGCCATTACCCCTCACCCTGTCCCTGCACTTCCTGATAAAGAATCATAGAACCATCAGGTTGGAAGAGACCCATCAGGGACGGTTGGACTCGATGATCCAGTGGGTCTCTTCCCACCTGGTTGTTCTATGATTCTATGATCATCGAGTCCAACCATTCCTATCAAACACTAAACCATGTCCCTCAGCACCTCATCCCTTAAGCCCCTCCTGGGAAGGTGAAAGCTCCTCCTCAGCTTTCCTGGAGCCCCCTTTAAGTACTGGAAGCTGCTCTAAGGCCTCCTTGGAGTCTTCTCTTCTCCAGGATGAACAACCCAGGGTCGAGTCGCTTTCCCGGGAGGGGTTTAAGGGACGGGTGGACGAGGTGCTGAGGGACATGGGTTAGTGATTGATAGGAATGGTTGGGCTTGATGATCCAGTGGGTCCTCTCTAACCTGGTGATTCTATTATTCTGTGAAATAAACGAATCTGACCCACTCTCCTCGCATGGGAAGGTGCTCCAGACCTCGCACCATGACCGTGACCTCCTCTGGACCTCCCTCCACGTCCCTCCTGAGCCGAGGGCTCCATAGAACCATAGAACAACCAGGTTGGAAGGGACCCATCAGATCTTCTAGTCCAACCATTCCTATCAAATGCTAAACCAAGTCCCTCAAGACCTCATCCACCCGTGCCTTAAACACCTCCAGGGAAGGTGACTCAACCACCTCCCTGGGCAGCCTATTCCAATGCCCAATCACAGAATCACAGAATCACAGAACAAACAGGTTGGAAGGGACCCATCGGATCTTCTAGTCCAACCATTCCTATCAACCACTAAACTAAGTCCCTCAAGACCTCATCCACCCGTGCCTTAAACACCTCCAGGGAAGGGGAATCAACCACCTCCCTGGGCAGCCTATTCCAATGCCCAGTGACCCTTTCTGTGAAAAACTTCCTCCTAATGTCCAGCCTAAATCTCCCCTGGCAGAGCTTGAGGCCATTCCCTCTTGTCCTGTCCCCTGTCACTTGGGAGAAAAGGCCAGCACTCCCCTCTCCACAACCACCTTTCAGGTACTTGTAGAGAGTAATGAGGTCTCCTCTCAGCCTCCTCTTCTCCAGGCTAAACAACAAAGATGAAAACCCTTTAACACACACTGCTTTTATTACTAAGTCCAGGCAAGTCTCCCTCGGGAGAGCAGCGGCCCTGCTCCCTCGGAGAAGGGGCACGTGCTCCCTCGGAGAACCCTCCGCACATAGCTACCCCCCCAGTATAGTGACCCACCCCCAATCCCGCACACACAGCTCCGCCTCCCGCCCGGCACCACTGGGCCAGCGCCGCCCGCACAGCGCCCCCTGCCGGCCAGCGCCGCCCGTGGCATAGCGCCCCCTCCCGGCCAGCGCCGCCTCCGCCCGCCGCGCAGGTGCCGTCCGTCCCGCAGCCGCGCGGCCCCCGCAGCGCCGTCGCCCGCCGCAGGCAGCCCTACCTGCGGGAGCCGGCCGCGCGGACTGCGGCAGCAGCGCCGGCAGCAGCAGCGGTAGCAGCAGCGCGGCCAACCCGCCACCCCACCTGCCCGCCATGGCGGGGCCGAGGCGCGCGGGGGGCGGGGCGCTGGGGGCCCCCAGCGCCCCGCCCCCCGCGCGCCTCGGCCCCGCCCCCCGTCGCGTGGTTGGGGCTCGGCTCGACACGCTCTGGTTCATACACATTGCCCCTAGTTCTGTCACCGGAAGTCTTTGTGAACAGTTCCTCCACTGCTTTCTTGTAGCCCCTTCAGGTACTAGAAGGTCGCTATAAGGCCTCCTCGAAGCCTTCCCTTCTCCAGGCTGAACAACTCCAACCCTCTCAGCCTGTCCTCCTATGAAGTGCTCCAGCCCTCTGACCATCCTAGTAGCCCTCCTCTGGACCCGTTCCAACAGCTCCATATCCTTCTTATGTTGAGGATTCCAGAACTGGACACAGCACTCCAGGTGGGTTCTCACAAGACAGGAATAGAGAGGCGGAATTCATAGAATCATAGAATCACCAGGTTGGAAGAGACCCACCGGATCATTGAGTCCACCCTTCCCTATCAAACACTAAACCATGTCCCTCAGCACCTCATCCACCCGTGCCTTAAACATCTCCAGGGAAGGTGAATCTACCACCTCCCTGGGCAGCCTCTTCCAATGCCCAATGACCCTTTCTGTGAAAAACTTCCTCCTGATGTCCAGCCTAAATCTCCCCTGGCGGAGCTTGAGGCCTCCATAGACCTACTTGCCACGCTTCCTTTGATGCAGCCCAGGACACAATTGTCCTTCTGGGCTGTGAGCACACATTGTCAGCTCATGCTAAGCTTCTTATCATCTAGCACGCCAAATCCTTCTCCTGGGTTTTATTAAAAATGTGACCAGCAGGTTGAAGGAGGTTATTCTGCCCCTGTACTCGGCACTGGTGAGGCGGCATCTCAAATACTGTGTTCAGTTCTGGGCCCCTCAACAGAAGGAGGATGTTGAGGCTCTAGAGCGAGTCCAGAGAAGAGCAGTGAAACTGGTAAAGGAGTTGGAGAACAAGTCATATGAGGAACAGCTGAGGGAACTGGTGTTGTTTAGCTTGAAGAAGAGGAGACTGAGAGGAGACCTTATTGCTCTCTAAAACTGCCTGAAAGGGGATTGCAGGGAGGTGGGTGCTGGTCTTTTCTTCCAAGTGACAGGTGATGGGACAAAGGGGAATGGCCTCAGATTGGACATTAGGAAAAAATTTCACCAAAAGGGTCACCAAGTACTGGCATAGCTGCCCAGGAGAGTGACTGGGTTACCATCCCTAGAGGTATGTAAAAGACAGGTAGATGAAGTACTTACAGATATGGTTTAGTGGTAGATAGGTATGGTCAGACTCAATGATTTCAGAGGTCTTTTCCTATCTAGTGATTCTATGCTTCTAAGATTCATAACACCAGCGCCCCAGACCCCACACCAACTCCAATGCTGGCCTCCAGCCCCTCCATGTCCTTCCTGGGAGTGAGTTGCCCAAAACAGAACACAGCATTCAAGGTGCAGCAATCACTGGCCCGCACTGGTCACAACGTCTTGGGCACAAGCCACCCGCAGCTCTAGGAGACCCCCTGGGGCAGCAGCAGCCACCCTGCCACCTCAGGCTCACAAACCTGGGATGCACTGGCCAGGTCAGCCTTTGGTTGCACTATGCAGCCAGACCAGGCTTTGCAGGGCATTGCTGTTCACATCTTAAAAACAGCTGAGGACACAGGCTGCGGAGCATTCGTGGGCTGCCTATCACTCCATGGACAGGCTTGGCTTTGCACCTCAGCTGTGGTTTTGTCTCTGCAGCAGGTGAACTCTGCCTGAGTGCCATTCATAGCACAGCCCACCGCTGCGCAACCTCTCAGTGTCCAGCCTAGCAGCAGGAGGGGGCTGCTCCTAGGTGTTCCCAAAGCCTTCCCTTCTCCTGATTGGAGATGACACATCCCTCACAGCATTTGCATACTGCACATGAATAAATACATCATACCTCTTCGTGGAAGAAACACATAACACCTAGACACAGCATAAAGTGGGGTGATTTCAACAACTACAGGACCTAAATGAGGCACAGTTCTGCATTCCACACCTCATCATCGGTGTCCTGTGCTTGAAAGCACTAGGTTTCAGTTTAGAAAATATTTTAAAGCTCATACTTGAACTGCTTCTGTATAAGCCACTTATTGTATTTAATTCAAATACGCAGACATGCATTAGTTACATACATCATCACTGCCAGGAACAGCCTTGTAGTCATAAAGTTTTTCTCTGATGTTATCAGCTGGCAGGGCACATTGCACTGTGTCTCAACAAGTCAGTTATTTTTTTAACTTTTTACTCCCTTACGCATAGTACTGGAATTTGTGACCTGAAATCTGACACTAAGCAACCAGAGTAAGTAAACGAGATAATATTCTAAAACTGGAGAAAGATGAAAAATGGTGATGGCAAGAATCTCCTTTCTGGGTCAACCGTCTGGTTCTTCTCTTCCTTTGAGGTTTGCAGTCATCACTTAGTCTAGATTTTTCTTAGCAAATTCTGGCAGGCTTTGCTGTCTTTACATTTTTAGAATAATATATGTGGTGGGAGGGTGGATCTGTGCCCAGAAGAAAATCACAGAGAGTGATCTTCACCCAGATAGCACTTAACAGCTTTATTAAAGATCTCAAAGACAGAGTCCTGATAAACTTCATTCTCTTCAAACTGGCACCCAAAGTTTTGTGAAAACCTAGAGAAGGAATTGTAAAAAAGCACCAGTCTGAGATCTGAACAAAAAAGGGAAAAAAATAATTTAACATGGGATAACAATCCATAGCATGACTGAGACTGAAAAGTGGACCTCCAACTGCACAGCAGTGAAACTCTATGCTTCAGTAGAGAAACCTGGAGAAAAGTTTTACCTCTGCACCATTCATGTGTTGCACAGGTCTCACTTTAACATATCTCCACCTCGGCTTCCCTAACACTGCAGGGAATTTTACCGTGAGAGTCCTTGGATATCCTTCAAAAGGGACAGCATCACTTGCATGGTAGGCCTTCAAAACCACTGTAGGAAAGAAATAGTGCAGGAGGATGCTTGGATAAGAAACAGGAGGTGGATAAATGGGACTTCATACACATACAAGGTGTTTTGGGGCTAAATGCAGAGAGAGCACAGCAGGGAGAGCAAGAGCCCCAGTATCACTTGCAGGGTTGGTGAGGCCATGTGCAGGATGCTGTGGCAGCAGGGCTACTTCTGTGCTGGACCAGATCACTCACTGGCAATCTGAGTTCAGAGAAGGGGAAAACAAATCAAAATACCTTGTGATTCATTGTGTAGGATGAAATTTGGGAGCATGATGCATTTAATGTAGGGTAGGTGGAACTTACAATTTATTTCGCATTGTAGCTACACCATACAGTCATAAAAATGTGATCAGTCAATTCATATATTACATGTAGGTCTAGTGAGTGACTCAACAGTCACTGAACTAATATTTTCATTAAACAAAGGAAACTTATTCTTGGTATGCTCCTTCCAAAATTACCTCTCATCCAAAGAAAGACGATCCACTCTGACACAGGAGAAGGGACTGACAGAGCAGGAATTTTTCAACCTGGAGAACAGAAGGCTCGGGGGATCTCATCTGTGTCTATGAACAGATGATGGGAGCTCTTGAAGAAGAGGGAGTAGGACTGCTGTATCTAGTGAAAGGACAACAGCTACTGAACTAATGAGCAGATACTGAAATAAAGGAAATTTCACTTAAACATAAAAACCTTCCTCCCATTGGAAGTGGTCAGACATTGGAACAAGTTGCTCAGACAAGATGCGGTGTCTCCATCCTTGTTCATATTCAGGACTTGACAGAATACAGCCATGAGCAACCTTCTGTAGATGACCATTACAGAATCACAGAACAACCAGGTTGGAAGGGACCCATCGGATCTTCTAGTCCAACCATTCCTATCTAACACTAAACCAAGTCCCTCAAGACCTCATCCACCCGTTTATTAAACACCTCCAGGGAAGGTGACTCAACCACCTCCCTGGGCAGCCTATTCCAATGCCCAGTGACCCTCTGCGTGAAAAACCTCCTCCTAATCTCCAGCCTAAATCTCCCCTGGCGGAGCTTGAGGCCATTCCCTCTTGTCCTGTCCCCTGGCACTTGGGAGAAGAGGCCAGCTCCCTCCTCTCCACAACCACCTTTCAGGTACTTGTAGAGAGTAATGAGGTCTCCTCTCAGCCTCCTCTTCTCCAGGCTAAACAACCCCAGCTCTCTCAGCCGCTCCTCATAGGGTCTGTTCTCCAGCCCCTTCACCAGCCTCATTGCTCTTCTCTGGATTTGCTCCAGAACCTCAACATCCTTCTTGTGGTAAGGGGCCCAGAACTGGACACAATATTCAAGGAGCGGCCTCACCAGTGCTGAGTACAGAGGGAGAATCACCTCCCTGGACCTGCTGGTCACACCATTTCTGATACAAGCCAGGATGCCATTGGCCTTCTTGGCCACCTGGCCACACTGCTGGCTCATGTTCAGTGGGCTGTCGACCAACACCCCCAGGTCCCTCTCCTCCTGGCAGTTTTCCAGCCAGGCTTCTCCCAGTCTGTAGCTCTGCATAGGATTGTTGTGCCCCAAGTGCAGGACCCGGCATTTGGCCGTGTTAGGGCCTCATGCCGTTGGACACTGCCCAGCGGTCCAGCCTGTTTAGGTCCCTTTGCAAAGCCTCCCTACCCTCCAGCAGATCGACACTTTCACACAGCTTTGTGTCATCTGCAGACTTGCTAAGGATACCCTCAATGCCCTCATCCAGGTCATTGATGAAGACATTGAACAGGACTGGACCTAGCACTGAGCCCTGGGGAACACCACTTGTCACTGGCCTCCAGCTGGACTTAACACCATTTACCACCACTCTCTGGGCCCGGCCATCCAGCCAGTTTCCTACCCAGGAGAGTGTGCGTCTGTCCAGGCCAGAGGCTGACAGTTTCCGCAGCAGAATGCTGTGAGAAACTGTGTCAAAGGCTTTACTGAAGTCCAGAAAGATCACATCCACAGCCTTTCCTTCATCCAGCAGCCGAGTCACTTTGTCATAGAAGGCGATCAGGTTGGTTTGGCAGGACCTGCCTCTGGTAAACCCATGTTGACTGGGCCTAATCACCCGATTCTCTTGTAAGTGCTTCATGATAGCACTCAAGATCACCTGTTCCATGACTTTCCCTGGCACTGAGGTCAGACTGACTGGCCTGTAGTTCCCCGGATCCTCCCTGCTACCCTTCTTGTAAATGGGAACTACATCAGCCAGTCTCCAGTCCAGAGGTACCTCCCCAGTCTTCCAGGAATGCTGGAATATGGCCAATAGATCCGCCAGCTCCCTCAACACCCTAGGATGTATCCCATCTGGCCCCATGGACTTGTGGGTGTCCAGTTGGCCAAACAGGGCTCTGACCTCCTCCTCATGGACTATGGGAGCCTCGTATTGCTCCTCTGTTTCCCTGGTGTCTACACAGAGGGAACAGCTTTCTTTACAATTAAAGACTGAGGCAAAGAAGGCATTAAGTACCTCAGCCTTCTCCTCGTCCCCTGTCACTGCTGTTCCCTCTGAGTCCAAAAGGGACTGTATGGTCTCCCTTGTCCTCCTTTTACTGTTAATATACTTATAAAAAGATTTTTTATTGTCTTTTGCAGACTTAGCTAATCTGATCTCTAGCTCAGCCTTAGCCCCTCTGATTTTTTCCCTACATAGCCTCGCTTCCCTCCTGTAGTCCCTCCAAGAGGCCTGTCCCCCCTTCCAGAGCCTATAAATCTTCCTTTTTTTTCTAATTTCACTCAAGATTTCCCTACTTAACCAAGCTGTTTTTTTCCCCTGCCGGCCTTTTTTCCAGAACACGGGGATGGCTTTCTCCTGAGCTGCCAGGATCTCCTTTTTGAAGAACTCCCAGCCCTCTTGGGCTCCCTTGCCCTCAAGTGCTGTCTCCCAGGAGACTTTGCCAACCAGCCTTCTAAACAGTTCAAAGTCTGCCCTCTGAAAATTTAGTGCTACCATCCTGCTTAGCACCCTCTTCACTTCACCTAGGACAGAAAACCCTATCATCTCATGATCACTAAGACCTAGGCGACCCCCTACTCTCACATCCCCCACAAGCCCCTCTCTGTTGACAAACAGCAAGTCCAGGAGGGCACCTTCCCTCGTAGGTTCGTTGACCAGCTGTGCAAGGAAGTTGTCTTCCACGCACTCCAGGAACCTCCTAGACTGCTTCCTTTCTGCTGTGTTGTACTTCACAACAGAGGGGGTTTGAACAGCTCTCTCAGCTGTTCCTCATAAGGCTTGTTCTCCAGACCCTTCACCAGCTTAGTTGCTCTTCTCTGAACTCTCTCCAGAGTCTCAACATCCTTCTTGTGGTGAGGGGCCCACAACTGAACACAGGATTCAAAGAGCAGTCGGTCTCACCAGTGTTGAGTACAGAGGTAGAATAACCTCCCTGGACCTGCTGGTCACACCATTTCTGACACAAGCCAAGTTGCCGTTGGCCTTCTTGGCCACCTGGGCACACTGCTGGCTCATGTTCAGTCGGCTGTCCACCAATACCCCCAGGTCCCTCTCCTCCTGGCAACTCTCTAGACAGACTTCTCCTAGACTGTAGCTCTGCACAGGGTTGTTGTGCCCCAAGTGCAGGACCCAGAATTTGGCCATGTTAAACCTCATGCCGTTAGACTCTGCCCAGTGGTCTAGCCTGTTTAGGTCCCTTTGTAGAGCCTCCATACCCTCCAGCAGATCCACACTTCCACACAGCTTAGTGTCATCTGCAAACTTGCTAAGGGTATACTCAATGCCTTCATTCAGGTCATTGATGAAGACATTGAACAGGGCTGGACCCAGCACTGAACCCTGGGGAACCCCACTTGTCACTGGCCTCCAGCTGGAGTTAACTCCATTTCCCACCACTCTCTGGGCCTGACCAGCCAACCAGTTTTCCACTCAGGAGAGTGTGCACCCATCCAGGCCAGAGACTGACAGTTTCCGTAGCAGAATGCTGTCAGAAACTGTGTCAAAGGCTTTACTAAAGTCCAGGAAGACCACATCCACAGCCTTTTCCTCATCCAGCAGCCGAGTCACTTTGTCATAGAAGGCGATCAGGTTAGTTTGGCAAGACCTGCCTTTTGTGAACGCATGTTGACTGGGCCTGATCACCTGGTTCTCTTGCATGTGCTTCATGGTAGCACTCAAGATCACCTGTTCCATGACTTTCCTTTTCACTGAGGTCAGACTGACTGACCTGTAGTTCCCCAGATCCTCCCTGTGACCCTTCTTGTAGATGGGCACTACATCAGCCTCCAGTCCAGTGGAACCTCTCCAGTCTTCCAGGACTGTTGGAAGATGATGGAAAGGGGTTTGGCCAGTACATCCTCCAGCTCCTTCAATACCCTAGGGTGAATCTCGTCTGGCCCCATAGACTTGTGGGTGTCCAGTTGGGCAAGCAAGGCTCTGACCACCTCTTCTTGGATCATGGGAGCCTTGTATTGCTCCTCTAGTTCCGGGGTTTGTACACAGAGGGAATAGCTTTCTTTACAATTAAAGTATAGTATAGTATAGTATCCTCCTGGATACTATGGTTTCTGTATGCCAGATGCATATCCAGCAGTCACCCTCAGAGCTGAGTATTTCTGTGCAAATGTGAAAAAACCAAATGTTCAGCTAGTTGGCAGATTCTTCCCTGCTAACAATAGAGGTCTTCTTGTTTGCATCCAACAGCTAATCAGTCTATTAGCTAAAGCAGAACATCTGATGTTACTGACCACTGTAATACACTATACATTGATATCTTTTTACTGGATTTGGTCAGAGAAATGTTTCACTGAAAGGGAAGGAGTTTCATGTGGTACCAGATGCCACTTTGGAGATTAGTTTCCATTCAGTTTTTAACAAATAATACTCTGCAAGTTGCTGCTGTCGCCAATACTCCCTTTAGGGTTCTGATAGGCTTTCAACCAATTTAAGAGCAAACAAAACTCTTCACTTGTTTTGAAAGAATTTCTGTCAGATTTCTTTATGTTTGGATAGATTATGCTGAAATTACCATTGTGATAAAGTAACATAAACTCCTAAGAAACGCCTGGGTAATTCTGACGGGAAAGATCGAGCGCTGACTGCAGGTGGTCAAGAGAGGCCTTGTGCTACTATTGTAAACAACTCCAGCTAGACAGAAATTAAGTCTCTAGATAAAGTAGCAGTAACCCAAAACTTGTTGCATTAAAATGACAATTTGACAACTTATTTTTATTTTAACATAAATATTCAACTTGGATTTCCTGAGTGGAGGGGCAGTGTAGTGGACCAAAGACTCTTAACATTTCAGATATAAGTAAGAAGTTATGGATGTAATATCTGGTCTTCATCAAAAGAAAACAGAAACCTGCAATGGTCCATGCAGATCCCCAAAGAGCCTGAATGGAGTGACACTAGAGGGAGCCCTGGGGCTGCAAGAAAATATTTTTTTCTCTAAGTACGTAGTACCTTCTAAATGAAAATGTTGAAATAGAGCTTCTGGGGAAAATGGAGGAGCCATTCCATTCAGATGTGATCAACCAGCATTCAACTTCTAAATTCCGAGTTTTCCAGTGTTTTATTGAGCAAACCTAGTAAATTTATAAAGGCCATTGTTATAAAGGATTTTATTTTATTTTTTTTCAGTAAAAAGGATATTTAATTTCAGCATTAAAAATAGAGTAGAATAACCTCTTACATTATTGTTCTTGTAATTTAAATTATGAAGATCCTGTTCTATGAAATCCGTGCTCTTATTGTGATCTCATTGAAGATTTAAAAGACAGACCATGTGGTTCTGAGTTTTCAAGTTAGAAAACATAATTTTTACTGAAGTTAGGTAAATGTTATGTTAATGCTCAGCACCTTGAAGTTCAGGTGACACATTTGCAATGAAAATAGGCTTTCCAAAAATGCTTAGGTGCATCAAACAAGTGGTAAGACCCTGGTCCATATATGTTCCTAAATCGATTTTGAAGATGGTGCATATCTGAAAGAGAAGGACTGACAGTCCTCAGTAGCTCAGATTGATAGATTATTCTTTGCCACTGGGATTTAGAATACAGCTTGGGCTGTGGGAGATTATAATGTGCAAGCCTAAAGCAGCTGCTCCTAGGAGGAAGAGGTTTGACTCTTGGAGGATTCAGAGAAGAAATTGGTGGGATGACACTGGTGTGTGGTAGTGCCCTTTACCTGCAATGAAATAGTGTGCCTTTGACAAGAAAGTACTAAGTGACAGCCCTTATTGGGATGCTCATGTGGCCAACCCAGTAGAGATCTCCAATGCCACAATGTTACAAGGGCAAGAGGAAAATCAGAACCACGCAGGCAGGCCAGAGAGTGCGTATTGTCCCTGGAGGTATCCGTGGGATGAAGGCTTAGACATACTCCTCCTCCTTTTTTTCCCTGCAGATGGTAAGGTTTACATCAGTTTGCAGCTGTGCCTACGTCTGTAGGCCATGTGGTGAAGGACCTGCTGTTGTCACCTGCTGTCTTCATGTTCATGCCTGAACTATCATGGCAGATCAATTACACTAATAAAGGCTGTTTTTTCTGCTAAAGCCATACAGATCTAGAAAAGACATGGCATGAAGATGAGTATATATTATGATCCTGCCATGGTATAGACTCTATCTTATTCCCTGCAGGATAAATGCTAGCAAATATTAGATGCTCTCTGTGTTGTCTCTTCTAGTCACAGATCAATATCTCATCATTTTTTAGCACAGAGTTCCTTAGTTTAGAGAATATAATAGTGAGTATATTAGTTTTTACAGTGTTACCGAAATCAAACTATGGATATTAAAACAAATGTGAGAGTGCACTGAACAATGCAGTAGCCTTAGCTTGTACTATTTTTATTTGTTCAATTTCAGCATGTAAAGATGTGGAATTTTATCCCAAGTATTTACACATTTGTGCAGCATTTGTATAAATACCTTAAAAAGAAATACTAATTTTAGCATTAAGTGTTGCAGTTTGATGTCCTCTCTTCTGCAAACCTGTATGCAGGTCTCAGACCATTTCTTTCAAGGGAACCTATTTAAAGATTGCAACTCCAGAAGCTTCCTCAGAGATAATCTGACAGAACTGGAAGTCTTGAACCAGATCTTCGTCCCTGTCTGCCAAAGCAAAACAACTGTCAGTCAGCCAAAAGTCAGCAAAGAAAAAACAGAAACACATCTACAGCAAAACTATGCAAGTTATCTTAGCACAGGGAGGAGACTGGAATTCCACTTTAGTACAGGTCAAAGGAGGCAGAGTAGCTCAAAGGGATGGTGCTAAGGAAAATGCTTTCAAGCCCCTGGCTTCACAGCACTAAAAGTGAAAAGCAACTCCCTGGAGAGGGCCTCTCTTCCAGGGCAGTGGCTCATTGTCTCCCTCAAGATATTTGCAGAATTTAAGTTGTTGGGTTTTAGTGAAAAACATCTTCTACATTCTATGACATGGCCAATTTAGAGGCTCTCTGGGCACCAGACACTGTGGCAGCACATTTATAAGCAGTATACATCAGAATGCTGAATAGATACAGATAAATAGAAAAAAAGATGTCTTCATAGAGTTTTGAGTTTTGCTTTTGTGAGGCACTCTGCTACACTGATATATGCATGTTTACTAATCTTTTTTTGGCTTCAACAGGCTTTTCATGCCACTCCTGCTAATCAGTTGCTTCCTGATTGTTGTTTGTAACTCAGTCCACTTTGATTAGTCCCTTAGTCTGTAGGAAAATCTTTTATATTCATCCAAACGTTTATGGTTTTGTGATTTGCCTGTGCAAATTGTTCAGATTCTTACAATAATGGGAATCTTTCTTTCACCTAATGAATCCTGGATTTATGAGAACCGTCCTTGGCATCATTATTGTTCAGATTGAGCATCTGGTGCTTTTTCATGTCCTGCCTTTAGCATCACCAGAAGTGAGTGATACCTTTACATCCCTCCTTCTCTCATACTCATATGGCTGTCATTCAGACTGCCTACATTAAGAGGTGTATTTGTAAATGTGTTTTGTAGAGCTATAGCTTTGCTTTTGAGACAACTTATCAAACTGCAGCTGAAGTAAGCTCACACCATTGCTATGCAGAAATCTGCCTCTTCCTGTAAACCAATATCCTTTGTTGATAGTTGCTTTTACATCTGGATTGGATTTCTGTCTTACATTGATCTTACACAGGTGGTGCTTCACATGCTAAGTTATCTCTGGCTCATGCTAGCTGTTTTCACAGCCTTCACGATTTTGACTGTTTTGCTTGTATTAAAGCACTTGCCTTAGAAGTAACAAGAGTATCTCTTTTCTGTTGGCTGCAGGTACAGAATAATGTTGGCTGCAGTTGCATAGTAACATAGGATGGAAGGGTCCACCTAAATTATTAAATTCCCCATCGCAGCTACTGCAGATATTATCGCATATAATAATTACTGCTATTCATTTATTAAACTTTGTCTTACAACACTCAGATGTCTCAGTCTTATCTTTGCTCTGTACCTGATTCCCCCTTTGCAAAACTGTTCCTGAACTTGATTATGCAATGGTTTGGAAACTTCTGATTTTATGGGCAAATGACACCTTAATCTTAACTGTTACCAAAACCTTGGTGCTGAGATTTCTCCTCAGTGTATTTGTAGGTGGCATTCTTTTCCTTCTCAGCCCTGGCTGAACAAACCTAACCTATCTACCCTCCACTTACAAATTAGGTTCTCAATATCCTCACTGTTCTTTTCAGCCTTCTCTTGTTTAATTTCTGATTTGAAACTGTCTTTCATAACACAAGTGACAAGAATTCTTCTCCCAAGTGACAGGGGACAGGACGAGAGGGAATGACCTCAAAGCTCCACCAGGGGAGATTTAGGCTGGAGATTAGGAGGAGGTTTTTCACACAGAGGGTCATTGGGCATTGGAATAGGCTGCCCAGGGAGGTGGTTGATTCACCTTCCCTGGAGGTGTTTAAGGTACAGGTGGATGAGGTCTTGAGGGACTTGGTTTAGTGTTAGATAGGAATGATTGGACTAGAAGATCTGATGGGTCCCTTCCAACCTGGTTGTTCTGTGATTCTGTGATTCTGTAATAATATTCAGCCATCCACAGATAGTCACAGAAAGGCCTTACCTCATACCTTCCCCTTTTCCTTCAGAAAGTCTATTTCTGCCTTAGTCCACAGACGAGATTGTCCCCATCCAGGGGAGACCCATTTACTTCAAACCTGGCAGCAGAGGGGACAACTACAACAGCTACCACATGAGAGAGCCATCATTGTGCTGATCTCAAGAGGTCCCATCTTTCTCTCTGGTAGCGACCTCTCTCAATGGCAGCTCAGACTCACAGGAACTGCTGGACTAGTGCCTAAGCTTCCCCATGCCAGATGTGTGGACCACAGATGGGGTTGGTGTGGCTCTTGTGCTGCAGGAATTTTTACCACAACTCTCTCAGTATCCTGTAGCCAGTGGAGTACACAGGATATTATGTTCACCACTGTGGTTCTTTATTCCCTGGAATTTGGACATAATTGGTTTCACACACTTTTCATAAGATATGTTGGGTTTTTTTTCTCATAACTAAACAAGTTGCCTCACTGCAGTTTTTTTCTTGAGGACTCTCTGCCAGTGCTCTGTCTCTTCATGCTATCATTTATTTGCCTGCATAGGCTGTTTAGCAACAAGAACAGTGGGATGGGAAAAAAGTCTGATGAATATGGAGGAAAGAGTGAAATGGTAGACTGACGTGAGCTGTGCTGCAAAAGGAGCATTGTATAGCACCGCCTCTAGATTTTGAATCAAGGTAGACGATGTGTTTCTGTAATGTTTAATAGGGTATAGGTATTTTATATATCATGTAGGTTTTGCAACAGAGTTTGGAAGAGTGGGATTTAAAGGCTGGGCTGTTGGTTTGGCACCTAGGTGCTTGGGAGCATTGCATTGGGTGAGAGGACCTGCGAGAAAACAGGAGAGATTTTGAGTAAAGACAGTATTAAAAAGACCATTGAAGCTAGTGTCCTTGATGAAGCAGATGCCACAAAGTCAGAGATGTAAGGCCTTGAATGAAGAGAGAAATAACAGTACTAACCCAAAAGTCTATTAAAATCAGAAAATGCATTTGCATTGAGCTTGAAAGGGCTGGGATTTATTCAAAAAGTTTTAATCTGCTACACAGAACATGCAGACATGGCAGGTCTTGAAGTGACTTGATCACCAGTAAAAGCTAATTCCAATGGCTACAATTTTTGCAGGCTCAGAGGAAAAGTTCTTGAATACCTTCGGGTTTTGTCACTCTGTGGCTAACATCATCCAGCCACATTTCCCAGCATTACCCAATCAGGATGGTTCCTTCTACAAAGAAGAGCAAGATTGTTTTCATTTTTAATCCATTAATTTCCTTAAGAAAGAGGGTGTCAGTTTGAAAAGCTACGTCTGAACACTCAGGCATGCCTGACTTAACCTGTCTGGCAGATCCCTCAGTGCCCTAATAAAGCTGGTGTGAACACTTTGTTCTAGTGTGTGGTATTTCAACCCCAAGATTACATTTTGGAAGCAGCCTGGTTATTACAGGCTCTCTAGTGATGAGGTGGTTGAAAACAGCACCCTGGAAGCTCACCTTTACTGAACAGTTGCATCGCACAAGTGGACCTGACTTAAACCTGAGAGCAGAAATAGGACCAGGTATGTGAAGTGCTAGTGTTACTTCCCAGACTGTATCCAGGCTGCCTCAGGCTTCTTCAAAGATGTGTCCACTTGCTGGGGCAGTTTCAAAGTAGAAATTCTTCAAAGGAGCATCACTGCAAAGGCAAGCAGAGCTTCAAAACAGAGGGAGTTTGGATTCTCTAAAACAAAAAAGAGCAGAAGAGTTTATTCCTTGCTTGTACCTGACTTGCTGTCTGCCCTGCAGGCAGTAGATAGCTTTCTGTGTGTATGTGGCTGAGACATAGGTACCAGAAAGCATAATAAGTATCTTAATGAATTAGGACAGATATTTTCCTGATGGTTTATTTTTACAGTCTGTCAGCATTTTCCCTAAAGCCAGAGTAATCCAGAGAGTTTATGACAATTACACAGGCAGACCCCAGAGCTTCCAGTCACATTCCTATTCATCTTTAACGGAGAGAATCTTATGCTTACAGTGAAGTGTGATGTTCCAAGGCTGTAGATTTGTATTCTTCACACAGAAGAACAATGCTTTTTGTTGTTAAATAATCTGGCCATGCTTCTTCTGCAAACGCTTAGCTTTTAAGCACAGTATGTCTGATTTATTTTGGCTTACTTACTCTTCTTACCCAGCGTATGAAATAAATAGACATGCATCTCCATTGCATTCTGCACAGCTCTGTATTCACAGCACACTGGTCTGTGCAATTTTCTGGAGACTCTCTTGCTTCTCCTGGCAGGGTTGACCTTGTGCTGCCAGTGAGAACCCTTTGAGGCAGACGTGGACCAAAACACCTTAAAAGCAGAAAAAGCTTTGCTTTCCCAGTATTGTCCCAGTTTTCCCATTAACAGTGGCAGAGGTCAGCCAAATCTAATATGATTTCTGTGATGAGATCCCAGACCTCATGTGTGGGTGTTTCCTGAGGAACATTCTGCCCACAGAGTGCCCTATACCCTCTTCACTCTGACTGATGTGGCACCACTGAATCCTGTCAAACTGCGGTGTCTGAAAACTGTTGACAATGAAAGCTTATTGGTATGCATTTTGTGAGACTGCAATTCTTTCCATCCCACTCCTGACTCCACTTCAGGGCTGTAAAATTGTATTCATAAAATATAAAGTTTGATAGAACAAATGAGATTTTTCTGTAGTTCTTAAGTAATGTAGAGTTTTGAAGGAATGCAGTCAGTTGCCTTCCTTTGTGTAAATGCAGTTTTTCATATTGGAAAAACAGAATTAGTCATATGATAGTTCTGTTATTCTCCTCCTTTGATGCCATCATCGTGCAAGGTGTGCATGGTTGAGGTCTCCATCGTCCAGCAGAAAGAAGGATTTTGTTTGTGCTTCCAGATGTTTTCACTGAAGGCATCAAGCATCCAGCATCTCCTTCCAAATCCAAACCCAGGCAGCCTGTTGACCTGCTGAGAAAATTTAGTCAGGAGTTGTATACATCTTAAGTGGTGGGCTTAACGTCTTGCCTTTGCCTTGAAACTCAATACTCACCTGTTGCTGCTGGTTTGGAAGATCAGGCTAAGCATTCAAGTTGACTGTTTAACACTTCCCTTATTATATTATTTTTCAGTGGAACAACTTGCAGTAAAAGGTCAACATTTGCCAAAGAAACCACAAAGTCACCACTTCTTTCTGTTTGTGAAATCAGAGAGTAACTGTGGAATCTTGGATACACTAGCTAGTGAGGATAGGCACAGGCCAGCACCAATGTGACACAATAGCAATATTGGGAAAAAAAACTTTGAAAGTGTGAAGGGAGATGCTTTGGAGATCATTGAGACTTAATGTCCATTGTTTAAGCACTGGAATACAAACACTTGCTTTTCCATAGAGAACTTGTGACGTATCAGCCTAACAGGACCACAAGTCCAGCTGAGATAGAAATTGCCTCAGTTGTGCTTTGGTAAGTACAGCTATGCTGATTTACACCATCTGAGCATCTCAGTTGGTTTTGTTGCATGTAACCACGGTGAGAAATGTTTGTTCTAGTGCAGCCAACTGAATAACTTAGGATGCTGGGATTCAATTTTTTTTTTCTAGTAGTATACTATATCATATTGTAGAGCCTTCCCATAAGAAAAAGAGAGCTCCCCACCTTCTGTCTCATTAATGTTATAAGTAACAGCAAGAGTACTATGAGAAAGAGATGCAGAAATACAGATACATTTTTCATGAGTAACTTTTACAATCCTGCACTTGCTGAGATCAGGGCTTAGCAATAGGTATGTTTACTTTTTCTCAAGTATTTTTGTAAATTCGAGGAAATTCTGAACCTACTGTTCTTGTCAGAAGATCAAAATCTTATGAGTATTATATACCATTTATTTTCCAATGTGAATGTGATTCATTCCTAATTTTTCTGGTGACTCATTCCCTCTTCTAATCTTGGTTTCTCCAGATGTAAATTTGAAAATATATGCAATGCTTGTCTAATTCTTAGGGAAATTGCATAACTAGATGAAGTTCAGTAGGTGTTTTGTTTGTTAGGAAGTTTGCAAGGCAGTCATGCTGTTCTTGCAATTCTGGAGTAATGCTTAGGTTAAAATTATGTTATCTTTCTTTGTTAACAATTTTCTGAAAACACTGAGAACTGTCAAAGAAGCAGTTAGCTCTAAACTACTTGTTTCTTAGTCATCTGCTTGTAGAATGGTGTGAATGATTTTATTTTTCAATTAGGAGGCTAAAGCAAAAGAAAATGAAGGGGAAATATTTTGCATCTACCTTGGGAAAAAAATAGGTTAGAAAAATAAAAAGGTGATTAGATTAAATATTTTATTAGACCTATAAACCAAACTTTTAATGCATTTTCAGCAGTGTCAGGAATTAAGCAACACAATTGGCTTGCTTATAGGCATATGGATTTTGAAGCATTTCTCCTAAACGGCAAGCAGATGAGTTTGCCCACCTTATCACACATCTACTGATTTCTTCTTTCTCAGGGACAGCAGGAAGAAGAGGCATCTGTAGAAGTTTTCTAACTGTATTTAGTTAGCTTAATTTTAAGCATGCATTTAGCTTTGGTTTTTAATCAAAACAAATCATCAATTGAAAGAATACTTTAAGAATTTGTAAGCCAAAAATAACAACTCTATTGCCAACATCACCTTCCCTTCCCATTCAGCTCTGGCAAGTACTTCCTTTCCTCTCTTTCTCCTGTTATCCAGCCATGTCCTCCAACAGGACCAGAAGTTGGGGTCTGAAAGCATGCAGGAAGGCAGCTGGCGAGAGAGGAGATAAAAGAATTTTAGGTATGGAGAGGACAGGGATGTTTTCTCTTATTCCTTGTATACTTTCTAAGCATCCTGCCTGCCTAAGAAGGAAAATACACCATATCTGCCAATTGGTTTTAACGACTTTTAAAATAAAATCCTTTTCCTAATCCAGTATTTAGAAAACTGAAATACCAATTGACTATTCTGAAGAGTAATTTCAAAAGAACATTTGAAATGGTTTATTTGGAAACTTCTTTAAATTACATGTTTTGGATTTTCTATAAATAAATAAATTCTTTCCTTTTTACTTTATGAAACTGTTTGCAGAGCCATGCTGAACTGTACCAATAGCACCATCCAGCCCTAGCAGTACCTTTTTTTAATGAACCGAATGTGTCCACCAGCTCCAGTGGTCTGTCAAATCTCGAACGTCATCTGCAACCTGCCAGCCACTGACTTACATCTCGATAAACTGTGTTTTTCATCTCATGTGAACTGGGTTTTGTTCTTGTTTATACCCAGCTGTATAGAACAGCTCCTATTGTCCATTGTTCCCTTACGTATTTTCAGAAAACCTGTTTGTTTCTGGCAGCCTTCTCTTCGAGGAATGTGATGCAAAGCACAGATAAAAGCACAAGCATCTGTTAAGATGATTGACATTATCCTGACAACAGTGTAGAAATCATCTGCTTGAGATAACCAGCAGGCAGAGCCTAACAAAATTAATAGTAGCTTCAGTTTCCAGTGGATGTGATAAAGCACAAGCTTGAAGTCAAGGAGAATCTGCAAAACTTGCTGCTCGCTCCCTGCACTTCCTATGCATGACAGTTCTGCACATTCTGATTCATTCATCAGAAGCTGACACTTACATAGGTGCTAGGCTCCAAAATACTACTGAGAATAAAAGTATGGCTAAAAACAAATGGAGCTCTTCAAATATTAGTTCATTCTTGGGAGCTTTAGGGAATGTTTGCAATCATGGAGGCTGGTACTCAACAGATATCAAGTGTTGGTGCTTTATTTCCATCTTGTGATGGACAAAAGTCTCCCCAGTCGTCGGTGCTATTTCATGCAATGCTAAGATAATTCTTGATGTTTTCTCATTTGAACTTTGACCTGACCTGACCTTGCTTAACTTTAAAATCTGACAAGCATGGTCTAGAATTATTTTTCTATAGTGAAAAGTTGAATGCATATTTAAATGCTTTTCACTTTCTACTGCGAGTGATAGTCCTCTGCTCAAATATACATTGTTCTGTTTGGCTATTACCTAGCTGATTGTGCTTTGGCATCCCTGAAGAGTATTCCTGTTGGGAAAAAGTATCTGCAAACTGACAGCCTGTGTGATTTTTATATTTCTCACTAAAATAATGTATACCATTTTGATAAGGAACTAAGAAAGTTCAGTGGTGTCTACTGAAATTCTACCATGGTTTGTTTATCATTATTCCTCATTTACTGCTGAGATTCAAAAATATAACTTTCCTGAAAGAAACCAGCTCTTACTATTCCTTTCATTCTCTCTTTTCTCAGTGCTTTATTTTCAGTTTTGTAACACAAAGTGAAAGAAATCCTTTTGGATGCTTTCAGCAATTACAAATGTCAAATTCCTTAAATATCAGCACACAAAAATAGCTGCAGAGAGATTTCTGCAAGAACCCACTCCCCAGCACTTTCGTAAAATGATCCAGTGAGATGACTGGCATCCAAATGAGGGAAAGACTGTCCCATCACTGATGTTTCTTTGTGGGTTGCACAGAGATATCAGGTTGATACTTTGATAGATTGCAATCTGTTTTCTGCAGCTGACCCAGACATAACATCATCATTTCCTGATTATATTGATATGCGTTTCTATTATTTGCTTATTTTGCGCCTTGAGAAACAATTCCTTTTTGTTGTTAAACTGTAAACAGCATTGCAAGGCCTCATATTAAATCATAATTATTTACCATGCTGTTCACGCACCTTTGTCCCTGGGGAATGTGGTGACGTGAATTTACAGGAAGATCGGGGTATTTCTCACCAACAGTTTCCTGTTATTGATATGCTTTTGTTTAGTTGTGATCTTTTTTTTACCCTTCCAGATTCTCAGGGGAAAAATAAACAGCACATGACATTAATCACAGTCCTTGGGTATCGTATTGGTGGCCTCACAAATACTTGAGATGTGGTATCGTGAACTAGGTTTGGATCTTTCAAAAACACGAATGACAGGTTATTTTTTATTTGTACTTACTCTCGTACTCTGATAAATTATTCCAATCATTCTTTAAAATTCTTTTGTGATAGTGTTCCTTTTTAGAAGCCAGAATGGTTCAGAAGTTTATAAAGACAACCTTGAACGGTTTGTGTCTGTGTTTAAATTTGCATAATTGGGCTAAGTTTCCATGTGGGAGTAAACATAGACCACAGGAACATACAGAGGTAGTTCAAATGTCCACAGTCCTTTCAGCAAACACTAGTAAACATAGTCAAAAATATTTTCTTCAAGGTGGTTTGCCTACTTCTTTTACTTATAAGCAAATGTAGCCCATATTCCTTCTGAACAAAAGTAGTGCATAAATTATATTTACTGGTAGGTCAAGAGTCACCCATACAACTTCCAGGATAGTTATGTAGTGCATGTGAGGTGTAGCTTTTAAATCTTTTCATTGATCCTGGCTATCTTACTTTCAATTCTGTCTCTCTGGACATGTGGTATAGTCCTAGCCAATAATCTTTGCTTTATACCTTTATTTTGCAAGGAGCTGCCACAAAGCAACCAATTAATTTAATGTCAAACCAGAATTTGGGAGGTTTTTAAATTTTTTTCCTCCCAAGTCATTAGAGAAACATCATGGTTAAAGGCAAAATGGAAGTGTGTCTCCCAGAGAACTTGAACTGGGAAGACCACCAAGGGATAGCTCTATGGTTAAAACAAGCCATTAAAGTTCATATGTAATATAGTAGCTGTTCAAGTTCACTACCAAATTCCCAGATTTTAACATCTGTGTTTCACTTATCCTTAAGTAGTAACTTTCTAAGGAAAGGTAAGATGCAAAGCATAATCTCAGTCAAAGCTGTGTTTCCATATCCTATTAGTGACTGCATATTTCTTGCATTGGGTATGTAATGTTTTTCTTTTAATGCATGACACCATTTTTTCCTTCGTTACTGCTGCTGGCAATGAGAACTACTAACAACAGACCAGCAAAAGTTGTATGCAATATAACATGAATAAAAATCCATGTTATATGACTTCATATAGAGGGTTTTAATTATGTTCGTTTCTACATTTGGAGTATTCATTTCTTGGATAACCTGTAGATTTTGTTTGAATTCTTAAAATACCGTGTTGCTCTCATTCTAGCCGCTATGCAATCCAGAAGACGCTGTGAAAGTTTCTCTATGGCCTTGCACCATCCTGCTTCCACTAGATTCCTATGAATTTCACCTCATCTGTAAGCTCAGACAAGTGTGATCTGGCCACTTTTCAGATGAAGAAATTCTAAGAAATCTCAGGTTATTAGGCTATTCTAGTTGCGACTTTCATCATCTGGACTTCCAGGCCTAAAAGCAATTTGCTTGTTCCACTACAGGTGTTTTTTTAACCAAGATCACCAGTTTAAAATTTCACAACCTGAGCAAAACAGCCTTTTCTTTCTGTAAATCCCACTGGGAAAAATAAAGAAGTGAAAAGAAAATAGATGTTTTATTACAGATGGCCAATGGCATCCTGGCTTGTATCAGAAATGGCGTGACCAGCAGGTCCAGGGAGGTTATTCTCCCTCTGTACTCAGCATTGGTGAGACTGCTCCTTGAATCCTGTGTTCAGTTGTGGGTCTCTCACCACAAGAAGGATGTTGAGGCTCTGGAGAGAGTCTAGAGAAGAGCAAGGAAACTGGTAAAGGGGCTGGAGAACAGGCCCTATGAGGAACGGCTGAGAGAACTGGAGTTGTTTAGCCTGGAGAAGAGGAGGCTGAGAGGAGACCTCATTGCTCTCTATAACTACCTGAAAGGAGGTTGTAGAGAGGAGGGAGCTGGCCTCTTCTCCCAAGTGAAAGTGATGGGACAGGACAAGAGGGAATGGCCTCAAGCTCCACCAGGGGAGATTTAGGCTACACATTAGGAAAAAAATTTTCACAGAAAGGGTCATTGGGCATTGGAAGAGGCTGCCCAGGGAGGTGGTTGATTCACCTTCCCCGGAAGTGTTTAAGGCATGGGTGGACAAGGTGCTGAGGGACATGGTTTAGTGTTCGATAGGAACACTTGGGCTCGATGATCCGGTGGGTCTCTTCCAACCTGGTGATTCTATGATTCTATGATTAAAGAGACCATGACAAAACTTCCCATTTGATTTTGTTCTCTTAGCACATTTATGTCTCAAACCATAGAATTGTGCATTCCCCCAAATCAACTTCTTTCCAAGTGAAACTCACGACTAAGAGGTGAAGTCCCCAGAACACCAGCAAGCTCACCTCCCACTCTAATATCCCCTTTGAAGACCATGGGTTCTGAGTTGTCTCCCAGCACACAGACCTCTGAATTAATCTCCTATTACTGTTTTTTCCAACATGCTGCCTTTTTAGCAGCACCTGTTGGGATGTCTGCTTTGAGTTCTATATCCCTGCACTGTGCACTTGCTATGCTTGACCAACTGTGTGGTCTGAACAAAACTGTACCTTAGTATTCCCTTCATACAGATGATGTACCAATTCACCTACCATCAGAGCCAACTGACCTGATAAGGATGGAATTAGACAAAATATTTTAAAAAATAATTAAATGCCTAAGTCTCTTGTCATATCTGCAACTACTCACACTGTGAACACACAGAGTTTTAACGTAGTTTTTCCTTCCTTGGTAAGGGTTTAAGGTAGGGATCTGGATCTTCCATTTAAGAACTAGACGGATTCTTAAATAAGGTAGAAGGAAGTCAGAATTCTGTTTCATCCAAGACATTTCAAGCTCTTCATTACTCCTGGTTTGGTGTTTGTGATCAGTTGTCAGCAGAGAGGAATTGAAAGGGTCCATCATTTCTCCAAGTCCTTAAGCATTACGTTGCTGTTATTCCATAGTGGTTCTTGTTCTCTGCTGACTACCTCAGGAAACATTTCTGTAAAGATGGTGAGACTAGCCTGTGTATGTCCCTCTGAAACCTTGGTCAGTGAATTTGATATTTAGTGTCTCTCTTATTTTTTATTATTCTCTCACATCACAGTAAAAAGTTATTTCTATTGTTGTTAAGTGCTTCTGGGAAGCCACTTCTGGAACTGCTTCTGAGATGTCACTCATGATAATAACAGAATCCTGGCACCAAATAGGGATGCCTTTCTCTCTGGGTGGGTGCTTGTGACCACTTTGGTTGACTTCATATTTGACCAGTGAATTGCTTTCATATTTTTTTACATTACATACAGACAAAGGCTAGATGATCTGAGGTCAATGTTAGATAAAAACACTTATGCAGAAACTCTGTCTCTTTTTAAGAAATACACAGCTTCCAGAAAACTTAACTTTCCTAAAATCTCACAAGTCTCTCCTGTTTTAATAATTCAATATAATTTTGAAAGACATTAATTTCACCCAGGATATACCCTTATCTAGTAAATCAGTAGATATTTTACATGTTCCTCTTCCACCCTGAGGACAATTCAATCACACTTCTGTTATTCCCTGCTGCTCAAATAACCATTGTTTTCTTTCCACTGCATTTTAGCTTTGCATAATATTTAACTGGTCAGGTAGTTGGACTAGGTAATTGTTGTAGGTCTCTTCCAACTGAAATATTCTATTCTATTCTATTCTATTCTATTCTATTCTATTCTATTCTATTCTATTCTATTCTATTCTATTTTATTCTAGAGTTTGGGCACTGTGTTACCAACACAATATTGGTTTCACTATTTCCAATCTCTACTATAAGTACAATTTTAACAGAGACCAGAAGAATACTGTGGCATTCATCTCAGTTGAAAGCATGGAGTAGTGTTCACCTGACCTAACTCAGACAGCTGCAATGTGGACACCTGCCACTGATCTATTCTTGCTACTTCCCCTGTATAGTACATAGAGAAAAATAGGTTATTTAAGTTAATTCCTCTCACCCTCTAGATGACACTAAGATGAGTGTGTACTGCTGTTGCAACTGGCCTGGCTTTAGGAGTGTAGTGGCTTAGCAGGAAAGCAAATGACAGTGTAGCTTCAGCTGTAAGAGCACTTGACACAGAACTGTGAAACTGGTGTTTGGAAGGGGCACTTGTAGGGCTTCTGTCCAACTTACCTTTCCAAGCAAGGCTCGCCATCAGTGGATCAGTTCATCCATAGCTTTATGTAACCCATGTATCTCTGGAACTGAAACACACTAACTGCCCATATCATTAAACTCTCTTACTCTAGCCTCTTGGCCTCTCCAGCATATCTCCAGTTAGTGTGGTAAGCCCCACTGAGAAGCCTAGCACTGCATGTACATCCCCTTCCTACTTCAACAATTTTTCAACATTGCTGGGGTTTGGGGCATTAGTTTTTTGTTTAAGTGTGATTTACTGTGACCACAAGCATGCAGAGGTACCCATTATGCAATAGGCAGCATGGATGGAGCACTCTCGCTGAAAATATTCACTAGGTTGTAAAACGAGTGCTCTGAGGGCTCGGACATAGTTATAAGAAACTGGAGATAACTTCTGCTTTTGATATTCTGGGAGCAAACAACAGGTCTGCCTTAGCTGGCCCTGTCCACTGTTTTGTATTCCTAAATAAGATCTTACTTTTGCAGTTAAAGAGATTGTTTACCTAAGAGAGTAAATGCTAATGTGTGAAACATGCAGCCCTTTAGCTGCTGTTTTATTTGAAAATAGAGGGCAGTGTCCTTTAGCTATGTAAATGTGACTGATCTGAAGGTAAACGTAGACTGAAATCATGCCTTAAAGCTAAGTGTAAATCCCAGAATTACTATCTTGCTGGGCAAGGCTTTCAAAGCTTTTGGCAAATTATTCCCTGCCTACAACCTAGTCTGACTGAAACACTGCTCAAATCCAACACAGAAAGAGAGGAACTGAATATAACATCACCCTATTCCATTTAAGAATTCCAGTGGCAGAATCACAGAAATACAAATAAATCTCCACCAAATCCATCTAGCTTGATTGTTTGAATCCAGCATTCAACACAGATTTAGTGTTAGCAAGGAAAAGGTAGCACAGGTCTATTTGTTTCCAGGTCCTGAAGATATTTCAGTTCTGGTGATGTCCTCTGCTGAGTTATTTAGCAAATCAGAGCTTAGTCACAGCAATCAGGAGACTGGCAGAGAAGTGGAAGATACCCTCTCCAATTATTCCAGAGGTATTACAGTGTCCCATGCTTCTGAGATGCACAACACTATCATCTCAGACAAGGACATTTCTGAGTGCTTTTAAAGTTGCACAGTCAAATAGGGCTCACAGTATTATTTTTAAGCTTATATTTAAACACGCCAGTCAGAAAGCTGATCCCACTGGAGGCTTGAGGTCCCAGGCATTGAGGTCTACCACAGAGTATAGTATATTTTTAAAACATAAAACTCCACTATCCTTTCTCTTGCAAAATATTTATTCTTGCTTTTCCTAAGCTTTGTTTTTCTCCAGCATTTTTCAGGTACTGGTGCCAATGACATTTTACAATTATTTTGGCTCAGAGTACAGTGTATTAAGCTCTTCCTCTGCACACAAAACAAACAAGTGAAAAAAGAAACAGAAAATCCTTTATCTGTTGTCTTTTTTTCCCCTCAAAAGTAAATAGTAAACCATTGTTATGATAACTACAAATCGCTCATGAATGTTACCAACAACATTCTAAGGAAAATAAAGAACAATATAGATGGCACTAAATAGTTCTTATTTTAAAATACTTAACATGTTTTCATAGCAGTAGGAACTGATTTTATTTATAGAATGTAACTTTAAAGGACAAAATGCCTATTTTCACTTATAATGAATTATGGCATGATACAAAGACGTATGTATTTCATTATTTTTACTCTGGATTTCACATAAAAATTCATCAAGACACAACTGAAAAAACTGCTCAGCATATTCCAAGTCTGCAGTGTTCCCTGAGCACCTTATTGCTGCTATTAAGAAAAAGTTACACAATAATTCTTCAGGATGTCCAGGTTGCCGATACTTTATTTGATCCCACTGGCTTTTTCCATTACACTTTTCAACTGCCCTGATTCCATCCAGTAAAAATCCCATTTGAGTAAGATATTTAAATCAACATGAACTAAGCAATGTATTTTTAATTAAGGTACTGGAACACACGTCCAATCCCAGGACAGTTAATGCAGGTAGAGAAATTATTTCATTCTTAATGACAAGTAGGGAGAAGTACACTTGACTCTTTCCCTTGGAAATGGGGTTCTTTGGCATTAGAATTTGAATGAATTGCCACTCTGCAGTGGAACAGTGCATACTGTTAACAACGGCTGTGAGCCTGAAGAAAATTGCCAACAAAAGCCTTAGTGGGTATGCGGTTATTCCAGAAAAAATATCTCCTATCAGCAGCTCTTGCCCCACTCCGAACTGATTTGAGCGATGCAAACAAAAAGTTCTGTCTTGGTGAGGTGTTGAGGTGTTGACAGTATGTCTAAAGCAGAAAGCCTTTTACACTTAGACAACCCAACAGTGTGTCTAACATACATTGCCAATGCTGCATGGCTGCAGAGATGATGCGTGAGTCTTGGGGGACACACATGGCCTGGCCAACCCCTCAGTGCCTGTTTTGTCTGGAGAGATCATTTCAGATTGACCACAAGAGCAACAGGCTTCAGAAGGACCTGCTTGTCAGCTCCCTGCCAGACTACTTCCATGGGTCCTCAAATCCTTTAAACCCACCCCCACCCCCCCAAACAGTATTATTTGTTCTGTTCAAGTAATCCACAGAGATGGCATCTTCACTCCAGAAAGGGCCATAATTACTTGATTACATGTTCAGATTGCCAGGTCAGGAGGGTCACCTCAGCACAGCCCCCGTAGCTCTAACCAAAGCACTTAAAGGATCACTGTGAATAAGTTGCAGGGAGCCTAGACAGAGTTAGGGAAGCATGTGGTACTCAGCAAGTAACATACTGGGAGGAGAGAGGCACAGCTGGGGAGAGGACCAAAGAAATCACACCTAGGGAAATGAAAGGGAAAAAGGTAAATCAAGTGGAGGGAACTAGCATTACAGACAGGGTGTAACACTGTAGGCAAAGGTGAGCTAGTTCTCCTCAGTAAGCGTTCCTGGGTGTAGATTTTTACTTTTCTCTCTCCTTTTGTCTTATATTCTTACTTGTTTTAATTTCTCCCAGAAGTTCAAGTGTGGGCGTGAATTCAATGATAATGCCTCTTCTACCAAACTCAGAAATACTCTACAGGATTTGGTATTTACACTTACAACTTGCAAGGCACAAAGGAAGCTCTTTTCCCAAAAGTAGTAAATAAACATCTCAAGCATAATGACGTTCACTGTTCAGTTGGTAGTCTCTGAGTTTAAAAGAGGTTTCTGACTTTTTTGAAATGTACTTATTAGTAATAGACTATTTCTCAAATATAACTTTTTACTGAATCATTTATTTCGAACAAGAGGATAGCATCCCGTGGCTGAGGAAAGCATTTGAAAGTGCTAAGAGTACAGATCAGAAAGAAAACTATTTACCTTTCATGAAGGCATGATGGCAAGGAAAAGATTCTGGAAACATTTTCAGCTACTGCTTGGAAACTTGGCACTATGGCCAAGGGACTTATTCTTGCCGTCTTTACTCCCCTTACACAAAACCCCCTTGACCTTCTGTAACTACTTACAGGGGAAACACTGCAGAAACAGACCCATTCATCCCCAATGATTAAAATGCTTAGGTTTTAAAATGTGACAAGTGATTTTCAGCATCTCAAGGATTACCAGAAGTCCTGACTCTGTATCCAGCTTTTCTCTATATGTTGGGTAAATCCATCGATGTCACATCACTTCAGGTCTCACTGTCTTGCTCATTAAACAAGAAGGCAAAATATGCTTTAGAAATAAAGAAACAATCATTATAAAAGAGGCAAATATGACTATTTTTTATTACAAGTGTAGGACATTGTCATTACATTTTACTGTTAAAAGTTTCATAGCTTCAAACACTATCTTAGATAGGAATGGTTGGACTAGGAGATCCGATGGGTCCCTTCCAACCTGGTTGTTCTGTGATTCTGTGATTCTATATTTTTCTGTTTTCTTTATTACATGTTCCAGGTCATGGAAAGAAACTTACCCTTACCAGGAAGAACTGGACAGAAATAGAATAAAGAAGTAAACATTTTAAATTTATTGAAAGAAACTAATGTAAACCTCTGGTGTGAAAGATGGAATAGATAATCAATTTTAGAACAAGATGTCATTTTGTCTTACAGAATTGGAGGAGAATGAGACATGGTTTGTCTGCCAACACTACTTTCACTGTACCATGGGAAAACAGTTGTGGTGATAAAAACTATATAAAAGAACTTTTATTATAAGAATTAGAAAAAATACAGACGGGAAGAAACAAATTAGCATAGTAGACACTGAAGTTACTTTATCCAAGCAAAAATTGAGAACACTAAATAAAAGCTGAAAGAACTATTCTAATACAGAAATTAGTACTATATAACACGTGGAACATAGAATCATAGAATCATAGAACAACCAGGTTGGAAGAGACCCACAGGATCATTGAGTCCAACCATTCCTATCAAACATATATAAGGATATACTGCTAATCTTCTCCTTGTGCCTAACTTACACTGTTGAGTTATATCGGGAATATCAGAGATATTGAACGAAGAGTCACAGGTGTGCTACATCAATATGCACATTAATTATAGCCAACATTTCAAGTACACATATTTGTGTATGTACATGTTTAGCTGCTGGTGTGTATAGGTGTTTTATTTTTCACAGAGCAGCATGGGTTTGCACAACCCTGGACAGGACTGGGGCTTCTTTGTACTCCACTCTGTGTAAGCTCACAGGAAGACATGGTCTTTGTCCCAGAGCATTTTAATGTCTACCCAGAAACAATTGCATTAAACAAAAGGAGGGAAGCAGAGAGGGAAAGGGACAATGAGGTCTCACAGTTATGTGAGTCAGCTCCATGTACAATAGAATTGACCTGAATCATCTGAAAGGTTCCTCTGGTACATAGTTTTGCTGTCCTGATATGTGTCCGGGAAGCTGGTGCTTTTATATGGCTTTGATTATCTTTCTATTCAGTTTTCATTGTGATGTGGAGGATGTTTTTTGCATTGTAAAAGAAGCAGGCCTAGTTTTGAGGAGGGAAGCAGGACTTCCAGGTTTCCATGCCACTGCAATGAGTTTGGGAAATAAAACACAACCTAGGACATATGATGTTTTTTACAGCGTGTCTGAGGAATACATCAGGAATGCGTATTGATGTTTTTATCCATTGTTCCCAACTTTTCTGTTTCTATAGTCCCAACACGTTCAGAGATACATGTGGGCAGGAGCTGCAGAAAATATCCTCCTGTGCTTTAGTCTATATTTCCTAAGAAATCAATTGAATTTGATCACAGAAGGCAGTCAGTCAACATAATTTGTGTGCACCCTCAATCTGACAAGCAAACATACTTGTCTGAAAAAATCCTGGTTTCCACTATGTCTATGTCAATAAGAATTTTTTTATAAGTCTTCCTAGAGAAACAGTGGTGAAGATGCACAAGCCTGCTAGAAGCAAACATCTGTCCAGAGCCAGAGGAAACATTCATAACCCTTTTGCAAACATGCTGAGCTGTGATGAATCAAGCTGCAGCAGTAACCATCTTATGGTCACAGCTTCTTCATTACAGTTATAAGGCTCTAGGATGCAAAGGATGTGGGCACCTTGCATCATAATCAAATCTCCTCTGAACCAAATCATAGCAACTAGAAGTCAAAGTAATAGATATCCTTCTTCTTATTAAGCTGCTGAGTGCCTGAAGGTTTGTTTTGCAAATGTTTTGAAAGCATTTTATGAAGAAGGAAGATCTGGTATGTTGGTCACCAACCTGGTACCTGCAACAGCTGGCTGGAGCCCTTGCTTTGGCCCAGATGGGAAACTTGGCCCACTCTTTCCTCAGTTTTCTATCTGCAAGCTGTTGTGCATTTCTCCCTATGAGTGCAGCAATGGGAAACCACACGGATGGCTATGAGGTGCTCATGAAACAGTGGGGTAAGCACAACAAGGTGGTGAAAACTTTTTATAATACACAGAGTTCCTCATTGCTCTTTTGAGAAGAAAAATAATCCTACCTGCTTAGAACAGATGCAGCTGAGTTCCTGCATCTGAGTTTTTTAGAGCACAAGAGCTACAGGTAGTTTATTTGCTGATTCTCTGTATATGAGCACTGCCGGCTGAACTCAAAATGCTTCTGTCTCCTTCCTTATTAAGTGTGCTATTTATAGCTTCTCTGGCTGCATTCCATCTGAAGGTCAGATTGTTTATATGGAGTGAGGATATACTGTGTTTTTCTAAATAGACGACACATTTTTTGATTCATAAAAAAATCCTCTTTTCCCTGCATAACCTGATGGACAGATCTTACTTCTCACTCACAACAGAGTGAGAGAAGGATTTGCCTGACTGCAAATCCAAGGAGTTCCAGAGAGCAGAGACAGCTGAAAATTTGGGTCTTCGCATGCATGCAGAAAAGTAAAGAACACCCAACTAACAAATACAAATAAATACAGATAAATTCAGGGACATTTATCTCTGTTGGGTGTTTAACCCAGGTTCATGTTTAGATTTCTTGCAACTCCACCTCTGGTAGTAAACACATATGAAGTGCTGCACAATACTACACTCAGGCTGTGCTACTGCTCCCAGTATTTATTTTCTCAACACAGAAATTTTCCTGTATATTCGTTATTGGAAGATTGGATCAAAAGTTTCAGGGATCTATAAACCCAAACAGAAAAGGAAAATGGTAGATGCTGTAGAAAACAAAATGTCAGTTTGTGTGGAGAAATTATGTATAATATCTTTCTCTTTTTTTTTTGCTACACCAAATTATCCATGTAACATAGAATTAATTTGTGTCTTGGTGGGACAGTTGTCCCTGAATATGACATGGTTTTCTCTTTTGTTTTTTAGTTCTTCAGCATCTCTTTGTGTTAATAACAACATGGTTGGGGTGTGGGGTGTGAAATATCGCAGAGATAAGAACTATTCTCACCATTCCAGCACTCAAAGACATAAATAAAGAAAATCAACCATTTTAGTACTTTGATACTGCAGTAGCTTTCAGCATAGAAGAACACAGAACAGGCAGAAACTCTTTCATGTGAAACCAGGTATTTGACATTGATCAGGCCAAAGAGATTTTGGCATTTTATTTTGATCTTGGGAAATTAAGAGTCCTGAGAAAGAATTCTCATCCAATGTACAGTAGGAAAGGTCAGTGTACAGCCAGTGAGCTGATTATAGGCTCAGACTTAACTGAAGAATTAAGGTCTTTAGTCCCTCTTCTCATGTTAATTCCAGCCACTGCCATGTCACAGATTTGGAGCAGTACAACCTGCCCCTGAAATGTAGCCTTTCAACAGCTTTTAGGTCTGGTCTTTTCTTTCCATTTCTGAGAATATGGCAAAGTTAAGGGCCTAAAGAAAAGAAAGCAAAGTAAAGAAAAACATGTTTAAACTGAAGTGACTGGAAAGGACTGCTGAGTACCCACCACCCAACAAAGACACCCAAGGAGCTGTGGGAGAGATATTTCACAGCTAAGCTCTGCCCCATCATATGGCAAGGGAGAGTAAGAGCAGATGCCAACCCCACAGCTGAACTTGCTTTCGCGATGTAGGCGTATTGGAGGGCAAGAGGAAGGGTTTGTATGGTACTTCTGCAAGAATCACTTAGAATCATAGAATCAACATTTGCATACAACTTTTGCTGGCCTGTTGCTAGTAGTTCTGCCAGCAGCAGTAACGAAGGGAAAAACGGTGTCATGCACTAAAAGAAAAACATTACATACCCAATGCAATAAATATAGAATCATAGAATCACCAGGTTGGAAGAGACCCACCAGATCATCGAACCCAAGTGTTCCTATCGAACACTAAACCATGTCCCTCAGGACCTCATCTACCCATGCCTTAAACACCTCCAGGGAAGGTGAATCAACCACCTCCCTGGGCAGCCTCTGCCAGTGATCAATGACCATTTCTGTGAAAAACTTCCTCCTAATGTCTAGCCTAAATCTCCCCTGGTGGAGCTTGAAGCCATTCCTTCTTGTCCTGTCCCCTGCCACTTGGATGAAGAGGCCAGTTCCCTCCTCTCTACAACCTCCTTTCAGGTAGTTGTAGAGAGCAATGATGTCTCCTCTCAGCTCCCTCTTCCCAAGGCTAAACAACCTCAGCTCTCTCAGCTGCTCCTCATAAGACCTGTTCTCCAGCCCCTTCACCAGCTTCGTTGCTCTTCTCTAGACTCTCTCCAGAGCCTCAACATCCTTCTTGTGGTGAGGGGACCAGAACTGAACACAGGATTCAAGGTGCAGTCTCACCAGTGTTGAGTACAGAGGTAGAATAACCTCCCTGGACCTGCTGTTCACACCGTTTCTGATACAAGCCAAGATGCCATTGGCCTTCTTGGCCACCTGGGCACACTGCTGGCTCATGTTCAGTCGGCTGTCGACCAACACCCCCAGGTCTCTCTCCTCTGGGTAACTTTCTAGACAGGCATCTCCTAGTCTGTAGCTCTGCATAGGGTTGTTGTGCCCCAAGTGCAGGACCCAGAATTTGGCCGTGTTAAACCTCATCCCATTGGACTCTGCCCAGTGGTCCAGCCTGTTTAGGTCCCTTTGCAGAACCTCCCTACCCTCCAGCAGATCAACACTTCCACACAGCTTTGTGTCATCTGCAAACTTGCTAAAGGTACACTCGATGCCTTCATCCAGGTCATTGATGAAGACATTGAACAGGGTTGGACCCAGCACTGAGCCCTGGGAAACACCACTTGTAACTGGCCTCCAGCTGGAGTTAACTCCACTTACTACCTCTCTCTGGGCCCGGCCAGCCAACCAGTTTTCTACCCAGGAGACTGTGTGCCTGTCCAGTCCAGAGGCTGACAGTTTCTGTAGCAGAATGCTGTGAGAAACTGTGTCAAAGGCTTTACTGAAGTCCAGAAAGACCACATCCACAGCCTTTCCTTCATCCAGCAGATGAGTCACTTTGTCATAGAAGGCAATCAGGTTAGTTTGGCAGGACCTGCCTTTTGTGAACCTGTGTTGACTGGGCCTGGTCACCCAGTTCTCTTGCATGTGCTTCCTAAGATAACAGAAAACAAAAGGTTTCAAACCAGCCATCCTATCTTAGACTAAAGGATGTGAGAAGATGCAGGTTGATGATCTGTTCCTGCATTGATTAGTCTGCAGCACAGCACAGGCATCTCTGCCATTTGCACTGGTAGGTGCTTCCCAGGGCAGCCTTGTTGGTTACGATAGACCTGCAGGGAAGAACTGCCAAGTATCCAGGAGGTCCTGAGAAAAAGACAGGCAGTTTGGATGGCTGCTATGTAGCTAAGGGGCAATATGAAGAGGATATCGGGCTAGAAGCATTTTCAATCTGACCTGATATGACCATTCTTCTCTCTCCTTATGTTGCATGCTTCATTGAAGTAAGCAGCAGCATTGGAAGACAACCCTATCTTACTAAGTGCCAGGACTGAGATCAGCTACCTTGTACTTCCTATGCAAAGTCCTGGTGCCCTAGAATTTGCACGTCTAAGCTGGCTGAGTTTGAGCTCACCTTCTATTTTTTGTGTGTCCACAAAATCAATAGGACTCAACCACTGCCAACAGAAACATGAGTTCCTGAAACTGGACAGCATTGCCTGGGCTTCCTTTGAAGAAAAAAAAATAAAAACGAAAGAAAGAGAGAATAAAAGAAAAAAAAAACCTACAAGCCAAATGCCTGAAATATGTAAGACAGGAGTTAAAGGGAAGCTACATAGGAAGCAAAGCAAAGCTTAAAATAAAAAGCAGGAATGGAAAACTAAAAATATCAAACAGGAAAGTGTGACACAGCTGCAAAGGCTCTGATGCATTCTCCCCCAGCATTGTGCGTTTTTTTCAGGAACATACTAATATTGTGTTTGGATTTCAATGACATTCCAATCCATTATTTGTTCTTCAAAAATAGACATTTCTTCTGTGAGGAAGAAAGATATTTTCAAATAATACTCATATGATTTCCCTTGTCCTAGTTTATCAAATAACACTTTCATAGGCTCAGAATTTGAATGACTGCATCAATTATGTAATTTCAAGAAAAAATAATCTGTGTCTCATTAGAATGGTGATCAGTTCATGAACAACCAACTGTTGCCCTCTATTTCAATTGTATGTTCACTTGATAGCTTTAAGAAGTAGGAAAGGAACTAGTGCATAAATCTGAGTTATTTCTACTTTAGAAGTATAGGGTATAGGAGGGGATATGGGAAGATCAGGAGCATCACGTACTAATAAAGTTGAGGAAATCTCTGTCTTTTTCTTCATCCAAACACAGGTTTGTTTACTTAAATAGAACACCTTGCTTGCCCTGAAAATCCTGCATGAGGACAGCACAGGGGATATGGGACTGCTGGGCCTTCAGCCAGATTCCACCTGGTGCCTGCAGAAAAGCCAGACTCTTCAGGTATGAGTGCAACAAAACCATCCTAGGCATGACCAAGGCACCAAGCACATGCATAGGAGTCTCTGGCAACTGCTGTGTAAGAAGACAGAAAGAATACTTTAGCGTCCAGAGGTCTTGTTGTATTAACAAATATTTCATTGTTATAGTTGCCCTTTCTGCAAAATTAAGCCATGCCACCGAGTGATGCCTAGTCTCTGGCTGCCCAGAAGCAGATGAGCAATTAAGTATGCTTGAATAGTGTGGTGCCTCTTTTCAGAGAGCAAGAAAGCCAGAACATGCCACTTTGTCAGCACAAATTTCCTCAGGCAGTCACAATCCCCAGTGGAAAGCACACAAAGACCAGCCAAACTAGAGATTGTGGTGCCTCTCAAGTTATCAGTCCAACTTGTGAAATTCCTATTTTCAGCAGACACAACAAAAACAGGAAATATTTACCAACTTTGCAGGTGTCAGGAAATACTTTCAAAGCACTGCTGTGGCCTGACAGTCCATTTAAGTAGATAGCAAGCATGTACAGAGGTGATAATAATTATATCTTTGTTTAAAATAAATACTTTAGTGTGTTTGTTCTAATATGTGTACCTAGTGTGTTTATTCTAATATGTATGTCCTAGCAGATCAAAGAGGCAAATTCATATTGTTCATCACACTATGGTGATTATTGCAGTGATGTGTCTCACAACACTTGTGTGAATATATCTATACAATGAAATTGTACATTAATATATGTTGAAGATGGTTTGCAGCATTGAAGCTGATAATGACATTTTTTATTAAAATTTGGTCTACATTGGAAATATATTATATTTGAAGTAAAATCATATATATATTATTTGAATCGTGGACAGAATATGTCTGAATATATTTAAGACTTTTCTATTCTGTGTATTTCAGACATTGCTCTAAGCTGTATGATTGATACATAGCTTGAACTACATTGGTATCTGAAACGTCCTATAATATAGGCTGTACTGAAGACTGTAATATTACATTACAACAAACATCTTATCAGTGTCATTGCACACTAAATATAAGATAAGAGGTGATGCATTTATTACTAGTTTGCTGTTTAGTAGCTGAGAAAATAAAATCTGCCTACAAGAAATGACGCCTCTTTGCCAAACATATTCATATTAGAAATAATATACGACCCGACTGAAAACAAATCAAGAATCTACAAGACAAGAGCACAGTCTGTGATGAAACATCTCATGACTTCTGTCTGAGGAGAGGAAAGTATCCATAGCTGGCTAGTTGGATTCTGCAGTGCAGAGTCAAGAGAGGACATGAAAGGAAAGGTAGAAAGATGAAAGCATGAAAAATAAAGGACAGACTAGTGAAGGACCCTTGGTTACATCAACATCACTTCATATCCCTTGGTAGGCAGTCCTGAGGGGAAGGAGTCCAGGAAGGCTGGACAGTCTTCAAGAGGAAATATAAAAGGCACAGGAACAGGCCATCCCTATGTGCCAAAAGGCAAGCTGGTGGGAAAGATGACCAGCCTGCCTGAGCAGAGAGCTTTGGCTGGAACTCAGGGTGAAAAAGAGTTTATGATCTTTGGAAGAAGGGGCAGGCAATGCAGGAGGGCTTCAAGGATGTTGTGAGATTATGCCAGGGGAAAATTAGAAGGACCAAAGCCCATATAGAACTTAATCTGACTCCTGCTGTGAAAGACAGTAAAAGGTGTTTCTGTAAATAAATTATCGGCAAAAGGAGGGCTAAGGAAAATCTCCATCCCTTATTAAATGTAAGGGAAATCATAGTGGAAAAGTATGAGGTAAATGCTAAGGTATTTACGGTGTTCTTTGCTTCAGTCTTTGACAGTAAGACTAATTATTTTGGGGATATCCAGCTCCCTGAGCTGGAAGACAAGCATGGGGAGCAGAGAGGAACACCCATAATCCAAGAGTAAATGGCTAGAGACCTGCTACAGCCTTAAATGCACACAAGTTTATGGGGCCAGATGGAATTCACTCAAAGATGCTGAGGGTGGTGGCAGAAATACTCATGGAAGCACTTTCCATCATTCATGAGCAGACCTGGCTAACTGGAGATGTCCCTGTTGACTGGAGATTAGCAAATGTTGCATCTACAAGATGCGCTTGAAGAAGGACCTGGGGAACTACACACCTCTCAGCCTGACTTTATTGCTGGGGTAGCTCATGGAGCAGACCATCCTGAGTAGCATCATGCAGCATGTACAGGGTAATCAAGTGATCAGACCCTCTCAGCATGAGTTTAGGAAAGGCAGGTCCTGTTTGACCAACCTGGTCTTCTTCTATGATAAAGTGACCCACTTAGTAGATGAGGGAGAAGCTATTGAAGTTGTTTACCTAGGCCTTAGTAAAGTCTTTGACACCATTTCCCCAGCATTCTTCTGGAGAAACCGGCTGCTCACGGCCTGGACAAGCATACTCTTCACTTGGTAACAAACTGGCTGAACAGTCAAGGCCAGAGAGTTGTGGTGAATGGAATTATGTCCAGCTGGTAGCCATACGCAAGTAGTGTTCCTCAGAGTTCAGTATTGGAGGTGGTTCTGTTTAATGTCTTCATCAGTTATCTGAGTAGGGGGATGGAGTGCACCTTCAATAAGTTTGCAGACAACAGCAAGTCAGGGAGGAGTGTTGATCCACTTGCAGGTAGGAAGGTTCTTTAGAGAGATCTGGAGCTGGACAGGTCAGATCAATGGGCCAAGACCAATTGTACGGGGTTCAACAAGGCCAAGTGTCAAGTCCTGCATTTGGATCACAACAGGTCCATGCAGCACCACAGGCTTAGGGAAGAGTGGCTGGAAAGCTGCCTGGCAGAGAAGGATCTGGGATGTTTGTTGACAGATGGCTGAGTATGAGCCAGCAGTGTGCCTAGATGACCAAGAAGGTCAACAGCATCTTGGCTGTTATATCAGAAATGGTGTCGCCAGCAGGAGCGGGGAAGTGATTGTTCACCTGTACTCAGTACTGGTGAGGTGTCACCTCAAATGCTGTGTTCATTTTTGTTGCCCTTCACTACAGGAAAGACACTGAGGGGTTGGAACTTGTCCAGAGAAGGGTAACAAAGCTGGTGAAGAGTCTGGAGTACAAGTTTTACAAGTTTACAAGGAGAAACTGAGGAAACTGGGATTGTTTAGTCTGGAGAAGAGGAGGCTGAAAGGGATGTTTTGTCACTCTCTACAATTGCCTGAAAAGAGGTTGACCTGAGGTGGATGCTGGTCTCTTCTCCCAGGTAACAAGTGATAGGATAAGAGGAAACAACCTCAGTTGTGCTGGGGGGCAGAGGGGTGGGCTAGATTGGATTTTAGGAAAAATTTCTTCACCGAAAGGGTTGTCAAGCACTGGAATGGTCTGCTCAGGGAAGTGGTTGAGCCACCATCTCTGGAGGTATTTAAAAGATATGTAGATGTGACTCTCAGGGACATGGTTTATTGATGGCCTTGGAAGTGTTAGGTTTCTGGTTGATGATCTTTTAATGGTCTTTTCCAACCTAAACAACTTTGTGATTCTGTGGTATTTCGCAGGGTTTTTTCTACTAATGTAGTCCCATTGTCACTAGTAGCAAGAGGTTGACATTTGAAAGGATAATCGATAAAACTTGATTATATTATAATTTCATTCTGGAACCTATTTTTTGTGGAGCAATTTGCCACTGGAGCAGCTGAGAAAAATTAAAAGCATTTTATAAATTTGGTGGAACAGAAGAGAAGATCCCCTCCTTCTTTCTCCTGACTTGCCAGTGCTAATCCACAGGCTACTCCTACATAATAAATCAAACAATGCCAAAGAGTTGCAGTCACTGCCCCAGGACTAAATAGTCCCTGGGATGACAGTGGCCTGGCTAGCAAGAAGATTCATAAATTTTTCCTGCACTAAAGCTGACCAGGCAGAGTCTTTGATCCAGCTTCTGGAGGTAAAGACAGTTTAGTAGTATGGACAAAAACCGTTCTGGACACAGGCCAATACTCAGCTTCAGCAGCGGAAAATGGATTCCAGCAAATTCACTGAAATAGATGCAGACATTGTGAAACCGTTTCTGTGGATTTGAGAGCAAAACTGTACCTAATCTACATACTCTATGTCTATGCTATCACCAGCAGTCTTACTCTGTCATTAATGGATAGACACAAAGAACAGCAGTGCTTTCAGTTGTGTTTTTATTGAACAATAATAATCATACACTTTTTAAAACCAACCAGCTTATTAGATTTACATTCAAGAACTTGTAATGTCATTTCTGACACTTTTAAAATAGTATTCATGTATGCAAATATTTATTACATTATTTAAATAACTCTTTTCAGTCTGCTGAAGGACCATGGGTTTGATACTGCTTTCACTGAAATCAAGGACAGTATTGCTTTTGATATCAGTAGATGAGAATCAATACACTTGCTTATAAATATCCCAGTATAATATTACTCTCCCTCAGAACTAAACATTCAATATAGGTTAAAATATGGTAGATTGTGTGGTAGATTTATATTCATGTCTCTCCAATTATCATGGCAAGAGCCTGCACAGCTGCCCTGATGTTTGGATGTGTATTGCTGTCATTATTCTTTTGTTCTAGAGCAGCATCATTCAACACTGCTTTCTCAGGTGAAGGGCAGCCTGCTTCCACCAATGTCAGCTTTGGATCAGGATTTAGACTCTTTAAAGGCTTTGGAAGTTCTGTTGGTCATAGTCTTAAAGGCATGTTTTCAGATTTTGCACCAAACTTTGGCTGCGGTGCTGTGTGCTCCATCTTTCACTGAAATCACTGTCAAATCTCACATTGATTTCAAAGCAAATATTTAATTCAAAACACATTTCAAGGGAGATTGCTCTGTGTTATGAGAGAGGTCCTAAACTCATGCAATCCAGGTTCACTCTGACACAGCTATGTCAATTTGTATTTTTAAATCATGCTAAGGAGCTTCTTTTACTTCAGGTTCACTTTTACAAATCAGTGGAATTACCAAGCAGGTGTTTCTCTGTACAAAATTTAACTTTAAAAATCCACTTCAACACAGTATGTGTAAGAAATGCCGTGGCTAAGTAATTCATAATGTATAAACTGAAATGTCAGGTATTTTCTCACTGAAGAAAGGCATATTTGTCTCCAAGGATTTGTCACCAAACTTCCAAAAACCAGAAAATTAGCAATAACTAATCTTGGTTTATTTAATTCACACTATTATATTTCTTTATTATTATTATTATTATTATGACTCAGGGGTATTGCTTTCTATCCTGGGATTTGTTGATGTGTGTTTCTTTTATGTTGGCTCCACACCAATAATTTCACTCACTTAAGCTGTCCACTGAATTCAGTGAGAGATTTCCTGGCCTCAGGCTGCAAGACTTGGCCTTCGGCATTATTTAAATGAGGACAGTTGAATCATGTTGGTTTTTTAATATTACTATACATTCAGGAATCCCCAATACATTTCTCCATTCAAATATTTATCAAGAAAAATATCAAAAATCATATATACTGTACAGTCTATTTTTAAGTAAACATTTTTCTCTTGAGAAACAGAGTCACAAATGGTCTTCAGAGGTTACATTTTCATTTTCTATAGATCTACTTTGTTCTTAAAGTGTGTTGTTGCGTATTCAATAATCTGTGAGAAATGTATTCACTCGAAAGTCTTATAAGTAAATATCAGCGAGGATTTAGCCATTTCATTACTGGAGGGCGAATAGCTTTCTCCTTAACGAAATCCTCTTTTACAGAGTTTCCGTCCCCTGATGCCATGTCATTGTCTGAAAATACAAAAAATAAAGCTGAATTTCATGAAAATGAACGACTAAAACCATTGTCTTGCACCAATGTCCCTGGTTTGGGTAACACTTTAGAAAAATACTTAGTTGACAAGTCTTGCAGAAATCTCCCTAGGTGCCTCAACTTATGTTGTTGCACAATTTCTGCTAAATTGTGGCATAAGCCAGATGTGTTTTCTAACAGTTTAAGCATAAGGCAGGTGATTTGAGTTGTTGCCAGTTCTCACCATAACACTCTGGTATGACATAAGACCAAGCAGCACATCCTCAGTAGGTGCAGCGGTGAATTAAACATGCCAGGAACAGCTCTACAATTGAGGCCAGCTGGCATGGAATAGCTTGGTGCATGCCATTAAGCATTCTTAATCTCAAAAAAAAAACGGAAACGATATCCAGTCTGCCTACTGGAAATGGTCCCTGGCTAACAATGATTCCTGATCTGTGGCTTGAGGTTGATTTGCCTGGCTAGCTGGGCTGGAAAAAAGCATGTAAGTCACTGCCTTACTGTTTTGATAGTGAAGGCGGTCAAATTGCAACACACAGGAACACACTCCGGCACTGTTAAATTTGCGAGGATATATGTAGCCATAATGTCTTCAATATATCCATCATCTTCCAACAGTCCTGGAAGAATGGGGGAAGTTCCACTGGACTGGAGGTTGGCTGATGTTGTGCCCATCTACAAGAAGTGTTGCAGGGAGGATCCAAGGAACTACAGGCCAGTCAGTCTGACCTCAGTGCCAGGGAAAGTCATGGAACAGGTGATCTTGAGTGCTATCATGAAGCACATGCAAGAGAACCGGGTGATCAGGCCCAGTCAACACAGGTTCACAAAAGGCAGGTCCTGCCAAACTAACCTGATCACCTTCTATGACAAAGTGACTCGGCTGCTGGATGAGGGAAAGGCTGTGGATGTGGTCTTCCTGGACTTTAGTAAAGCCTTTGACACAGTTTCTCACAGCATTCTGCTACAGAAACTGTCAGCCTCTGGACTGGACAAGTGCACACTTTCCTGGGTGGAACACTGGCTGGCTAGCCAGGCCCAGAGAGTACTGGGAAATGGTGTTAAGTCCAGCTGGAGGCCAGTTACAAGTGGTGTTCCCCAGGGCTCAGTGCTGGGTCCAGCCCTGTTCAATGTCTTCATCAATGACCTGGATAAAGGCATCAAGTGCACACTTAGCAAGTTTGCAGATGACACTAAGCTGTGTGGAAGTGTCGATCTGCTGGAGGGTAGGGAGGCTCTGCAAAGGGACCTAAACAGGCTGGACCACTGGGCAGAGACCAATGGGATGAGGTTTAACAAGTCCAAATGCCAGGTCCTGCACTTGGGGCACAACAACCCTGTGCAGAGCTACAGTCTAGGAGAAGTCTGTCTAGAAAGTTACCCAGAGGAGAGGGACCTGGGGGTGTTGGTTGACAGCCGACTGAACATGAGCCAGCAGTGTGCCCAGGTGGCCAAGAAGGCCAATGGCATCTTGGCTTGTATCAGAAACGGTGTGACCAGCAGGTCCAGGGAGGTTATTCTACCTCTGTACTCAACACTGGTGAGACCGACTGCTCTTTGAATCCTGTGTTCAGTTGTGGGCCTCTCACCACAAGAAGGATGTTGATGCTCTGGAGAGAGTCCAGAGAAGAGCAACGAAGCTGGTGAAGGGTCTGGAGAACAGGCCTTATGAGGAGCAGCTGAGAGAGCTGGGGTTGTTTAGCCTGGAGGAGTCCTCATTGCTCTCTATAACTACCTGAAAGGAGGTTGTGAAGAGGAGGGAACTGGCCTCTTCTCCCCAGTGACAGGGGACAGGACAAGAGGGAATGGCCTCAAGCTCCACCAGGGGAGATTTAGGCTAGACATTAGGAGGAAGTTTTTCACAGAAAAGGTGATTGGGCACTGGCAGAGGCTGCCCAGGGAGGTTTTTGATTCACCTTCCCTGGAGATGTTTAAGGCATGGGTGGACAAGGTCCTGAGGGACATGGTTTGGTGGTAGGAATGGTTGGACTCAGTGATCCAGTGGGTCTCTTCCAACCTGGTGATTCTATGATTCTGTGATTCTATATATATATATACATATAGGTCAGAAACTCACCTGTTTGAAACAGAGATTCATTCTGAACTGTTTTAATTGCTTCAGGATATGTCCTACGTGCTATAGCTACCTCTGAAGACTGGACTACTATTACATGAAACACCATTGTGACTTTCCAAGAAGTAATACCCACAGTGTCCCTGGTCTATTTACAGTGGCAGGTCTCAGAGGACAGTGGAATCTTTGCACAGTCAAAAAATACCATTTGTTTCTATGAGGTCAGGACTTCAGCCTGGCTGGGATCAGATAAGCTGCTAAACATTAAGGCAGCAGAATATTTGGGACCACAAGAAAGGGCCTGAGCGGAAAGAGGAGGACGAACTGATGAAAGCAATCTACCTGAGGAGATTTGGAATATGGGCAAGATACAGAAAAGTAAAGTTATGAGTAGTTTTTCATGTTAATTCAGCACCCTCAGTAACATCCAAAACCTGGAAGGGCAAAAGAGTACAATTGTGTAGAAAAATAGAAATAGACTGATCCACCACACAAAGGGTTTTTTAAAGATAATTTTAAATGTCATATGAGCACAAGCCGAAGAAGTTTGCTTCTGTCTAACTTTCTCTAAATGGAGGCTGGAGGAAAGGCAGCAGACTCTGTATAGCTTAATTTAACAGGAGAATATCAAAATGAGGCACACTAACTGAAGTCAGAGAAGAACTAATATTCAGACTTTTGAGTGAAACAGTAGAAAAGTTCCTAATGGCCACTCCTTGAATATTGTGTTCAGTTCAGGCCCCTCACCACAAGAAGGATGTTGAGGCTCTGGAACAAGTCCAGAGAAGAGCAACAAAGCTGGTTAAGGGGCTGGAGAACAGGTCTTATGAGGAGCTGCTGAGAGAGCTGGGGTTGTTTAGCCTGGAGAAGAGGAGGCTAAGGGAAGATCTCATTGCTCTCTACAACTATCTGAAAGGAGGTTGTAGAGAGGAGGGAGTTGGCCTCTTCTCCCAAATGACAGAGAACAGGACAACGGGCAATGGCCTCAAGCTCCACCAGGGGATGTTCAGGCTGGACATCAGAGAAACTTTTTTCACGGAAAGGGTAATTGGTCACTGGCAGAGGCTGCCCAGGGAGGTGGTTGATTCACCTTCCCTGGAGGTGTTTAAGGCATGGATGGATGAGGTGCTCAGGGACATGGTTTAGTGTTTGATAGGAATGGTTGGACTTGATGATCCTGGGGCCTTTTCCAACCTAGCGATTCTGTGATTCTGTAATTCAGAAAGATCTGTTTCAGGCTTCAAATATCATCTTAAAAGTAAGAATTGATTCCAGAAGTACTACAATAAAACATTTAATAGACCATTTTGAGGGTATCTGAAGATGTATAAGGCTCTGTCTTCATTGAAAAAAAAGATGTTATTTTTGTCATATATTATTTAATATTAGTAAATGCCACCTAATGAAATCCTATTCTAAACAAAGCAGTTAGACGCCTCACATCTGAACTGACTAATGCAAATCCTATCAATGACTTCCACTGCACAGGTGACATTGTACTGCTAGTACGTGCAACAGCTGCAAAGTATATAACCCATGTTATGATTTCAAAATGTTTTTACCATCTGCCATAGCTCTCCTAAGTCCTTGCCTTATTTTAAGGGGCCTGTTAATAAAAAAGAGAAAGTGTACCTTAGGTTGTTAGCTGTTTGCACAGCTCCACCAAAGTACACATCACGCACACAGAAAAAGTATAGAGTGGTAGTAGATCACCTACAAGATAATTTCTGCTAAAATCAACTGCTACATGAAGTCTTACCTGTGTGTGAAACTATTTTTTGTCGATTTGTAGGCTTTGAAGCAGACAGCTGAAAAAACGGGAACTTCAGACACTTGCCGGTTACCCTGTCACAGATGCCAGAAGGACAGTTACAGGTTTTCCTGCATTCTGTTCCATAGGTACCATAGGGACACTCTGAAAAAAAGTAATAGAACAAAGCATTCCTCAGTGATCCAAGTCAGATACCAGAACTCTTAAGAGCTTGTCTGCTTATATCCTCAAAAGCAGAAAGCATTTGGGTGTCAGCTAAAGCTTAACTACAGGATTTTAGCGTTCCAACTGCCTGTTACAAGAATTTTCCAGATTTGACAGCACTTACCACATGTTATATGCATTTTTTTCCTATAGCTTATTTACAATGTCCTAGTAGTAATTCTGCTCTGAAACTCTCATAGTATTGAAATACAAGGCAATTTGAATATGTAAGTATGTAATCATTGAGTATGTAGCTAAAGGATTAACATTGGGTTTAGTAAAAAAGAAGAAGAATTAGTCTTCAGAAAGTTCCTGAATTCACTCTTTGGGTTTAATATTATACAACTTACATGACTCTCATGATTTAGAACTCAGTCTATTGCTGGTATCAGTCTGCTTGTGGAGGGGACCACGGCACATAGGCTCAGTGAAGGCAGCTGCCTTCATCCAGAGGAGCTATCCAGCAAACACTCTACTCTACCTGGAGGTGCTTGCAGCTGTTGGGGAAGAGCCTGCCCATGACCAACAACTTCTCAGAGATCAAAGGTCCACCTTCCCACAGCAGATCATAAAGAGCTTACCTACATCTCCACCTTCAAGAGTGAGTATGCTTGAAAGGGATCACTGAAACTAAGGCAGCTGCCTGGATATACTGCACCTGGTCACATAATGCCCTGATTCAAATCTCCCATCCCTAAGCAGGCTCGTAGAGGAGCACCTAAAGGCAGCTGTTCTGTCAGGACAGGACCAAAAGGGGTTTTTTAAAAAAAATCAAGTGTAGAGGATTTGCTCCATTCCATAGCTGACACACACCATGTACCATATCACATAACATCCCAGAGTGTTTAAATCTGAGTCACAGCCCTTATATTCCTCCATCTTACTGTTGAACAGGGTACCTTTCCACGACCATAGATGAAGAGATGGAGACAAGGAAAATCCAGCTCAAATACCCCCTTTTCCCATACAAGAGAACATCCCAAGAGACGTTTGGAATGTCTCAGGTGAAAGGTCTTTACACTCAGTCTGTCCTTGCCAACCCAGGGTGTTAGTCACCTTAAACAGCAAGACGTGAAGAATTTCCAGTTCAACTGCTAAAGACAGACGAATGACCATACAGGACTAGACTAAGGATTCATCTTCCATGATACCTCCTTCCTCATATTCTCCCCCATTTTCAGCTCTGGGACCTCCTGAGCCAGATATACTTTCAATGCATATAACACCCCACAACAAGGTTAATCTTGGTTTGTGCACTCTCCCCTTGAATCAATCAAAGTATTTAGTTTTGCCACACAGCCTAGGCTATCTGAAAATCAGACTAGTACCCCAAAATGAACACAACATTTAATCATTCACTTCATGCCCAGCGGATATGTTTCTGTGAATGAAAAACACTTAGAAAATCAACTAATTCCCTGCTAGAGACTGCAGAATGAATCTCTCCAGCCTGGAGGGCCTCACTGAGCTTCACAACATTACCCCTCAAAAGCAAGGACATTCTTTGATCTGCTGTTTGTTCACATAAAGCAAAACCAAAATCCTGCCAAAGGAAAACAGTTTGTGTGTGTGCAATCCTCCCTGAGGGACAAGCTGAGAACACATACCACATGGACCATCAGTCTGCCTGCTGAAAGTGCTCAGCTGGCCAGCCCAGAGAGGTGGGATGTGCTCACAACAGCACAGAAACAAGTTTGAGCTTGGCTCAGTATGGAATAATCCTGGCATTGATGTTGTTCACCAGATTTGACAGAACTGAGATCTGAGTCAATTTTTCTGTTAGATGATTTTGTTCAGCAGCAGTCTGTTCCTAAGTAAATTGCAAATAAATCCTGGTGCTCTAAGGGAAGCAAGAGCAGGTTCTTTACTGTTCTATCTCCGATTTAGAGGTGTTTATTAATAAAAGTGCAGAGCACCAATATTCCTTAGCCTATTTTGAACAATAATAATATAGGTATTGATAGTAATATAATTCACTCATATAATATGAAAAGTAATCAAAAAATTGCTCTGAAACATATACTAACCACAGTTCACCCATGTTGGAAATGATTAATCAATAAACAGAGAGTTCAGGTCATTTTTCTACAACTTAAAAGTAAACCAGTCACCCAGTTACAGGCAACAAGAGAGAATTTAGCAATCCGGACTCTGTGAATTATTACAAACATGCAAGTTATTGAAATGAGTGATCTGGTGCTATAGATATAAAATTACAGTACTTGGCGCCGTACTTTGCCTGATGAAATTCACATACATGCAGAAAGAGATTGTACTGTTTCAGAGCTAAGATGAAAAAATGAAAACAATCATAAATGACATCTATAATACTTAGTGCAAATACATACATAAATAATATAAGCCTTAAAAACAAATATAAAACTTTAAGTCAAAATATGGCTCTATTGAAATTAATGAGAGTTTTTCTTCTTACTCACTGGGGAAAAAAATAAACAAAATAAATCAAAAATTTTGTATTACATTTTCTACAGAGCTTCCAAGATTCAGCTACAGGGATTCATATCTTGTGTCCCTCAATGTTTCTATTTTTCCCATTGGAAGTGTGAGATTGCAAAGAAATTAGTGGGAGCACAGTGAAAAGTGTATAATCACTCAAAAGAACTGTTAAAAGAGTTATAGGTTACATCTTGTCCTACAGTAATTTTTAATAAACTGAAAGTCAGCCAGCTATCTCATTAAAATTATTTTCTGATGAGTGTATCAAAGGTATTCTCTTTATGTGTAAATCCAAGTCTTTAGAATGTAGTATTTCTGGTTTCACCCTAAAACATGCACGTGGATTTATTTTTAAGTATCAGTGAGTGTGTGCTACATGTGAGTCAGCCTGAACCATTTTTGCAGCATCTGGTCCTAAGTCAGTTCTTTAACTGAGCCTAGTAATAATCCTTATGTTTAACAGCCAAGACATCTATGCTTTTGAGGAAGTTATTCAAAGGTATACCTGTATCTACTTACTGAAGGAAAACTCACTGCATTCATGCTTTGAGTGCCTTTATAAGAATTATTTATATTTAAAACTTTAATCCTACTCAGTAATCTAGTACCTCCTCTCCTTTAAAAGTTTCTCTTTCTTGCATGGAGTGAGGATAGGTCTTAAATGAAAAATGCCAGTATAATCTATGACTAAAGAAATCAATTTGCAGCATACCTGGAATAAGCTGAGAACAGTGGCTGGCTGCTTATTTTACAGCCAACTTCTTTTCTTTTATTCCAGTCTTTCAGGCAGAATGGTCTGTTTGCTTCCCCTGACCACATCCCTAGAGTACCTGAGCACCTCAGAGGCAGGACTGAATTAAACATTACAATTTTCCCAGGCTCTCAGGCAGTGCTGTTATCAACATCTCCCAGACCCCGCAGAGAGCGCTTAGTCCCTGGACAGGTAGTTGGCAGTGCCAGAGGGAAACTCACCCCTGGAGGAGCCCAGCAGGTGCAGGCACCCTGTGACAATGTTGAATTCACAAGATTAAAGTCTTTGCAATTAATATAAAGCCACCCAGCAAATCAGCAGAAGGATCAGGAATAGTGCTTGGATCTCCCAAGTCCCAGTCAAAAATTTCATCTCTAAGCACACCCCATCCACATTTCCTCACACACATCCCCAAGACTAAACAGTATTCTCATATTAATAAACCTATCCTGTCTATTTGTAACACCTGTTAATACCAGCAGGTATTTTCCACTTTCTTCTTGGCTAAGGGCTGTGCTGGAAAAATCCTGTTGTAGACCTTTCAAGCAGGAGGCAAACTCCATATGTGCTTTGCTGTCAAATTGTCACAGTGGGTGCATGCAAAGTGAATACTGTTACCTTTGCAGATACCAAATTCATCACCAAAGTCATCCTCCTCAGTGTAAAACTGGCACTTCAGCCCAGGACCACACTTGACACCATCCATACCCGAGACCGTACGATAGCAAGTCTCCCCCAGAGCAGCTGCACACACCCTGCAGCAGCCACAGTCATCCAGCACTGTTCGCTTACAGCGCAAGGTACTTTTGCATGCGTTACTGTCACAGGGCTCAGGACAATCTACTGCATATTTCGCACTCCAAGCAGTTCCAGTGTGCGCAGGCATCAGGAAGAGTGTGAGAAACAGGAAGACCTTCATGTCTTGCAGGAGTAAAAGCTCCGTCCCAAAGAGCAGGCTTTAATGCTCAGCCTGCTGGTGCTTTGTGCTGAGGGAAGCAGAAGAACAGAATCCAAAGTGGTAGCTGCACTCATCAGCCTACAAGTTTATGAGCTTTATACAGTGTGTTGCCCACATGCTGCACCGTCGTCAGCTTCCTCAATCCGGCAGTGCTGCTCCTGCCAGCCTCCCTTGTTTCAGTTTATGAAATCCAGGATGAAGGTTGGATTAGCACTCTGCTGCCATCCAGGAATTGAAAAGCCTGAGCTGATGTAATCTGTTATGTTTAGTTGGTTGTTTTGCATGAGGACTAAAAACTCTCTCACATCCGTCTCAAACACTCAAGGACGTCTGCCAAAAGAAGAGAAAAAAACCCCACACACACAACCAGAAAAAAAAACCACCAACCTTGAGTAGGTTGCATACCTTCCTGCAGGACAGGGATCATTCAGACAACGGGCACGCTGCTGACGAGTCAGCTCTGCCTCACTAACACAGCTCATGCAGCCAGAAGAAAATCACACTGACTCATCTCACTGCTGAAAAAATAATCTTTAAAAGAATAAATCTTTGCCTTCCCCTTCAAGGGGATCTGGACACTTGCTTTAAGGAACAAAGTGAGATCATGCCATTTAGCAGCACAGTTCAGTGTTTCACTGGTGATTTTTCTGCCTGCATCAAAATGGTACTTTTAATCATCGTTTAGGTGGAGGTGAATTAAATGTTTCACTCAGAGATTAGTGCTAGAACTTAAAACAGGTCAGACAGAAACCAGCACCTTGTGGGATCTTCCGCAGGAAGTTCAGGAGAATGATCAATGAGCTGCCCCGATCTCACCACCAAAGGGGAAATCCCCATCCATCACCAGCACTGTCTGCACAGGATTATCCAGGCGGGGGGGGGGGGGTGGTGGTGGCTGCTTCTCCTCCTCTTTACACCACCTCTATCCTGATCAAACTCTGTGGGATGTCCTGATGTTGCTTATCAGTGAAATCAGTGTAAATAAAGACAAAATAAGTCTCAGTTTCCCCCATCCTTCCCTTAGAGTTTATTCATGCCAACACAGCCTTGACAAGAAACAGCAAACAACCAGAGAGCTCAGTTAAACAGATGAGCCACCAGAGAGATGGAAATTTCAGCTCTCAAGAAAGAAAAAGAGGTAAATCTAGCCATAAATAATTCTCTGAATACCAAAAGTATTGCCACTGAAGTTAGTGGCAACCAAATCACTCTATACTTGTATATGACCAGTTTACTCTTTGGGAATCCATTGTCTCAAGTGGGTTGAGGGCACTGCCAGTAGTCTGTCAAATAAAATGAAGGGTTATGCTAGATATACAGGAGTGCAGAAAAGCTTTTTCATCATGGATGCAAATGTGAATTATAGGTGCAAAATAAAATGCTCAACTCTTCCGTCTTGTAAAGAAGATGAGAAAACCAGCATACTGTATGTTGCATTTGGGTAGGTTCATTTACTTCTGGTATATGTGGGTTTAAAAACTGAGATGGAATGGGATGGGAGAGCAGAGCATTGCATGGCACTGAAAGATAAGAAAAGCATAGAAAAAGATAAGTTCATTGAAGCACAGCAAAGAAAAGCAAAGAGAAGTGAAGAGAATCATGGAGTCATAGGATCATAGAGTCACAGAATCATAGAATCATAGAATAGTTAGGGTCGGAGGGGATCTTAAAGATCATCTAGTTCCAACCCCCCTGTCATGGGCAAGGACATCCCATTAGATCCCCCTACAACCTGTTATATTCAGCACATATCAAAGGGAATTACATCCAGGCAAATATTGGCATCCATATTATATAGAAATATATTACTCAAAATACAGTTGTTGTAATTGTTACCGGCTAGCAGATGTTTATATGCACCAGCTCATTCTTGCTTCCACATGTGATCTCGGACCAACCAGTGAATTTAAAGTGTAAAAATTAAAGCATTAGGTTGAAGTCTCCTACAATCAAACATAGTACTATTAAGTAGCCGTGAGGCAACAGCAATTAGCGGTAGTAGACAACTTCATCTTCAAAATCCGATAGAACTGGACTCTGGGAAGTGAAAGGAATACTTCAAACACAGAAGTGAAGATTGCAGCTGAAAACTGAGAAAGAACAAAAGTGTGGGGCTATAATGAGCAGATAAATTAGAAATGGATGTGTTGTTCCTGACCCCATCACAACTGCACTATGGCAAAAACTTTTCTTAAAAAAACAGCTCAACCCAACATTTCCCCCATGGTTCACAGGTCATCAGAATAATGAAAATCACTGATTATTTCTGCTGGCATTAGCATCGACTAAAATTGATGTTGGTTTATGTTAACAGGTCAGACTGTGACCTGTGTGGCTGAGGATTCTATGTCAATCCCACTGGGCAGTCCTTCACAAGTGGAGAGAGGCTGAGATCTGTCAGAGGGCCTAGGAACAGAGCTACAGGCCGTAATCATTTAAGACTCCTGGCCAAATCTGCTCACAAGGGTGAAATGGCCCAAAGAAGCAAGTTACATACCTAGTGCATAAGACTTCACAGGTCTACCAAAGTAAGGCCTTAGAAGGCTTTCTTGTTAGTCCCTCCACTAGGTCTCCCTTAAGTTCACACCTGCCCCTAAATCCATACCTGCTTGCTTACTCAGAAGACACAACAGAGAAGTGTGCAGACCCCCCCCCCCACACACACACACAGATGTTTAAGCCTGGTAGTAAACATCAGCAGGTAAATTTTGTTCTGTAACTACATTTAGAAAATGCTCCTTGTATAAAACACTAAAAGAGATCTGAAGGGGCTGCATTTCACGTTTGGGTTTCTCATAGGCAAAACGTCCTAGGGAGATGATAAAATAAAAAAAAAATTACACACAGATGTGGTGAGGAAAAGAAATCATAAAAGACATCAGCACACTCCCTTAGCAACTAGCCAATATTATTTGGAAGAACATGGAAACTCTATTCTGTGCTTGGAGCTACAAGCCAAAGCAAATTATTACAATGGATCAAAAAATACATGTCATGGAAGAAAACATTATGGCAGATAGAGGTCTGGCTATTACATGAATATCATAGAGGAAATAATGATAATATGATCTTCCACACTGTCCACTGATCAAGTAGTCATATAAATCCAATGTTATTCCCTCCGGTTTTAATGGCTCTTTATTGTTTTACCTGTGGAATCCATCCATCAAGGTTTTCTTTCCAATGAACAGCTTGATACTGAAAAGCTCTGAACTAAGCTCTACCTTGAAAACTGGTGCAACAGGAATTTATGAAGCTTTCCCAGCTATCAACAGCAGAAAATTTGGCACCATTGTTTAACTTGTGGTATAGATACTATATATATGGAAGATTTTCTGGATCAGGTCAGATTAGTGCTAATTATTTTTTTTTCCACGTTTACTGTATAAACTGTCTCAGTGCCAGTTTACATCATAATTACATCAGCATATATAATGTTTGGCATTCTGTCTAGAAGTGGAGTTTTCAACCTTTACATCCAACACTTTAGAGAGAACTGAGTAATGCCTGGTTTAGTACCAGTAAGCTGCGAACTGTCTTTCAAGTTGAATAGTGCAGAGCACAGATTTTCTAATTCTTGTGCAAATAATCCATTTTGTAAGCAAAAGTAGCATGTGTGGGGTTCTTGAGGTTGTATTTATGCCCTCTAAAAAGTTTAACCCCCATCTGTTAAAGATTCCCGTGAAATGACATACCTCATGATACATGATTGTTTTGCACTGACACATAGGAGTGGTCTATTTGTTAGGCCAGTATTCTAATGTCTTTGGATAGACAGAGTTTTCTGCACTTCAGTTCTCCTGAATTTAAGAAATCTGGTCAACTGTTTTTAGCCAGTCTTTTGAACATGTAAATTTGAGATCAGCAGGAAGTATTAATATCTCTTTAAACATAGGAAAAGTTTTAATACTTGACCCTTGTTGCTCATTTACAAAAGGCAATCCCTAAACTAAAAATATGTTGCCGTACATTCCTGAATGATCCAACCTTTTCCCAGGCTTCCTTTACAAAAAGCCATAAGCACAATACTGTAGAAGAAGTAACGATTCAAAGGGAAATACTGAAAGGAAGTTGAGCTGCAAAGTCCAAAATGAAAAGCCAGAAATAGGAAGTAAAAGATAGTAATCAGGAAAGTGAGATAGCAGCAAGGACTCCCTTTTGAATGATTTCTTTTCTTGTATCTTTGCAATGAATTGCTAATTACTCTTTGTTGCGTCTGTAACATGGCAACTCAACTTCACTCTGGTAAAAATAGATGGTTTGGGACATTTCCGACTTGCTGAAGGCAAGAGATGTTTACATCCTTTCTCCAGGCAGACCAGGTGCCATGCAGAGAACTGTGTAGACTGTTACCTATGCACAGACTTCAGGGGCTACTACAGAAATCCACCAATGGATGTGGTGGGCTTATCTGCAGAGAACCTCAGGAGCCAGAGCCATAGCTTGTTTTAGAACATAATAAAAATTTACTTGCCCATAGACATATGTATTTGTGGCATGTTCAGCCAAATTTGGAATTTGAAGCCAAACTGACTGCATGTAACTTCTGCTCTGAGTTTCCTCCCTCAGACCCATAGCCATACAAACCAAGCTGGGCACCTTTCAAGACTGAGTCCCTATGGCACAGTTCTGTCCCTGAAGAGGTTGCTGACATGTTCTGGCTCTGGCTGAAGGATCTCTGCACTGTCACCCTTGCATAGCATGTTGATTCCCAGTGATTTGTGAAAACAATTATTTACAACAAATTATTAGATAATTTGCTACGCAATTATCTTTGTAGCAGAAATCACTGGCTATCCCTCAATTAGTTTATGAATCAAGTCAAATAATTCTGCCATGCATGCAGAACATATTGAAGAGACAGAAAACATCACAGAGTGGTGGAAATACTCTACTACATGGCAAAAGGGTTCAGTTTTGTCCAAGGAAGGCAAGTTTGGGTTTATGAATATTGTGACTTTTATCCCTTCCCTGCTCAATGTGAAGGGTAATTGTACTTTGGCACTACCAACCCCTGATAATTAAGCCAAATTCCCATTTGAGAAATGTTTGTTCGTGATACCTGTGGAAAATATCAAAGCACACCATTTAGTTTTCAAATTGTAGGTACTAATTCTAAGATCAGATATTTTAGGGCTGGTGGGGAAAATCCTTTTACTTGCAACTCAAGCTGATTTTGTTCTCTGTCCTTTAATTAAAAAAAAAGGTGACATTTCTATAGAAACGTACAGGAGCAGAATCATACTGTAAGTATTAAATTGATTTCTACTTTTTTATATTGAAAAATGTTTTTGAAAAACTTTCTTGCAATTAAGCAGTGCTATTGTCTTACAAGCTTTCTGCAAAAGTTTTAGCCATGCTTTATGCACAGACAGGATTGGCTAGATATTTCTTGTAATGAATGACAAAGCTCTTAAAAGCTTAGCTCTTGTTGTACTCGATGCATTGCTAGCAAGAAAATCTGTAGTTATAGGAGTGAAATGTTGAGTTGTTTGAGTTCAAGTTAGGTGTCATCTTGAGCTAAAATTTCAATGTGTTCTTTGCAATATCACTGGGATAATAACCTTTTCATTGGTAGGTAAAAACCAATCTGAATTATTTCATTCAGATAAGCAAAATCATCAAATTTATATCTATTGTCATTTTTCTTTAAGAAGAAATCTCTCTTCCTTTTCATAAACACCCATCTTTGAAGCACAAACACTTTCCAGAATAAGTAGATGATCCCAGAAAGGTCGTAAGAGGACTTAAGCATCTCCTAGGTAATAAACTATGGGGCAGAGCCAGCCAAAGGTTGAAATGAGTAAGGACACTGATGGGAAATATTAAAGAACTTTCCACAGTTCCACGCACTTTCTTTCCTTAGAATAAGTGGCTGTTTTATCTTGGCTTCTGCTTCTCTCCATCAAGCGATCTCTCCAGCTGACTCTTAGTTATCATTACACTGTTTTTCTTCACTGTTGATATTCTCATCTCTATTTAAATGTGTTCTCTCTCCCTTTGATTTATATGCAGCTTTATTCTTCACAAGTCTACTTATGCCATGCAAAAAATGCACCGTAAAACTCAGAGTGGAACAAGTCTTTATACCTTCAGCCCATCTTTATTGCTTTCTCTTGTTCACAGTCTTCACACTCTCTCCGTTTTGTCTACCCAGACTGAAGCAGCTTTGAAACTTTGGGCTAACTGGTGCAGAGTCTTCAAGGAACCTTATGATAGTTGGTCTTCAGATACTTCCGTGCTACATGCAAGTGGTATTTATTTTAGTGAACTGTTTTGGACACAAATTAATATTTTGTCTTCCATGGAAAAAGACACCAGTTAATGGACAGAATAATGCATTTGGGGGGGTCTAGCTGAGGTACATTTGTTTCCCCAGGAGAACAACAGAATTTTCATGCACCCAAGTGCTTCTCACATACTTTGTCCTTTGCCTAATCAATCTTATGACTTTACTTTCAAATATTTGATTTATTTTTAATCCTGATGTACACATGCTGTGAGTGAACACCTGCCCAACGACATAAATATTTTACAACTCATTTCTGTGGGGCCAAGACTTCAGTGAGGCAATACTTTAAATGTGTTCTAATCTTCTCTGCTGTAAAATAAATAAATCTAATTCAAAGATTTTTCAGTATGGGGTTTTTTTTAAACTCGGAATAAGGAAAGGAATATTTGCAAACAAGCTGTAATTAGAAAGCAATAGGGGGTAACAGCTGTCTATTGTCTGTGATAAATTTGTGTTTCATTAAGCAACAAAACCACCAGAAAGCTTAGAAAATTACCCACAAACATAAAAAAAACCCTTGCAAACCTATTTTAGCTCCTATCTTATTATTTTCAAATTTCTTAATATAGTTCTAAAGCAAGCTCTCTATCAGTTCTATGTAACTTGTCTTGTAACTAAGCAGAGTTACAAGTGCAGAACACAACCTCGTGTTCTTACTCAGAAATCAGATGTTTTATAAGCATTTGTGTCTGTTCTATATACTTAAGGAATGAAATAAAATCTGGTGAGTTGTATTGCTTTTTTATTTTATTCACAGATGAACCTTAATTATTTGATCAAGAACTTCATGTTAATTTTCAGTCATTTATTCAAATGCCCATGAGCCTAATCCTTTATGACAAATACCTGAAAAAATGTGAGCAAATTATTCTAAACTGAGCTATTTTCACAAATTATTAATCTGACAGACTGAACATGTGATTTCTTCATGCTGGCATATTCTTCTCTTTTGTTTTGACTTCTGAATTGTTATAGACTGTCTGTGGGCTATTTTTCATGTTTCCTCTCCCTAAAAGAATTAACCATTTAAGCAAGGAGAAATCCAGAAATAATTCATCATCAGATACACTTTCTTAGGCAATTTAATTAAAATCATATAGTTACTGTTCAGACCACAGTCGTATCTTCTAATTGCCTCCCATGTCGTGTTATGGATCCTCTCCGCTGTGCTAGGGGTTGGCCAATAATGTTCTAGATCATGAGTCCTGGCCAAGTGCTTTGTGAGTATTTCATCCTACCTGTCAAGAAGCTGCAAAGGGGACCAAGAAGATAGTCAGCTACAGATGATTGTTGGCAGTAGGAAACAGCCTCCAATGACGTAGTATGCAAGATATTCCCTCATGGGGATCCCATGAAACCAGCTGAGTGAGAATTGAGTAATAGTATCTTCAGTTGCGGCTTTAGTGGTATTTATCTGTTTTGCAAAATGAAAAATATTTTTTTTCTTTTTATAAAGCAATGGTCATAAACAAATAAGTTTGTTTTCAACAACGAATATAGAGGGAAATTATTCTTTTATTTGCCTGTTGCCTAAGTTGAATGCCTGAAAGAGGACTTAGGAATCTCTGTCTGTGCCCATTGAAAACCACCCACGGTCACCAGCAGTGTTTGGCTGGGCAGATGAAAACTTCCCTGGATGGTTAAGCTGGAATCAAGCATTACAAGAAGGAAAAAAACCCAACCCAGCACAGATGGTGGAATAACACTTCTGAAAATCAATGTCCCAAATGTGAGTATCAAAACTGGTAACAGTCACCATGACCCTGACTTCAGTAACTGGAAGAGGAACACTTTAAATATCCCTTTAGAACTGAGTTTATTTCTTGTGTTATTACCAGCTGTGCTCTTAACTTGTGCAGATACTCTCAATATTTCTGCATAATGAGGCTGAGGTCACCCAACAAGATCAACACTATTGTTTGTACGACAGAACACACAAACGGAATTTGTTCAATAATTTAGGGTTCTAGTGTGCAGTTACTGTCAAATCATCCTGGGACACTGCCAGAATAATTGCTGCTTCAGCTGTCTCATTTCACAGCTCCACAAGATGATTTACAGAGTAGCAAGTTAACTCAAATCACCCATTTCCACTACTGGAAGAGCACTCCCTTCAGGCTACGGAGATGATAATTTCCGAAACTGGTGGACCTTGAAACCATAACCCCCTGTATCACCATTTTAAACATGCTTATGTTCTCGTGTAGTCATGTTAGAGCGTAGCACCATCCCCAAGAAAACTTGCAGCTAGGACCCATACCTTTGAAATATTGCAGGAAAAAAATAACTACACAACAGTATCATCAAGTTCATCTTTCATCTTTATATGTGTGAAATCTTTAACACTCCAAGTACAGTTGCTGCCCTTGTTATTCTTTCCATTATGGTGTGGATTGTACATAGGAATTAATTGACAAGATCTGGCTGAACCACCTTGAAATACGGGACTTTTATGATTCCCAGTGAAAGGAACCAGATGACATTTATTCACAGTGCTCCATCAGTGTGCCCAAAACCCACTGTTCAGAGAATAATTGTGTGCTTAGTGTAACTGTTTGTTACTTGAGTTCTTCTAAGACTGATGCTAAGACAGGGCTGTGGCTTTTGGCACAGTATGTGCATGCTCCAGAGTTTGATCAGTGAAAACCACATCACAGTCAGTGTGGTCCGTTGCCATTTGAAAATGTCAGGGATTTTACAGTCATGCTGGTCCAGAGCTCCTTTACCTTTCATACAGCTGCTTTTATCTGGTACTGAAAGAGATGAAAAGATCTATGATAGTACTTTGGTTACGACAGCTTGAGATAGGGATGTTCCAAGATACTGGACACTACAGTCTGACAGGGAACATACACTACACGGTTTCAAGACAGCATAGGCCAACAACCATGTGCAATTTATTAATTTAAATTGAAATTGTTAATTAAATATTCATTAGTAGATTTTTTATGACAGTAGTGATAAACAGTGATTAAAGTGACTTTTCTTATTTACTGATGTCTCTTTTAATTATTGTGTATTTTAGTTTTCCATATAGCTGCAGAGAGTTCTGATATTTTATTGAAACTTATGTGAGTGTGTTACTAGGGAAAAATTTTTTGCTTTTTACAAACAAAAGTACATAAGGATGACCCACTGTGAAACTCCATTTTTTTGTACATTGAATCGAATCTGTGCCATTGGAAGTAGTTAAAATCTGCAAATTTCGGTTCTATTTTCATTTAACAAAGGGCTTTTTTGCTCATATTTCTGTGGTGTCTTCTTAGTTATGACAAGGATGAGGGTCTTGATACAGCTTTTAGACCCTATAACTTCACATAGAATTAGTGGCTGACTTTCAATGCATGTTTCACAGCTTCAGAGCAACCCGTGCCACCCGGAATTGATTTACAGTTAAATTTAAACTACTTGCAGTCTGTTAGATATTGGTTATTAAATATTATCAGTCAATCCAAAAAAAGTTTCATCAGATGATTATGGGATTATAAATATACTGGGATGGAGATGTCTGAATCATCTGCCAGATACATTAGATGAAGTTTGGAAATTATTAAATCATAAGTAAAGATGTAACAGACATTAAAATTACTTGCTGTAATTTGTCTGACTATGGTAAACTGACTTATTCAGACTTCAAAAGAGTCTTCTATTTCTCTTTTGCACATACACAAAAATTTCCTTGAAAAATCATATGGCTGTCTTTGTTTTAATCCTGTTTTCTAAATATTTCTTCCCAATGCCAGATTAACTTGCCCAAAAGGAAGGTTAATTTTACAGCTTGCTAAATGGCAGGCAGTTCTGTAGCCAGAAGATAAAATAAGTGTTTCAACTAGGAGCTGTCCGGACAATCCATGCTCCAATGTTATCACTACATGCAATACATTAGTACCTCTGTACTGTACTGTTCATTACATGGACAGCCGTAACAAGTAGAAAGTGTTGGTCACTGCTGCCCAGCACAAGGGCAGAATGAACATAAGGACGAGAGCTTAATGGCATCTGCATCCCTGTGTGATGTGTGAATATGAGTTGTCAGCCCCCTCTATTGGATGAAGAGCTGTCAGCCATCTGTCAGCGCTGTACACTTTACTTCAGTGCCGTGTGTTGTGTAACTGCCTTGTGAACCTAGGGGCTGCTCTCTGTACCCGAATATGTGTGACAAGTGACAAGAAGTCAGACTTCTCTGCGATTAATCTCTAGGAAATATTGCTCACCTTGAAGACCTCAGTAAAAACAGAGATAAATGCAAATGTCTGACAGAGTAGTCATCGACTCAGCAAAGATCAAGCCATGAAGTGGAAGCACAGATAGGAGTCCAGACCTGGCCAAGGACACAAGGATTCCTGGGGCACGACTCTTAATCCACCAAGAAAGTTCCACTAAAGAGAAAAACAGTATGGGAGAGCTGGTCTGGTACAAGAAGGCAGTATTTGGAAACTAGGAGGTGGTATGCAAGGGGATACCTCAAAGGTACCTAGAGATTAGTGTTGATGCATGACTTGTTAGAACGGGCAAGACTAGATTTCTATTAGTGATGGAAACTGCAAATGGTGTGCTGGACACAAATGGAATTTATAGTAACCCCTCCACAAGCTGCTGCATATGAGTTCCTCAGTCAAGTAAGAATGTGTTTCTCACTTAATTTTGTTGGTCTTTGTGGGTGTCTCTTATTGTAAATCTGTAGTGTTCCTGGATCTGTGGCTTTCCTGTTTTCAGCTCAGTTCTGAGAACCAGCTCAGCAGTGGTTTCAGCACTGAGTGACACCAGTGGTCACCTAGTTTAGCCAATACTCATTCTTTCCTGTCTATCCCCAGCTGCAGACAGGGCATCCTTGCCACGTGTGCTGTCATGGTGTTAATAAAATGTAGAACTGTGCAGCATTTTGCAGTCCTGAAGTAGAACTCCTGCTGCTCCCTGGCTCAGACCAGCCCTCACCCAAAGGGGTGAATGGGCAGGCATTCTCGAGACACAGGGATTTCTGTGCTAGCAAATGCTTCCTTTCTGTTCCATGTGGAGGGAATAAAGACTGCTCACCTGAGAGCAAACAGTCAAGGTTACTGCAAACGACATAAAAGCACACATGCACAAAGTCTGATGTCTGAACTGGAACTAACACCCTGGGTTATTGTTCAAAGACTCTATCACTCATTATTCCCCATCAGTGTCTGAAGTGCAGCCACAGTTCACATGAACACAGTGAGTGAAATCTTTGCCTCTGCGAGGGTATAAACCAGTTACTAGGTGTTACTGGGCTGTGGGGTGTGAAAAGTCTCCGGTGGGATGGGCAGAAGGATATCCTCATGGTCACCTACCTTAAAAGCTAAAAGGGATTTGTGTTTGCAACATCCTCTGAGACTCCCAGTTTTTCCCAGTTTCTGTCTGCGTCCTAAGCCTGAGCCAGTGCTCACTGGTATCTATTAAGGCCTTCCCATGGCCTTCAGTAAGAATTTGATCAAGGCCCCATACAACACATTGGCAGGTTTTATTGCACCATGTCACACTACCAACCCAGCTTTGCAGCATCTGTTTCCCCCTTTGCCTCTGTAACCTTTACGATACACGGTTTGCTCTGCCCAGCGTGGTAACATGCCTGCTGGTCAGTAATCAAGGCCACTTCATTGATGTGCTGGAGTTATTTATTCATGCTTCTGCATAAATGAATGTCCCAAAGTTTAGAGCATTTTGTACATATTAATGTGATAAGCAAAGAAGCAGAGAAGCCCTCCAGAAGGTCACGTCTAAACTGCTGGCAGAAACAGACTTTGAGACTGTTTGAAAGATAATGGAAGCACACCAAGCTAAACAGACAGCCCTTCTGTTAGCAGAAGCTTGTTGAAATCCATAGCAAAATTTTTAGCAAGAAAAAAATCAATAGTAAAGTTGTTTTAAGAGATGTTAGAGAGGCACTGTGTTAGAGAAGTATAATTTCTACCTTTACAATCAATTTTTATACTTTTTTTCCACAGATCATTCACTGAAAGAGTGAAATCATGAACAACACTTTTAGAAGATATAACTTTCTTGATTTGATTACAAACAAAAAAGTTATGGAAAATTATCTACAAAAAAAAAGAGAAGATTATTTGTTTCTTTCTCAAAATGGAAGATCAATTGGTAAAATATTTATTTGTTTAATGCTTAAACTCTTTGAAAATTAATTTAGTTAAATAACTATTTAGTGATGGAAGATTGAATTATTTGTGTTTGGAAAATATCACTGCAAAATATTTTAATATTTAAAGCTTCTGTTCTGTTTTTTAACTCATTCAGTAGACTATTAGTTGAAATTTAATTTTTATATAAATACACATTCAAAAATGTTGCCTTGTTCCAGGCACAATGAATAACATGAACAGTATTTTCTTCTAAGAAATAGGGTAAAGACCAAAATAAATTGTTTTATACAGGAGGCATTTTCCTACTAAACATGAGTAAATATGCTATCTGTACAAAGGGAAATATTTTGAACTATTCTCATAGTGCTGTGATCGTGTTAGTAAATCTGTAAACTTGAGAGGTACTTTTTGAAGGTGGTGCGCTTGAGCAGCAGCATCTAGTTCTAATGCACAGCATAGTATTTATTAAAACCGCCTTGTCTCTCTTGTGTGTTTCTCTGAAGATGAATAATCTTTTTTATCCAGTCAATATATTTTTTAGTCAGTCGTGTATAAACTCCAGGCATGCCTTATTCCACATCCTTCTCCAAAAGAAATAATCCCACTTTATCGACCAGCACAGATGAATGGCCCACCTGAATCTCCCTAGAACAGAAAACAGAAGTAACTATCAATGTGTGTTCATTGCTTTCCAGAGGATCATGCAGTGCAACGTTGCCTTGCCTCACTTTATGGGAACTGGGAGAAGTATAAGGAGAGGTTGCTTTCAAAGCCTGAGGGAGCCTTTGGTGTAAATGTTGTAGACCAGCACAGTGCTATCATATTTCAACAGATATTTTTTTCATTGTTGGTATAAATTGATTCTCACTTCTTTAGCAATTGGCCCATGGACTTGGCACAGAAGATATCAAAACCATGATCCAAGCAGCACTTTCGTGTGTGCAATTAATTCTGAACAATTCAGATGCTTACATCTGGAAAGAATCAAATTACTCAGACCCTGAAAGTATTTACTTTTCTTAAGTAACTGTATGTGATGACTAAGGATATCTAGGTTAAAGAAATTCACCTGAAGTTAACTGAGATAATCCCAGACTCAAATTCCTATTCTTTAAACCTTGTTTTTTACAGTGACCTAAATTACTCAAAGTCTTAGGATTTTTCTTTTCACAGCAGTGAAGACTCTAACAAATGTGGCTAAAATCACCATTAATCTGATCAGCCTTATTGTTTAGAATTTTTTTGTACCCAGTGAAAATAGAACCATTGTTAAAAGCATATTCCCTCCTCTTTGTAAGTTTTCTTCTTACCTGGCAAGAATCTCTCTTTAAAAATATATTTTTCCCTTCAGCGCACATGTTGCTGGTTATTTTTATGGAATTTTCATACTTCCTTTCACATCTTTTTCTACTAACAGTTTTAAGAGTTGTTTCCTGAAGATATTTTGATGGTTTTCCTGAAGATGTGACTCCCCAGCCAGCCACCTTGCACGTTGTGCCAGGTTTGATATCTTCATAAGAGTCAGGCAGAGGCAAAAGTTGCACATATTTATTCAGTTTTGCAGTAACATTCTGCTGGGTTAAAAAAAAAGAGAGAAGAAAAATTTTTGTCATGCAGAAAGAAATGAAATATAATCTACTTTCAATTGGCACTAGTATCATTAGTATCAATACTTTCCTTAAAAATCACTTCTTAGTATTTACAAACTGATCTTAAGCTTAATTTACCCTTTAGAAAATCCAAAAGAGTTTTCCTGGTGTCAGTATAGCAATTCTCTGGCTACAAGAGCAAAATGAGTTCACACCCAGTTCCCTGTTGAGTACAGCAGGAGATAAAAAACCTGCACAGGAGTTAGGCTGTTGGATCTACCTCATGTTCAAGAACCCGACTTACTACAGAACTTCTTTGTTGAAATCAGACTCTGCTGTTTGATTGACACACAAAAAACTTGCAAGGTGTGGTGCAATATACCCAGTAACAAGGATAAAAACAAAGCTATAACCATTAGGCATGACAGCAGCCACAGAGTTAGGGAAAAATGAGGTTTTGTTCAGTGCCATGTTATTGCTCTGAGAGGTTGAAAAGGGCTTAAATGATCCAAACTGTACGTGTTTTGTCAATCTTTACCGGACAGATTTATCCTATAGCAGAGGCCTTTTTCAGTCTGTAAATGAAAATATAGTGAAACACTAACACGTACCCTTAATGTGCTTGGTAAATGCTCACAGATACTGAACAGACACTTTCTGTTTTACGCATGATCACCGCACCATGATTAATTTCACCAGTGATTACACATGTTGCTGAATGGTTGTCTCTTAAATAATTCAGGCTTTGAAGCTTTTTTAAAAAGCATTCCAACAAATACTAGATTATTTTTAAAAATCCTTATGGTTTATTGATTTATGATTTTTATTATCCATACTTTCACTCTATGTGGTTAACCCAAATAATTAACAGCAAGTTTCATCCTAATGTTTTGCATAGTTCAATACAGGTATCCCTTTGGGATACAGCTGGGAACCAACCCCCATGGCATACATTACTTCACTGCCTTTAAAGATCATAGAATCACAGAATCATAGAATCACCAGGTTGGAAAACACCTATTGGATCATCGAGTCCAACCTTTCCTATCAATCACTAAACCATGTCCCTCAGCACCTCATCCACCCATCCCTTAAACACCTCCAGGGAATGTGATTCAGCCACCTCCCTGGGTAGCAAAATTCCTTTTCTAGTAATACAATAGTAAATAACACAATACCTTGAGAAGCGTTATATCATTTTCCTTGGACAATCTGCCAAACTGAGGATGAGGAAAGAAGTGCATAACCTTAAATATCTGCTGTTCTTTTTCATGTGTGGATACCTGATGGGCTCCAAGAACAACTCGAACCTCTGATTTGTTTAATCTGTAAGTTAAAGAAAGTACAGGGAGAGGAGGTTACTATTGGAACTAGTGATAACGCTGAAGATAATCAAAAGGCATATAGTCTAATAAAATGTCATTTGACAGTCCCGTGACTAAAACATAGGGAAGGGTATCGTTAATTTCAATGTTTCAGCATGAGCTTGTATTTTCCTCTACAAAGTGACAATTATTTACTGTAAATCTAGTTTGGTGAAATAATGGTATGACAGCTGACCTTCAAGGATTTACAGAGTTTGGAATTAATTTAATGTAAAAGCTTACTGACTTTTTAAAGAGAGTCCCTTGCACAAGGACTGACGTGGTGATGCTTCCGTTAATCCTTTAATGATCTCCTTTGGACTTATGACCTAATCCTGCAAAAGACTGAAACATGTCTGATTAACACCATGCATGTTTTGCTGCTAAGTTCAATGGGATGTCACATATTGATAGTACTCTTTCCAAGCATTATTCATGCAGCTAAGTGCTCTGCTAGACTGTACATCTTTAATATCAGCAAGATTTTTGTCCTTAACTTCACTAAATATAGGATTCAGCCCATTAAGGAACAAGAGTGGTGTTGCCTAAGTCAAGACGCTCCTGTTGTGAATTTTAAAAACAGAGACTGCCAAAATCCAAAAGGAGTTGTATGTCCAGTTCCTTATAATAAAAAGTTAGACTTAAGCAACTCATCAATCTCCCTCTCCTCCAAGTTCTCTGAGTATCATCAGAAGTGTATTTATTAGAGTTTTTCTTCCTTCATCTCACCCTGCTAAATTTAATGCAACCCAGTGAGATGACATTGCCAAAAGATATACTGCTGGGTTCCTGTGCTTCATCTTCAGAATACAATATCACTACACACAGGATAACTTACTCCAATTAAAACGAAGAGCTTATCAATCCAAATCAAGAATAAAAGTTACCTTATTCATCCCAGCTGCATGCCTTACTGAAAGGTACAATTGATTTATTTGTATATGAATGTTTGCTTGTGAAAATAACTGCAAAAGGAGTACTGGATCCTAAAAATTTCTATTTTAAGGTACAAGTATATTTACATAGCGAGAATGATATAAGATTCACAGAACTCCATCTGTCTGTCACTTTCATGTGTCATCTACTACAGAGGTTCAGCTGCTGGACTTGAAGAAAGCCCAGTCAATTGGTTAGTGTGCACACAAAGAAATCTCAAAAAAAAAAATCCCACTGCAACCTCATCCATATCTCTGGCAGGTTGTTTTCAGGTTGCACAGAAATTCATGCTACTGGCTTCATGATGTTTTTTCTAAGACAAAAAGTATTCCAGAACCAATTATCTCTTAATATTCATTCGGAAGGCTTACATGCAGTGCAGTTGCACCAGCTAAGAATAGCCTAGACATAGCACAGGGGTGGGTGGGTGGGTGTGCATGGTTATCATTATACTGCGCAGGAGAAGGGAACCAGACAGATGTTGTTTCACTCTGCCCCAGTGGCAAGATTCAAAGTCAGCCAAACTGATGTGCTTGTTAGAAAACCAAACCAGAGATCAGAGATATCTTCTACGGAGTACCAGAGAGAACCAGTGCCCTTTTCACTAAATAGCTCACAAATCTCAATTTCTATAGCCATAACTAAACTGGTTATCTCTAACCCATTGACTGGAGAGTGAGAAACACCAGCTCCCATCAAAAAAAATCCCTTGATACCGAAGAGGAATGCTTGGCTTTTGTTTCGTAGATATCTAAACCAGCACATTCTAGGTGTAAATATTTCTACCCTTACAAAAAATGCAACCAAAACTTATTAATCTGAAAAAGTCAAATTCACTTATAAAGAAGGAGCTGCGCCTGCTGTTTCAGACTAACGGATGGAAGAAGACCAGTATAGCTGTCCGCATTGTGTTTGAGGAGGTCAGGTTTGCATAGATTTATTGTAAGTGGTTTGCTTCTAGTTACTCAATGTATATTTTAAAATATGGAGAACTAAAACACTATTTAGGGAATATTTTAGCAAAATCACAGGCATTTTACTTCCCAAAGTGAACAGTAGATGTCCTCCTTATCCTGACCCACATGTTCAACAGCTGTGCCAGCCCTGGGGCAACCCACCTGGGTAAATGGTGCCTGCCCTGGGCTTTTGACTTGTAAGAAGGACGAGGCTTCTTGTCCTAGTCATGACTGATATTCAGGTTTTTTGAGGCCAGGGAGGCATAGTGTTTCCATCTAACTCAAATTCATTTCTCAGGGTATTTTAAGATCGAGTCCCAGGCACACAGTTAAGATTTATTGAAAGCAGTAGTTTACAAAACAGCTTCAAACAGAATGACAAATTCTTATATCAGTTTAGTGAGAGAACTGCAGCTTTAACAATTCTTAAGAAACCAATAACCATTTTTCTTAACTTACAAGTTTGTACACCGTTCTTCATCTCAGTGAAGAGTTAAAAATGCCACACTATAAGGTATATAAGATACTCACAATGTGCCGCTGTCAAAACCCATCGCTCTTCCACAGGAGCCCCTCCACACACAGTTAAATTCTTTCTCTGGATGGTAGCCATAAAAGGCCGGGAATGAGGACGCACAATGCGTCCTCCAATAATGTCCACACAACCATCTGAAATATAACAGCAGTGCGATCATGTTACATGTTATACAGAGGAAGAGAGAATTTGGGTATTTTTATCCTTAGAGGAGTACTTACATCTTGGGAGCAGAACAACAGCAGTTAGAGCAAGAGGGCTAACAGGTGTCCTGTCATAGCTCTTGCTCTTTACTGACAAGAACATTGTAAACTCTGATACAGACTTTTCTATTTAAGTGTACCTCATAGGAAATAGAGGTTTAAGTGTTTTAAAAATAGCTCCTGCTCTTGAAGTTTCCCTTTGTATCATTAATTTTGTATTATTTTAACCATAGCTTAGTTCCTTTATGTTCTTTCTTTGGGTTTCTTTAAAATCTGTTTTAAATCCTGAATGTGTCAATAATAATTGGTCCAACTCTTACAGGAAACTTGGCAGTCCTTCATTACAGGTATTATATTAAAAAATAAGCACATAACAGAATTCCTGAGTATTACACGGGATGAATGTACAATAAAACTAAAGTGTCTCAGAGAATTCAACACTTTCAACTTTAAAGGAAAAACCCAAACAAAGAAAAACCACACAAATGGAAATACATTAGAAGAATGAAACTGGCCATCTCCAAGCAGGTGAACAAATGGGAGAATCAATACAAGGGGCCACCAGAAAAACCTTCACTGAACACCAGTGAGAGTGGAAGTAGAATACAAAAGTCATTCCTAAACTGTGAACAGTTTAGCAGCCAGCAACTTCTCTGCAGTGTTATACTGCCTACGTAACATTTTCAGTTGAAAGACTGAAAAAGATTCATACAGTAAGTTTATGAAAACCACTGAGGATTGGCAGGCAAGTGATGTCTGATAAGTTTTGGAATGCCTGACACAAAACACAGGCTATGCGCAAGGAGAGCAGAGCAATGTCCATCTTCCTAGCAATAATTTTGAGAGTACAGGATTCAGATGAAGAAAACCCTAGAGTGTGCAAAGGTCAAATGCAAACAAAATCAATGTTCATAAGAAAAAAATAAAAAGACACAGTGCTTGGAAAGACACTTCTGTATTGCAGACCTCTTGTGTCTGCACCCATGTTTACACACACCATAGTGATAAACCACTACAAAGATACAATATACCTCTGCTCAAAGAACTTTAAAAGCCTGCTATGATCTTTCAAATCCTTAGAAAGAACCATAAGTGTAGCTTGCCCAATATAATTAGCTCTCATTTTTATTCAAGAGTTAGAGAACAGCAGCCCTCCAGACTGTTGAATGATATAATAGCACTGCACTGTGTATTTATATGGCACAGAAACCTATCAGCTACACCACAACTTGAAAATATTTCATATTTCAGGAGAGTCTTTCAAAGATCTTTTCAAAGAAAAGTGACTCAGAATTCATAAGGTCTTGAAAGAGCCAGCTCCACTTACCCCAAAATCACTCTCCAACCTCCAGCTAATCTTGGGATTATTCGTACAGTATATGTTATCTCTGCAAAGAGGGTACTAAAGGTATAATTCTGTTTGAGTCCTTTATGGCTTTGCTATCCTAGTAAGTGGTTAGCTTAGAGAGCAGTGTGAAAGGCAAAATGTGCAACAGACCCACATTCTAACCAGACAGGAGAAGACTTCTGTTTCTAGAGCATGATATCCAATGCAGGATTCTTTCTGCCAAGCACATTCAAGTTCATAGAAGCAATGCTGATTCACTGAAAGGCTCTAAGAACTTTCTGAGTCACTTCCCCAGCCTCAGGTCCCAGCCCTCTGGCTGATTTAAGATGCTGACTCAACTCAGGAACCCAGCAGCTCTGGAAGGATTAGAGCTGTGGTTTAAAAGGGTCTCCTGATCTGGTACCCTAAAACCACACCCAACATTCATATTTGCCACTACAGAAAGCAGAAGGAAGGAAAAAGGAACACAGTCACTGGGCAAGAAAATACATTAAAGCAATTGAGCAAGGTGTCAGAATCACTTGCCACAGTACTGAATAGAGCTGAAAGTGAGCCAGTGACCCATGGGCTTAATGGCAGCTTAATCAACAGTGAGTAGTTGCTTATATAAATCAATTCTCTTGAATGCAAATTACTTATGCAGCAGAGAGGCTAATAAAAGAATTTGACAAACCACTAAAACAGAGAAGCAAGTTTTGCTTTGAGATCTCTTTATACACAAAAGACTAATAAAATCTAAACTTGACCATAAATTAACCGTTTGCCATAACCAAAGGAGCCCAGACAATCTGATGCACATCCTAAAATTTTAAGTCAATTTTTCAGCCTTGTCTATATAAGTTTTAAGCTGAAGAAGACACTGACAAAAGCATTTGGTTATAAACTAGAAGCAGATATCGAGTATATTAATCTGATCCTTTAATACCTATGCAATCCATTTTAGGACTATGTGATAGAGCTGTTGCCCAGGAGCTCACACAGAAAGTGATAAGTTGTTATCAAACAGTATACTCGACTGTATATTTCTGATTCTAAGTATCAATATAAATGGGATCTCTCAGGATTAGAGAGGATTTTTTTAAAGGCACAGGTATGATAATACCTACGGAGTTACAGAAAAGTATCTTGAGAAGTAACTAGGACTTAGGAGTAAATAGGAGTGAGTTTACATATTGAAAAATATATATTCAGGCTATAAAAGATTTGGGTTTAGATGCTATGCATCTAAATTGCCTGCAAAACCTCTAGGAACATTTGCTAATGTTTTATTCTCTGTCTCCCAAATCATTTTTTCTTGAAAATAGATCAGATAAATGTAGGATTATATGTTCCTTATCTCTTTTCACTTGAACTGACAGCTCATGTAGGAATATCCAAGGATAAATCATTTTAGTACTATGAGTTTGAGCAGGTCTCAGTAATTTTTGCTCACAAGTGCTCATCCTGATCACATCTGTGCATACGCTAGAGAAGAAACACTCCAATATGCTAATACTGCTTATTAAAATGTCATAAAATCAGACTTTCACAACTATTTATAAGTGATAAATGAAAGACTAGTACCTATGATACCTGGTAAGGAGAACACTGGAAAAAAAAAATAACACCAGTGCTACAAACTCCTCAGAGTTACAGGGGATGTGCAGATAGTGAGGAGAAAAAATAAAGAAAATTAAAAGGTGTTTGTGGTTTTGCAGTGTCACCACACCACATAGATGACAGTGCCTCTGACAAGTCATATCAGTGACAAAGAAATTTGTGATCTCTAAAATTATCTCCATATCTGCCTTCTCCAGAAAAATCAACAAAAATTACTCTCTGTCCCAGGCAATGGCAAATTTGAGCCAGCTGGCTGGCCAAGGTCTTCAACAGGTAAAACTCACAACAGGCTGTGCCAATTAAGCTCAAAGATATGACACAGCTAGAACACAGAAGCCTTCTACAAGCTGATTATAGTAGGGCTCAAGCCTTCAAGAAGCCTTCCAAGCTGTGTGGTAATGATACCTCAGTTAATGTACCCAATTAGTTAATCGACTATTCGATATTCCAAGTTATTTAACGTTGATGAAAGTTATCTCTATTATCTGGGTTTATATTTGAAAGTGGGGAACTGTGCCTTTACAAGGCTCTAATAAAATTTATTCAGTTTTCAGGACTCAATGCAGTTGCCTAAAGCTATGCATTTAGTGACATTTGAGATACCCTGTGTTTCGCAGATGTGGACCAAGGGTTGGCAAACCTGACATAGCATCTATAGAAGACCTATGTCTTTCTGCAGGTTCAAGACACCCTGAAACACTTGAAATGGCATTGTACCGTTAGCTCTTGGCCACTAAACCACACTCAGTGCTACATGGATGCTCATCCAGTGCAAAGTTAATGAGGTATCATCAGATATTGAAAGGAGCAAATATCAGATTCCTGCACCCTGAGGGGCTCCTGGACAGCACAGTTAACTCTCTAATGAATGGGGAATGGTCTAGGATTTATCTATGACCTGAAGGCTACCTAAGGTGTCTAGAACGAAACTATACATGTGAGTAACTGAATCAAGCCTAAATTTCTATGAGTCAAGTCCCACTGTGGAATCAGACATTTAGTGTCTTGTGAAGTTTCACCCCCATACTTGTACATTCACTCTCTGCAAATGCTACAGCAAGAACTGGAAGAGTGCAGTTAGTATCTTCATACCACAACAGATGACGCAATTTCTCACTAACACCTCTACATGTTAGCAAGTTGGTTTTTTTGTCTTGTTACAGTTAAAATTGTCAAATATCCTTAAGAGAAAAAAAAAAACCACATCCTTTTCATCTAGCTATATATATTAAACAGTGAATAAGGGGGAACATCACACAGAAATCATGGGAGCTTTCCTCACTTTGTCCACCTCTGTTGCTGTCATTCTCCTGGTAATTCGTGGAGGTAAGTGCCATTTCTGTCTTTTTGAGGGTAAAAGCTGACATTCAGAGATCGAGGTAAATATTAATACATTACATGCATTAATGTAAAGGAAGTAGTTTTAGTTATTGAGTTCGTATTAGCTCTTTTCCACTGTCTGCATGTGTTTGATCTTTCATGCAAACAAAATATTTTCTGAATGGTTAGCATTAATTAAGGCTGCACAGACAGGCTATTTGGAGGAGTTCTGAGGAGTTAACATAATGATTATCTGACTTTTCTCTCCAGAGGCATGTAAATATATTAATCTTTTGATTTTCTTTTTTTTTTTTTTTCCCTGAAAAACAGGTTTCTGTAATGTTTCTTAAGCTACAAAGCTCGGTTTCCAAGAATTCACATAAGTCACAAACTATACATTTATCATGTGGCAGATCTTTGTTACTCACAATGAAAGCTAAGAAATTAATCACAGCAGTGAACTTCAGGAAAAGAAATCTGTGCAAGAGCAACAATATTTTGATGCTTTTCTAGTCAAAGGTCACCCCACTGATCTAATTTTGATCCCACTCTAACATACAGTCGTAGTATTGCTAAGACTAGAGACTACCAGCATCCTGGCATATGTGCATATTTGTGTATCTGTGTACTTTGTAATTAACTGTTTCTTCTAAGAGACTCTGAGTGTTTTACAATACTTGTTACCTAGCTGTGTGTATTGTGGCTTATTTTTACTTTTAGGTTTGTGTGTGGATATCATTGGAGGATATGAAGTAGCACCACACTCCCGACCATTTATGGCTCTAATCTATGGAGCAGATGGAAGACCTATTTGTGGAGGAGCTTTGATCAAGGAAAACTGGGTGTTAACAGCTGCCCACTGTCAAGTGTAAGTTCTTACTCTGATTCAGAGATTGTCCTTGGTGAGAATCTGGTGTCTCTTCTATTATACAAGTTAATATATGTGGTGGTTTTGTGCATTTAGCATGACCATGATCATGTTTTGATTACTGTGCTTTTTAACTTCTATTAAAAAATGTCCTTCAATGAGTAAGAAAAAATACAACAAGATGTACTTGATCTTTACTCTTTCTACAGAATTGTTTCATAAACTTTTAGCAGCATGCATGCACAGAACAGCAACACTGAAGCGGTGAATTTGGGGGAAAGGTTTATCTCTGTTTTCTCAGCCAACAAGTGCAATAGGCCAGAGGACTGGTCAGTCTAAATATCTGCCCCAAAACCAGAAACAAATTCTTGTGATTTTATTCTGTAAAAGTTCAGCACACAAAGACAGCATGCAGTTATACAGGAGCAAAAATCCTCCAGGCGCATGACAGGAAAAACTGGGAGATCTCTGGTATGTTGGTTTGTCAGCCAGCCTTTCTTCTTGCTATCTGACTCAAGACACAAATGGCTGACCCTGCAGAGGCCATCAGTGAGGCAAGACATGAGGTTTAAATAACACATCCCACCCCTTGCCTTTTTGGGAGGACTGGAGCGGCTGCTGAGCCAGACCTCACACAGACTCTGTCAATGGTCTTCCCGGGACCAGTGAGTAAATTATTGGACTCCGTAGATATTAGAGAAATAAATCCATCTTTTCTGCCTCCACCCAAACGGAGATAGACAAGAATTACTACAGAGCCCAAAAGCTGTCAAATTAATACAAGGTATAGAATACTTCCAAATGAAATCACATTTAAGAGAAAATTCAATAAATTATTAACCTATGATGATCAGTCAACAGTCAGACAGCTCTTAATGGCTGAAAGGAAGGAGTAGACACTTCCTCAGGGCTATGTTTGCTGCAGTAAGTTGCAAATGAGGGTCAACGTACACATCTGCTCTAAGAATATTCTCCCATTCCACTGTAGCACACAGCTATATGCGTGGTCTGATATAAAGGTCAGCTTGAACTACTTGACCAAGTAGTACTAGACTCCTGATTTTTGTACCAGATGGCCCCAGCAGGCACAACTGTCATGGCTTCATAATCTAATAAGTATATGAAGTTGCAGAATAAGTTAGAGAAAGGGAATGAGTTGCTTCTCACACAGACTCAGAAAAAGCAAAGGTACAATTTAGCCCAGTCATGATGATCTCTGAACTAACAGTGCTATGAGCTGTTCTCCTAAATTTTCAGCATAAACTGCAGAGAGCACACTTGGTGAGACCACCACCAGCAGCAAAGCTGATGTACCCACCTCTCATTCGGTTCCCAAAGGGAAGCAATAGGAATAGGTTCAGTGTCAAGCACCTGAAGCTTGACTGTGTTTCTGGGAAGCTGAAAAGAGGATAGTATGATTTTTGATAAATCTTTTTAACTCCTTATAAAAACAGAGGAATTTTTTATACTTTTCTAAATTACTGCTGCTTTCCAGGCATGAGAGAAGAGATTCTGTAGCACTGTATTTAACAGTGAAGAATTATGAAGTTACAGCAAGTGAATCCCTCTTGAATCCCTCTTGAATCCCTCAGTAATCACATTTTATCTCCCCTCAGGAAAAAAGGCAAAGTTACTCTTGGAGCTCATTCAGAGAAAGCAAATGAAAAAGAAAAACAAGTTATTCAAATTACAAAATTGTTTCGCTACCCACGCTACTCTCCAGCGTCTAAGGAAAACGACATTATGCTGCTGCAGGTATAGATTTTACACGTTGCCTATGGAATATGCATATCCTACACTGTACCAGTTTCTTCTGTCTTGTGGGGAAGATGAGCCAAGGGAGCTCATGGTGGGTTTTTTCTGGAGTGATATAGTCTGGTCAGTTAACCCAGCAGACTGGGGTACTGGGGATGCACTGCGAACTAAGGCCAGCAACAATTCCTGCCATACATGCCATTGCTATAAGAATCAAAAATCTGAGCCTTGATCACAATATTTCTGTTCCTGGCTTATCAGTGAAAGAATAAAGCTTGTCCAAAGAAAGATGTGTATTTCACACACGCAAATACTTTGTTTAAAAACCCTAATGTTCTATCTGGAAACCAGTTATAATTAAAAGTTCCTGACTTGTCTGATTCTCTTTAGTGATTACTTTTATTTTGTCCTCCCAATAGTCTGAAAGCAAGAGAAGTAAAATAAGGTATTTTTAGAGTTAATATTTCAGCAAAAGCTAAATGGGTTTTGATGAGACAAAGAATACTCATTTTCTCATTCTAAAATAAATCTTGTCAAAAGGAAATAAGGAATCTCAAAAAGTAGTTGCAGTAATCCGCATTACCATAATGGAAGAGATCCAATGATTAACATGCTGGGGTCTCTATTAGACTTTGCCAAGTGATAACTATTTTCCGTATTTTATGCAGCTTTCGAAAAGAGCAACATACACTAAAGCTGTACAACCCATTCCCCTGCCTACTTCTGGTGATGATCCCAAACCAGGAACAACTTGCACAGTAGCAGGATGGGGACAAACTCAAAATCATCAGAGAAAGCCATCCGATACTCTGAGGGAGGTCAATATCACTGTCATCAGTAGGCAAATCTGCAACGACAAGAAGCATTATAACAACAGACCTGTTATAACAGACAACATGATATGCGCAGGGACTAAAAAGGGAGGAAAGGATTCATGTGCTGTAAGTATATTTACTGTGTATATCTGCATAGATTATATTAAAAATAAAATACAAAGCACTAGCTTTTACGTATCTATAGTTTCTGACTTCCTTCAGTTCAATGAAGAATTTTATTAAAAATGAGTGAATTTACCAAGGCTTTCTCTTCTCAGCCTTAAAATCAAAATTTTTGATCATAATTCACCTTCACAGATTCTGGATACTGTGGAATTATCCAGGCAGTACAGATATCTATTCTTTTCCTCAATGTAATTCTTGTAATACAAGAATCTCCACAAAATATCATATGAGCCCATTCTCAAGCAGGTAGCCTCAATGGTAAAACTTCTCTGATGTCAGAGGTATTTGAAACAAGTTTTGCTGATAAAAAGTGTTTTGACTGGGCCCTAAGTGAAATGCACAACTGTGTGATAACACATTTTAAAAATTCAAGTATTAAATTAATTGAGTTACAAAAAAGGTAGCAATTTCCAAAGGCTTTCTGCTTTTTAAAAGGAAAGTTTCCAGCTTTTTTTTCATATTCAAACAAGACTATTACCTAGCTATAGTCCTGAACTAGATTCATTCCTGTTATTCACACTTGAAAGATCAGGTTTGTTTTGGGGTTTTTTTTGTTAATGGAAATCTTACATTCCAATGAGGAAAAAAAAGGAATTCACAATAGCACTGTCCACATTTTTATTTCATTCATGTACCTGGTGCAAATTTTATTTAAAAGAAGCGCTTTTTTAGGTTCTATAAATTTGAATAACAATTTTTTCCCCTTTTTCCAGGGGGATTCAGGGGGACCTTTAAGATGTAATAATGTGATAAGAGGCATCACATCTTTTGGGAAACGAAACAGGTGTGGTGCTGCTGATGGCCCTGGTGTCTACACTCGACTCACAAAAGAATACCTTCAGTGGATAAGGAAAACCATAGGGGGAGCCTGATTGAGACTGGATTTGAATAAGTGATTTCCTACTTCATACTTCTGTAACAAAATCTAGGTTTGAAATTTGCTTAAAAAATAGTTTCATTATAGTGGTAAAAGACGTATTCCCACACTGAATTTTAGCAGCTTGATGTCCTTATAGATGAAAACATGTATTTTTGTTTGTATACCAGAACACAGTGCTCTGCTACAATAGCATTTGTAGCTTATACTATCAGCTATGGAGTCACTCGACAGGTATTTGTGACTCAGACTTTCTATGTTCTTGTGTTGTACATTCAGTCTAAGCACTACATGGATGAGTATTTCTGATCAAGAATCTAATCCAGTAGTTCATGTCCTCACTGCATGCTCAGTATATTCTGCACTCTTCTTTAGCTGGACCTCTGCAAATAACCCTGAAAGTTAGAGAGATGCTAGGAATGACTCCCGACACCTGAAAAACTAGGTGATTTCTCCACAGCAGATCTCCTGATTTCACAGACTGCTACACTTCAAAAATTGCATTTCAGCAATTGCATTTGACTAGGGGATATAGGAACTATGTATTTCATAACTGCCTTCTGTTAAAAACAGCTAGAACTTATAACTTTGTGTATTTTGCATTTAATAAAGATGTCAATAAAAATCTACTGGTTGCAGCTGTCAGTTTATATGGAAAGCTCCGTCTGCCAGACGTAATATTTTGGACGTGCAATATGTTTGCAGAATGCAACAGGACAAGCAATATTATGTTAAAAACAATCATCTCTGATTCAATGGTCTTGGGCATTTTCAATGCTGTGAACACCTCAAAAGGAGCTTGGTTTTGTTTTATGTTGCTTTGGGGGAATGTTACTTGGAAATAGGCGTTAGCTAAGAGAAAGCTTTCAATCAGTGAGGAAATACTGTATTGATTTTAATTTTAAAATTATTTTATCCTGAGCAATTAAACATAATTTATAAACACATCATGGGAAAATACAGACTGAAACTTTTCAACACAACTGCCTTTACCTGATCTTGTTGAAAAGAAGCAGTAGTTTAAGGCTGAGGTACTTAATGCCTTCTTTGCCTCAGTCTTTAATTGTAAAGAAAGCTGTTCGCTCTGTGTAGATACCCAGGAAACAGAGGAGCAATACGAGGCTCCCATAGTCCAAGAGGAGGTGGTCAGAGCCCTGCTTGGCCAACTGGACACCCGCAAGTCCATGGGGCCAGATGAGATACATCCTAGGGTGTTGAGGGAGCTGGCGGATGTATTGGTCAAACCCCTTTCCATCATCTTCCAGCAGTCCTGGAAGACTGGGGAGGTACCTCTGGACTGGAGACTGGCTGATGTAGTTCCCATTTACAAGAAGGGTAGCAGGGAGGATCCGGGGAACTACAGGCCAGTCAGTCTGACCTCGGTGCCAGGGAAAGTCATGAAACAGGTGATCTTGAGTGCTATCATGAAGCACTTACAAGAGAACCGGGTGATCAGGCCCAGTAAACATGGGTTTACCAGAGGCAGGTCCTGCCAAACCAACCTGATTGCCTTCTATGACAAAGTCACTCGGCTGCTGGATGAGGGAAAGGCTGTGGATGTGGTCTTTCTGGACCTCAGTAAAGCCTTTGACACAGTTTCTCACAGCATTCTGCTGCGGAAACTGTCAGCCTCTGGCCTGGACAGACGCACACTCTCCTGGGTGGAAAACTGGTTGGCTGGCCAGGCCCAGAGAGTGGTGGTAATTGGTGTTAAGTCCAACTGGAGGCCAATGACAAGTGGTGTTCCCCAGGGCTCAGTGCTAGGTCCAGTCCTGTTCAATGTCTTCATCAATGACCTGGATGAGGGCATTGAGGGTACCCTTAGCAAGTTTGCAGATGACACAAAGCTGTGTGGAAGAGTCGATCTGCTGGAGGGTAAGGAGGCTTTGCAGGGGGACATGGACAGGCTGGACCGCTGGGCAGTGTCCAACAGCATGAGGTAAAACACGGCCAAATGCCGGGTCCTGCACTTGGGGCACAACAACCCTACACAGAGCTACAGACTGGGAGAAGCCTGGCTGGAAAACTGCCAGGAGGAGAGGGACCTGGGGGTGTTGGTCGACAGCCGACTGAACATGAGCCAGCAGTGTGGCCAGGTGGCCAAGAAGGCCAATGGCATCCTGGCTTGTATCAGAAACGGTGTGACCAGCAGGTCCAGGGAGGTGATTCTCCCTCTGTATTCAGCACTGGTGAGGCCGCTCCTTGAATATCGTGTCCAGTTCTGGGCCCCTCAGCACAAGAAGGATGTTGAGGCTCTGGAGCAAGTCCAGAGAAGAGCAACGAGGTTGGTGAAGGGGCTGGAGAACAGACCCTATGAGGAGCGGCTGAGAGAGCTGGTGTTGTTTAGCCTGGAGAAGAGGAGGCTGAGAGGAGACCTCATTACTCTCTACAACTACCTGAAAGGAGGTTGTAGTGAGGAGGGAGCTGGCCTCTTCTCCCAAGTGCCAGGGGACAGGACGAGAGGGAATGGCCTCAAGCTCCGCCAGGGGAGATTTAGGCTGGAGATTAGGAGGAGGTTTTTCAGGCAGAGGGTCATTGGGCATTGGAATAGGCTGCCCAGGGAGGTGGTTGATTCACCTTCCCTGGAGGTGTTTAAGGCACGGGTGGATGAGGTCTTGAGGGACTTGGTTTAGTGTTAGATAGGAATGGTTGGACTAGAAGATCCGATGGGTCCCTTCCAACCTGGTTGTTCTGTGATTCTGTGATTCTGTGAAACTGACAGTGAAGGAGCCTATTTAGAAAAGAAGTACATCCAGGAAAGACACTCCAGTATATGTTTAATTTCACTCTGCATTAGACAGTCTGGAATTTACATGCATGCTTAAACGCTTTCTCAGACGTTGTCACAGGATAGAGCTACAGGTCACACATACAAGATTGTCTCTTATTTTGGGTCTGTTGGTTAGTTCTACTGAAATCAGTAGATTCTCACACTAATAGATATTATGTTAAAATAGTTCTGGGAAAATACAGTTTGACCATGCAATAACTAACAAGTTATCTATGAAATGAGTACCTCTCAGTCTTAAGGCAATGTATTTTCTAATTTTGACAGTTTAACATCTAACAAAATGTGCTTAGCTTCAGCGTTGACCAGCTTCTTCAGCCCCGTAACCATCCATCCTGTGTTACACATCAAATCAAGAGCAATTAGGTACTCTCAAAGGAAAGCGAGAGAATTTCCAGGAGAATCCAAAAAGTATATGAGGAGAGAGATTAATTCCACTGCTTTTTTCCAATTCAAAAGAGAAAAAATGTTTTTTAACACTTTAAAAGAATGGCTTAAAATATTATTTTTAATAGTTAAATCATATTCTAAACAACTGATATAATCTTCTTCAACAAAAGTGCTCATATAAGAAGACAGGTGCAGTGTAAGTTATTTTCCATTCTTAGGCATGAGCTTCTTGATAGTCATTTCTCAACTGATAATCAACATTACCACTTTCTAACCTGTTCTGCAGACCACATGGGATGAGGTCAGAAACTAGTGGTTTAGTAGCAGATTTATCGTAAATTGACATCTTAACAGGTAAAAACGATGAGTGGTCTCAACTCTTCAGTCCTAAAGTAAGCAACCACATGATTTACGAACAGCAGAAGATGAGGTTTTAAAAATGATGAGAATCAAAGACATGACAGTTTCACATACTCATACCACTGCCAACATTGTCTATGTCTTTTCATGCATTCATAGAATCATAGAATAACCAGGTTGGAAGAGACCCACCGGATCATCGAGTCCAACCATTCATGGCAATGGTGGCTGGAACTCAATCTATAAGGTCCCTTCAAACCCAAACACAAACCATTCTATGATTCTATGAAACCGATTTACTTCACATTTGCTAGACACTGAGGAAAAATCATAGAATCATAGAACAACCAGGTTGGAAGGGACCCATCATATCTTCTAGTCCAACCATTCCTATCTAACACTAAACCAAGTCCCTCAAGACCTCATCCACCCGTGCCTTAAATACCTCCAGGGAAGGGGAATCAACCACCTCCCTGGGCAGCCTATTCCAATGCCCAATGACCCTTTCTGTGAAAAACCTCCTCCTAATCTCTAGCCTAAATCTACCCTGGCAGAGCTTGAGGCCATTCCCTCTTGTCCTGGCCTCTGGCACTTGGGAGAAGAGGCCAGCTCCCTCCTCTCCACAACCTCCTTTCAGGTAGTTGTAGAGAGTAATGAGGTCTCCTCTCAGCCTCCTCGTCTCCAGGCTAAACAACCCCAGCTCTCTCAGACACTCCTCATAGGGTCTGTTCTCCAGTCCCTTCACCAGCTTCATTGTTCTTCTCTGGACTTGCTCCAGAGCCTCAACATCCTTCTTGTGGTGAGGGTTCCACAACTGAACACAGGATTCAAGGAGCGGCCTCACCAGAGCTGAGTACAGAGGGAGATTCACCTCCCTGGACCTGCTGGTCACACCGTTTCTGATACAAGCCAGGATGCCATTGGCCTTCTTGGCCACCTGGCCACACTGCTGGCTCATGTTCAGTCGGCTGTCGACCAGCACCCCCAGGTCCCTCTCCTCCTGGCAGTTTTCCAGCCAGGCTTCTCCCAGTCTGTAGCTCTGCACAGGGTTGTTGTGCCCCAAGTGCAGGACCCGGCATTTGGCCGTGTTAAACCTCATGCCATTGGACTCTGCCCAGCGGTCCAGCCTGTCCAGGTCCCTTTGCAAAGCCTCCCTACCCTCCAGCAGATCAACACTTGCACACAGCTTTGTGTCATCTGCAAACTTGCTAAGGGAAAATCACAGCTTGATTTTTCATGGGTCAACACTGCTCTACTCCCCTAATCTCCCATTCTTCCCAAGCTACAGGAAATATTCTAAATAAATTTCTAGCATGCAAACAATTTGAGCTTCTGAACTCACAGACTTTTAATACACAAATGCAAGAGTGAACCCTTACTCTCTGCCTCTCTTCATTCCCAGCAAAGCTCCAAATACACCTGTAGACAGCACACTTTTTGAATAGCATTGTTGAGTTGCACCTGGATAGCTTCTGAAGACAAGTCCTGACATCCTTACTTAGCTGTTGACAGTCTACAAGTCTTACACAGGCAAGGGCCTAGTAAGCACTAAAAAAAAAATCAGAAGAGGGTGACAGCTGCCAGGCTAGCTGATACTCAGAATTAAACTACTGCCCCTGAGGCATGAATGAACTCACTGTTTTGCTTGATCCAAACAGGGTGCTTCTTCAACTATCTCTGTCTCGTTTACTAGTAAGTTCATTACATAATTATGCATAATAATAGAATTATTATTCATTTTTATATATTTTCAAACATTGCCAAACATAGTAGATAGGTTTAATGAAGGAAGCAATTCAAAATCCAGAAGTCTTCTGATTGAGTGAATTATCATTACCTCTACAAAAACAATAAAGAATTCCCAAGAAATCACTTATATTATTACAATTATGTATTTAACCTAGGTCTCTAGAAACATTTAGGCAGATTCTTTACCATGATCTATGTGACATACAGAATAATACAATCCTCTGGAGTAGTTTCTGCTGATCCTACACTTAGAATTAACCAAAGCAATTCACATAAACTGACATGCAGTTCCTAATGGAGATGCTAAGATGATGTAAAATTACTTACAAGAATCCCAGTTAAAAACAAGACCTAAGACTTTATGCTGGCACTTGATACAAGGTGGATTCCATCCATGCTTGCTAGTGTAATGAAAATAAATATGGTATTATTCTTCAGACTTTTAATAATTTTCCTCTGGGGTAAGTAAAACAAGCTACTAATATTTCACATGATGGACTGATGGAGAAAATTGCTTTCTCTTGAAAAAATTGTGCTATCTCATGCCATGTTTCCATTGGAAGAAACACATAAAATCTGAATTATCAAATGGGCTAAGAAAATTTATATCACTTGCTTTCCAGGAAAAGTCAAAAGAATGAGCTCAGATAACCATTAGAAAAACCCTAGCTGCTGTGCTTGCTCTCCCCAGACTCATGGCATTTCCACAGACAAGCCATCCCATCAGCTGCAACAGAGAACAGCTTGCTCTCATCTGGGCTCAGGGCTATATGCAGGACTCTCCCTTTGTGACCTGTAAAATAAAATATATACAATAAGTGCAAAGATACACCATGTTTCTACTCTGATTATGCCAATCACTTTCACCATTCCCACTTACTGCATGGCTTGTTCCACTTCTGCCGCAGCAGCTCAAAACCATCCTACTGCATAGGATTTGGAGAGTTAGCATTATGTCTTGAATATTTTCACATTAAGAAAGATCTAAGGGTAATATTTTCTTAATAAGGATCAGGCTTTAATTGCCAGGACTGTATCACATTGAGAAGACTTTTTGGTTAAAGGAGAACATTGAACCTTGCACTCTTGATTCTCCACTGCACCAGCCCTACCTGGTTTGGTAACATGCCTCACTGCTGAGCTTTTGAATCTGACTGTACACACTTTGCAGACAGTTTGTAACTGATACAACAATCATGAGATAGTGTCTCCAGCTGCTCAGTTGCTAGCATTAAGGAGAACTTTTAACAGCAACCCGACTGAATAATTTATTGGAATAGTACAGTAGTTTGTCTCTAGTTTGTCTCCCAAGTGACAGGGGACAGGACATGAGGGAATGGCCTCAAGCTCTGCCAGGAGAGTTTTAGGCTGAACATTAGGGAAAAAAAATTCACAGAAAGGGTCACTGTGCACTGGAACAGGCTGCTCAGGAAGCAGGTTGAGTCACCTTCCCTGAAGGTGTTTAAGGGATGGAAGGGATGGGTGGACGAGGTGCTAAAGGGCATGGTTTAGTGTTTGATAGGAATGGTTGGACTCGATGATCCAGTGGGTCTCTTCCAGCCTAGTAATTCTAAGATTCTAGTTGTAGTAAACTTCAGGAGCCAAACACTGAAGGACAGAAGCTATCCTTGCCTAGCAGTGCAAAGAACATACTAAATTCATTATTCTGTTTCTACAAATATCTCCCAAATGAATTTGAATTGAAGGCAGAAATAATCTGTTCTTAAACTCTCTTGAAAGGAAGCATCAAGATATGAAGGAAGTCTTGGGTGACCAACTTGAATGAATGTAGGTGACCTATGTTTTCCCATCATCTGTACCTGAGTTATCCATGAACATGAAGGAGGTAGTACTTCTCTAGCTCAAAATAACATTTTGAGGATAAGCATGCAAGGAACTGTAAAGCCCTCTGAAACTGGAGTTGTTATCACAATGGTACCTGATGAAGATCCATAGGACTGCAGTAGGCAGACAGTCTGCCCTAACTTCACAGAACTGCTACAATGGCTTTCTGGAGCCGCTGTGAATAAGAGCAAGTATCTGCTCTCCTGATGCTGAGTGTTGTGTGTCCCACCTAAACTCAGTGACTAGAATTTTGACAACACTACTAAATTATTTCAGCAGCAACTGATTTCCAGGTTCTGCTCCTTCAGAAAGTATCAAAGTGTAAATGACCTTTGTCAACATTTCAGAATATCAGTTTACAACTGGGCAAATTTTTCACACTGTCTCCATTCAGTGCCCATAACAACTTTGAAGGAAGGGCTGGAGACGTAATGTTTGGAGGGATCCAAAACTATCCACAGTACAAACTAAAATCTGATTAATCATTTCAGTGAAGAAGACATGAAGGGAGATAGGGAGAAATCAGAAAAGCTGAAATTATTTCAGCTTCTGAGTGAAGAGGGTTGGGGTTTTTTTCAGTGTTTCAAGATCATGCATACATACTTTACAAAGCAATTGCATACTTTGTTTCCTTGTGTGTTTTCTTTGACCTCAACAACGTTTCTTAGGGGAAGACATTTACATCCAAAATTAATCTTTTTTTTAAGCAATTTATCCTAATTGTTTTACCAGAAGTATCTCAAAAATTGAGCCAGTCCTATAAAAAGATTACTATTTGTTAGCTCTTATTCTGTTCTGAATACGCCCAGTAATAAGCAACCTCACTTACTAAGTTACTCAGCAGCAGCTAATGGTACTTTATTGTGAGCTGAGGTCTTCAGCATTTTGCAGAAGGATTGAACAAGACGATTTAGTTACGATTATCGCTTGTTTCTTTGGGTGTAAAACTCATGTGGTTAAGGGTGCCTGAGGCTAATTTAGAACCATCTCACAATCCTTCATCAGAGTTTTTTCTTCTGTACTTGTTTTGATACATTGACAACTTCTTTCAACATTTGATTGCATATAGTAATGTAAAAGCAGGAAATTATCTGTGTAACAATTACCTGGTCTTTTTATTAATGAAAATTCTTCCTTCTTGCAAAAAGTAAACTGAACAGAAAACCAGGTGGTAAGTAACCCTCCAGTTTCACCCTATTAGCAATGCATTTGACTTATATGGTAAATGTTTTACCCCATACACCACACTCATCTCAATAGTAAGAGACAATATTTCATTTTGAAGAGTATACTCAAGAATTACAAAGGTTTGAGAAGACTCAAGCTGCAGTACTTAAGACTAATGACCGTGACACTTTTCAGATAATTTCTTAAAACATCGCAGGACATGATCTTTAGAGTTATGCATAAATGAGTACAGAGAAGGAAGGAAAAGCAGTTCAGACAGGCATTACTACACAAGAATAATGTGTAATCAGATCAACATATCTCTGCTGCCAATCCATCTTTGGTTTGACTCTCCTGTGCCTTCCTCTTACAGGCTAGTGTTGAAGTCTTTGGTTCTACCCAAGTCACTGGCTTTAAGGAGAGCATCCCAGTATAGCCAGGATTTAATAAATCAGGCATTTAAATGTCTTCATGTGTAGCAATGGGTTACAAAAAGTACTCGTAAACATCAGCTGCTGGGTTACAAATCCAAAGCTTCTTCAGCCATATCTTGACAGTGAGTGTGAAAAAAAGCCATAGCTGTGAAAATGCAGCCAACGTGTAAACGGTGTATTTTAATTTTAACTTCAGGTGCTTCTATTGGATCACTTCATTTAACACTGAAACAAGGAAAGGTTAATGGACAGGAATGACAGTGAGCATTAGAAACAAGAAGGCTTAATAGCAAGGAATAGCTTCTATGTGTAGTGTAGCCAGACAGCTCCATGCACCAATACAGAGCTGCAAGGAAACTCCAGTTCCTCTGTCAGCACAGTACAAGAGAAACACACTGCACTGCATTGCTTCACAGCCAGAATCACCTATTAGAACCCAAAGAGCTCTAAATAACACATGGAGACTTATTTAAAATGTCATTTGGAAGATGGTTCAGTATCCAATGATAGGCTGCAAAATTTAGAAGCCACACCTAGTCTGAATTGTCTAGAAGGCCATCAACCTAGCATGTATTGGAAGCAAGCTGACATTAGCACACGCAGTCCACACCTAATAAGCTCTTTTTATAGGACTGAGTCAATTTTTGAGATACTTCTGTTAAAAAATTAGAATCATTTGCTTGAAAAAAAATGGAAATCTATGTCAATCACCTAGGATGGCCTTAGAAATGTTAAGTGAGAATCCCACCACTAAAACCAATGAATTTTACAGGCATATATATTAGACTATTATCTCAGTAAGTCAACCTTTACAATCCCATGCATCAAGATTGTGCACATGAATGCATATGTGTAGGCAGAGTGAGGATGTGTAGATGACTATTCTGTTAGTCCTATTTTATGTAAATGTATAAGGTATGCCCTTGCAGAAACACTGATTAGATAGGGAGTTAACTGAAATAGTTAAGACTACTAAATAAAATACTTGCCATAGAGTTCTGACAAATTGATAAGCATGGGATACTTCCATATTTTCATCTGATTTCCAGGAAGGCCTTGTCCAGTCATCAGTTCACTGGTTTTGGGTAACCAGAGTAAGGAGCAAATCTACTGCAATTTAAAATTCTGTTTTAGTTTTCAGACAGGGTCAGCATGCACCACACAGTAGACCTGAAATGCCATCTACAATACTTTAACAAGCTACTGAGTAACAGTCCCAGCATATTTACTTATTTAGAAGGATCACTTCATTCCTACAACACTTTAAAGAACAATTTCCTAATTGTCCCATCCAAATACGATTATACCCTATCTAGCTGCTCAGTATAAAACCAAAGTGTTTCAAAAACACTCTCAGCTGAATTGTAACAGCTCCAGGAAAATCAGCAGTTACACTGCTTTACTCCAGCTGCGATCTGTTCCTCTGTCTCCTTATATTAGAACTCCAGAGACAGATGTTTGGCCTCTGACTCTCACACCTCTTTTCACCCCAGTACTCTGGGAATTTTCCCTCCCCCTCAACATTCTCTCAACATTAAGAGTTTTGGCCAAAACTATTATTGCCAGCAAGGAAAAGATGATGAGATGTGTCTGGCAGAGAGACCACCTCCTCTTCAATCACTTCTGTGTGGAGACAGGAGTGGCAAATAAGAAACAAACTGCTGCTCAGTCCAGTCACAAACTGCAGTGCTGCATGAAGCACAATTTCACATCCAGAGAAAATCCTGCTGTTCCTTTGTCTGCAGAACCACCCTCAAAGTCAGTGGAGTTTGCCAAATGAGCATAGCTATACAAAAAAGAGCACAGCCTAAGCATGCAGACATTTCATCATTTCACCTGAGAATCTGTAGCTGCACTTTGGATGATATTCTCATGGTTTATGTCCCAGACACGCAAAATCCCATCTTTCATTCCACCCCCTGTAGCAATGACTTCAGACTGCCAAGGGCACCAGTTCATAGCCTAAAAAAAAAAAAAAATAAAAAAAAAAAGAAACAGATGCCAGGACAGACTAGAAGGTTAGCTTAAAAGATTTTGCTTAAAACTGTAGTTGCAAGAGGTTTTTTCCACCCCATGCCACAATATTCCTTCATACACACACAGCAATGCAGAATCCCCAAACCCCAAATGCTGCTTCCTTTGCCACTGCTTCACAGTAGCCTACACTGTCACACGCATACTCATAAAACTGCAGTTCCTCTGCTTACCCTGCACACATCACAGATTCACACCTCAGCACAGAAGAACCCAGCAGGATACAGTTACTGACTGAACCAAGCCATCAGAGAAGCATAAGCAACATGACTTACAGGGCTTACATGAGACGTGGTTTCTTCTGAGATACTTCCCAGATATGTCTGAGGCCTAGGCTTACCTGAAAAACAGCTACTAAGGACTGAATTCCACCTAGTTCAATAACCTCCTCTAACTCTTAAAATCAGCACTTCAGGCAAGCCTCAGAAAGTTCTGAGAGGACAAACAGCTTGTAAATGCTGGACTCCTTTGCCTCTTACTACTGTTACCTGTCCTCTATTCCACAGAGACTGGAGCTTCATAAAAATGAAGAATCTAAGTTGCCACATCTCTGGTTTTTTACTTCAGATTCTTTGCCACCAGCAGTGACATGGAAATACAAGCAGAAGTCAAAAGAAATCTCATGTTTAAAATAATTTTAACTGAGAGAATTTTCCAAAACTCAATAAACTGAAGTATCTCATTTGTTAACTTTTAAGTACTGTGACACCAAAGCTTCCTGTGCAAAACAGAGGAGAAGGCTGTAATTAATATTTCTGTTTGGCATTAATATGTAAAAAGGCCTACTAATTCTATAAAAATTCCTGATCAAAGCCCTAACAAACATATGTGTGACTTGGAATTGGAAGAACTGGTCCTAAAATTAACTGCATCACAGTCAGGGAAGAAAAAACTAATAGAAATCAGTGAGATAATCAGAAAAACTCTCCATAGCAACAACATGATTTCTTGAGAGCAAACATAGAAAAGCAGGTTTTCTTTCTCTATATACCTTAACTGCTGAGGAATGAGGTATGGTTTTCAGTGGCAATTTTGCACCTGGATCACTGGGCCAGATATTCAATATACCATCACTAGACCCACTTGCCAGCAACTGGTTGGTTAGTGACCATTTAAGGCTGCAAATGCTCTGTTTGTTTTGGCAAAAAGTCCCAACATGGTGCTGAGCAACTCGAACATCATGGTGATGAATAGTTCCGAGCCGTGAACCACTGTAGATGAAGAAAGACAGTATAAGTTTAAAGTTAAGGAAGACAAGCTACATCACCACATTGATGTTTCTTAAGTGGTTTGAGAAGCAAACCACATCAGAGTGAAACGTGTCTGCAGAACATCAGTATTTCAGTAAACTGAAACACAAACCAACTATCAAAAGCACACCCTGACTGCAGAGGTGGCTGACAACAGAAAGGAGCCAAGCAGCTGCTCGGTTCAAGCCAGACAGAATACTTGGTCTCTCTCTCATGGTTTTCATTTCTCTGAAGACACATTGCGTTATATGCCACTAATCTGCACTCTGTTCAACTGTGAAGCCACTTAATGTAATTAACTCCTACCTGTCCTTCATGAAAAATAGTTTTGCAAGATGATTGCTCTCTACATTGCTCTCTACAGCTAACTGAAAGGAGGTTGTAGAGAGGAGGGAGCTGGCCTCTTCTCCCAAGTGACAGGGGAAAGGACAAGAGGGAATGGCCTCACACTCCACCAGGGGAGATTTAGGCTAGAGATTAGGAGGAAGTTTTTCACAGAAAGGGTCATTGGGCATTGGAATAGGCTGCCCAAGGAGGTGGTTGATTCTCCTTCCCCGGAGGTGTTTAAGGCACAGGTGGACAAGGTCCTGAGGGACATGGTTTAGTGTTTGATAGGAATGGTTGGACTAGATGATCCGATGGGTCTCTTCCAACCTGGTGATTCTATGATTCTACGATTTTTGCTAAGACCATATATGAGTCACAGAATCACAGAACAACCAGGTTGGAAGGGACCCATCGGATCTTCTAGTCCAACCATTCCTATCAAACACGAAACCAAGTCCCTCAAGACCTCATCCACCCGTCCCTTAAACACCTCCAGGGAAGGGGAATCAACCACCTCCCTGGGCAGCCTATTCCAATGCCCAATGACCCTCTGCCTGAAAAACCTCCTCCTAATCTCCAGCCTAAATCTCCCCTGGCGGAGTTTGAGGCCATTCCCTCTTGTCCTGTCCCCTGTCACTTGGGAGAAGAGGCCAGCTCCCTCCTCTCCACAACCACCTTTCAGGTACTTGCAGAGAGTAATGAGGTCTCCTCTCAGCCTCCTCTTCTCCAGGCTAAACAACCCCAGCTCTCTCAGACGCTCCTCATAGGGTCTGTTCTCCAGCCCCTTCACCAACCTCGTTGCTCTTCTCTGGACTTGCTCCAGAGCCTCAACATCCTTCTTGTGGTGAGGGTTCCACAACTGGACACAATATTCAAGGAGCGGCCTCACCAGTGCTGAATACAGAGGGAGAATCACCTCCCTGGACCTGCTGGTCACACCGTTTCTGAAAAGGCAGTGTACAAACGCATTGTTCTGGGAAAGAGCTTACTAATGAATTAAATACATGTTCTTTGTTTGTGTTCTTTTCCTTGTCCTCCTTCCTCCTAGCTCTAAAAACAATCTAAATGTCTTGACATTGTTGCACTAATTGCATGCTAGGATATGCATGCAAGGTTCTACAGCCAGTATCATCAGTCTGCCAGAGGGAAAAAAATACCCTGTATGGAAGTCAGCTACTGTTGCAGCTTTGCTCCTGGATATGTGTTTTATGTATTAACAGCAGAGTTGAACTGAAAATATTGAAAATAACTTGCAGTGCATTTTTGTCTCCCTTTCTAGGGATATTATCTACATCAATCCTATGACAAAACAGAACTTCCTGATGGAAATTCACACTTCCAACCATTCTGAGGACACTCTGAAAATCAGCAAGTTCAAAACAGCTTTCTGAGTATCTGAGAAACACATCTGACATTACTCCATCAGACTAATACAAGGCACAAAAGCATGGAAGTTTCCAACCAAGCAGCGCTCCAGTGAATATTAAGCAGATCTTTATGGAAAATACCTCTGAAGATACAAGACAATACATATATTATATATAAAGGCATCATCATCTACCTCCTGAAGTTTTACATAGATTTTTTTTCTACCAAATAATAAACAGAAAACCTATCGAAGAGAAACAGAACTGAATCACCAATGTGGCCATATTGAAGTGTTCAGCAGTTCTAGTGGTATGAGTGGGAAGTAACTGGGCTCCTGAAAAGCTCCTGAAAAGGATATTTTTCCAGTTGGCATAAAAAGAAATCGGAATAATTTCCTTTTGACACAGAAAATGGTATCTGTTTTGCTAAAGATGAAGAGAAACCAGAAAAATTTTTGTGATGGACTAACTTATGGAACTGAAACTTATTTACAGGTTCATGATGATGTGTTGATGGGCTATTCTGAAACACAGAAATTAGAAGTAATCCCAAAGTATCAATTTTTCACAGTGAAGTCTACTGTAAGAATGCTGCGCTTATTTGAGTAACACTGAATATTAATTCCATGACCTTTTTCCTACTTGCCCAGGTATTTTCACTCTGCCTAATTGTTAGAATGAACTGGTTTCAAAACTCACAAGAGAAATAAATGTTGTCTCAATCTATCAACCATAACTGCAGTTTACAGGTTCATGTGGAATTTTATAATCAGTTTATATTCAGAGAGACCTGTAATTTAAGTTTCTGTTGTTTTTACTCCTCTAATCAAGCTGAAATGCGAATCGAAACTGTATGTTTAAATTGAAAATGTATACATATAAAACTGAAATGCTTATTGTGGCATTAGGCACTGGGAGGAGGTGCATCCTTGTAACTTAACCCACCCAGTGTACTTACTCCATCAACATTTTATTAACTGGTTTTTCAGCTGGCATCCTTGTACCTCACTCCACCCAGCAGATCTAACACAATCAAAAGCCAGAGCAACTTGTGAAATCAAAATATAACTATCTCTAGTGTTCCTATCCAGAGATACTAGTTTCATTTTGAGTTTATCAATTAAGTCAGTCTGCACTTGCTATAATTTGTGTGTTAAAGTAAAACAAAAGACTATCATATCATTTTTAAAATCATCAGCCCCTTCAATTCTGAGACAAAGATCTGAAACAGAAAGTGGGAGGGGAAAAACCACAACATAGTACAATTAATCATTCTCATCTGAGCCCCCATATTGAGGTGACTCTTGAATATAAAACATTTACCACCACCAAGTGTAAAATTAACCCTTGGCAAGGCAAAAGTCACCATTTCAGTCTTCCTTGATCTGGCCTTCCCTTCAAGACATACAGGTACAGAGACGTGCAACTCTAGCAACTGCATTTTGCTGTGCATTTCTAAAAATAGATGCAGTCTTAACAGCTTTGAAGGGCCGTCCTAAACTACATACCCCCTCCCCAGCACTGAACAGGTTTTAGTTTTTGGAGTACAGACCCACTGGAGACAACACCATTTCAAGCTCAGGCTTTACACAAAATCAGAGAATCACAGCCCGCTCATCCTAATGAAATGTTGCAAGTGGTGACAGCTTTCTGTAAGAAGAGTAAGGAATAGACACTAAAAAGGCAGGCTAAATCCCCTTTGGCTGCTTTCCTGTCATACAGTAAATCTACATGTGATTTCTACTATGGCGAGTAAGTTGAGGGACAGAATAAATCACCTTTGAGCAAAGCCAAAAAAAACAGCTAAAATAAATTGTACACATGTCTAAGTAAAAGCAGCAGGACTCTCTCCGGGAATATACTACACCACTCACCTGCTCAGTATATAGTGATTCCAGCTCAATGCTCCAACTACAGACAAGTGACCAAACATATTTCTCAGCCTTTTTTTGGTTTCAATGTCCCACAGCTGCCAATTCAAAACAAACAAGAAGTACAAATTTAACAATAAAAAGAAAAAAGCTTTTCTTCTCTTCCTTTGTTAATGAGCCCAGTTGTGATTTGACACATGGACAACTTGAAGTTGGGCAAGACTGGCCTGGACAGGCACACGCTCTCCTGGGTAGAAAACTGGTTGGCTGGCTGGGCCCAGAGAGTGGTGGGAAATGGAGTTAACTCCAGTTGGAGGCCAGTTACAAGTGGGGCTCCCCAGAGCTCAGTGCTGGGTCCAGCCCTGTTCAATGTCTTCATCAATGACCTGGATGAAGGCATTGAGGGTACCCTTAGCAAGTTTGCAGATGACACTAAGTTGGGTGGAAGTGTCGATCTGCTGGAGGGTAGGGAGGCTTTGCAAAAGGATCTGAACAGGCTGGGCCACTGGACAGAGACCAATGGCATGAGGTTTAACAAGGCCAAATTCCGGGTCCTGCACTTGGGGCACAACAACCCAGCTACAGACTGGGAGAAGTCTGTCTAGAAAGTTACCCAGAGTAGAGAGACCTGGGGGTGTTGGTTTACAGCTGACTGAACATGAGCCAGCAGTGTGCCCAGGTGGCCAAGAAGGCCAATAGTTTCCTGGCTTGTATCCGAAACGGTATGACCAGTAGGTCCAGGGAGGTTATTCTACCTCTGTACTCAGCACTGGTGAGACCACTCCTTGAATACTGTGTTTATTTCTGGGTCCCTCACCACAAGAAGGATGTCGAGGCTCTGGAGCAAGTCCAGAGAAGAGCCACAAGGCTGGTGAAGGGGCTGGAGAACAGGACCCATGAGGAATGGCTGACAGAGCTGGGGTTGTTTAGCCTGGAGACAAGGAGGCTGAGCAGAGACCTCATTGTTCTCTATAACTACCTGAAAGGTGGTTGTGGAGAGGAGGGTGCTGGTCTTTTCTCCCAGGTGAGAGGGGACAGGACAAGAGGGAATGGCCTCAAGCTCCGCCAGGGGAGGTTTAGGCTGGATATTAGGAAAAATTATTTCACAGAAATGGTCATTGGTCACTGGCAGAGGCTGCCCACGGAGGTGGTTGAGTTACCTTCCCTGGAGGTGTTTAAGTGATGAGTGGATTAGGTGCTAAGGGGCATGGTTTAGTGTTTGATAGGAATGGTGGGACTCGATGATCCCACGGGTCTTTTCCAACGTAGTGATTCTGTGAAGAAGGAGTATTCCCTGATCTTGGCACTCATATCATTGATGCTGAAGTCAGACACAGTGTTGAGGGGAATTAATACATATGAGTTTAAAGCTGTTTATTTATATGTCAGTATTTAGAAGTCCATATTTGAAAGCACTGTCTTTCAATACCTCCAGACTGCCAACTCAGGGCAACAGCAGGCAGGTCCCTGTGTTAATTAACATGTCAGGCAAAGTCCAACAAAAGAATTTCAGTACTGTCCTATAATAGCAGGCTGAAAGGTACATGTATAATCAGACTGAAGACAAATTCTTGTGTGTGAATTCATAAAGAGTGTTGATTTGAGTTCTCAAGGGGTTGATCACTAGAGTGATCTTCACACATTAGATACAATGAAAAATAGATTGTGCTAAGTGAAATAATTTAATAAAAAGTTCATTAAATAGTGGGGGAAAAGTCAGTTTGTCTCTGGACAACTGAATCCTTAATTCAGTCATCAGCTTTTTACAGCTTTTCAGAGGCTTCATTTCATATAGACAACACTGGAAATCACTAAGCCTTTCAGTAAAGTGCTACAGGGAAGCGCTGCACAGCAGAGCTCTTCTGATAGTTTAGCTGAAATTTTTAATTTGTTTCCTTAAAAAAAAAAAAAAAGTATCAAATTGTCTCCTGGCCAGTTAAGCTAAAAATGGAGAAAGACTGAAAAAGTACATTGTCCAGTACTTGTACTTCTCCGTCACTGGTGGCAACTGCAAGGCAAGATCCTCCTCTTATCCAAGCCAGAGATGAAATGTATTTTGAACAGGAATTCAAATCAATGTTTTCTATGGCTTGAAGAGTTCCTCCATTCCAGATGTGTGCAGCAGATCCTACAGCAAGAGCAATGAGATTTTCGAGGCTCCAGTCCAGTATGTTTAGATCTAGAAGAAAGTTACTAAAAGTTACCAAAAAAAGTCATAAGTAATAGGATGGGGTGAGATGGAGTATGGTTTGGGAAAGATACGCATTTTTTTTAACAGCTATGGAAAAAATTCAAGAGAATCCTTCTATGAAATCACTACAAGCATGCAATCCTCCTACATGAGGGAGAGTACCTCTAACAAGCCAAGGTCTTTGTAAGACTGATCTCTACGAACTGCTATATTTGCACAGCAGGGTCTGACTTACATCTTCCCCGCTGGAATTTTTTAATCTATCATCCTGCATTTTGGATTGCCACACCACTCTAATTCCTGGCACCAACAGCTAGAGTTCTGAAAGAACTATTGCTCCAAGGTAATTCTTGTTATTGAGAAAGACACAGAAGAGATTCTATATGCTACAGTCTGTCCTACATCCTCAGATTAAAGATAAATGTATCCTGCACATGACAGGAAAAAAACCACAGAAATTAATTGAGGAAAGACTGATCCTTGCCTTCAGAGCTTGTTCAGGAAGCATATGATGGAAATACTGTTTCCACTGACCCTGATGCTCAGTGCATTTCACATGCAGATCCTGGCAAGGCAAGTCACTAAAGCAATAAGCGTCAGAACAGCCTGCTGTGTCAGGTGGGCCCACAGAAGAAGCTATACAACATTTAATACCAATACAGGACATTTTCTCTTGCCAAGGGAAATCCTCAGTTGTCCATTTAGGGTAGCTTAAATGTAATTTTGCATGAGCCCTGAAGCACAGAAAAATGTTACCACAAGCCAAGGTCTGGCATCATATTTTGGTAACTAAAATCACTCTGAAGAACAGCTGAATCCATCAACTGTTTGACTGAAGTCCTGGTTGACGTAGCCAGAAATAAGTACTAAGAAATCACTTCCAAAGTCTTCTATTATTGCTGTCAGTCTTGGGACATAACTTGTGCACCATCACTGTAAGTCACACAAATAAACTTTTGTCCTGCTCATAGATATACACAAACACACGTAAGGATATGTTGAAAATAACTCTGCAGGGACAATTGCAAACAGCTTGCACATACAGATTTGTTCATTAGATCTTATGCACTGTTAAAACATGTCTTTGCTGCTATAGATCAGAGATCCATGTATATTCACTTGTAACTTGGACATGTTTAATTTTTGCCTGTGCACCACCAAAGACATCAGTGAGAATTAAGTTCAGAAGTTACCAATCGTCCAAACCATAAACAACATCACTGATGTCTCCCAAATTAAGAGATTTCAAAGTGTGCTCAGTAAAGTTGTTTCTGTGTTGACTGGCTGCTAGACAGATGTCCAAGTCTGACAGATGAAATGTCTAACTTAATTAAGCAGAGGTAAGCATATTTGTTTCATTTGAAAATTGTATTGAGAGGTATAGTTGAAGAAAACTGCATGAGATTTAGGCAGTATTGATTCTAGGGCTTTATCAGTCATGTCTCCATCCTGGGACTGGCAATTTTCAGGGATGAATCTGTGTAAAAAATAATTACATCATACATATGTTCTGCAGAGTTTCCATCTTATGTGAACAGGACATAGCTTCATGATCTTTCTTGAAACATATATAGGAATTCCCAGTCTTAGCAAACCACACCACACAAGAGAAACTAACTTACAGTAATCATTGCGCAAGCCAGTAACATGAAACTTCACTTTTGGCTCCAATGGTATAGAAGACTTCATGATGGTAATGGTTCTAAACTCATTTGGGGTCCCCTCTCTGCCTCCTGTATTTGAAGATTCAACACACACAAATCAAGAATGGAAAATATCATCAGTTTTTCGCAGGCCTAAGCCTATCACTTTTTTACCATATTTGTCTCTCCATGATCCAAAGAAGATCATAAGGGTCTAACTCATCTTGAAGAGGCTCAAAACACTGGACACACTGACCTAGGTGAAAGCCACCTTTTAGCACCTCTTTCAAATCTCCATTGATTTAGCCAGTTAGAACGGGGAATTGGATCCACTGTATTTTGTTTAAATTGTACCACGGCTCAACACAGAACTGGGGGTGGCGGGTGTCTCTTCCTGTTAAGAAAACTAAGGTGAATGTTTCATGTGTGCTCTCCCTCTTCAACACCCCTCATACAGCAATTGCCTTTTTTGCTTTTTGTTATTTTTTTCACCAAAAGGTCTCCCCTCATTGTCTAACCACAGGAAAAGGGTTTTAAAGCACATACACGTTGATCACAGTACACTAAGCTTGTGACAATACATAAGTGGGAAACAAAAGCAAATACAAGTATGAGCAAGCAGAAGAGTCATCCTTTGTGGTCATTGTCCACATTATGCTGAAAGGACTCATAGAAAACATAGAAAAAAAGCAAAATCATTAGCACTATGAATCATTTAACTCTAGATTTTAATGTGCAAGAAATTAGCTTGCTGTAATGTGCAGAGCAGAAAGGTGGAGATCCACATTTCTGTGCTTTTCTCTGTGCTTTGACTTCCCTTTTTAACTGTTCTCCAACTAGGAGTGTTTACAATGAACAACAAAAGTTTCAGGGGCAGAAGACATTTATCTCTACCACTAACATTCTCTCTTCAAAGAAATTCAACACATGCAAGGTTTTTGTACTCTTTAAGTTAAACACACACACACAAATATCCTACATAGAAGTCCAATGACAGATTATGGAGCGTTTATTTCACACAATCTTTCCTTTGCCTGTCCTCAGTCTTTGTTCCTAATCCAAAATAAATTTCTGCCCAAAACCAAATGTTTCCCCTGTCAGCTGTGGTATCCCTTCTCTCTCCAAATAAAGACTGAAGGTGGGCAAGAAGTAGGCCACAGTAATTTTTTTCTTTATCTGAAGTTTTGTCAACTTAAACAATCAAGCCAGCTTGCAAGAACAACCTTCTCAGATCTGCCCAATGGGATACGTAACTCTGCATTTCAACCCTAAAATGGCGTAACAGCACTGAAATGAGATTAGTCCATACAGAAAACTCTGTATATCTAATATCTAGATTTTTGGTTATTTTTTGAAAACTTTATCAAACCCTTCTGGACCTAGGCAAGTAACATAATTCAGGAACACCAAAGCACTTAACTGTAAAAGACAGATGAACAGCAACACTTCTGAAACACTACGAAAATGTTTTCAGTCCTTAACAATGGTAGCCAGTATTGAACAGTAAGATATAAAGGATGAAAGTATCTCTGTAACTCATTTTAAATTTTAGTTCTCTCAGGAGTAACTCACATAGCACAAATTCATACTGATCACACTTTCTGTTCTATTCATATTACTTCCTAGACACATCAATGTGCACGACAAGCCTTTTTTTGTGTAAAAGCTTCATTACACCATTTTGTGTTCTATCTGCCTGACAGCAGATATCACTGACTTTTGACAAGATTTCAGTTCTTATATGCACGTGCCATTTCACAAAATGAGACTCAGGAAGTGGTGAGTAGTCAGTACTGTCACAGCAGACCACTTGATCAACAAGCAGGTGGGTGGAATAAAACTTGGTATTCCTGATACCTGTATTCATTTGCCATTAAGAAAAAAAATAGTGACTAATCCCTATACTGCAGCTATTGGCTGCTCTGAAATGAGTCTTATTTGCGTGGAAAAGAGCAAGAAAGCAAAATAAAAATCTACCATAATTCATAAAAATTCATAAATAACAAGCTGCATCTCACTCTTTTCATATGAGCATGAATCAGGTCCTAACTGGCAAGAACCAGTCATACACATAAATAGCCAGATCACCAAAAAAAATCATCTGCCCAAGACAGAATACAACAAAGTATTGTAAAGAACTGCCTTATACTCAAATAGCTCAGTGAATATAAGTATCGTTTTCCTGGTTAGCTCCTCACATCATACTCTTCTATGCTCATTCATTTCTACAGTACCATTTGGAGAAAATCAGCCAACTCCCCTGCAGATGAAACTGGAGGCAGTGATAGGGACAGTTCACTCCAACAACTTTTCCTTACCAGCAGGAGCAATACGACCCTGCCATTTCTTGATGTATGCGCTCTTATGTAGCCAACAGTTCAATATGTAATGTGCACCCATTCTGCAGCACAATCCCACATTATTTATAGGATTCTGAAACTCAAAAGCTGAAAGGAAATTAATATTTTAAGGCCACCAATGTGTCAGACAGGGACAAAAGGAGGGACAGGTAAGATACCTGGGGTTAACCATGAGGGAAGAAGTGGGATATTGTCTCTTCACAGGCAGCGGGAATTCTAGAAGTAACCCCAAGCAGTGCAGAGCTCAACCACTTTGCATTATTCTGTAACACTTGCTGGAACAGGCAGATGCACTTGCTTTTACAGTATAGATGCAGCCTGCTCTATCTTACTATTCAGTGAGCATGGCAATATTTGCTATACTGGAAAACAGCAACACATTCCAGTATATGCAATATAAACCACATACCTTTCCAGATGCAATTGGTATTTTCACAGATCTTCATGTCACCACTTTCTGCAACGATATATCCGACCTCCTGGTTCACTCAGAGCTCAGAATGTTTCTGCCAATACATTGAAATGAAAACAGAACTGAAAGAAGACATCTGCCAAAATACATATTAAGCATAATGCATAACACAAGTCCTACCAAAGGGCTCCACACTCGTAACATAAAAGCTCCAAAACAGCTTGCCTCTTTGATGTGAGATTGGTAACCAATACAGAATACCACTGCCCAAATACTGCACTTTAACCCAAGCCACCACCTTTCCTTCCATAAAACACTAATTCACTGCTGAAGATCACACAAACTTTAACAAAGTTGTTTCAACAAGGTCATCTTACCAGTGGAAGAGGTCCCAGATCCTGTACATCTGTAGGTACAGCTCACCTACCAAACCTTACTGCCCTCTTGTCCTCATCTAAATAGGCACTTGGGCTAATTTTAGCAGCATACAATGCCGTGCTCTCTGCTTGAGGTAGTAAGCCCAATGCATCAGGCTTGTTCAGTGAGGGAAGACCAGTTTTGTGGTGCATACATGGCAGGGCCACTGATCCTATCATGAGACCCATTGGATGTCAGAGACCTCTCTCAAACGAGGGTCCCTGAGCCTGGACTCCACAATCCCACTCCTTAAACCAATATTAAATATGAAACAGAAAATATATGCAGAGTGTCTCCAAGGAGTAAGAATTCCTCTAAATACATTATTATTTCCTTGAATGATAAAGAAACAGACAATACAGCAGACAAAGATAAGAAAAGTGAGGTCTGAATTTCTATGAGAACTTCTTTTTTCAAAAAAATTTTAGCTTAGGCTTTTAGCCAATGTCCAAGCAAAGGCTCAAATCGGCTCACACAGGATATGAATCTCTTCACCACTCCCTAGCATTTCTTCACAATGTTCACCAAGTTGAATGCTCTGATGACAGATATCTTTTTGGTCTGTAATCCTTTATTTACAGTCAGGTGGAAATGCCGCTGATGTTTTTACCAGCCACTTAAGATTATTTTGTCCTTCCTCCAATATCTCTGAAATCTATCCTTCCAAGCACAATCAGTGTGACTCTTCTTCAACAACCTGTTGTAAACACGACAAGAAATGTTTCACAAAAACATCTGGAGAAAAAAATGTTCCTCCTTTGTATATCCCAGCTGTTCTACAGCAGGTCTTTAGATGTGAGAGGCATTTTCTGTATGATTTATACAGACAACTTGCCAGAAAGCTAATCAGACTACTTGGATTTGTGTCCCTCTAAAATAAGTGCAGACATTTCTGTGGAAAACCATTTGTGTATACAAGGAAGTAATCTTTTGGACCACAAAGAGACCACACAAGTTCATGGGAATGTGAAAAGATTTCATTTTCAATGCATCCCACCCCTTTATGCTACCAGGTGGCACAAATTATTTGTGAATTACTGAATTAATAACTAATGAAATATGAACTAAATATGAATATGTTAATTACTACATCTAAGAAGATTAATAGATTTTCATATAGTTTTACACAGGACTGACTTCCAAATGGTTTTAGGAAGAACTTGGGTTTCAGTCATCCTACAGTGTTATCTCAAAGACCTCCTAATCACACTTCTAGGAAATTTTTCTGGGCCTTGATGTAGAATTCTGAACATCTTAGTTCTAACTCAGCTCTGGTTTGTAAATTACCATGTATTTCTTCACTGTAGAGATGAGAGACTGACTCATGGTCCATACTGTGCCAGCACTGTTCAATATCTTCCTCAACAGCTTAGGAGGACCAAGTGCGCATTCAGCAAATTTACAGACAAAACCAAGCTGAGTGGTGCAGTTAACACATCTGAGCCATGGGATGCCATCCAGAGGGACCCTGACAAGCTGGGGAAGTGGGTCCATGTGAACCTCAGTAGGTTCATCAAGGCCACCTGTAAGGTCCTGCACTTGGGTTTGGACAACACCTGGTATTTCAGTATAGACTGGTGGGTGTGGGATTGAGAGCAGCCCTGCAGAGAAGTACTTGGGGGTGCTGGCTGATGAGACCTGGACATGACCAGCAATGTGTGCTTGTAGCCCAGAAAGGCAACTGTACCCCAGGCTGCATCAAAACAATCACGGCCAGCAGGCTGAGGGAGGGAATTTTGCTCCTCTGCTCCACTCTGCTAAGATTCCACCAGGAGTACTGCATTCAGCTCTGGAGTCCTCAGCACATGAAAGACACGGACCTGTTGAGGTGGATCCAGAGGACCACAAAGATTATCAGAGGGATGGAACACTGCTCTTACAGGGACAGCCTGAAAAAGTTGGTCTTGTTCAGTCTGGAGAAGAGAAGGGTTTGAGGAGGACTCATAGCAGTCTTTCTATAAAAGGAGCTTGTAACAAATATAGGGACAGACTATTTAATAGGGTTTGTAGTGAGAAGGTAAGGAGGAATGGTTTTAAACTAAAATAGAGTAAATTCAGACTAGATGTAAGTTAGAGATTCACTGAGGGTGGTGAAACACTGAAAAAAGGTTGCCCAGAGGTGTGGTAGAAACCCCGTCCCGGGGAAGATGGTGTTCTAAGCAACCTGATACAGTTGAAGATGTCCCTGCCTGTTGCAGAGGTGTTGGACTAGGTAACCTTTAAAGGCTCCTTCCAACCCAAACCATTCTATCACTCTATGATTAAGAGTGAAGATAGTGACATATATTCATGTTTTAAAAGATGTTAAATTTCAAGGAAGGAGGAACATTTTATATAAGAACTTTCTATGAAATAATGTATCACCTCAAAAAAAGTTTTATTAAATTTCTCTGTGGGGTAGTTTTAACTCAGATGGCTAAACCCAGTGAGTTGTGTATTTTAGCAATTCTATAATTCAGACTCTCCAATTAGACCATAGAGGCAGGGCAGGAAAAAACAAAGCACTGCAGTTGAAAGGAGTCTTTTTCAGACTATTTTGCTTCTTTACAAAGGAAAGTGATTGCCCCAAAGACCTGGTTTCCCAGAATTATATAAAAGCATCGTCTTTTCCCAACCTTCAAGAGTACAAAGTACCACCAACAAGCCTGTAAGGCCATCTATCCTGTCACTACCTTCTTTTCTTAGAAGTTTGAGCTCAATACCTTGACAGAAACTTCTCAATAATATTACTTAATGATTCAAAACCACTGTAAGCAAGGCCATTGATCATGCACCTCTGAAGCATCCTTACTCAACATTTATGGTCAAAAAAGTAAATCACATGGAAACAGCTATCAGCATCTTCAGTACTGACCTTGCAACTGGTTCCATCAAGGAAAGAAGAGCACAAGAAAAAGTGTCATCATTGACTAAATTTACAGCTTAATACATGAACAGTCACAACTAGTTAACACTAAAATAAAAAGGTACTTTCGAGTATGATGTTATGAAAAGAAACAGATGGGTAGATGGAGAGTAGGTTTATTTAAGACTACCAAAAAGCAAAGGGAAAAAAAATGGTGTGTCAGTGTCCACTAGGAAAAAAAGAAGGTATAAAGTGCACAGCAACAGAAAGCAACACTCAGAAGGGAAGCTGTCTAAAGTCTCTGTTAGGTAGATTCCACATGTTCTTCCATTCTTGCACAAGAATCTGATCTTCATGACAAAGTTTTTTTTTTTCTCAGAAAGCTACATCTTGGCAAATTTTTCACAATTTTTCATGTGTCTACATGACAAAAGGAACAGTTACATCCTGCACAACTGAAGAAATTATCGTCTTCACACATATTGGTTATTAAAGTAGAAAACTGAGTCATTCATGCTCTTCATGCATATTTTTTGCAATAAATGTTTTCCCTCAGAGATAATAAACACATCGATAGGTCTTCATTAGCTTGGTTTCAATTTTAGTTTCCAGGATAACAGCCCAGAGCAAGGGGAGAGAAGCTGGATCAAATAAAAGATTAAGCAACTGTTCCTGACTTTTCTCTAGCAGACACTTCTTAAACAGACCTCCTCTCACTACCATTTCCCACATCAATAAGGTCGTATCTGCATAACAGATTACAGGTGAAAGATAATGTCAAAGAACTTATCAAGAAAGCAAATACTCTACCTGTGCATTTGAACATTGTATTACTCACTTGTTTCTTTTCTATTTCAGTTCTCCTGTTATTCCTGCCTTCAAAGCCTGCTGGAACATGACAGTCAGGTACAGTGACAACAGTTTTCGTGACAGGAAGTTCTTTAGACACCTGAGATGTCACTGGAAAACAATTTTAATGGAAAGAAATGTTTTAAAAAATATGCAGAGGAATATTTGTCAAGTACTCTTCAGAACAGCACTGATTTCATAGTAGCACTATTCTAAAAGCAGGTCTGACACACTAAGCAGAACAATGCAAATACAGACATTTGAACAAGTCACACTGCTTTCCTTTTGTCAGTGAAGAAAAAGACATTTCCCCAGCAGTATTCTTCTTATCCTAAAAGAGCTGTCTTTAAAAGGTCAGATTTATCATTCCCTTTATAAACACTGCCTATTTACTACTGCAGCTCATATCCAGCCTGTTGACTGGTTACACAAGATCTACCCCATAGGAAAGTAATATCAGATCTCCCTGAATCACATAGGTTTTCACCACTACTAGCAATGACAGCATGCAGGACTCTCTGAACTAGGGAAGACTTCATTTTGTTTTAGAACCTGTGTTTCATAGTGCTGGGTGTGTATTATTGAACACCTCTGCTATTCTGCTTAACAGAAGATTGATTTGCGCTTCCTGACCAACAGTCGTCGCACTGTAGGAATATCTCCTGAACACTAGAGACCATCTTTTCCTTGCTCTCTGAAGATTTTGGGGTTGTTTAGCCTGAGGAAGAGGAGGGTGAGGGGAGTCCTCATTGCTCTCTACAACTACCTGAAAGGAGGTTGTAGAAAGGAGGGTGCTGGCATCTTCTCCCAAATGACAGGGGCAGGACAAGAAGGAACGGCCTCAAGCTCCACCAGGGGAGGTTTAGGCTGGATATTAGGAAAAAAATTTTCACAGAAAGTGTCACTGGTCACTGCCAGAAGCTGCCCAGGGAGCTGTTTAAGACATGGGTGGATGAGGTGCTGAGTCACATGGTTTAGTGATGGATAGTAATCTTTGGACTTGATGATTCAGTGGGTCTTCTCCAACCTAGTGATTCTATGATTTCAATGATTGATCAAGAAATTATCCTTGTTCAGTTCTCTAGACCTTCCAGGTGGTTCTTGTACATGCAGCATGCAAGCCCTTCCTCGCTTTCCCCTCGCCCTGCTGGAAGTAGCAGAGTTCAAAGCTCGTTGAAAGATCGAAGTTCAACAGCTCCCTCGACTGTTGACAGAGAGAAACAGCCTCCCTTAGAGCCAGTTGTTCTCCATACCAAACCAGAGGATTGCAAGCTTGATCTATGCTCTGAATCACAGAATCACAGAATAGTTTGGGTTAGAAGGGACCTTAATGATCACTCAGTTCCAACTCCGCTGCCATGGGCACGAACACGCCACTAGATCCGGCTGCCCACCCAACCTCTGGAGGCTGCCCACCCAACCTCTGGAGGCTCTAGAGCAAGTCCAGAGAAGAGCAACGAGGCTGGTGAAGGGGCTGGAGAACAGAACCTATGAGGAGGGGCTGAGAGAGCTGGGGTTGTTTAGCCTTGGGAAGAGGAGGCTGAGAGGAGACCTCATTACTCTCTACAACTACCTGAAGGGAGGTTGTAGAGAGGAGGAAGCTGGCCTCTTCTCCCAAGTGACAGGGGACAGGACAAGAGGGAATGGCCTCAAGCTCCGCCAAGGGAGATTTAGGTTGGACATCAGGAGGAAGTTTTTCACAGAAAGGGTCATTGGGCATTGGAATAGGCTGCCCAGGGAGGTGGTTGAGTCACCTTCCCTGGAGGTGTTTAAGACACGGGTGGATGAGGTCTTGAGGGACTTGGTTTCGTGTTTGATAGGAATGGTTGGACTAGAAGATCCGATGGGTCCCTTCCAACCTGGTTGTTCTATGATTCTATGAAACACCTCCAGGGATGGGACCCTCACGTCTGTCCCCAGGGCGAGCTGAGGGAAGTGTCCCTTAGCGCCTGTCCCTCTGTCAGCCCCTGCAGCCTCACAGCCCGGGGTGGGACACAGCAGCCCCGCGCAAGCCGCTCCTTCAGCAAGCACACGCTACACCATCTGCAGGCAGGCATCCCACTGTGTGTAAGGCAAAGGAGAACCAGACGGCAGAGAAGAGCCCTGTATGAGTTCTGCGGCTCTCCCGCTAGTTATTGCTAACTATTCCATAGACAAAGGCGCAGCGACACACCGCGTGCACTGCCACAGCCCCCTCAGCGCCTCAAGGACTGGTACAGCCCGCAGCGCCCATCGCGGCTCGGGCGGCTGCTGCCCCCTAGCGGCCGCCGACGGGAACCACAGAATCGCAGAATCACCAGGTTGGAAAAGGCCCCGCGGGACCATCGAGTCCAACCATTCCCATCGATCACTAACCCGTGTCCCTCAGCATCTCATCCACCCGTACCTTAAACACCTGCAGGGAAGGCGAATCAACCGCCTCCCTGGGCAGCCTCTGGCAGTGCTTGATGACCCTTTCTGTGATTTTTTTTTCTAATGTCCAGCCTGAACCTCCCCTGGCAGAGCTTGAGGCCATTCCCTCTTGTCCTGTCCACTGACACTTGGGAGAAGAGGCCAGCTCCCTCCTCTCCACAACCTCCTTTCAGGTAGTTACAGAGAGCAATGAGGTCTCCCCTCAGCCTCCTCTTCTCCAGGCCAAAAAAACCCAGTTCCCACAGCCGCTCCCTGTAAGACCTGTTCTCCAGCCCCTTCCTGAGCTTCGTTTCTTTTCTCTGGACTTGCTCCAGAGCCTCAGCATCCTTCTTGTGGTGAGGGGCCCAGAACTGAACACAGGATTCAAGGAGCGGTCTCACCAGTGCCAAGTACAGAGGTAGAATAAGCATCCTGGACCTGCTGGTCACACCGTTTCTGATACAAGCCAGGATGCCATTGGCCTTCTTGGCCACCTGGGCACACTGCTGGCTCATGTTCTGGGAAGGGGCCATCAGAAACAGGGATGGGGAAAAGCAGAAATAAACAACTGTTTCTCATTACATGGATACCCCTGCATGAACTTGTTGCACAGAAAGTATATGGCAGACAGGAAAATTCATTTCATGTCACTCCTGCACTGAAAGACATGGGACATTTGCAGGTACCCAGCGTAGGATGGTGGGTCTGGTCTTTTCCAAGAGATGGGCTCCAGCAGACCCCCATGTTGGCTGCCTGGAAGCAGACTGGTGTTCCTATCTTCACCCAAAGAACTTAGCTCACTTCTGACGCCCAAACCTCCTCCCCACTCACTTGGCTTCTTCTCACTATTATTTTTATGTTATCTTACATTTCTTAATGCATAACAGGTTAGTAAATAAAGATTATATGACAGATTTATATTTCTCGTTTTCAAATTCATTCATAGAGCAATTTGTCAGAAAAACATAAAGCATAAGAATGTATCAAGATTTTATATTTAAGAGCCTAGACAGTATCAAACAGGGAAAGCAACAACAATAAGGAAGCACAGCAAGTATAAGATGCTTCTAGATCATTATTAGGTATTCTAGTAAATACTTATATTAAGTCTGGTGATTTTTTATCTTATTTTCTGAAATAATACAAGTTACAAGCTGTTAAGACTTAACTTAGGCACCAGGATTTTGCATGGATTTTATGAAATCAAACTCACTTTTAAAGTCAGTCATCATCACCTATGTTTTCTTGTTGAGTTTTCTTGCTTTGTTTGTTTCAGCACAGAAGTCAGTGACTTTTCTGTCCTTGCCACCGAAATACCACACTGACAGGCCTGGCTGCCAGGCAGTGATCTAACCTCACATCCTCACATCACAGGAAACACCCATACAGTTACTGAAATGTCATAGTATTTACTAAACATCCCTGTTACACAGACCTGTGCGAAACTCTCTATATAGTATGTTAAACAAAATTAACATGAACTTTAGCTGTTGGAGAGCATTATAGAAATAGTTTAACATATCACAGTGATATTGTACAAATCAAGGACAGCTCAGATGACAACAAAGTCACTGAAAAGCAACAGACACCCAGATACCAGATTTCACCTTCAGAAAGTCCTGTTCTATTTTCACCCTTTAGACTGTGACGTCTGTGCAGCAAAAAAATCAAGAGCAGCAAGAAAAACAACTGAGACATGAATCACTCTTCAATGGTGGTTTGGCTTAGGAGGAAAAGAAAGTTAGCAGAGACTGACAAGGAACACAAGTTGAAAGACAGCTAATAGATTAGAAAAGCCCAAGAACAGAAATGTGAGGAGGACAAAAGAAAATCCTGAAAGCTGAGAGGAAGAGAGAGAATAGCAAATGGACAGGAAGAAAGAGGGAAGAACTAAGCAAGGGAAGACACAAAGGTTGACTGAGCTGTAACCACTATATATTGGTGCACCTTCAGAACCCAAGAGCAACAGGAAGACATCTTTAAAATATAAAACAATAAAATGATGATAGATAAAACACCAGAGTTGTGCTGACTTTCCATCTAATCTCATCTCATCTCAGCACAGCACATCTATTTGCCAATTATAAAAGCAACCCATTTTCCACCACCAGTCCTCTCCACTAAAAAACCCTCCCATTTTCTTCCCTTATGCCAGCCTATAAAGAAGCACCTTTTTTTCAGTTCCATGTGCTGTAAAAGTTGTACAAACAAAGCTGCCTGTGACCCCAACAGCAGCTGATGAGGCAGGACTGAAGCTTTAGACAGGGTGGCTGTTCACCTCCGACCTGAAGAGCTGGCACCAGTGCCTGCTGCCGAACAACTCCATCCAGGACACCCTACGGGCATGGTGGACATGCTAGAGCTGCATTATGGACCCACAAGAGACTGCAGCAGCTGTCAAGACAGCACACAAACACTGGTGTGTCCCATACACATCAGTTCAACAGAACAATCAGCATCTTTAGGTGACAGGATCACTCCTTGCATTAATTTCTCTTTTTTTCCCCAGCCAGAGATTCCTGAATTTCACTGAGAGCTCTTGCGCCCTGCAGAGGCACTGTGAAATGAAACAGGCACTTCTGAAAGCGGTCTGAAAGTTTCATATTTCAGCTCCTCCTTCACATTCCAGGCCTGCCCAGGCTTCTCTCCAAAGACTGCAAAAATGGAGTCTCTCACAACTACTTATCCTCTGAAATACTCAGTGCCCAAAGTTAGGGTCTTTGTTGTTTTTCTGTCGATGGTTTTGTGTACTGCTATTCTCTGCCTGCTGCAACTCAGGTTTTTTAAACCTAAAATCAAAGATTTTTATTCTTTTGAAGTCAAGGATTCACGAGGAAGGATCATTTCCTTGGAGAAGTACAGAGGGAAAGTAAGTTACATCTTTATCACATCTTTGTCTTGAACCTTTACTGAAAAAGATATGTACATTCGTAAGTAAATAAAAAGTTTGTTTATAGGAATTTACAGCAGCATTTATGCTGAATTCCTCTTGTAACAGTAAGCTGGAGAGAAATTTATTTTATCTAGGCCTCCTCCAGGAATTAATTACTGGAGGTAATAAATCAAGAAAAATGGTCTTTGATATTCCTTGCTGTGAATCAATATAGTCTAACAATGGAATTTGTGCATTTTAACCTTATTTAAGAATGGTATCATGTTGAATTCCAGAAGCTGATCTTCTACATATGATTTTAATGATCATACTTAGCTTTTTACATGCTTATGTTTAAACAAATCTGTAAGTTTAAGTATATCCGCTAATTGGATTTTAAACATGGGATGTCTGAAAGTAAGTATCTTCAGTTACTATTATTCTTAAACGTTTATTGATATTATAACCAGAGAGATTAAACTCAGCCTTCAGGCATGAACGATTGTACTAGTGGGATATGCGATTTTAATATGATTGTAATCTCTATGCTATCTCTAGGCTTGTTTTTTTCTTACTAGTCAAACTTTTATTTCCCTGAAGGCAACTTTAGTTGTAAACGTGGCCAGTTACTGCCAACACACAGACAAAAATTATGTCGGACTGCAAGAACTACACAGAGAATTTGGTCCCTCCCACTTCACTGTGCTGGCTTTTCCTTGCAACCAGTTCGGAGAATCAGAGCCCAGTTCAAGCCAGGAAATAGAATCTTTTGCCAAAGGAAACTATGGAGTAACGTTCCCTGTTTTCCACAAAATCAAGATCCTAGGATCAGAAGCAGAGCCTGCATTTAAATTTCTAATAGGTAACTATTCTCTTAACTCTATTCTTTTATCTGTTGAGTTGCCTATAACAATAGTATTGTCCCTCAATTCTAGTCTGACTTTTCTTCTCAGGCCTAATCTGAACAAACACTGTAATCTTCATAGTATATAAAAAGAAACAGGCATCTTCAGCATACAATTCATCTTGTTTCAACATGGACATAAAAAATATGGTCAGAAGAGCTCTACCCTGAAAGCATCCATTTCTCCCCAGTGATTATAAAAACAGTCTGCTGTGACCAGCCCAGTTAGCAATATCCATTATGTGTCATATAAACTCGAATGCAGAAACTTATACCTACAAAATCCCATTTCAAACACCATGGAAATGGAAAGCAACCATTCTTCTGGAGAAAAATGTATGTATGGGTATCTTAATAGTACTGAAAGATTTAACATAAACACATGCAGGTAAGATTGTAAGTCAGGATTATATACACTGTAGTTCTGTATAAGTGTTGTTCTGCATTAATTTGTCTTACAAACTTTAGGGCCCAGCCTGCAATACCTACTTGCACAAATACTCAAGTTATGGAAAGCATTTACTGACTTAAGAGCCTCATACTCTCACAAGCAAAATGAAACCTTCATCTGACCAGAGTGCTCACAGACCCAAAGCCAACTTAAAAAGCCTTTCCGAATTTTCCTGAGACTTGGCCAGTTCTTTTGATTTGACACATATCATACTTAACACTGATACAGGAACTAAAGAATAATTAAAACATAACCCTTCTTTATAGTTGTATCTATTCTATATATTGAAAATAGTGTAGGAGAAGGCCCAAACCTGTATTCCATCTCCCTGCCCCAATATAGGAGCAGAGCTACCCAAATCACTACTATATATGATTTTCCAGACTATTCTAACAATTACAAGAAATTCTAAAACATCCCAGACTACTCCAGTTCCTCAGAGCAACTTTTGTCAGAAAGCTATTTCAACTTCTAAATAAAATCTTTCTTACACCATTTGAGTCTACTGCTTCTTGCCATATCCTTTGTGATACTTCTTGTGTACTTGACAAGTAGTATGATTGGAGGTGTTCAAGGCCAAGCTGGATGGGGACATGGGCAGCCTCATCTTTTGGGATGTATCTGCCCATTGGAGAGTGTTGGAACTAAATGATCTTTAAGGTCTCTTCCAACCCTAACTATTCTATGATATAGGAGTCATTTAAGTGGTCACAACTGTCACTGTAATTGAGTTTCTTTCTCTCACCCTTTAGGTATGTCAAAGTCCTCAGGAAAAGCCTCATTGCTCTGAGTCCCATGGAATTATTGAATGCACTCTAGATGTGCCTCATAGAATCATAGAATCACCGGGTTGGAAGTGACCCATCGGATCATCGAGTCCAACCATTCCTATCAAACACTAAACCATGTCCCTCAGGACCTCATCCACCCATGCCTTAAACATCTCCAGGGAAGGTGAAGCAACCACCTCCCTGGGCAGCCTGTTCCAATGCCCAATGACCCTTTCTGTGAAAAACTTCCTCCTGATGTCCAGCCTAAATCTCCCCTGGTGGAGCTTGAGGCCATTCCCTCTTGTCCTGTCCCCTGTCACTTGGGAGAAGAGGCCAGCTCCCTCCTCTCTACAACCTCTTTTTATCAGTTCATTACAGAGGAGGCTAGGGTATGTAGGTACCACGTGGGTGGGATGAATCCATATTCTAACAATCAGTGCAAATAGTACTATATGTTAATGTCTATACAGAAACAGAACTGCCGTGTTCAGTCATTTGCTTATTTGACATGCTGTTCACCCACAAGGAGAAATATCATGTGGTACTTAAAATACTTCAAAACAAGGACTTTGTTTTCCTACATTCCTCTGTTTCACACAAAACTACTATGCTTCTTCAATTAAAGAAGAACGCATTTTCTTCACGTAGCTGTCTTAACAATCAGAAAGCTGAATATCTTCATGCTATATTCCCTTATGACTGTGACTGCTAGCTACAATTTGTCTAGCATATTCAGAAAGAATCCACTGGTAGCATAAATATCGAGGAGCTGCTTCTTGCTGCTTTCATAGCTCTAAGGCATTTTATCAAGCTAGCACAAGGTTTGCGGCCTCATCACTCCTAAAATAATGTCCAGCTTCCTCTGTGTTTGTACTTTGTATGAGTTATGCATATGTATTAATGAACACTGGAAGAATATTCAGGGATGGGTTTATGTTACCTCAATACTGACCCTGGATGTAACAGCCCAGCAGAGATCTACTATTATTAGTAGCTGGGCCAAAGACCTCACAACATGATCTTTTCCATACCTGTTTTCTTGCCATGGTGTCCCCTCACAGTCATAACATTACAAATGTAGTTCAATGGCAAAATCCAACCCAGTGCTTCCAACAATGAGTTCAGAGTTCAGGACTGTTCCCCACTGAATAACTGTTCCCCAGTCAAAATCTCCTGGAGTTTTCTTCTAGTTCTTCCCACAAGAGAGATTTCCCTCAAAGCTTGTGAGGCTCTTGAGGGACAAAGCCAGAGACAGGAAAATCTTTCTGCCTCCTCTAGGAGCCGCAGAGTTTCCTGACAGCTGCTGATCCCAGAAATTATCTTACCAGGTATTAACAATAGCAAAGGTTCCAGTAAGGTTTTGTGTCGGGGGATAAAGAGAGCTGAATTGAGCCATCACCAGTATGACTTCCTGCTTCTATTTCACTTCCCCTAAACCAACATAAAACTGGGGCTTCCCCAAAGAATGTGCAGCCCCATAACCTCCTCCGTAGAAAGCAAAGCATATTAAAAGCACAAACTCTCAAAACAAATGCACAAGAAAGCAAGGGCATCATTCACCTCCTGTTTATGAGATCATTAACACCAGCCAGTAAGTCCATGTCCAGACTGCTAGCAAAGTACAAGGTGAGACTACTTCAAAATTCATAGCTGAAGAATCGCTGTTGGGTAATGAAACAAAGGGAAGTATAAGGGAGTCACTAAAATTACCTGATGCCATTCTTACAGATTCTTCAAAGAAAGAACCTCGATGGAATTTCTGGAAGTACCTTGTCAGCCCTGAAGGTAAAGTTGTGAAATTTTGGAGACCTGAAGAGCCAATAGAAAGTATCAAGCCAGAAGTAGCATCATTAATCAGGCAGATTATCATGAAAAAAAGAGAAGACCTCTGAAAAACCCATTCACACTGTGAATCCAATCAGCAGTATGGGTACACCGCCTTACTACATTCCTGGGAAATGCTGCTAGAACAAAACCATCAGGTGATATTACTTCTTTTTGGCATTAGTATTTTCAGCTACGCTATCTATGTCTTTTAATGTTGGCTCCTGCAACAGCCTTGAGAACCACTGAGGTTATTGAGAGTGGCCTTGCAGGAACGGACTTGCATAAAGTTTCTGAATCTGTCTTTTAGTGGCTTACAATAACTACTTGCATTTGTTCACCAGCAGGAAGATAGCTTAAAAAAATGGGGATTTGTTGATAAATTACTCGGTATTTGCACAGAAAGGTTTTGTTTCCCATCTACCAGTAACAAAGAGATTCTGATATTCTGTCAATACACAATTGCCTTGCCTGAATGACATGGGGCCCAGAGGCATCATAACAGGGCTTTTAGAGGCAAATGCAAGTGAAGATACCAGCTTTGCAGTATCTTCTTCAGGAAAATTACCAAATTGTGAATTTATCAACTTAATTGTAAAAAACTGTACATAGAAAATGAAATTATTAAAAAAATTTAAAAATGTTTCCTTGCCTATTTTGTATTTTGATTAACTTTATATTTCACCTTCACAGCAATACCTTTAGCCTCATTAGCCTTCTGCATACATTTGCACTGCGGGACAGTGCCTCAGCTTTGAGTTCACCTCCTCCTGGATTTTCAGTCTTCTGACCTCAGTGAAGACAGGGCCTGTGTGTACACACATGGTTGCTGACAGTAAGATCCAAGGGACAACAAAAATCACTGGCAATGCAACAGACATCTTTCTGGGGCAGTACAAGACAATGCTCCCCAGCCTTCTGCCTTGCACCTCTGGAATAAAACAACAGTCTTTAACTAGAGGCAGAAGAACAGGGTGAGGTTCATACCTCAAGACCCACGCTTATCACCCTGTAGTCTCCTCAATCCTGCATGTAACTGCAAACCAACTTCCAGTTGTGTTCCACTGTTCTATTTCAAACTGCCAAGTGTTTTGATTTATCTGATGAAGGGAGACAGTAAGTTGGAATAAGGAACCTCATTCCAGCTGTCTTAAGTCTTAAAGGAGGGCCAAGAGAACAGAAGTGAGGGAAAGCAGTGCCTCAGAAGAGTTTTTGTAAGACTAACCTGAAATGCTTCAAAACATTTTCCAATAAAGGTAGCCACTTAACTGTATTGAAAAGGTGAGAAATTCAAAAGCAATTTTTTTAAAAAAAAGTGTTTTTCTTTCATCTGTGGAAATAATTGAGAAATTAACAAAAAACCCCAGAATGATAAGGACATAACAAGGCCTTAAAAGATGAGTACTGATACTTATGTGGAGAATTAAAGTCACCCTCAGTAATGACAATTATAATTTTGGAGGGGAAGTCAAACCTTATGCATGACAGTTTTAACCCCTGTGACTTTCAAATATCATTCATGGCATATGTAAGGGTATAGTTCACCCAAATGTCCCTCCTGCTGGTGTTCTACACTAGCCACTGTGCTGTTTGTCAGTAGCCCACAAGATTCTGCATTCAATCCATGAAAGCAGTTCCTGTTCTTATTCTGAGCTCCTGTGTTTTAGTCCAACCTCCTTGTGCAGGTACAGTTACAGCCTTGGGAACATTTAGCAGAATACATCAAGTGATTTTTGTCACATGTCCCTACTGCTTTGGTGGAGCAGGAAGGGAATTGAATCATAGAATCATAGAATAACCAGGTTGGAAGAGACCCACCAGATCAAGTCCAACCTTATGAAATATGTATACAAAATGTGCATCCTTTCCACCTCACTGGGAGCAGTGTACATTCCATGCAACTAAGTGGCAGGACACCGTTTCTCCTGTAAATGGTGGATGCTATCTTTACTCAAAAATGCACATGATTAAAAGATGCATGTCCATTCTTGTGCACTGCTACAGCTCCTTGCTTTTTATATCACTGAATAGGTTAGGTATAAAAAAATGCTGGGGGGAACACCGGAAAAAAAACTATTTTAGTCCTCATACTGCCTGAGAGCTATGCAGCATATAGGAAATTTCACTACAGTTACTTAAAAACCTATAAAAGATAAGTACCGCAGTATTATTTTCTAGTTTGGAAAGGATCAGGGAGAAGGGAATGTGTACACCTTGTTTGTGATTAACCCACTAAAGCTCGTGTTCTGTTTTTAACAGGATACACTGTAATCTTAAATAACTCCAGCCTAGCACTGAGATCAAATCGCTTTCCTGGTATTCAGAAATAACATGATATATTAGCAAATGAGTGGACAGAATTGTTTGACTCAATGCTTCCTGTATTACTTTTACTTCAAATTCCTAGATAAAGAGGGTTTTGCCCAAGAAAACAGTCACTGAATTTCACCATTTGGTCACAATACACCACAACCAGCTTCTTTAGAAATATGAATATAGGTACCATTAAGTCCTGAATGTACACAGAGTTTAAGTTTTCTAAAGTTTACCATTGATTAACATCTCTCAAAAACTCAGTATGTTTGTATTCCATATTCTACACGAGACATACTAGCTGTTCCAAGGTAACATTTAGGGCAGATAATTGACAGACTAATCACTTCCTACTTAAAACCATGATACAAATTATCCAAGGTAAAAATAAAGCATCTTTAACTGCCAAATCTACAGACTTGGAAACGTGAAAAGACAAAGTGAAAAGTTAGAACATTGTTACACAAGCACACATTTCTCTTTAGTAAAAAGCCAGCTAAGTAACGTGTTTGTATAAAAATATCCACTTACAGCATAGGATATAGCAAATTAAAAAATACTTAACTGCAAACACCATAGACAGATTAAAACCTGTTTATCAGATTCTTAAATAGCCCCACCAACTTAAGATAACCTGCCCTCCTTGGGTTGAGTTCAGTCCATGAGTGTTAAAAAGTTTCTTCAACCGTGTCTGAGCATAACCTTCCTTCCTCACACTTCCTTCACTCCTGTCTCATGATCCCCTTACTTCATAGGTCTGATATATCCTCACTGTCTCCAACAGACAGAATTAATAGTCAACTCTTCTTTCAAAAACATTGCCGGGTAGTGCAAATATTCTAAATCCATTTCAGTCACCAGCTGGACATGTCCCCATTAATTCAAGCACCATCACAAAATACTTGTTTGCTGAGCCCACACATCAGTGTTCAGTAAACATACAGTGGTGTAAGAGAAACATATTCACACAGAGTCGAAACCTGAAACTCTTACTTAATATTTGAATTTATTAAATTCCTTAGAAGCAAGTTAGATTAACTGTAGAAGTGTGTCTGGTGAAGTTACACTTACTTTTGTAGACTAAATTCACTGAGTTTGCATATCATAGCACACAGCTCCTTTCCATCAGGGGAACCAGGCTGGGACTCGGCCCCAGAGCAGCTAAGGAGCTCCAGAGATATTAACAGTGTTTTTACTGTCGTCTCAACAGTGATGTGCTAATGCGGCAGTGTAGCCAGTTGCTGCTGTTTGAAAAACAGCTAACTAACAGTACACTGCCTAATCACCACACACAGCACAAGGATCATGCTGATTCTGCAGACTGTGACAAACATTAATGCTATTTCTCTTCCTACGAGACCTTCACTTTCTGAGGCACTTATAGCAGCACCCAGATAAAGCAAGTAATAACAGTGAGTTTCTCTTGTGTTCTGCAAGAGCCTGAAGTGCCAGGATGGGGACAAAGGTCATGCTCTGTTCCTGTGGCAGTCTGTTGGATAGAAGCTTGCAGTATAATACGAATCAAAAGGATCAATGCAATTTCAGTCTTTATTCTTCTGAAGTATGATATTAATGTCCTACTGAAATTATGGCTCCTGGTTGGTGAAACTATATGCAGTTGTCTTAACATAGTGCTGTTCATAAATATAAGGTATTCTAAGAAGCAAGGGAGGAAAAATCTGAAGTTGAATTCTTTATTTTTACAGAGCAGAAAGGCAGTGAAACAGTTAGTGAAGGTGATTTTAAGCCTTTCTGGTATCTAACTAATTAATGATAAAAACATTTATTCCCCCCAAAAAAAGGAGTCAACTTGCATTTACCAAATATTGATATTAAAAAAAATAAACTCAAACTTGAAAACTCACATGAAGTTTTTAACTGTGTTTCTTTTGCTTTAAGATATCTTCCAGATCTTAAAACTTGTTTTAAATGTTTGAATTATTTACCTGTTTCAAATAGTTATAAACTTCATGTTATCTCGGAATCTAAAGCAGGTCAAAACCAGTCTAAGTCAATCAAAAATTCTCACAATATTTTTGAGAACAGTGGAGAATAGGAATACAAAATGTCAATACCAAAAATGAACCTGACAATCAAAAAAAGCAATAACCAAGTGGGCACAGAAGATTCCTGATAGAATAGCAGTAGCTCTCCTTTTGGATGGTCAAGGGATGTGGAAAAGGATAGCAACTGCATCTTAGCTGATGTCAGAATTTCAACCAGCTAATATACACTGCCTTCCCATCACACACAGATGCACCACCCACATTCCTGGAAATCAGAACTCAAGCACTTTCCAAAGAAAGCACCTTTTGAACAGTGATGAGCTGTCCCTGCAGCTGGTGACAGTGCAGCAGTGACTGCGACATTCAGAAACAGCAGCCAACTAGCTGTACACTGTCTACCAGACACAGAGTCCACACGGAGCAAGTTGTCTCATGAAATAACATGCCTGGAAACATCTTTTATTTTCTACATAAACTCAGCACTGGTCACTGGTTCTTAGGTTCATGTTTCATATATGCATATATACAAGTTCAAAGAGTAAAAATACTGTCATGAAATAAATGGCACAAATAAATTTCTTATTCAGCAAAACCTGTGTAGTATAAAATTGTGTGGAGTATAACTAGGATCAGTTCCCAGACTGCCAAAAGGAACCAGATAATGCTGCAGTGTTTTGCCTTAGTTTTAAAGGCATCAGTATGGTATGTTATCTCCACCAGTTAATTAGTATTACATGCATTTACTGTGGTCCTTTTCTCCCTTGGGCATCTGTTTATGGTCAGCATGGGTACCCAGCCCTTCGTCTAGATAAGCAGAGTCTAATTCGAATCATCATTGGTTAGTCCGTGGTGCAATTTTGGGTGACGAGCCACACTGTGACTCTGTTCACAGCCACATAACGGAGGATGCATAAAGATCCCAAGATTCAACCTCATGCATTTCAGTTGGATGGAGGTAAAACTATACTTACCGCACCTGTTTTGATGGAAGGAAAGCCCTTTGAAGTCATGCTGGAAAAACACAACAGAGTCAGTTGCTTTGTATTGAAGCCTTATGAATATCAAATCTGAAGCCTTCCCTTTGCCTTGTAAAAACAGATGTTAAGTCATTTAAAATAAATCTCAATTTGATACAAAACACTAAAACATTTACTTGCCTGAGTGGAGCTGTTAGCAGCCACAGAAAAGCACAGGCTAATCAACTTTTTCCTTGTTCCACAGCAAGATTTTTCCACGATGCTTTTTAATGCAGCATTATGGAGTGCACATAGCAGCTGCTGATACATCAGAAACGACAGCCAGCTAAGGTGCACTGCCAGACCGTTACATTCTCTTGAGTTTTGACCACCAGCACCACCATTCCATCAAGTTTCTTCTCACCGGGCCCAGTCCTTGCTCACTTTAACAGAAAGGGGTTTCCCATGTAGTAGCTTACTTAAAATATTTACGTTAGAGCAACATTTTCAGCATGCTGGTAGCTGCATTTCTGTACTGTTCCTGTATATAAGGGCACACTACTCACCTCCTGCTTCAGCAATTCCGTACGGTTAGTTCCTTTTATGCCTTTACTTCCCACTCCACCAGTCTGCATATTGCAGTCTCACCAGCTTTTGTGATCAATGTCAGCTCCTTGAGGAACAAGCTGCCTTGTATTTTGCTGCTTGCTTAGTGTCAAGCACATTGTGGTAGATTAATAGGTTTTCCATCTGTGTTCCTACTGTACCTGCAAGTTCTGCATTGTCCCTTTTTACCACCGTCTGTAAGTGGACAAGTCAGCTTGCAATGCAAATAAAAAGGCAGGTCTGTAAACCCTTACAACCCCTTCAATCAGGTCATGTACCTTTTGCTTCTCAACAGCAAGCAATGTCTCTAATGACAAAGAGGAGAAGCCCACAGGTGCTTTGGATTCCTCCCTCAGCAGATTTCATTTTACCATAAGTTGTGTTTTTTCTCGCACTTCAGATGCTACAGTTAAGAAGGTGTGAGAAGGATTAATGGGTAAGGGAAAATAATAATATCGGGGGGGGGGCGGGGGTGTCCAAAATATCTTATAGTCGATAGTTTTTCAGAATTGCAAAAGGGAACCGTCCAGTGCGAGTGCCCCCGGCTGCCTTACCCCGGCTGCCTCCCGCGGGCTTCGCTCCCTGCTCCGCTTCGCCTCTGATCCGAGCGCTCCCACCGCTTTCTCCTTGAAAACAAGACGGCGGCGCAAAACTTCACCAAACGGGGCTCAGAGCTCCCCTCCGCGAATAACCCTCGCCCAGCCTCGCACCTCGGGAGCCGAGTTCCCCGGCACCGGGCAGAGCACGCGGGACGGGGGGGACGGGGACGAGGACGGGGACGGGGCCCTCCCGCCCGGCTCCGCGACCCTCCCCAAGGCGGCGGCGGCCGCCCTCGCCCCAGGGGGCAGCGTTACCCTTCGCAGGTTCTCGTCGCCTCCGCTCTGAGTCCCGCTGCGTCTCCGCCGACCCGCGGCGAGGGGACCCGACCTCCGGCTCGGCGGGGCGGGCTGGCAAGGCAGCGTGTCCGCACGGAGACCGATAGTGGAGACGGCAGCGTGCGGCGATGCCCGGGCAGCCGTCGGGGCTCGGTCCCAGTGCAGGGACGGCGATGCCCGGGTAGCCGTCGGGGCTCGGTCCCGGTGCAGGGAGGGCGCTGCCGAGGCAGCCGTCGGAGCTCGGACCCGCTCGGGGGCGGCGCTGCCCGCCCCGCCGCCGCACGCCGCGCTGCGGTCCCCAGCGGCCGGCGGCGCCCTTTAAGCGTCCCGCGGGCGCGGCCAGCGAGGCGGGAGCGGCGGGAGGCGGCGCGGGGGGCCCGTCCCGCCGGCGGGACGCCCCAAGCCCGGGCTGGCGGCGGCGCCAAGCGCGGCGGCAGGGGATCAGCGGCGCGCGCTGGGGCAGGGAGCGCGGGCGGCCCCGGCGCCCCACGGCCGCGGGTTCGATGCCCGCCCAGGGTCCCGCCCGGCAGCCTCGGGGCTCGCTCTGTCTGTCCCCCACCCAAAGTCCCCAAAACCGAGTTCTAGAAATAACCCTCTGTACTCAACACTGGTGAGGCCGCTCCTTGAATACTGTGTCCAGTTCTGGGCCCCTCACCACAAGAAGGATGTTGAGGCTCTGGAGTGAGTCCAGAGAAGAGCAACAAGACTGGTGAAGGGACTGGAGAACAGAACCTATGAGGAGCGTCTGAGAGAGCTGGGGTTGTTTAGCCTGGAGAAGAGGAGGCTGAGAGGAGACCTCATTACTCTCTACAAGTACCTGAAAGGAGGTTGTAGAGAGGAGGGAGCTGGCCTCTTCTCCCAAGTGACAGGGGACAGGACGAGAGGGAATGGCCTCAAACTCCACCAGGGGAGATTTAGGCTGGAGATTAGGAGGAAGTTCTTCACACAGAGGGTCATTGGGCATTGGAATAGGCTGCCCAGGGAGGTGGTTGATTCCCCTTCCCTGGAGGTGTTTAAGGCACGGGTGGATGAGGTATTGAGGGACTTGGTTTAGTGTTAGATAGGAATGGTTGGACTAGAAGATCCGATGGGTCCCTTCCAACCTGGTTGTTCTATGATTCTATGATTCTAACCCGCCGCCGCTTGCCGTGGGAGCAACGGGTGGGAGCGGGGAACGCGAGAGGAACCGCTCTGTCCCAGCAGAGATGCTCGCGGAGCAGGGTTTGCGCCCTTGGGCGCTCGTTCCGCCTGAGAAAAACTGAGCGCACGTTTGCTAGGAAAGAAATACACGGGTTTGTTCGAAGATAGGGCTTAGTTTAAATCCAAGGAAGAGGGAAGGTTTATGGAGAGTTACGGCTACGTATACCTTCCGCACTTTTTCACAAGTTAATTCAGAACCGTCCCTCCTCAGCACTTCGTGTACATTCAAAATCTGGAGCAGCTCGGGTTTCCAAGGGGCAGAAGCTGAGAGACACACAGGATGAGCCCGTTTTGCCCCTTCCCGGCTTTTGGACTCACGAACCAACATTACAGAATCACAGAACAACCAGGTTGGAAGGGACCCATCGGATCTTCTAGTCCAACCATTCCTATCTTTTCTCATAAGAGCAAGAAACTGAGTGCCGCTTAGCACTCGGAAAAGTCCCTAATTTTTTTTCCCCACTCTTAAGGTTTCGCTTTTTTTACCCCGGAAAAAGAGAGCTTTTTCTAAATTTTCAGTTGAAGAAGTCTTATTCGAAGCAGAAACAACTCTCCTGCAAAATGCTTCTAGTGTAAAATCCCCTTTTCTACACGATTCTGTCTGTGTAGCTGCAAGTGTCACATCTGCAAAATGTAAGCGAGATGATGGAGGGACAGACTCTTACTGGCGTTTGGATTATAGGCAACGCTTGAATACCAGAGGGTCGAGCGGCTCAGCCAAATCAAAGAGAAACCATTCCAAAGGCGCCTTTTTTATTATCTCGCTTTGTATCAGTAAGGACACAGCTCGGCACACCAAGGATACGGCCCGGCTGAGTCACTCTGATACCGTTTTAAGGCTTCGCTGCAAAGCAAACAGCGCACAAAGGATCGTTGGCCACGCTTCGCTTGTTCCTTTAACTCCACTCGAGCTCTTCCTGCGGGGCTGGAGCTGGGCGAGCATCCCCCTGCCCGGCACCAGCCGCTGCCGAGACAAATCGCTTTGGTTCTCCAAGGTGTGAGGTGTAGTTGAGCTCTGGCCTCCCAGGCGGCTGCTTGGGCCTTTAACTGAGCTTCTCACTCGCTCCCGAAAGTTTATTTCGGGGGAGCACACCTGTTAACACTGCGATTTGGTAACTGAGAGAAAAGAGGTCGGGGACTAAGAGCTGTAGGGTTGTAAACTGAGATAGAAGTCGAAGCCTTTCAAAACTGTAAACTGGGAGAAAAGTTAAAGTCTTTCTAAGTAAACTAAGTTTTGCTCGAGTAAATTAGAATTAGGATTAATTAATGTCGAGCGAGGCATTAAAGAGTAAATAACATGATCTGCTGCGGTTGGTGTTTCAAGCAGAGATTCCAGCCCATGAACCTTCAACTTTCACATGCATGCACCATGGACGAGTTACAGGGAAATATTTGGATGTTTTTTATGTAGAACTTGTTCTGACCACTGATTAGCAAGTGGAAAACATGCAAAGATATGAAGTTTACTAGTAGCCTTAAAATATGTAGGTCCTGAAATGAATTCAGTGGTAACTGAAATACAGAAATAAGCAGGAGTGCCATGGGGAAGGCTGTGTTGGTTTATGTTTGTTAAGAAGGATGTGTTGGATTTTTAGGCATTATTTATTAGTAGTATTATTTCTTAATAACTATTAGTATTATTATTAACATCAAGGATATCGTTAAAACTCTCACCTTCACTTAAAGTGACTGACCTTTTGGAAATGATGTGGTAGGCAAAAGCTCTATTGTCACTTAGAAACTGTATCTGTATTTTAAACAAAGGAATTTTATTGTAGAAAAGCTGTTTGTAGAGAAGCATATTGCTTCTGAAACACTTCCACTAACGTGTGTTCGAAGTGAAACGAAAAGTCCATCTTGGTTAGATGTCTTCATTTCTTTCTCACTGTGGACTAATTTCAGGCTCCTCATTATAGGCCCTGTGCAGCCAATTGGTCAATGATCTCGCTTACATACTAAAAAACACTTCGGAGAGTTTTTGTAGCTCACTGTAAATATTCCTAAATCAGTGTTTAGAAACCACGTAGTTTGTCCCCACTGGCAGCAGATGGTGCTGATATGTTGTTGCTTGGTACATTCTTGAAAGCTGGTATGCAGGTGTTCAATTCCATAGTAATGTGCTTTTTTTCCTTATCCACTATCTTTAACAACTTTTGACACTAATTTTTAATCATCATTAGACTTCAGAATTTATTGAGATAAATATGAGTTTGCAAGTAGATTGTGAGATTTGAACATCAACACCAAGCCTCACATTGTTTTCAGGGAATGAAGCACTGACTGACACATTTCAGAAAAAGTTGGGTTCAGCACATCCAGACTGCTGAACAAGGACCACCAATACTTGTAGGTCCCACGCAACTCAAGACGTGATAATGAAGATGTTTCTTGCCAAATGATTGCTGACAAGAGGTGATGCTAGCTCACATCTAGTTCTGGCAAGCAGAAAGATGACAAGAGCTGGGCACAGAAAACTGTCTTAAAAGCAGTACATCACAGGTTGTCTCCATATCAGTGAATGACACAGGTAAACAGAACTGCTTTTTAGATGAATCTCCAGAAAACTTTTACTTGAATCAAAGATCTATTTAAAGAAACCTTCCTAGACAAGGAACACAGAGACTATGACATCAAGGGCATGTTGGACTCAGTACTTTTTAAAGAGAGCACTTACTGCCTGTGATACCTAGCTGGATAAACTGGGGGGAAAAAAGTAAAATTAATTATGTTAAGAAAAAAAATTACCCTTTTGGGAGTGTGAGGGATCTGAATAAGATATACCACTTCTTGTTGTTGTTGTTGCTGTTTGAAATAGGTGGTAAAAAATTTTTGAACATCTTCTGGTAAAAAAATAATTTCTGTTTTGCAGTTGTAAAGTGATGAGAAGTTTCTTGGAGTTGAAGCCTTTAACCTCCTGCTGAAGAGAAAATTACATTCCAGCTTTGTCAGCTGCTCACATCTTTCTTCCTGTACTACTTTACTGTTCTTTCTAGCTTTTCAGTCAGTATCCCAGAAACATCCCAGTCTTGCACAGGCAGAAATTGTCTACTACTATTGCCAGTCACTTAGAGAAGCCCCATGCTTTTCCTTGTACCACTTGTGAGAACTGTTCCCCTAACCCACTCGGAAATGTTCTCACAGTGGTACAGGGAAAATTATGGGGCCTAATACAATGCTATTAGATAGTTGTTACCATTTATAAAAGGCAACTTTGACCCACAATTATTTCTGGCTGAAATGGAAAACAGAGAAACGATGGGGAATCAGGAAATGGGGAGGATTCAGATCAAATGGCTGTTCTCTTCACAACTTTTCACAATGTCGTGATCAATCATTGTTTATACTCCAGAAAGAAGTACTGTTGACCAGGTAACTGCAATATTCTGGCAGTGAACACACAACTTCATTTTAACTGTATAAAGCACAGGTTGTTAAGATGTCCTTTGGAGGATGAGGGGAAAGAAATTCCTGCTTCTTTGCTGGGGTTTACCTTAAAACCATGTGCTTAACATCTCTGTCTGGTAGTCTACTCATCAGGCACCTTCCATATCATTTAGTTTGCCAACAGAGTAGAAGTGGCTGTGAGCTCTCAAAATGCCTGCTGCTCCTATTCAGATGAACCTCAGCATGCCAGACACTAAGGAGAACTACATCTCTTATGCAAGGGCAATGAGCAAGAACACAAAATAACCCTAAACTCGTTCCTAATGTTGCTGCATTCTGTTGCCACAAGTCTGTTGTGTTATCTGGACAGACTGACGCATGGAAGATGGAGTACCATCTTTATATTCTTCTGGCTTTTGTCCATTTGTGCCCTGCCTTCCCCAGAGCTTGAATTATTTTATTTCCGATGTTAAATTTAGCAATAGCGATGAGCCTGCTATGTTACTATCTTCAGTGTGTACTCCCTTTTTCTGTTGACGTTAAGAATCCGCTTTGGCATGCCACTGCCATGAAGACCATCAAACTGAAGGCTTCCAACACACTGGAATCCCATGCTAGCTTTGGGGTCTGCACACAACATCTAACTACATTTTGTTTACCTTGGCTAAGCTCCAGTCCAACAGCAGAACCGCTGGGTTTGATGCCAGCTGCCAGCTGTGTGCCTAAACAATATTTCGTCCTGGAATCCCAAGTCCAGATTAACAAGCTGCCAAAACGCTACTCAGATGTGGTTCTTTACAAAGCTTCTTTAGTAACTTCTATTGTTAGCATGCTAGTTATTACTCCATTACTAGTACCAAAGAGCTGTAAGTTAGTGTAAAATTAAGTAGTGCAAAAAGTAATTATGGCTTTGAATAACTGTGAATTGCAACTATGTGCAAGGCTTCAGGCACCTCTTGTAAATGATTACTCTCTGGTGGTCTTGGAGGTGGAGCAAGATTTCTAACATTCTTTCCTGGATAAGGGCAATCAAATATACTCCTTGAAAAGCAGCTGTCATGTCTCTTTGCAAAAATCAAGTAATTGCTGACAGATTCATCTCCCTCAGCTGTGAATTTCTGAAATTCTGTTGTATATCCATACCATCACCCATGCAAAGAAGTCTCTTGTTTCTCTTCAAAAAACTAATATTCAGGGAATTGAGTCAGACTGTATTTTCAGTATAGTTGAACCTGTAAGCTAAATTTTCATTAACTGAAATTGCATTTCATTCATTAGTTGGGTGGGTGGTTGGTTTTTTTTCTATTGGGTATGACAGTCTTAGAAAACAGGTCACTAGTTACAATCAGATAATATCATTCATTGTTGAGACACCGACTTCAGCAAACTAGTGGTTTAGTAATGTAATTTCTTGATTATGTAGGTTAATTCATATCCTAAGGCTATATCTTTGCAGTTAAGCACTTTAAAAACTTCATGTGTTCAAGATTGCTCTGCATGGTCACCCCAGAACATCCTGGAGTACATGTTGACCATGGCTGTGGTCATATAAATACGTATTTGATACTTCTAATTGGATTTCTAAAGAATACTTTATAGAGGTGCTGGGTACATACCGCTTTCCAGCTGTGCAGCCATCTCTAGAAAACCAACCAACTGTGAAAGAAATAACAGGTAGGAGTTTTCTTCTAAGGGAAGAAAGAACCATATCAGGGTTTCTAGAAAGCTGAGCAGGGGTGCATCACTGCTTAAATAGTGACTTTGTAACACTCTGCTACAAAAAAATGGTGCAAAATATCCCAAGAGTGCAAACAACTGTAGGAACCCGAATAGAAATGTTTCAAGAAACCTACTTTGTCTATTTATTTCCACCTGAGATCCACCTGAGTCAGGGAATTGCAAAGCCACTTCTTCGCTGAGGAGCAGTGAAAGCCATTTTGCCCTGTTGGAGCAGAGCAATACAGACTGTCTTCAAGAAAAATCTCCAGTCGTGTAACCTTTTCAGGCATTTAGTATCAGTCTATATTAATAAACAGTCCTGTGAACTCTTCTCAGATTAATTTGAAATCAGAATTCACAACACCTAAAGCAGAGAACTAATCTGCTTTTCTTGAGCAAGGGTGCGTTTTTCTGTAAGTGATATAATTGCTTTTACTGTGTCCCTCATGATTGCTGCTTCATACAGCAACAAAATACTGAAATGCAAAACAGGAGAGTCATGATCTCAGTAAATGTCACTTTTAAAAAAGAAACAAACCCTTCCCTTCTCTTAAACTTCCCTGGTGAAGGGGCTGGAGAACAGGCCTTATGGGGAACGGCTGAGAGAGCTGGGATTGTTTAGCCTGGAGAAGAGGAGGCTGAGAGGAGACCTCATTACTCTCTACAGCTACCTGAAAGGAGGTTGTAGACAGGAGGGAGCTGGCCTCTTCTTCCAAGTGACAGGGGACAGGACAAGAGGGAATGGCCTCAAGCTTCACCAGGCGAGATTTAGGCTAGACATCAGGAGGAAGTTTTTCACAGAAAGGGTCATTGGTCACAGGCACAGGCTGCCCAGGGAGGTGGTTGAGTCACTTTCCCTGGAGGTGTTTAAGGGGCAAGTGGATGAGGTGCTGAGGGACATAGTTTAGTGTTTGATAGGAATGGTTGGACTCAGTGATCCAGTGCGTGTCTGACAACCTGGTGATTCTATGATTCTATGATTTCCAATTCAAATACTTAAAAAAATAACATATCCTCAAAACCTGTGAAATCTTACCGCAGGAACCACACAGGCAGAGCCATCACATCTATTACATGATTAGGCCTAAGTGAAGCAGTTCTGCTAAAGTCACCAGGCCAATTTGAGTAATTAAGTTTAAGTGTATATATCAATGTTCCTAGACCTCAGGTCACTGAGTCTTCCCATGTGCTCCAGCAGCAGGTCAGCTGTTGTCCTTGAGAGCTGGCACAGGGTTCAGTAAAATGTTTCGATACCTAAAAATCAGAGGGGATGGAACCAAACACATTGGCAGTGGATCCTGACGCCTATGGCAAAAAGCATTAGTTAAGAAAACATCTGAGTTTAATGCAGTGTTTTGGTAATGCCTTTTAATTCTGTGAAAGGAAACTAGAGCTTGGAGAGAAGAGGTGCCTCCATCCACTGACCGTTACACGCAGTTCTATCCATGTCTGGAGCAGCACCCCTTTCACAGCCTGACCCAGGATGCTGTGAGGAGGACCTGCCAGTTCTGTACAGCCAAACACTAACACAGCTGAACAGGTACAGACCACTTCTGCCAGCTCGGAACAGAGGTGGAACCAGTGCTTGACTTTCTGCCCCTTGCTGAGTACACACACTATTACACGTTTAGATTGCCTACACAGAGCCAGAGCGAAGAGAAGGAAGGGCATCTCAGAGTCAATATAAAGCCATGAAAACCTCCACACTAAGTTGCCTAAGGGGTGCGTTAAGCACAGAGGTGTTGCTCCAGCACCAAAGTGTCCACATTGAAGCAGCCACCTCTAAATACACAAGATGAAGGATCAAGACCCTTCCCTGAGGCCTCTAACAGCTCTTCCTTGCAAAAGCTGAGAAAGACTTGTTAAGTTCTGTTTTAGCAAAACCCGAGCTGGTACTGCTTTCCACTGCCTACCTTTTAGACAGGGACCTCATAATTAGAGCACTTCCCGTTAAAGTGATAAGTCCAGGAGTCCTGCATCCGAAACTGAGGTATCGTGATGCCTCTGCCCTCACTGGGTGGCTGCTTCCCTGCATAATGTTGATGCTTGAATACTGGTTATTGGGCATGTGCTTGTGTTTTGGAGCATGAATTGCTACGATCAGATCTCTTACCCAGTGGATTTGTGAAAGCACATGTGAGTAGTCACTGCCTCTGGTTATTGCACTGGAAAAAAATCTTTTGTACTTCTGATTGCCTTCTTATTTGCTTTTAAGTTCTGCCTCCACCTTTCTTACCTTGACTGTAAATACTACTGTTATATTTCTTGCTTATGTGTCATCTTTTTTTGCTACTTATTTTTTATTACAAAATTATTATATTTGCTTGTTGAAAAATCTTGAATATGAGCATTAAAAGCCAGAGCATTCTTCAGTACTTTTCTTCACATCCTAGTTTGTTTCACTCCTGTTTCTCACTGAAGAGTTTCTCCTTGCTGTCAAAATCATTTGTGTATTTACTGAAATGTAAACATAATTGTCGACAATAATCATCTTGAAATTGCGACTCACTTGCTAATTCGCACTGTACTGAATGCTAGTAAAATGCTCCCTTGGTTACATGGGCATATTTACTTTGTGATAAAGAATACTCAGAAGTGTTCTCTTTAAACAGTGATTTGATTAGTTTAAGGGGCAGTTTTCAAAAGCACCCAAACACCTAATACTTATTTGATTCCCTAACTCTTCCCATACATCACTTAAGGCTTGAAAGAAGAAGCATGCTGTGATAGAGCAAACCTGACTCGTACATCTGGAAGAAGAACATAGTCAATTCCACAGATGTCAATAGTTTAACAACTTCACACTTCCTTCCATAGCAGCAGAGGGGTGAAGACACAGAACAACAATCAGACAAAATTCAGGACTAAAGCCATTTCTAGTTCCTCTCTAGATGGATCATATAGCTAATGGCAGAAATTCAGATCTGATATCAATTTGACAGCCTTTGTTTATTTTACTAAAGTTAGACCAATGTGGCTTTTTGCTTGTTGGAGATATGCAGAAGAGAAGAAAGTTCTACATGAACGTTCATACTGGCAAAGGTGCAGCTCAGTTTTCCAGTTCCTTGCACCTTCAGGCACTACAATGAACTATTTTCATTCCTGAGGACATCATTTTGGCTGTTCTGATACTGCTTGATAACTTCCTGGGAGATAACATCACCAGTGCAACAGCTATGGTTTTGTTTTGCTGTCTCTACTGCATTACTGTGACCAGTAGAAGTTACACTCAACATATGAGATTCCTTCATCTTCTACGAGACATGCTCAAGCTTGCATTGAGTGGCCTTACCTCTGGTTGCAGTGGTAAGGAGAGCAGCATGGCATGAGCATCCCTGGGAAATGAAACAGCTGATGCTAATGTTATCCGAAAAGTCAAATTTTTTTACCTGGCATGCAAATAACCAATCTCACATAACAAGTTAACACATTGATTTTATTACAGACTTGCACAAGTCTTAGCGCTGGATGAATTTTCCACAAATCTTAGCACACTTGACAGGAACGTCTGTACTCAATTTATTAAAAATGTTACAGGGCGTATACATGCCAAGTGCTTGCCTCTACAAATTATTGGTTAGTGATTATACAAAGTTGCAGGTGATTTTATCATGCATGTTCAGTGAGTAGGGGATCTGCTTCTATTGGGGGTGTTTCTTATGTTCCTTTGCCAAGCTGGCAGATCTGATAACAGGGTTTGATTAATGTCATCCTCCCCTAATGCAGATGTCCAGGATGTTCTATATCAGATCTTCTGGGCCCTTTATTCTTAATTAGTACAAGGCCCAGATGTGCAGGACATATTTTACCAGGTTCTCTGGGTGCTTTGTTCTTTTAATTAGCACCAAGTTTGCTATACAGTTTGATTTAATATTAATATATATTAGCCTGTTGTGTTGTTTGCTCACCATGATGTTTAGAGCAGCACCGTCTTCTGCAACACCAAGTTAACAGGGTCCACTGTGTACATGCTTGAGCAGAGAGTAACAGAACAAACTCTGCCCCACATGTCTGAACCAAATGCTCATAAGCTGTTGAAGTAAATTACATTATATCCTGGAGGCCATCTTCGGTTTCATTTAATCTGAAAGGAATCCAGCTCACAAGTTTCAAGACAAGTGTTCAGTACAAAACCAAGGTGGCAAAAATTGGGATCGAGACCCACACTTGCTTCCAAGCGCACACTCTTCACCTGGACTAAAGTGATGATGTTGCTGTAGCCCTGATACAGCTGAATATGGTCACTGAAGAGCTTTTGGAGTGTTCTTTCCTGTGCAGCCACCTATCTTCCTTCTACAGAGAGGTACCCTGCAGAGTGAAACAGAAGGAGCAGCACAGGAGGCAAAATGGACTCTAACTTTATTCCCGATTTTAATATTGGTGCAAATTAGACCTTCATGCAGGAAAGCACTGAGCATCAGTGGGTATGGAACCATCACTTCCTTCATATGACAAAGTCAACAAAGAATCTGTCTCATCAAGTTTCATTTTATTCCCCTAAGTGATTTTGATACAGTCACTCCTAGAAAAAAAATCAGAAAAAAATAAGATAAAAATTACAAGAAACAAATGCTCACTGTTGTTCCTGTCTCAGGGAACTCAAAGAAAATTGTTTCATCAGTACAACCAAGGAAAACAGCTTGGAGTACTCAAGAAGTTCATGCCTTCCCATCCTGCATGGCCTGATTCAAACCCCACAGAAGAGAGCTGACAACTCTTTTAGTGGTTTTGAGAGGACTGTGGCAAATGTGAACAATACAAGAAGGATACTAGAGTACTTCCAAAGAGACTTCACTGGACTGTAGAGATTTCCAAGGTAATAACAACTAATTAGGAAATGAGCAAATGAGATATTAATTATTTCTATAATCTTCAAGCTTAACCTCAGATTCTGAATATGTGCTAACATTTGTTAGAGGATTTGTGTAGGATATCAGAACTTGCTCATTCACATGATAGCTGGGAAAAACATTCCAAATACTCACATCTTTGATTCTTCCACCCCAGCTGTTTCTTAAACTCCTCTGTGAGGCTGGCTGGGGTCAGTGGACTGGCTCCTTGCACTGACATCTTAGCCATGTCGAAGGTTCTAAACATTTTCAGAGGGGTTCACCAAGTACTTGAAAGAAAATGAGAAGAATGCTTAAAAATTGTAAAGAGAAAAGATGCACTAGGAAGGAAAATCACATTTAATACAATTAACTATATTACAGGTTTTGCTTTCATGTCTCTCAACACTTTTGAATTACCAGTGTAGTACCAGGCAACTAAACAAGCAGACTTTAAGAAGGGAGAAAGAAGAGGAAGCATATGTTCCTGAGCATTTTCTTATCTGAATTTAATGTGTGCACTGACCTGTAGTAAAACTGTTCCATGTATTTTGCAACTGGGGATTTCATAAAACAAATTAAACCTTCGTTCATAGGACTGTTTGCCTCTAATTCAATGTCAGGACATAAAACGGCATCTCTCTATCTGAACTACTGTGTAGATACCCATCACCACCATAATGTAGGGGCTCTCATAAAAAAAATGACATTTACCTTCTTATCCGCTCCCTTCTCATTGAGAAGAGACAAGTTTATGGCCATTACCCTTGTCAAAGCACATCTGGGAGCAAGTCTGAATAAAGAGATGGATTCCATGCTTAGTTCTGAAAGTCACACGGGTAATGCTTTTGTTTTAGTACCTAAACTCTGGACTAATTTACTTCCATTTAAGGTTTTGCCCTCTTAGACTTGGCAGTTTCCTTATTCCTCAGCAAAGCCACTGTCATGGGAAAATACAGTTGCAGACAGGGGAAGAGTATGTTGTGCAAAGAAGATTTTTTTTTTTCTAATTAGGCTTTCTAAGGCAGGAAAAGACAGTGAGTGAGCAACACATTCAATGGAAATTCCATGCAGATACTCACTGTGCTGGGAGATCCAGTAGTTGCTTTCCAATCAAATTGAATCATTTTCAAAACTGCTGTAAATGAGACTATAGCTAGAAACACAGGGCGAGATACCAGATGTATGCTGCAGAGCAGTTGCTTTGGGTTTTTTCAGTGTGCCCATGAGCCTTCAAGGGCAGTATGCAATCTGACTGCAAAGCATTTCAAGGTGGAGAAGGGAGCACTTGTACATAGATGAGGCTGTGACTGACCCATTTTCCCAACACTTTTGTCCCCTGTCACAGACTAAGTCCATGGTCTTGAAGTTTTCGTGGTTTTAGTTTTGTGAAATATTAGTGGTACAAATCAAAACAAGACAGAGCAGTTCTAAATTTGAATCTAGTTTTTCTTTGCATTTTTTAAGTGTTTATATTTTATCCAGGAAGAAAACCATATAAAAATGAAATGAACTTTACCTATTTGATAACTCCACACATGCCAGAGGCTGCATTTTAAACTTCATAACTTTGATCAAGTGCTTGTCCTTTGTTACTTATTCAATTACATTCATAACCTCTTAGGGTCTGTGTTGCAGCCATTTACTGAAAAAGGAGTAACAATATACTGAGGTGTGTCTTTGCTACAATAAACAGGTTAATCTGGCTAAGTCTTTCTTTAACATGGGAAGAGTTTAGGGCTATAGCATAATTTTTTTTATCATTTTATTTAAACAGCTGTTGAATAAGTTGTAAAGAATGTTTTGTACTGAGGTTTAGTTTTAGCATGTTAAAGGTATTTAATTATAGTAAAAAAATCACCATACATAATGTTCATGATTATAAATATATATGAACAGATCTTTGACCACATGAAACTACATTTCAGTAGTTTATTGCAATTACTGGAAGTGTGGTGACAGTAGTGGAAATGGTTCCCTGTGTCTGCTCCACCTGAGCTAAAAGGTGAATCACATGGACTAAATTCAAGCAATCAGATGTACAGGGGCTAGGATATGCCAGAGTACCTGCTAAAAAAAACAAATATAAATAGTGATAGTCCTTCTAGTTCTGGGCATTTACAAAAATAAACAAATGCTTTCAGACAACCTTTTTCCTGGTGACATATTCATGTGCTCAACGTTTTTTCACCTAAACCAAGGTTGTGTAAGAGTTCATACAAAAGTAACAGCATAGTATTTATAAATATTTTCTGCAGGTTCATAGTTCTTCTTGTAGGTGTTGATTTTAGCCTTAACCCAAAACCCCAAAATAAGAAGTAACAAGATTTAAATTTGACAATGCAGAATCCATTGTGGAAGGGGAATTCTACTCATGGCAAATGTTTAGTGTAAAACAAACACTTAGCTACAGATGTTGTTTTAATCAAATTTAAAAGGCATTTTTCTGTGTTATGTGGAGTATTGAACTTATAATTCTGTTTAATGATTTCTAAATGTAGCACTGAACTTCAGAGGCTAAGACTAACGTTAAATTGTGCCCCGACTCATCTTTAATGCCATACAATCCATACTGGAAACACCAGAAAGTTCTACAGTTCACAGATATTCACCCAACCCATTTTTTTATTTCCCTTCTTTGTCAGGTTTTGTTTGGTTTGGTGGTTTGTTTTTCTTTAACAACAGTTGACTCTACCATCATGCTGGCATGGTAGGTTTTGGAGGTAGGAGGCAGGAACTGAATATGAGGTTGAAGTGTCTTGTGGGAGACTAAACCCATGCAGGTACCCCAGACAAGATCACAGATAATCACTATGATTGGAAATCAAGTCGTTTATTAGCAAGCAAGCAAGCAAGCCTTTTGTACTTTTCTGCTATTCTGTCTAATGTTTACATAATGCTTGGCTGAAGCCTGAAGTTTCCCCTAGTAGTTTATGTATAAGTAATCGTGCATGTAGACTGCCTTCTTCTTCTCACACTGTAGCTGCTTCTCGACCTTGATGTATTCCAAATTTCTCCCTAACAACCTGATAAGGCCATATTGTTAGACCAGCATATATTCCCACAGTGTCTGACCTTCTGCTTCTGGCCCTAGTGTAAGAACACAACACAATGAGATGACTGAGGAGTGGGCAAAACAGTCTGCCTGAGACTAACTGCTAGCACAAAGGGACCGAAAGACTAGGAAAAAAGGAAAACATTTTCTTACAATGTTTCCATCATGGCTGTAATTGTGAATTTTTTAGTGGTAGTATAAAGCCACCTGTCTGGTATCTTTTGTTCAGAATGTTACTCCTAAAAATGTAATTTATTATTCACAAGGCTATGAACCCAAAGTTCACTGCTAACCAATTCAGAATGTAGCGCAATAGAAATTTTAAAAAAGAACAAACAACAAACCTGTAAGGAATTCCTTTTAAATACCTTAATTTTTCACTAGAGAACTCCCCATGTGGAGCTTGGGGCCATTCCTTCTTGTCCTGTCCCTTGGGAGGGGAACCCGGCTCCCTCCTCAACACGGTCTCCTCTCCGGTAGTTGTAGAGAGCAATGAGGTCACCCCTCAGCCTCCTCTTCTCCAGGATAAACACCCCCAACTCTCTCAGCCATTCCACATAAGGCCTGTTCTCCAGCCCCTTCACCAGCTTGTAGAGGCATCATCAGGATTCAGGATACTTTTGATACAAAAGCTTAAATACAGTTGTTCTCGACTCCAAATCATTTCTTGTTTCATGTCCAAACCCAAGGGGTTTGCACACACAATTTTCTGCAGGTAAAACCAGAGTTAATGGGTAACGTCTTTTATTAATAAATCCTGGAGAACTTTAAACCCAAAAGAGCTGTCAAAACATTAACTCTGAAACACAGCTTCAGGGTAAGACCATCCCAGTTTATATCCATTTCTATTTCCACTACGTTTCGAGAGAAAATGATACAGATTGCTTTTCCATAAGGGCACTTATTTAGTCACTTTGAAATTAAGCTTTTTGCAGCTTTTCCTTGCTACGAAGGACAGAGTAGGGGAAGGCATTCAATCACACAGAAGCAATGAAAAACGGGTACTGTTATGATATTTCTAAGGGAAAATGTGGCATAAATTGTCACAAAAGAAAGAGAATTAGCCTGAATAACAAATGCAGAAAGGAAGGGAGAGGTGGGAATGGTTGGCCTCGATGATCCGGTGGGTCTCTTCCAACCTGGTGATTCTATGATTCTATGATTCTGTGAAAGTGATCATGAACAAAAATGCCTTTTTCTGGAAAAGCTCAGCAATTTGAATTAACGTTTTAATATGCAGAGCTTGACCAGCTACTAAATCTTCCTCAACATCAACCAAAAATTTGAAATCCACTGTTCAGCTTGCAACATGCTTCCTTTCCTTCTTCTCTTCCACATATGCCTCTCCTTACTCCCATCTCCCACATCCGCTAGTTACAGCCCTCCAAGAAGCAGGATGCATTCAGGGCAGAGAAGAGATAATACAGCAGGGTTGATATGAATACCAGGGCACAGGAGATCAGGACCCTGGCTCATTTTCTAAAATTCCTTTTTAATCAAGCTGTACCTTGAGGTCTGGTGTCTTTTTTTAAATTAACACCTAAATATTTTATCCAATAAAAAGCCCACATGCCCAGAGCAAGGCTTATGTGGAATTGGCTTAGTTATATTCAAAACATGATTGCTAAATCCTTCCCCTGGCATTCTTCCTGAATTAAAAGGTATTTTTCTGATTCACCTCGAAGTGTCCATGTTGTCTATGTCCACAACCACTCACCATGTGGCCTGGTACCAGTAGAGCAGGGGAAGGCAGAGAAATCTTATTAGGAGCCAGAACAAGGGTCACGAAATGTCATTGCATTTCTTTATTTTATTTCTGCTGAGGTCTTGGCCGGTTGCCCTGACCCATTGCATGGACCACCGATGGGCCACTGAGATTTTCTCAGTGAACATCAACCACAGACCAACATGTTGGGTGGAAGTGTCGATCTGCTGGAGGGTAGGGAGTTTCTGCAAAGGGATCTGAACAGGCTGGACCGCTGGGCTGAGTCCGGTGGCATAAGGTTTAACACGGCCAAATCCGGGTCCTGCACTTGGGGCACAACAACCCTATGAAGAGTTACAGACTGGGAGAAGCCTGGCTGGAAAGGTGCCTGGAGCAGAAGGACCTGGGGGTGTTGATAGACAGAGACTGACCATGAGCCAGCAGTGTGCGCAGGTGACCAAGAAGGCCAGTGGCATCCTGGCTTGTATCAGAAACGGCATGACCAGCAGGTCCAGGGAGGTTATTCTCCCTCTGTACTCAGCACTGGTGAGACAACTCCTTGAATCCCGGCTAGACATTAGGAAAAAAAATTTCACAGATAGGGTCATTGGGTCACTGGCAGAGGTTGCCCAGGGAGGTGGTTGATTAACCTTCCCTGGAGGTGTTTAAGGGATGGGTGGATGAGGTCCTGAGGGGCATGGTTTAGTGTTTGATAGGAACAGTTGGACTCCATGATCCGGTGGGTCTCTTCCAACCTGGTTGTTGTACGATTCTATGATTCCATGTTCATCAGTCTGGCACACTTGCATGCCCAAGGGCTTTGCCCTGTGCCAGTGGCACAAATCCTACCCTATACACCAAGCATAAAACCCCATCTGTTTAGACTTGAGGCTTCCTAGTGGTGAACTTGCAGCTTCTCCAGGGATCAGTTTCTGACACAGGAACCAGGGAGGTTGAGCATGCATCAAGGAGTCAGGCTTGTCTCATGTAATCCCACCAACTCCTGCCTGACAGAAGGACAAAGGGCACTGGGAGCCCTTTGGTCATTTCTGATGAAAGCAGTCAGTGGGCTGCTTTAATCTGTGCAAGGGGTTTGTCCACATTTTTATGAAGCTCCTGTGCAGAGGCAGACAGATAATTGTGACTTTAAAGTACATCTTTGCTTTGTACACCTTTAAAGTACACCTTAACGGAAATGCTTATAGTGCACCACTAGACCTATGCAACTACCTTTAGAGCACAGCACTATGAACGTACCATGCTGCATACCAAGAACCTTTCCTTTTGCAATTTATTTGTCTGTATGTCTGACGATTCTCTTCTGAGTATCGGTGAGAAGCATCTTGCCCTGATCAGTCAATATTCAATGTTGCAAATTAATGGGTTAAAATTAAGAAAATTTTAAAGACATCTGTGATAACTTCCTATTACTTTTAGATCACAATTTAAAATTATTTGAGGATACTTTGAACACAGAAACACTATGAGCAACAGTAATCAGTGGAAACCGTACAGCAGATTAACTGCAAAGTATTTTAGATAGATACATTTGCAATTCTGAAAAGACTTGAAGAAAACAAGAACAAGAACAAAGAAACAAGAACACTAATGACAATCCAACAAGGTGATTATTTATTGTTGCATGCTATGAGAAGTTTACAGTTTTCGTGTGTCACTTTATTTCTGAGGCATTAACACAATTATGAACATTACAGAGTTCTACGTGCTATACAGTTTGTGTTTAACTTCATAAAACGTACGGAGAGGAACTGTAGGTATCTATACAAGCTGCCTTATGTTATCGGTTTACTCCCTGATGATCTCAGTGCCGCTGGGCAGGTTTTGTCTCTCCTGGCCACTGCGGAACCAGAGCTTTCACGCAGCGTTTGGGTCAAGGTGGCAGTGGTCTTCTCCTGAAATATGAATTGCTCTGGAGCCATCCCAGGGCTGAGCCCTCAGCAGCCCAGGTTTCAGCACCTCCCCTGCTAGAAAATGTCAGTGTCACAGGCACAAAGGACTGCAAATACTGCAGAATCACCTTTGCAGTCTTCTAAAGAAGATTGACAAGAACGATTCTCCTTCCTAATGTAGTCTGTTCTTACCAAAAGCAAAGCACTACACGTAGGTTTGCAGTTTCCCTAAGAAACTTGCACTGAGATGATGGTGTCGTGCTGTTGCCTTGTCGCACGAGCCTGTTACTGTTGGGTCGCTGTTAATGCACTCAGATCCACACAATAATACTGGAAAACCCGATTAATGAAAAGCAGAAAAACTTGTAACTTCACAGACAGAAAACTTCTGTCCCGAGTGGAGTACGGTGCCTTCATTCACTTATGTGCTGCAGGAAAAGACATTTCAGGTGCGATTTCACACACACTGTCAGTGGTTCGGCTTTCACACCCGCGCGTGCAAGTGAGATGTACCCATCCAGAACAATTTAATGTTACTCAGCCTCCTCTTTACCTGTGATAACACCACTGAATGTTAACAGCAGAATGTTTTATTCTAAAATTTTCTTCTTGAGTGCATCAAGCAAAGTGAACTTTATGTAGATGCTCAGCTTTCCGTTATCTTTGCTCTCGTAAATAGAATAGGAATGGAATAGAATGAATAGAATGAATAGGCTGCCCAGGGAGGTGGTTGATTCACCTTCCCTGGAGGTGTTTAAGACACGGGTGGACGAGGTCTTGAGGGACTTGGTTTAGTGTTTGATAGGAATGGTTGAACTCGATGATCCGATGGGTCCCTTCCAACCTGGTTGTTCTAAAAGCAAAGGCACATACCTGATGCAAAACACACCGTTTACATTAAATCGGTATAAATCAGCTGCGATGTTAAAGCGCTATTTACTCATCACGCCGAGTGCAAACAGACACTTCCAGCTGCACACTTAAGCGCGATTTGTAAACGTAACAGATGCGAAATTCCCAGGTGGTGAAGGTGCACCGCGTTCCAGTCCCTTGGAAGGGTCTCTCCGTTCCCACGCCAGTCGCTGTCCTCGAAGCTACAAATTTTTCTGCTCAACCGACGTAAAACGCCCGGTGCGAAGCGGGGCAGCTCCCCGCACAGTCTGTACGCTCGTTACGCTCCTCAGCGGAGCCCCGAGGGCGAGGTGCTCGGCTCGGGAACCGTCGGGGCTGGGCGCGGGGAGCCCCGTCCCGCTCGGCTGCCGCCGCAGGGAAGAGCCGACGCCCCTTCCCCGGGAGGCGGCTCCGCGGGGCCGGGCGGTGCGGGGACCTCAGCGCGGCACCCAGCGGAACCGGTACCCGCCGCCGCTGCGCAGGGTGAAGGCGCTGCCCTGCGGGAAGGCCAGGGTGCGGATGCCGCCCGGCTGCCCCAGCGCCGCCCGCAGGACCCCGCCTTCCTCCGCCTGCGCCGGGGACGGGACGGGGCGGCCGCCGCGCTCCCCGCGGAAAGCGCCCTGCGGGGCCCCCCGCGGGCGCTTGGCCGAGGGGCTCCCCCCCGGGCCGCCCCCCCGGCTGCCCCCCGGGTCGCCCCCCAGGCTCTGCAGGGCGGCTCGGCAGCGCTCCGACACCTCCCGCAGCATCGCGTCCACGCACGGCGGCTCCGGCCGCCCCCCCGCCCCGCACGCCCCGACCGGGACGCCGGCGGCAGCGGGAGGGTGAGGAGGAGGAGGAGGAGGAGGGCGAAGGGCCTCTCTGTTGGCGTCCTGTGGGATCATCAGCGTCTGCCGGGGGGAGAGAGCGTGACTTCCGCGCGTCCCCGCACCGCGAGTCCCCGCACCGCCCTGCCTCGCACCGCGCGTCCCCACGTCGTACATCCCGCAGGGTGGATCCTCGCACCGCGCAACCCCGCACCGTGCAAACCACCACCCGCCCTGCCCCGCACCCCGCATCTCCTCTTTACCACCTTGTCCCGCACCGCGCATCCCCGCACCCCGCATCCCTGCAGAGTGCCTCCCCGCACGCTCATCCCTGCGCCTCTCATCCCCGCACGTGCATCCCCACATCTCTCATTCCCTTAGTGTGCATCCCCGCACCGCACACCCCCGCGCCGTGCGTCCCCACATCGCACATTCCCGCATCATGCACCCCTGCACCGCACATCCCCACAGTGCTCACGCCTGCTCCGCGTGTCCCTGCTCCGCACATCCCCGCATCACCCTGCCCTGCCCCACACACCCCTGCACCGCGTGTCCCCGCATGATGCAATCCCCGTTCATCCCCACACACGCGTCCCAGCACAGCGCGTCCCAGCACCGCGCGTCCCCGCACCGCGCATCCCTGCTCCGCTCACCCCCCGTGCCACCCCGCGCTGTCCCCCACAGCTTTCCCCCGCACCGCCCCCGGCGCCCCCGGGACCCTCACTTCGAGGACGGCCGCGAGCTGCCGGGCCTGGCTCGCCAGCTCCTTCAGCTGCGCGTTGCTCTCCCGCAGCGCCACCAGCTCCCGCTGCCTCTGCGCGAGGGTGTCCTGCAGCTGCGAGGGACACGCGCGGGAGCGGGTGAGGCGCGGGGGGGGCCCCGCGGCCGCCTCGGCGCGACGTGAGTGGGAGGTCGGGAAGCCGGAGCAGGCTCTTAAGGAGGGCGCGGGGGCCCCTACCTGGCTGTTTGCCTCCAGAGCATCCCCCAGCGCTCTCTGGTGCGCGTCCCACCAGCGCGGGGGGGACGGCAGGCGCTGCGGGGGCAGGTGCGGGCTGCGCTCCAGCTGCGGGCTGCGGGGGCCAAAGCTCCCCTCCTCGCCCAGCGAGAAATCAAAGTCGGCGCAGTCCAGCGCAGGCGGCGTGGCCGGGGGTGCCTCTGGAGGGAATAGCCACAAGCATTAGGGCAAAAGAGGTTTTCGTGTTCGCTCTTCCCCTCGGCTCGGACACAACATGTCCATCCTGAGCATCCCTACAGAACTTCCCGACGGGCTTGTACTGCACCGCAGCATCTGTGCAATAGAAACCTGCTTGGATTTAATTTCTGTCTCCCGCGGGGGGCCAGCCCGAGTCACTCTAGAAGCCTGTGCAGGGATCACAGAATCATAGAATCGCAGAACAACCAGTTTGGAAGGGACCCATCAGATCTTCTAGTCCAACCATTCCTATCAAACACGAAACCAAGTCCCTCAAGACCTCATCCACCTGTGTCTTAAACACCTCCAGGGAAGGGGAATCAACCACCTCCCTGGGCAGCCTGTTCCAATGCCCAATGACCCTCTGCGTGAAGAACTTCATCCTAATCTCCAGCCTAAATCTCCCCTGGCAGAGCTTGAGGCCATTCCCTCTTGTCCTGTCCCCTGGCACTTGGGAGAAGAGGCCAGATCCCTCCTCTCTACAACCTCCTTTCAGGTAGTTATAGAGAGTAATGAGGTCTCCTCTCAGCCTCCTCTTCTCCAGGATAAACAACCCCAGCTCTCTCAGCCGCTCCTCAGAGGTTCTGTTCTGTGCTGCCTTGCAGACTGTCTCAGGGTGGGATAACCATTCAGTGAGTGGGCATCCAAGGGAAAAAATAATAATAAAAAAAGAAACACAAACACCTAATGTAGTGTGACAGGAATGTTTGGATCAGATAAGGAAAAAAAATCTACTTGCCAGATATAAAATCATCAACAACATCTGTGAACTCCTGGAAATCAAACTCCTGTCCATCCTGGAAGCAGGGATCCTGGGAGGGGAGAAGAAAATGTGCCCATAAGCAGGGCTTAGGGCTCAAACCCACCCACACCACCTGTAAAGTCAGACTATGTTTACCTCTTTGCCTTAAATATTTTGCCTGAGGACTACCCATTTGTGGCACCAGATTGCCAGAGCCAGAAATAAATACTGGTTTGGATATTCACCCCGGGAGTGACATTATTGGCCTCCGGATTGCCACACAGAAAAACGAATCCACTTCCCTCTCCCTCTCTTCCGCGTCAGGGCAGGACACGAGTGTGTGGGGTTGTGACAGCACCCACTGCTGCTCTATTGCCCCAGCACTGACCCCTCTGATGGGAAGAGCTCATGGAATTGTAGAATCATAGTATCATAGAATCATAGAATCACCAGGTTGGCAGACACTTACCGGATCATGGAGTCCAATCATTCCTATCAAATATTAAACTACGTCCCTCAGCACCTCATCCACCTGTTCCTTAAACATCTCCAGGGAAGGTGAATCAACCACCTCCCTGGGCAGCCCCTGCCAGTGACCCAATGACCCTTTCTGTGAATACTTTTTTCCTAATGTCCAGCCTAAATCTCCCCTGGTGGAGCTTGAGGCCATTCCCTCTTGTCCTGGCCCCTGGCACTTGGGAGAAGAGGCCAGCTCCCTCCTCTCTACAACCTCCTTTCAGGTAGTTGTAGAGAGTAATGAGGTCTCCTCTCAGCCTCCTCTTCTCCAGGATAAACAACCCCAGCTCTCTCAGCCATTCCTCATAAGGCCTGTTCTCCAGACCCTTCACCAGCTTTGTTGCTCTTCTCTGGACTCGCTCCAGAGCCTCAACATCCTTCTTGTGGTGAGGGGCCCAGAACTGGACACAGGATTCAAGGAGCGGCCTCACCAGTGCTGAGTACAGAGGGAGAATCACCTCCCTGGACCTGCTGGTCACACCGTTTCTGATACAAGCCAGGATAGCATTGGCCTTCTTGGCCAACTGGGCACACTGCTGGCTCATGTTCAGTCTCTGTCAATCAACACCCCTAGGTCCCTCTCCTCCAGGCAGTTTTCCAGCCAGGCTTCTCCCAGTCTGTAGCTCTGCATAGGGTTGTTGTGCCCCAAGTGCAGGACCCGGCATTTGGCCGTGTTAAACCTCATCCCATTGGTCTCTGCCCAGTGGTCCAGCCTGTTCAGATCCCTTTGCAGAGCCTCCCTACCCTCCAGCAGATCGACACTTCCACACAGCTTAGTGTCGTCTGAAAACTTGCTAAGGGAGCACTCAATGCTTTCATCCAGGTCATTGATGAAGACATTGAACAGGGCTGGAGCCAGCACTGAGCCCTGGGGAACCCCACTTGTCACTGGCCTCCAGCTGGACTTAACACCATTTCCCACCACTCTCTGGGCCCGGCTAGCCAACCAGTTTTCTACCCAGGAGAGCGTGTGTGCCTGTCCAGGTCAGAGGGTGAGAGCTCCTGTCCTCCACTGTGCCCATCCCACAGGAGGCTGAGGGGTTTCCTAATGCTCACTGGTTCGCGGATGCCCTGTGCCTGTGGTGGCCAAAGCTGTCCCAGCCAGGGTGTTACCTGCTGTGGAGCCACGGGGCCAGTGGGGGTGCTGGGAAGGACGGGGGTACAGGCTGCCAAATCCTTCCAGTCGATGGTGGTGAGCACTGGGGACAGGGAAGGGCAGCAGTGAGGAACCTAGGCAGGGACTGGCATCACCAGAGGGGTTTGGTGACATGAAAACCACAGGCAGCAGAAGCATCCTCAAGGGTCAGAATCCTGGAGCGCAGGCTGGGGAGTGCAGTGTGGAGAGAGGCAACCCAGCCGAGGGCACAGCTGGGGCCCTCGGCCGGGGATGTGGGATGGGAGACATGGGGGTATCACTGGGATGCAGGGATAGGGGGCACGGGGTTGTCACCAGCATAGGGGATGCGGGGTGGGGAGCATGAGGGTGTCCCCAGGATGTGGGGATGTGGGGGTAGGGGAATGGGGGTGTCACCAGGATGCAGAGCTCGGGGTCGTCCCCGGCATGCGGGATGGAGAGAACAGAGGTACACCGGGATGACGGGATGGGTTGCTCAGGGCCGTCCTCGGGATGCGATGCAGGGATGAGAGGCACGGGGGCGTCCCCAGGATGCGGGATGGGGAGCACGTGGGTGTCCCCGGGATGCAGGGATGGGGAACACGAGGGCATCATCGGGATGCAGGATGGGGAGTACAGGGGCGTCCCCGGGATGCGGTATGGGGAGCACCCGGGTGTGGGGATGGGGGGCACAGGGGCATCTCCGAGATACGGGGGTGGGAGACACGGGGGCGTCCCCGGAATGTGGGGAGGGGAGGGTCGGGGTCACCCCCGGGATGAGGAGCTCGAGGGTGTCACCGGGATGCAGGATGGGGAGCACGGGGGCGTTCCCGCCACGCGGAATGGGGAGCACGTGGGTATACCCGGACTCGGGAGCTCGGAGCCGTCCCCGGGATGCGGCATGTGGGGACGGGGGGCACGGGGACGTCTCCAGGACTCGGGGCTGGGAGACACGGGGACGTCCCCGGGATGCGGGGATGGGAGGCTCATCCCCGGGATGCGGGACGGGGAGCGCGGGGGTGTCCCCGGGCCGGGGCGCTCGGGGCCGTCCCCGGGACGCGGGGAAGGGTCCGGGGCGCCCGGCAGGACTCACCGAGGGGGCCGCGGGGCGGGCGGGGCGGCGGCTCCGGGGGTGCCGGGGGCGTCCCCGCCGCCACCCCTCCGGGCCGCGCCGGCTTCTTGTGGCCGCGGGCGGGCGGCCCCCGCACGGTGTTGGGGCAGATGGTGCCGAAGGCCCGGCGGCCGCCCCGCTCCATGCCGCCGCCGCCCTGCCCGGCGCTGCCGCCCGCGCCGGCCGCTTCCCGGGCCGTGCCGCGCCCTGCCCGCCGCTCGCACCGCCAGGGGGAGCGGCCGCGGGGGACCCACGGGGGGGCAAGGGTTAAAAGCGGGAGCCGGCCCCGCGGCATCGCGGCCCTGCCGAGCCCCGGCCCCGAGGAGGAGAGCGGCCCCCGCCCGGCCGGCTCCGGGTGGGCTGCCGGAGGATAAAGTGACTCTTAGGGACGGGAACTGGCAGCTGAAGGTGAGGGAGAACTCCTATAGGACTTTTGATAGGAATGGTTGGACTAGAAGATCCGATGGGTCCCTTCCAACCTGGTTATTCTATGATTCTATCCTATGATTCTATAACAGGCTGTGGATACCCCAAGGCCAGGCTGGATGGGGCTTTGAGCAGCCGGATCCAGTAGGAGGTGTCCCTGCCCTCGGCAGCGGCTCAGAATCTTTAATGCCCCTTCCAACCCAAACTATTCTATGATTCCCAGTGTGACCAGCAGGTCCAGGGAGGTGATTCTGTACTCAGCACTGGTGAGACCGCTCGTTGAATCCTGTGTCCAGTTCTGGGCCCCTCACCACAAGAAGGATGTTGAGGCTCTGGAGCGAGTCCAGAGAAGAGCAACGAGGCTGGTGAAGGGGCTGGAGAACAGACCCTATGAGGAGCGGCTGAGAGAGCTGGGGTTGTTTAGCCTGGAGAAGAGGAGGCTGACAGGAGACCTCATTACTCTCTACAAGTACCTGAAAGGAGGTTGTAGAGAGGAGGGATCTGGCCTCTTCTCCCAAGTGCCAGGGGACAGGACGAGAGGGAATGGCCTCAAGCTCCACCAGGGGAGATTTAGGCTGGAGATTAGGAGGAGGTTTTTCACAGAAAGGGTCACTGGGCATTGGAATAGGCTGCCCAGGGAGGTGGTTGATTCCCCTTCCCTGGAGGTGTTTAAGACACGGGTGGATGAGGTCTTGGAGGGACTTGGTTTAGTGTTAGATAGGAATGGTTGGACTGGAAGATCCGATGGGTCCCTTCCAACCTGGTTGTTCTATGATTCTATGATTCTATGACTGTGAGAGTGACAGAGCCCTGGAACAGGCTGTCCATAGAGCTGGTGGAACCTCCTCCTCTGGGAATATTCAAGTCCCGCTGCAGGCCAGCCGGCTCTAGCAGAGGGGGTGGAGTGGATCATCTCCAGAGGTCCCTCCCAGCCCTGACCAGTCCCCGCAGCAGCTTGGCTCGTTCTGCCTGGGCGACTGACCCCGGGCAGGGCTGGGAGCACCGTCCGTGTACCACCTACTGCCTCTCCAGAGCAACTTTACAGGCGTATTTGCTCTTCTAACGTCTCTTTTGTGAAAAAAAAATGGGGGGAAAAAAGGAAAACCGGCAATAAAATGGAGAAAATAAAAAATATTTTGCAACGATATGGCTGTTTTCTTCCCTTGCATGTTTCCCATGCTACAGTGACAACTTGCACCTTGCTTGACAAGTATGCACCCGGATTACAGGCTTGCTCAAAAAATAGCCACCTGCTCCTTTATTATTTAACATTTTGTTTTCCTACACTTAGGTCAGGGCACCTCACTTCTTCCCCCTCCATCTCCCCCCCGAACCATGACCGGTCACTGCATCTATTTTTTTTTTTTTTTTTTTTCCCCCTGAGCCATGACCAGGCCAGTGTGTATCAGTTTGAAATGGAGAATGAATGGCACCATCGGGCACGACCGTTTTGTATGGGCTGGAGTTCACCGTTGAGGTGAGATTGTTCTGTGCCAACGTGTTCCCTCTTCCAGCTATGTACACACACTGCCAGCAAATAAACGAGCACAGTTGACAAGTAGAAAATTTATTCAACATTTATTTGGTTCTTCCACCATTATCTTTATGGACTGTTCTTCAAATAAATAATGCAGTACTTGAGATTCTGTATACTATTTACACATTGGGGGTGATTCTCCCTCTGTACTCGGCACTGGTAAGGCTGCTCCTTGAATCCTGTGTTCAGTTCTGGGCCCCTCACCACAAGAAGGATGTTGAGGCTCTGGAGCAAGTACAGAGAAGAGCGACGAAAGTGGTGAAGGGTCTGGAGAACAGGCCTTATGAGGAGTGGCTGAGAGAGCTGGGGTTGTTTAGCCTGGAGAAGAGGAGGCTGAGAGGAGACCTCATTACTCTCTATAACTGAAGGGAGGTTGTAGAGAAGAGGGAGCTGGCCTTTTCTCCCAAGTGCCAGGGGCCAGGACAAGAGGGAATGGCCTCAAGCTCTGCCAGGGGAGATTTAGGCTGGAGATTAAGAGGAAGTTTTTCATAGAGAGGGTCATTGGGTCACTGGCAGAGGCTGCCCAGGGAGGTGGTTGATTCACCTTCCCTGGAGGTGTTTAAGGCATGGATGGATGAGGTCTTGAGGGACTTGGCTTAATGTTAGATAGGAATGGTTGGACTAGAAAATCTGATGGGTCCCTTCCAACCTGGTTGTTCTATGATTCTATGAAAGGGCTGGAGCACCTCCTGTATGATGACAGTCTGAGAGAACTGGGGTCGTTCAGCCTGGAGAAGAGAAAGCTTTGGGGAGACCTATCAGCCTTCTAGTACTTAAAGGGGGGCTACAGGAAAGGTGGGGAAGGGCTCTTTATCAGGGAGAGCAGGGACGGGATAGCGAGTAATGGCTATGAGCTGAAAGAGAGTAGATTTAGATCAGATATTAGAAAGACATTTTTTACTGTGAGGGTGGTGAGGGACTGGAACAGGTTGCCCAGGGAAGCTGTGGCTGCTCCATCCCTGGGGGTGCTCAAGGCCAGGTTGGATGGGGCTTTGAGCATCCTGGGAGGTGTCTCTGCCTGTGGCAGCAGGTGTGAAACGGGATGGGCTTTAAGGTCTCTTCCAACCCAAACTGTTCTACGATTCGATAATTCTAAAAAAAAAACAGCACAGGGAGGGTGCAGGTGACATGCGGTAACACCACGTGTAAAAACCCTTCTGATTTTCAGATCCCCGGGTTCACCCAGGCCAGGTTGAGCCGAGTCCCCACCAGCTCTGGGCACGCATCGGCCGCGACAGCCCCGGCCAGGGCCGGGCACACCGCACCGCGGCAAAGGGCCCGGGGGGCATGGCCGCCGTCACCCGCTGTCCCCCCGCAGCCAGGGGCACTTCTGGGCCAGCTGCGGCGGCAGGAGGAGCGGCAGGGCCCGCCCGTTCAGCGACACCAGGAGCTGCAGCCGGTCCACGCAGTCCCGCAGCAGCGCCTCGGGGTAGCCGCTGACCCGCAGGTCCAGGGGGCGGCGGTGGCGCAGCAGCCGGTCGGCCAGCCCCAGGCAGCCGGCGGCCAGCAGCGACGGGGCGTACGCGTGGAAGGCGTAGTCGGCCAGGCTGAGCTCGGCGACGCCCCCGGCCAGGCTCTGGGCGTCCGCGGCCTCCCCCGCGTCGGCCTCCCTCGCCCCCAGCCGCACGTGGCTGAAGTGCTCCAGGAAGAAGCTGACGGTGGGCGCCGCCAGGTCGAAGCCCAGGCGGCGCAGGACGATGCGCTCGAGGTTACGGAGCTGCCGGCCGGTGAAGGCTCCGCCGCAGAGGGCGAGGAGCTGCTTGACGCGGGGGGGGTGCACCTCCACCTGTCGGACGGGGAGGGGGATGCTGCAGCCGGCGAGCGGGCCCCGGGGGGGGGAGCCGCGGGGCAGCCGCGCGCCGGGGGCCGCCCTACCTGCTTGCAGGCGATGAGCAGCGCCGTCACCCCCAGCAGCTGGAAGCAATCGGCGGCCACGGGGGTGGTGGAGAGGAAGCGGTCGAGGACGTTGACGGCCAGGCAGAGCGCCTCGAAGGACAGGCCCAAGTGCCGGTGCACGGGGATGAGCCAGCTGACCAGCCGGCAGCGAGCCTCGGCCGTCACCTGCGGCACCGGGACCGGGGGTCGGGCGGGGCTGACGCCGGCCGCCCGTCCCCGCCCATCCCACCCGCGGCACCGGCGTCAGACGGAGAGGACACCGGCCGCCCCCTCCCCGCCGCCCCCACCTGCGGCTGCCGCGCGAGCGGCTCCCGCGGCTGGAAGCGGCTCTCCATGCCCTTGCGGGAGCGGTACCAGCTCTCCCCGTATTCCCGGAAAGCCTGCAGGTCCTGCGGGCTGTGCTCGCCCGGCCCCGGCCCCGCCGCCGGTCGCCGCCGCCGCCCCCGCCGCTCCGGTGTCCGCGGGCAGCGGGCAGGGGAGCGGCGGCGGCCGCTCGGCTGCGGAGTGCGGGGTCGCCGCCCGCTCGCCGCCGTCACCATCGCGGGGCCGGGGCGGCCGTGGGGCCCGGCGGCGGGTTTTTGAGCGGCAGGGCGGCCCCTCCGCCGCCACCGCCACCGCCCCGCCCGCGGCCCCGTCTCCAAAACAAAACCCGCAACGGGCCCGGCGGGCAGCCGGTTACCCGAGCGCCTGGCTCTGCTCCAAGGCTTTTCCGCCGCGGAAGGCGGCAGCAGGAGCGCGACCGCCAGCATCCCCGCCCCTAGCACAGCTGGAGCCGCTGCTAAAAATGCACTCCCAAGGCCTTAACTCGGAACCCAGTGAGCTGCAACAGCTGCAAACTGCTGCATATAAGTAATATTCACTTGAGGTCACTGGGGAATAGAGCACAAACACGGGGGGGGGGGGGGGGGGGGGGGAAGGGGGAGGGAAGAGGGGGGGCGAGCATGCTGGGTTCCTCTGCGTGGTTCAGGTCTCAGTTCTCCCAGCGAGAGGCTACTCCGGCACAGCAGGACAGCTATAGAGGAAAATGGATTAGTTCGTCCAAGGTGGCTGCCAGTTTGTAGGAATGGAGGCCAGACATGACCATTTTATCATAGAATCACAGAACAACCAGGTTGGAAGGGACCCATCAGATCTTCTAGTCCAACCATTCCTATCTAACACTAAACCAAGTCCCTCAAGACCTCATCCACCCGTGCCTTAAACACCTCCAGGGAAGGGGAATCAACCACCTCCCTGGGCAGCCTCTGCCAGTGACCCAATGACCCTTTCTGTGAATATTTTTTTCCTAATCTCCAGCCTAAATCTCCCCTGGCAGAGCTTGAGGCCATTCCCTCTTGTCCTGGCCCCTGGCATTTGGGAGAAAAGGCCAGCTCCCTCTTCTCTACAACCTCCCTTCAGTTGTAGAGAGTCATGAGGTCTCCTCTCAGCCTCCTCTTCTCCAGGATAAACAACACCAGCTCTCTCAGCCATTCCTCATAAGGCCTGTTCTCCAGCCCCTTCACCAGCTTTGTTGCTCTTCTCTGGACTCGCTCCAGAGCCTCCACATCCTTCTTGTGGTGAGGGGCCCAGAACTGGACACAATATTCAAAGAGCGGTCTCACCAGTGCTGAGTACAGAGGGAGAATCACCTCCCTGGACCTGCTGGTCACACCATTTCTGATACAAGCCAGGATGCCATTGGCCTTCTTGGCCACCTGGGCACACTGCTGGCTCATGTTCAGAGATAATTATCAGAAATAATTATCATTAATGATAATGGCTCATTATCAGAGATAATTGGGTTACATGATGTGCTAATGGAATCTGGTATAGGTGAGGAAAGAACGGCAGAAGGAAAAAGGAAACCCTCTCCTCTGTGAAGCAGCAGTTAAGACATCAATAGGAAACAGAAAAGAGCGTCAAGAAGTCTACAACCCTAGCAGCAAAATAGAGATTGTTCAGCTTGCACGGCAGGAGCAGGAAATCCTCAAAAAGGAGAGGACAGACAACAGAGGATACACAACCCTTATATCCACACACACCACTGAAGAGTCTGTTGTGACTGCGGCAAGAAAGATCCGTGGGTCACGGTCTTGTGATCAATGCTTTTAGAAAAATAACACAAAGGTGTTAACAGAAGTATTTATTTAATAAATGGAGCAGAAGAGAAAGTTCATCTACAGCAAAAGAAAAAAAAAAGCACAGGCACAAAAGTTGCTCACATACACGGCAGAAGCAGAAAGCCACTCTACTCTTTGTTGGTTATGGTTGGTGTTTTTTTGGTTGTTTTTTGTTTTTTAAAAGATAACTGTGCTTATCTGTACACCACAGTGCTACCTGTTTTGCAGAAAACCATTACTCACTCAGGAGCATGTGCAATTTCTTAGTTATTACAATAAATCCCCTTAATAGTAACAACTGAAAGAAGCTATTTCTTTAAAAGGTTACAATGCAGGACATGCTGGAGGAACACAAAGAATGCCTCCACATATCAACACAGAAATAAAACAAAATCTTTTGTATTCACCACAGTTAAATAAGGGAGAACACAAGGACAATTAACACTTTCACCTGAATTTAGCTACTTAAAACCATTAACTGGTATAATAAATTTAAATCCAAAAGAAAGAAGAGCTTGTTAGTTGCTGAAATACTGAAATGTATTTCTAATTCATGTTTCCAAAGGACACAAATAAAAGACCTCAAACAAGAACAAAATCTAGAGAACTGTTCAACTGGAGGTCTAATTTTTATCTTCAAGGAATGTAGTTTGCAGGTTTTTATTTCTGTCTCTGACACGGAAGATCATTGTGTCTAGGAATACTGAGCGCAGAAGTGAGGTCTGAAGATCAAAATCCAGCTCTTTAAGTGCTTCTTTGTGTAAATGGTGTATACTTTGGGATTTAAAAAAACCTAAAACACTTCCTGGTTCTTAGATTAGCAGTAGTTTATCAAAAATCCATAAAAAAATAACAGATGTAATCACTTTTCCCTCAGTTCTTAGCAAACTTCCAGAATTGAACATAGGTTAAACATGCACAAGCTGGATTACTTTCAGTTCTCCTAGCTCAGTCATACCAGTTCTGCTGCTACGATAATACTGGATTGCTCCATGTATTTTACATTTCCTTCAGTGCCCCCTCCTGTACAGTGTTAACCTCTGCTGTAGAAAAATGCACATATTTTTCAGACAAAAAAAAACCCCTTACCTCCTCACTGTACAGAGTTCCTACTTGACTGCATTTAATGGCAAACTCTGCCTGTCATTCGTGAAAGGTGAGTTGGTGTCCTAAAATTTCGCTTCATAATTGTAAATGGTGTGGATATGTGGAATGTAAGACCACCTGTTTCGTTAAAGTTATCTGGTTAAGGAGTATTCTGTATAAAAGAAGTAAGAAATTAAAACACACAGACACACAAACATGGAGGAGACAGTTGTAAGAGAACAACAAAGAACAGAAGGCTTCAGCCACAGATTGATGAGCCGTTAAAGAAACTGCTCTGGTGTAGCCTCAAAGAGGGTCAAACTGAACTTTGATCAGTAAAGGGAGAAAAACATGATCATGACTGTCACTTTTGGGGACTTGCAGGACTGTGCAAAAAACTTAAGATACAGAGGAGACAGCAAATGTATTACATTAGCAGGGAGAGACAAAACTCATGGTGAACAGAATGGAAATGGCGCTTGAAGAGGCAGAGGATGAGGAAAAGCTGCTGGTCAGTACACTGGTGCTGGTCTAGCTGAGCACCAGTTCATTGCAATCCATATTACCTTCCTATAAAGCATCTTCTGAATGTAAATCACACAGGAAAATAAAGACATCTACAAGATGTATTGCTTTAATACTGTAAATTTGAAGATAAAAAGAAATGCCACTTAGGAAACCCACATAAGAAGCGTCTGTCCTGTTTGCAAATGTAGAATGGAATTCTACTCAGCTCTGAGATTCAGGACCCAATCTTTAATCATTTCATCAGCACCACCAGTGAGAGCATGATTAGTACAATAAACAAAAAAAATTAATTTGCCACAGCCACTTTTATATTGAAGAGACTGCTTCCATCCATTATCTGTACAGTCAGACAAATGGCACCAAATGTACTGTAAAGGTTAAACACATTCAATGTTCATCATTAAAAATTATACTGAGAACAGTAAATTTTATGCAAAATCATGCAGCTTTTCCAAATCATGGCTAGTATCAACACTAAGTATTATAAAACACTTTCAACACATTAATGCTGGAGTGCATATATCCCCTGCCAATACTTAGGCTCTGATATATTATCAATTTCTGGTTTCAATTGCCATTCTCTGTTTTTATCAGTTCCTTGATGATGTGCAAGACCTTGTCATCTAGGAAAGAGAACAAACAGTGAGTGGAAAAGAGTGATATTAAAGATTTGATTCCCATGCCCCAAGAAAATTAGAAAAGAAGTCTCGCTCTCAGCAACTTAAAATCTTAACATTTTGGACTATGTCAGACACTGCGATCTTAAATACTGTTATTAGGTATACCTTTAAAAAAAGCAGTTGTGCAGATCCTTCCACATATGGGCTGAGCCATGCAACATATGTAGGATTAGTACTGCTTTGTTTTGATGGCTCTTAAGGTAATGGAATGATATTCAAGCCACACTAACTCTACTGCGTGAGGATACAGTGTACTAAAGCTTCTTCAAATTTACCACAAAATCCATTTAATAAATAGTAATGTTAGCAATGCAGTAATGAAGTTACCTTCAAGTGACATTTTAGGATTTTCAAGCTTCTTCTTCAAAACAGACTCTATGAGAACTCTCAGCTGTTTGAAAATTACTGCTATCTTTACAGGAGCCTGTAAAGAATAGAGAAGACAAACATTTGCAATGCTCTCTCAGGTATTTCATACCAAAATGTATATTCAAAGATTACCTTACATATAAATACAAGTTCATAACAACATCCCTGCAAATACAACACACATACACAATTTTAAGCATATGGAGAGTGAACTCATGAAATGACTGGGCTTACTCTGCTCTCATCTTTAAAAACCCGTTTACAACATCACAGCCTTAAGAGCAGCAGCTCAGAAGGATAACAGAGCACGTTCCCACATGTATCATGAACAACCAGTACATGGTGAAGTTGTTAATTTACCAGTATCCTACTTGCTCTAATGGCTTTTTCCCAAAGTACAGAAGTACAATTTAATTTTCATAGCTGAAGAAAAATACCTACACATTTCCCTCTCAGAGGGTCTGCCTGGGCTCCTGAGAAAGCAAAATCCCTCGTAAGTCTTGCTGGGAATTTGGATACCTACAGCTGAACCCCCTTTCATGAATCTTTCATTTTATCCCTTCCTCCCTCCCTCCCTCTCCCCCCATTCTATTTAATTTACATGCTGCCTGTGGTACAATAAGTATCTATTACGGAAAAAAACCAAAAACCCACAAGAACCAATACATTCTGCTTAGTATCTCAGTAGAACAGCACACATCTGCTTTCAGTACCAACTCTATAAAACAAGGTTGAGACTGTAACTATTTCCAACATCTTTTCTGAAAGAATATTCACTTTCTTCAAGAAGACAGGAGGAACTATTTGGTTTGGGGGTTTGTTTGTTTGTTTTTACAACTGATTACAAGTTTCCCATAATTTCTTTTGGTTTTCTCCTCCTTTCTTCCCTCTTGTCTTTGTCCCACACAGTGTTCTGAATCAGACTTCCACATCAGCAGCAAAATACAAAAGCCTATGGAAACACAAAAGGCAGTTAGCACTCCAGCACACCTGAAAGTGGATCCAGCCATCAACTGTCAGGAGACGCTCCCGATGCTGGACTTCTATATCCCCACCAAAAAGCAAAATGGGAAAGGGGGATATTAAAGTCGTCTCTCTCAAGTACACTTTAGTGTACCTCACCTGCATATAAACAAACAAGCATTAAAAACAACAAAGAAACCCCAAATCACATAATCTACAACACCAAATTTGATTGCTGCTTTTAAAAGTAAGAAATACACTTTTTTCCTTTTAAGATCCAATCGACACAGGTCATTGTATGCAGAATAATTGATGGCAACTTGATCTGCCCTAGACCACGCAAAATACACGGCCTCTAAGTAAATTACAGGCTTATACACTACCAGGAAATTAGCTGAAGCAACAACTTTCTTGTTAAAATCCAAACAGAAACCTGATGTTAGCCTAGTGTTAAAAGGCATGTAAAACTCTCCCATTACATTCTTAGCAGCAGCTGGCTTGTGACTCTATCCAGAGATGCACATGCATACAAGCATAAATTAGGACATGTGTAGATAAATACACAGTGTAAACCGTAACACTTAGCATATGCTAATTCTGGCTTTAGAGACTTTTGCCAACAAAGACTGAATGGAACGTGAAGGAGTTGTAGTGCAAAGAAGGAAACTGGAGTGCATCTCTCCATATAAATGCAGCTTTACTATTCCACTGCTCATGGAATGATTTAGCTACTTCAGCTGCTGCCTTGCTCTTACACTACAAGGTTCTTGGGGTCAAGAAATATTTTCAGCTTTCCAAAAAGTACTGCTGTGTCACATGTATTAAGAAGTCTAATATAATGTAATTTCCTGCTCCTCTACAGTAAAGTAGGCCATTGAGCAACTGCTGTCAAGGTTTTTTATACCAGAAATTTAAATAACTAAACACCCAAATTTAGCAAATAGCCAACAAATTTTTCAGTTGGGAAGGGGAATTAAGTGATGGGGAAAAAAAAATGGAATTCACTTCAGAAGCTCAGCAGTCAATTAGAATTGGCTCCTTCATTTCAAGTTATTACTGGGGATAGGAAAGGCTTGTACCGAGTTACAAAACTTTAGAGCCTGCTTAAAATAGTACAAAAGAATAAGCATACTTTGAAGCATTACCACATATTACTGCTTAAAGTGATCTTATCAAAATCAACATCACCATATTAAAAAAGTTAATGATACTATTAAGTTAAACGACATAAGAAAGGTACTTCCATTCATAATGACCAGTTTCACCACAAACAACAGATTTATTCAGGATGTTCAGCCTTAACTTCCTTTTCTTCAGCACTTAGTTAACTCATTTTTTATGGGCTTTAGAACCACTAGATTCTAAAGACTCTTAACATGAACAAGACATTAACATTCAGGTATACTTTATACTTTTACACTGGTGTATGTTATTTAATATTAGAAGCACAACTCTACCTTTATACAAACTATCAGCTGCCTTCACGGTTTTCACTTACCTTCTCCTGGTAAAGAAGCCATCCATATGTCTGCAAGTCTCTATTTACAGAGGAGGGATGCACTTGCGCTTTCCCCTGAGCCGTTTCTACCATGCAAGCCAGCTTCTCTGTAATATCTACAGATTTTGTATATAATATTTTTCCTATGTTGTCATACAGCCCTGCAGTCAACACAGCTTTAAGAAGTGCTATTTCATGGAGAGAAAGGGATTGTGTAGCTTCACTTCCATCCAATCCACGTTGTGTTGTAGGTGCTGTGAACCCTGCTGCTCTGACCACCCTTATCAGTTCTTGCTTCACATCCTGAAATTAGCAAGGTGTTAGAAAAACTCTGATTTCAAAAAAGTACATACTCCATTAGCAGGCAATGAAAATCCATCCCAAATATTTAAGTCTTCCCTGGGAAAAGCTCTTACTAGAAAAACACTTGGAACATAGTCTGTTTCTATGAGAAAAATGTTGTCTGGAATAAAGGATTAGATGTATTGTACTACATAATCAGCAAATACTAAATCTCTCACTTGTAGTTAAAATAGAAAGGTATTTTTGCATCTAATACACACTTATGCTTATGAGAGCTCAGTCAGCCAAACTTACATAGGAAAGACCAATTAAAACATTTTCTCACCAAAAATGAATGTTCATTTGTGGCTCATCTTTCCAACTAACTGTTAGTAAACCTGTTATTTGATATTAAGAATAATGTAAATATTTTAATTCATAAGTTTTGATTCTCTGGTAGAAGGAAGGAGTAGCTTCTTCATTGGCAAAGATATACACCAAAGTGTGCATTATCAAAACTCAAATGCAGACACAGCTGCCCTGACTGAGGGTATGCATTTCATTAATCCCCAGCATTCTGCTTGCTTTTTTTTTTCTTGTCAAAAAGGTAACTGTGATATATCACCTCTTTAAAAAGGCATGACACTTTCAGAAGGAAATTTTAACAAATATCTTTTGAGTGTAGAGCATAATTATTTGGTTTACCTCTAGAGTTAAAAGTGAAGTCCTATTAAGGAAATTTCTTCTGCAATATGTCATTTCAGCACGATACCCTCCTTCTTGTCGAGCCCTCTTCCAGCTAAGGAAAAAAATAAAACAGGTTGTCTTATCACAGCAAAGAGAATCACACCAAGAGTATAACAATATAAAATTGGTAATAAGTTAAAAGGCAATACTGTTTTGGTCAGCATTCTCCTCAAATAAGTGGCATTAATGAAGATGAATGTACTCCAGAGAACATATGCCTGTAACACAATTTTGACAGATAGACAAAAATACAAGCTTTTTTTCTCTCAAAAATTACACACTTCTATCGGTCTTGACAGTTGGAAAAAAAATAAGCTGTGGCTTGAGATGTAGCAATAATATCCTAAAAAGTAACATGAGTATGTAATTTGAAAATAGTTACTAGTATGTAGTCCCTTAAATACAAAATATACAAGTCAGTATACCACCAACAGCAAACAAAATGCTTTAAACACTATGATAAAGAGACAGCACACCTCTGTGTGTGTGCAAGCACAGGTATAAGGAGTTAAAGGATCAGGTACTAAGTAAGCTATCCTTTCGCATTAGTATTTTGCAATTTGAAGAGCAAGATTTCAGGTGCAAGCAATTCAAAAGAAAATTGAAGTTTCTTTATAGAACCACATCACTTAAGTGTTATCTGCATCTAGTTATAAGAACAAGAGAATTACAGTTTACCCCAGGTAAGCGTTGTAAATTGTTATATGGTCTGAAACTGCCATTGCTAGAGATGACTTTGCAAGATCTGCTTCATCTTTTCGACCAATTGGTGTAGTAAATGGTGATTTTTCTGTCATAACAGCAGCCAGAGTCGCCTGCAATAAGTAAAGTATATAGCACTTCTAAGTATTTTATTATAAGCTTACAGGTTTATCATACAAATTGTTTTTCTTTTACAGTAATATTTAATGATACTTTAATCTTCTACTAAGCCTCGAGGAATACTTATTAGAAGGATTTCCTACGTAGAATTCAGAATTTAAAGATGTTGTTTATGTAATGCCTTATATAGACTGATAAAAAATACTAAATTTCAGAACTCACATGGAATGGTTTCTCAAGTGACAGAACAATATGTGATACAATACAGTGAAGGTCAGATTATACTGCTTAGGTTATACCATGTTAACCAGAGATACAGAGAGAACGAAGAATTAACTTTAAGTTTTCAGCAACTAATGTACCCATGTTTCCTCCTAATTTGTGGTAAATTAAATTGATGATGTGAAAGTGTGAACTATGCCACAGTCTTCGTACAGTAAATTAACACGTCAATTAATTTGCAGTAACTTTACATCAGCATGTTCTTGGCTGATAAACTGTGGGGTAATGCAGGTTGGTTTAATCCACACATAAACCAGCTTTTTTAGTAAGTGTAATACTCCCTGGGCTTGTAACAGGCAGAACTGAGGACTGAGTCTGACTACCCCCTTGTGACTAGTACCTAGAAGTTTAGAATCATAGAATCATTAAGGTCAGAAAAGACTTAAGGTGACCTCACCTTAAAATAAAAATTTCAACTTCTATCATCGTCCTTTCAGAATAACACGTTACAAGAAAGCAGATTAATTGTAAAGAGTTCACCATTTCCGTATTTTTTTCTCACTCACCACAGGATCCAAGCAGCCAAATATAGCACCAAATATAAGCATTTTGCCAATCTTTACATTGACAGGAAGGGCTGCAAGGTGTTGGCCCAGTGGAGTCAGCTTAGGCTCATTTAAGAGACAAGCCCCAATCTTCCTCAAGAGGTTCATTGCATTACCAATTACTTGCTGCTGTGGTGGGTCTAATGCTCTAGAAAGGAAATCTTCGGGAGAGCCAAGACTGCATTTCTGTGGAATAAACAGGCATATATTTCAATATAAAGATGTATTACAACAAACTTTTATAATAGCTACATGGGAAACTGGAACACTCTACTTGAAATCCACATTCCCTCACCTCTAAGCCAGCCTCTTGGTTCCCAAAATGCAGACACAACCCATGTTAGTTTAACAAAACTTCCTATTTGGAATGACTCTGCATGGCATGACCACTTGGACAAACTTGTTACCAATGGTCACAGATGGGCAGAAGACTCTCAAACCTGATGAGATGTAGCTCAACCTCACACTAATCTGCCAGGCTGCTAGTGTTCTTTGGCATATCCTGCTCATTAAGGATAGGAGGAGAGGGAATGGAATTACTTCCTTAAGCAGAAATTAGTCTGAAGGCTCTTTAATGAAGTTTGAATTGTCACTCTGAGGTAAACTGGAATAGCCTAGCATGCTATTCCCACTCAGCAGCACGCTCGAAATTCTCCACAGCATACGGGTACTAGGTTCCCGGCCCTGCTCTGGTGCGAGAAGTCCCAGTAACTACACCGGACTAGGCCTGTGCTAATAAACCTTATTTAGGTAGCAAGGTCAATAATTATAAAATCTAAAACTCAAGACAGCATGAAGTTGTAATTCCTCTAAAGGCACATGTAATATTTTTGGATAAGAAGGTCAGTAATTCTGACACTAAAAACATACCATAATATGAAGGCATAATTCCTCCAAAGGCACACGCAGTATTTCTGGAACAGAATATTCCATGAAACTTTCAAACCTGCAACATCATAAAGACAGAACCACAGATATTCAATTCATTCTTTGAATTCAACTTACAAAGCCAGGTTTCACACACTCATTCTTTGCAGATGTTCTTTTCAGCAGCAAGGCAGGCATGAGGCATGTGTTTTAACAGTGCAAGGGTAAGCAAAACTGTTTATCATTTGAATTAAGGCATGTATGGTAGCTTGGAAAGCAACAACTGATTTTCCAAAAATTTTTTTTTTTTAAAGTGTAGAGCTCTCAAACTGAAAGTCTTGCATATGGCTAAACTACACGTTTTGCTGGTAATTTCATAATACTTTTATCTTAACTGCTTCTCAGCTGAAAGATGGTTCAGACTTTCAGATAAGCTGGAAAAAGTTTATTCCACTGTAGTACCAGAAGCTACTTCTGCAGTGCTGTATAATGTTATTTTCCCCATGTCTTAACCACAGAGATTCCACTTCAGAAACCTATAGGTTTGTCCAATAAAAAATTCAAAGTTCAGGAGGTGGCATGTGCACTTGATGCAGGGCAGTAAATATAGTGGAAAACAGATCTTCTATAATTCTTTAGTGCTCCACTTTTCCTTTAATTATGATTTTTTTTCATAGATTTACTTTATAGGGATACTGCGAATAAAACAGACTTTTCTAAAAATCATGAAATGAAGTATTACAATTAGACAACCAATACTCAAAGTATCTGTATTTTTTTTTTACAGTTTAATCTTTTCAGTTTGCAGTAAGTAAAGTGAAGATTTCTTGGGTTTGCATAGCAAAAAAGGACAGAAATATTTGTTATTTAAATCTTGCTAAGTTTATAGTACCTGTTTCTTGTGTACATTCGGAAGCAGAATCCATCCCTTACACGCCCAGCTCTTCCTTGTCGCTGCAGAGCACTGGCTTTACTAACAAAGGTCTCCTCCAGGGAACTCATCTGGCTACTTTCATGATACCTTAAAAATTGCAAAGCAAGTGTACATTGAGATTTCAGAAACAAAATTTTGATGTACGCTCAACTTAAATGCCAGGATACTTATAATGTAGCCACACAATCTATTTGAAAAGATTGTACTTAGTTTTGATAACTAAGCATACCTGGGGACAACAGTACATCATAGAAGCTTGGATACAACTCACTAACTGAAGTACTAAAACTGGAAAGCAATAGAGCTATTGTATTATTTCATCTCCCTGACAACTCAGATTTGTTCTAGTACATTTAGTAGGGGTTTGGTTTCACATTTAAAATGGACAAATAAACCTGAGGCAGTATAAAAAAAAGACCTACTTTATTTTTAATGCAGTACTTAATCATGACTATTGATAAACAACTCTTGCCGTTCCTCACACCAACTGAAAACACCAAACTTAAACATAAACTGCAAGCTGTTCAGCACTCTTTGTCCAAAACAGGACAAAATTCTGTTTAATAAGGATACTAAAAAATGCTTGCAGTACTAGCCTCCAAATATTTTCAGTAATCACAGTAAGATTGATGAAAATCGAACTCACCTATTTTCTTTTGTTCTCCCAGTATCAATTACAAAGACAACATCTGGTATTGTAATACCTGTCTCTGCTATATTGGTTGCTAAAACAATCTGAAAAGAAGTAACATAAGTACAGTATGTTTAACAATTTTCATTCTTTTAGCAAGTATTACGGAACAAGTTTGGTTAAAGTTTTTTCTTCCTTAAGTCATCTGACAACAGCTAAAGAGCTTGGGAAATGGCTTAGTCTTTCTCAATCACTAAGCAATCAAAAGTTAAGTGAGAACTTTGCATTCACTTTTTGATTTATAATTACAACTTAGTACCTGCCAAAATTGGCAGTAAGTAAAACACTATTTTCTTAGACAAAAGCTATAGTTACTGGTTACAAATACTTAAAATACAGGAAAAAATAATTAATGAAGCTCTTAACAAAATATTAGGCTTAAAAAATTGTCTGACTGCTGTCAAGTAAGCAGCATGCTAGCTTCCACCTGCTATAGAGCACCAAATCAGAAGAAATGGGGTTTTGCAGCAAGAAAATTCCAGGAACTGGACTACAGGTTGTTGTGTAGTTCTGTATGATTCAATTTTAAAATAATCCAGACTTGCACACACGGAAAGTTGCTCCTTTCTGAATACAACATACCTTCCTAACACCAAGAGGAGGTATTGTGAATGCAGCTGCTTGATCTTGAGTTGAAAGGACAGAATGCAAAGCTATCAGTCTGTGCCTAGAACAAGAAATTACACTAATCAACATATGCTTACCAAATTAAGACACAGTAAAAAAAATGAGACCAGAACTATGACAAAAGCTTCGAGAAAGCAACTGCAATGGACACTTGACAGAGTAAAACTTAGTATTAATAGGTATGAAGGCCTGCTTCAGTGTTTCATTACAGTATTGAGAAAGGATAATTAGTTCATAGGGCTGTTCTATTTGGCAATAACAGAAAAAATCCTACTGCTGAAGAACTCTAGGTTAATTTACAACAAAAGCCTAGCAAAACCAGAGAAATAGAAGTCCACAAACCTGAGTTGTTTGCATTGTGCTTCCAAGACAAGGACCACTATTGAAATTTTGCGCAGAACTATAAATACATGCTACATTCAGCCTAAGTAATAAAAGCCTTCAGAGGTGACAGTCATTGCTATTTCTACTTTTTTTCTTTCTTTTCTGGACCCTGACATCTCAGACATCTATGAACCTTTAGAATTTGACTGTAAATATTCTTTTTATGCCATTATGTTGCTAACTTGCAGTTACCCACATAATAAATTTCAAATGTATCTGTCAGTAGAACTTTATGCTGTTTCTGTTGGTGGATTACTCTGAATCTCTTTTCAGGAAGCAGTCACTTCCATGTAAACAGTAAGCCAAAGAAACCTATTACCCCACTTATGACAGCTTCCATATCCTAAGAAGTGGAAAAGTAGTAAAGTGCTTTGTGATTAACCAATGTCATATTTGCTTGTGTCATTACTGGATAGTAGAAGTACATTTGTTGCACAAACAGCTCAGAGATACAATTCTCAATTTCCCTTTTCAAAAATGGCAGATCTGAAACCCCAAAGATACTCATTAAGTTGAACTATTAACATTATAGATAGTATCCATGTTACCTATCACGCAAGTTAAATCTTCTGTCAGTTGAAATGAGATCATACAGCTGCTGGATATGGGCAAGGCCTGGTAAAAAGATCAGCACAGCACCCTCGATGTTCTTGAATTGGGGACTTCTATCTGGAAAGTTACAATACAGGCACGCAGTTAAAACAAACGGGCATTTGTGAACAAGGAACTAATTCTAGGCCCTGCTGTAAATATTTTTTAGCTTGTATCACGTAAGAATGAAGTAAAGTACTTCACTGTTAGCAGAAAGCACTGGAAAAGAAAGGACATCCCCAAGTATATAAACTTCTTAAGATGCAGACTGTACCTAAGTATGCAAGCAACTCCAAAATAAGTTCGAGGTTGATCTTGTAAGGGTTCATATACAAGATAGCCTGCTGTGTACGACTGCTGTACTTCGCATAGTAAGGAGCCAAATCAATACCAGATCCAGACTGGGTTGGGACATACTCCTAAAGAGAGCACGACAGAAAAATCATATCCTCAGTGAAAGAACGTAAGACAGCAGTTCAATTTGTCATTCAATTAATTTAGGTTTCCTAAAACAGAGACTAAGATAATAGATGTCTAATTGACTAACTGGACTGACGTGCCACCAGAACTGGTGAGTTCAATCACAGCCACATATAGAAGCTGTGCATAGTCATCTACTGCTGCTAAACAACATGCTAGATTTTTAAAAATGGTAAAAAGTAAAGTCTGTGCAAACAGTACTATAAAGTCTGCTTTACAAACAAAAACAGTTTCAAGGTCCATATCTGGCATCCCCACTGGTATCAATTCAAAACGGGATAACATGGCAGCTACTCTTCTTTCAAAACTCCCTTTTTTGGGGTACAAGAAATGACTCTCCCATTTCTCCTGTCCCCCATCTCACCCTTATCAGCTAATGGTTGCAATGACAGTTAGAAATGGGAACTCCTGCAGTGTTTTAGAGCAGAAGGAAAGGGGGAATAAGGGAGAGTAAGCAGACCATACAGATGTTTGCTTATAAACATCTTACAGGTACATGCTTAGCATCAGTGCATGTTAATCAATGCACTTAAAGCATCTTGCCATCACATAGCCTTCTGCACTGAAGGTGCAACAGAAATAAACCACAATGGTTCAGGAGAGCACTTGGGCTTCACCTAAAGCGTGCAGTTATGATGGGGTAACTACCAGTTTACAGAAAGAAACATGATGAACAGCCTACGTTGCCCAAGGTCAGATGGCTTCTTATGCCCTTCAAGAGTTCTGACCCAAAAGCACATACAGCCATCACTGCAGAGTACCTACAGGATTAGCCACAGCCTGTTAAACCAAAAAGCTCTATGCAACTACCTCATGTAAATCATCTCATTTGGCATGGAAAGCTGGAAGCTCTGAGATGCTTTTCAGCTAAGAAGGATATGACCTTGCCTCTTCTGTTCTTAGGAATCTGCACAAGAGAACTTAGTATGAAATATCAAAAAATCAAGGCAGCTATGAAGGAGCTGGAGACAAATGTTAAGGGTGCAGTGTTAATAATACTTGGGTTTCATCTTATCAACTGAAAGAATATTTGATAGTATACAATCCAATCACACCTAATAAGAGAAACTAAAGTTATAAAATAACAGAAAAACCATTCAAGTTTCTAAGCCAAAGTAGAAATGCCTGTTTTACCTGACATTTTATAGAGCCACCTCCTTTGCTAGTAACATTTATTGTCACTTCCTCCTCCTCCTCCAAGAACTTCTGAGAGTATTCTGAGTCTTTCTCCAGAACATAGCCAGTTGCCTCAATCACATCTTCAACGTGGAAAATCTTTCATGAAAATTCCCAGAAGAAATACAAGGTATGTCAAAAACTAATCAGGACTTTCACCATATTTTTAAAGCTTACATATAAAGCTGAACAGGGTATTCCTTTCTCTTATAATGTTGTAATAGATCTTAATATTTCCTTTTATTTTCAAAAACCTAAACTTAAAGCTGTTACAAGTTTGTTAATGGGCCTCTCCACGTGATCACTAGCATTACCTTTATCACAGACAATACAGCATACATGAGAAACATAAATCAGAGTCATAACAAAGTTGCATGGGAGAAGTGAGTTTTTTAATGCTTTCCTTTCAACTGAGATTGAATAGAGAAAAATCAAAGTGTCACTAATGGATTTTAACTCATAATAAATCCAACTCAAAAAGATAGTACAACCTTGTACTTCAAATCACTGAAGCTATTTTGAATTTTCAAAAAGGAAATGGGCTACAAGTCCTTGAAACACACACTTAAGGTATGTATTTTTGGTATGAAAAAAGCAGTATATGTATTTTTATAGACATTAACCAGGCAAACACTGAGTACATGCACACAAAATGTCTTGCACAAAGACACATTTACATACCTCAACAGGGTAACTCCTCCCTGAGATCCTTAAAATGGGACAGTGGGAGAAATAGCTGGAAAACTTCTCACTGTCTACAGTGGCACTCATTAAAATCAGATGCAGGTCTGAACGCTTATGTAAAATTTCCTTCAGAATAATTAGCAAGAAATCAGATTGGACACTTCTTTCATGTACCTAGAATTAGAAAAACATAGCCATAGTAAGGCTTTAGCACAAGCCAAGGCCCAAAATATCTACAGCTTCTGCAGAATAGTAAGAGCTGATAACCTCATCTACGATGACATGAGATATACTTGAAAGAAGACCGTCTTCTTGAAGTTTCCGAAGCAAGACGCCTGTTGTACAGTACAGTAATCTGGTAGCTTCTCCTGTTCTTGACTCCATACGAATTTGATATCCGCACAAGGAATTCTTTAAACAAAAGATATTAAAAATATAGGAATAACTTGAAATGGCATACAATCTACAGAAATGAAAAATTAATTGAAATTTAAGCACTGTTAGATTCAGACACTGCGTAAGCTGCCAATTAAATAGTATGGTGAATGAAAATCACACTGTTTTCTACATACATACACACTCCTTTGTCAAGAAAGGGAAAATACACTTAAATCTACAACTAAGTTTCTTCAGAGTAGCAGAGAGCTGATCTTTTCAGGGTTCTTTGCACTCAATAACAAAAATACTTTTGCACAGACTGACTACCAAAACCCATATGGTCTACTGGCTTTGTCAAATAACAAAATAATTTATATTGGAAGAGGCCACTCCCAAGGTCAAATTAGATTGCTCGCAGTCTTACTCAGAGGAGTTTTTTCCAGCCTTACTGGCAGAGATGTCAGGGTCTGGGCAATCTACTCAATACTTGACTACTTCTATTACGAAACACACTTGCGCTTCATCGCCCTCTACATATTCTAGAAATTGCATATGGATACCTGGAGGTTCACAGGTCGCAATCTAGAAAGAAATAGCTGACATACCATGAGGCCCTTCTCAAGAAAAAGTAATATCTAACTATTTGGCTGTGTAAGAAATAATTTTTCATTCTGCAGAATCATAAAACCGCTAGCTTGGAAAAGACCTTTGATATCATCAAACCCAACTGCACCTGTCCACTATTAAATCATATCATATGTTTGTATCAACAATTCAAGTCCCTTGTATTTGATGAAGACTAGAAAAAGGAATTGAGACACATCTTACTTTTCCTCCTGGTCCTGTTTCACAGCCTAATTCTTCACAAACTCTGGTTGCCAGACTCACTGCTGAGATTCTTCGGGGCTGTGTGCAAACAATATTACATTTCTTGGATCCTTCATCTAGCAACAAGTCTTCTAACAAGAAATGAGGTACCTGAGTACTCTTCCCGCTGCCTGTTTCTCCAGCCACAACAACTACTCGATGTTTTTTAAGAGTTTCTACAATTGAGTATCTATGCTTAAACACAGGTAACTCTTGTCTGTCTTTCAGAAGCTTCTGGTATCTGGAGGAACTTTGCAGCTTTTTGAACAAAATCCTGGAAGGTTCCAAATTATCTGTGTCTGAGGTCTCAAGGGAGAGACTACTGAAGTCCTCATCAGAAACTAGGTTTTCCCAGGAATCTTCAGGACCTTCAGATGCTTTTGGTTGGTTTTCAGATTGTAGCTGTTGTTGTTGTTTGAGTTTGTTTAATAATTTAGCAATGAAGTTATCACGAGGTTTGTTGGTTTCCATCTTGTTTTCTTCTTCCTTCTTCTTTTCAATGTCAGTCCATTCTAACCAGACATCCCGGTAGGTAGGAGGCAGTAACTGATAAACTGACTTCAGATGGAAAAAGCAGAAAAAAACCCTTTATGTACAACTTAGTATTATCACTAACATTTCATGTGCAAATGAACTCAAGGAGCAAAAGTTATGACAAAATATGAAATAGGGCTTGCATCCTTTACAACACTGAAAGAACAATTTTACTGTCAAAAAGTTTCCTCCCTGTGTGCTGCAACACATGCACATGATTGCACATAAAGCAAAAGAACATATAATACAAAAAAGAATTTAATGTGAAACACTTCATTAAACTGGTTTCAGAATTTAACTGCAGCTATTACAGCATAAGTACAGGGGTCGGTTCCATGCTAAGAACTGTAATATTGGCAAAAATCTTACTTGTCCTTTGGTTAAATGGTAGAGTGCCAAAGTAGCAGCTAGATGTTGTGCTTGCATACTATCTTCTGTAACGATTGTAGGACACATGGCCATTACATCATCTGATGATTTGGTAATCTTGACCCTTAAAGATAAATTCATACAAGTATTTATCTTCATTTTTGTTGCCCATATAAATAGCACATCTGTTAATGCTTGTTTAAAACATAAGAGTGAAGGTTTGCAGTGAAAATACTTTAAAAAGATGAGGGTGAAAACCGACCATGATTAGCAATATGAGTAAGAAAAAAAGAAAAATTTTAGACACAACAGTATAGTAGTGAAATTAAACTAAATAAGTTTATCATTACTCAGAAATATTTAGTAAACAGAAGCAGCCAATGAAGTCTGACTGAATAGCAGAAAGCTTTCAGCAGTAGCTTCGAGTGTGAATTTTGTTCTTATATTCTCTTAACAAATGCCTTAATTTTATTCAAAGCGTAAGTATTTATAGACATTGAGACCAGCATAAGGTTAATCACTTTGGAAGAAAGCATTAATATTTGTTTGTGTGCTTGTAACTACTTAACATAGATTTGAGGTGACAGTGGCCTATGAGAGACTCAAGCATCTGTTTAATAGATACATGCCAGACTGGGCAGTCAAATTTCTCATTCTTGAGGGGACAGCGTATTAGCAGGTTTAAACTTGAGCAAGTTGTCAGGTTCTTCTCCTTCGTTCCTCGAAGAAGCATTACTCGTGTAATGCCATATCTCTTCTATTTGTGCCTGATGATATTATACTTTATACCACTGCACTGTTTTGGTTACAAATTTACAGCAGTCTTCATATACATTTCTAATTTCAATTTTATTTTAAACAATCCCCAAAAGGTTTTTAGTATTCATACACTTAAAACCTATAATTTAATGCATTACTTTGAATGACAACACAATAACTTAATTGTCCAAATTTATCTCACAGGTTCACTTCAGAACCTTTTATTCAGCAGCAGTACGGAATTCATAGAATCACAGAACAACCAGGTTGGAAGGGACCCATTGGATCTCCTAGTCCAACCATTCCTATCAAACACTAAACCAAGTCCCTCAAGACCTCATCCACCCGTGCCTTAAACACCTCCAGGGAAGGGGAATCAACCACCTCCCTGGGCAGCCTATTCCAATGCCCAATGACCCTCTGTGTGAAAAACCTCCTCCTAATCTCCAGCCTAAATCTACCCTGGTGGAGCTTGAGGCCATTCCCTCTTGTCCTGTCCCCTGTCACTTGGGAGAAGAGGTCATCATCCTCTCCTCTACAACCTCCCTTCAGGTAGTTGTAGAGAGTAATGAGGTCTCCTCTCAGCCTCCTCTTCTCCAGGCTAAACAACCCCAGCTCTCTCAGCCTTTCCTCATGGGTTCTGTTCTCCAGCCCCTTTACCAGTTTCATCGTTCTTCTCTGGACTTGCTCCAGAGCCTCAACATCCTTCTTGTGGTGAGGGGCCCAGAACTGGACACAGTATTCAAGGAGCGGCCTCACCAGTGCTGAGTACAGAGGGAGAATCACCTCCCTAGACCTGCTGGTCACACCATTTCTGATACAAGCCAGGATGCCATTGACCTTCTTGGCCACCTGGCCATACTGCTGGTTCATGTTCAGTCGGCTGTCGACCAACACCCCCAGGTCCCTCTCCTCCTGGCAGTTTTCCAGCCAGGCTTCTCCCAGTCTGTAGCTCTGCTTAGGGTTGTTGTGCCCCAAGTGCAGGACCCGGCATTTGGCCGTGTTAAACCTCATGCCATTGGACACTGCCCAGTAGTTCAGACTGTTTAGGTCCCTTTGCAGAGCCTCCCTTCCCTCCAGTAGATCAACACTTGCACACAGCTTTGTGTCATCTGCAAACTTGCTAAGGGTACCCTCAATGCCCTCATCCAGGTCATTGATGAAGACACTGAACAGGACTGGACCCAGCACTAAGCCCTGAGGAACCCCACTTGTCACTGGCCTCCAGCTGGATTTAACACCATTTACCACCACTCTCTGGGCCCGGCCACCCAGCCCAGTTTTCTACCCAGGAGAGTGTGCATCTGTCCAGGCCAGAGGCTGACAGTTTCTGTAGCAGAATGCTGTGAGAAACTGTGTCAAAGGCTTTACTGAAGTCCAGAAAGACCACATCCACAGTCTTTCCCTCATCCAACAGCCGAGTCACTTTGTCATAGAAAGCGATCAGGTTGGTTTGGCAAGACCTGCCTTTTGTGAACCCATGTTGACTGGGCCTGATCACCTGGTTCTCTTGCAAGTGCTTCATGATAGCACTCAAGATCACCTGTTCCATGACTTTCCTTTTCACTGAGGTCAGACTTACCGGCCTGTAGTTCCCCGGATCCTCCCTGCTACCCTTCTTGTAAATGGGTACTACATCAGCCTCCAGTTCAGTGGTACCTCCCCTGCCTTCCAGAACTGCTGGAAGATGATGGAAAGGCATTTGGCCAGTACATCCACCAGCTCCTTCAATACCCTAGGGTGAATCCCATCTGGACCCATAGACTTGTGGGTGTCCAGTTGGGCAGGCAAGGCTCTGACCACCTCCTCTTGGACCATGGGAGCCTCATATTGCTCCTCTATTTCCGGGGTTTCTACACAGAGCGAACAGCTTTCTTTACAATTAAAGACCGTAGCAAAGAAGGCATTAAGGACCTCAGCCTTCTCCTCATCCCCTGTCACCGTTGTTCCCTCTGTGTCCAAAAGGGACTGTATGGTCTCCCTTGTCCTTCTTTTATTATTTATATATTTATAGAAAGATTTTTTTGTTATCTTTCACAGACTCAGCCAATCTGATTTCCAGTTCAGCCTTACCCCCTCTGATTTTTTCCCTACACAGCCTCACTTCCCTCCTGTAGTCCACCCAAGAGACCTGTCTCCTCTTCCAGAGCTTATAAATATTCCTTTTTTTTTTCTAATGTCACTCATTAAAACTGAATCCCTTCTTTATGGGATTATTTACTAGAATCTTATCTCTGTGACACTGTCCAATTTAAGCATCACTTTTGCAGAGACATCCAGAGTGGAAACCTGGTATACTAAAAAAGAGTTCTTGTTAAACATGCTATACTAATAAATCTCAAAAAACATGATGAGATAGAAGTAGCTAGCATTTTTATTCTTAAACCAAAAGGAAAATGTACAGTTTAGTGGAAATACATACCTACATTTCCAATATTTTCCAACTGGAACCTTTTCAAATGCAGGATTTGGGCTCTTGGGAAAATTCTTCCTGCACCAGTCAATCAAAAATTGTTTTGGAGATTTACCAGTCCAGCTTCGAGCACTATAGTCAAAATTTCTTACATCTAGAGGTTCTTTCTTTTTCACTATAAGAGCAGAATGACACATTTTAAGTCTGCTAAGAATATTTTTATCTTTTTTCAAACACTAGACAGCACTATTTCCTGAAATGTTTTGCAGAAATACTAGCAATGATGCATGAAAAATACCTCCTTTTCCCACAAAAACACCTAGCAGGAAATGGATTACAATATTCCATTTGCCATCTTTAATCACCCAATAATTAAAAAACTTCTACCGAAGTTTGTCTATCAGAAAATAACATAACAATGTGAAGGTTAGCAGTGAAAATACTCTAAAAAGATGAGGGTGAAAATTGACCATGATTAGCTCTACAAGTAAGAAAAAAAAAATTTTAGACACACTAGTATGGTAGAAACAGCTTCCAACGTCATCTGCTAAACAAAATACAGATCATTTAAAGTCAGCTCTGTCAGTGAAGTAGCCTGCCCGCCTAGACCATGATCAGAACTTGATGACTCAGCACTGCAATGCAATACAACCTAGAAAAACAAGAACTAATACTGGAAATGTGTGGCTTGTACTGAACCATTCCCAACACACCTTTTTCTTCCTTTGCAGCACTATCAGGTTTTTCAAGCAAGTTCAAATTCAAAGGGGTTTCTTGAGGCTGAGGTGAGGGAGTTTTTTTCTTTTCACTTTGCTGCTGCTTTGAAATCTTCACAGACGGATCAAATACTGCATGTTCTTCAAGTTCTGACATTTCTGTCAGAGAGAAAAAACAGCTTACATGCATCACTTGCCGAGCACTCATTCTTTAAAAAGATTAATTATATTAATTCATACTACTTCTGGTTTAGGTACTCAGTGAAATGTCACAATGTTTTTAGAATTTGATGCACATGGAAAAGACAGATTCAGGAAAGCCTGTAACTCACATAGTGGTGTAAAAGATGATGAAATCTATTCAGTTTGACTCAGACACCTATTTGCCTAACAAATACACAGGCCACAAAATGAAACACGGCTAATATGCATAGCTCTACCTTGCTGAATTCTTCTTATTTTCTCCTGTGCTACCTTCTGGCCATGCTTGTCTTTGTCTTGCTTGGAGACGCTTGCTTGTTCTTTCGCTTCTGAAAGCTTGGCAGCCAGAAGTACATACCTGTCATTCTATTTCAAACAGAATTATTAATTACAAGTTGAATATTGCATTCTTTTCACTTTTAATGAACTTCATAAAAAAAGTGGGTCAGTTTTGTCCCACTTCACACAAAGCTCACACAAAGAAGAACAATTAGTTTCCAGGTAACTAACAGTCAAAACCTCTCAGAATTAGATAGCCGCTTTCCTAATCTCACCAAGATGTGCTTCAAGAATTTTTTCTTTCCAGCACAACGCATTCAGTATTCTGAACCAAGTACATAAAAATAAGTAAGAAAAAACAAAGTAGGAAAGAAGTTTCAACGCATTTCCCCCTTGGTAGACTGCAAATGTAAAAATCAGTAACACAAAAAAAGTATTAAATCCCCAATTTTTAACAAACTGATCGATCACTTGCAGATGTACCAGACACAGTAGGTTTTGAAAGACCTCCGTCAAGTGTTATTCTGTCTTACCGGGTCAAACTTTTCTTCATCTGTCTCTTTAACAGACTCATTCTTCTCCTCATCACTTTGTTGCTCAGCATATCGCAAAATCCATTGCTTCATACTCACTTCTTTCTCTTTCCCTCCATTTTTCTCCTAGGAAGAGCAATGAAAATTAAGAGTAGTGATAACAGTAAGTGAAAATACTAATGCTTTTCTCTACCAGTATTTAGGAACTACTACTTCAGTAGTTATATTTTATCTATAAAGTTATATGACAAACAATGCATAAAACCATGGAGCAACTTCTCCAATCTGGTTAAACACTTCACTATATACTTACATAGATCTTAACATTTGAATTATTATAATTGCTGTAAGAAATAAAAAAAAAACCAACTCCACTTTAAGATATCTTTTCAGTTTCTAGGTTTAAGTCAATGATCACAAATAAAAACACTGAAAGTACACAGACACACAAGTATCTAAAGAATGCCATCTGTAAACAAATAGAATGAACAAATGAATGAACAAATAGAATAGAATGTGACCAGCAGGTCCAGGGAGGTGATCCTCCCTCTGTACTCAGCACTGGTGAGGCCGCTCCTTGAATCCTGTGTCCAGTTCTGGGCCCCTCCCCACAAGAAGGATGTTGAGGCTCTGGAGCGAGTCCAGAGAAGAGCGATGAAACTGGTGAAGGGTCTGGAGAACAGGCCTTATGAGGAGTGGCTGAGAGAGCTGGGGTTGTTTAGCCTGGAGAAGAGGAGGCTGAGAGGAGACCTCATTACTCTCTACAAGTACCTGAAAGGTGGTTGTGGAGAGGAGGGAGCTGGCCTCTTCTCCCAAGTGACAGGGGACAGGACAAGAGGGAATGGCCTCAAGCTCCGCCAGGGGAGATTTAGGCTGGAGATTAGGAGGAGGTTTTTCACGCAGAGGGTCATTGGGCATTGGAATAGGCTGCCCAAGGAGGTGGTTGAGTCACCTTCCCTGGAGGTGTTTAAGGCACGGGTGGATGAGGTCTTGAGGGACTTGGTTTCGTGTTAGATAGGAATGGTTGGGCTAGAAGATCCGATAGGTCCCTTCCAACCTGGTTGTTCTGTGATTCTGTGAACCCATTCCAGGAGAAAATTAAGCTATCTTTTACAACAAAAACGATGTGTGATGAGGCTTCTGGACTTCACATGAAAAAATGTTACCTTCACTATTAAGGATATGGTATTTTCAGAGGTTTTTCACTTCAGTGTTGGAAGCCAACGCAAATCCTGTATTTTAGAAAACTTTGTCCACTCTTTCTCCAGCAAGTTAAAAAAAAAAAAATTTTCTCAGATTACCTTCTTTTCAGGCCCATTTTCTTTCATTTTGTTATCTGCTAAGTGTGGTGGAGGTTCACGTTTCACCGGAGAACAGAATTTTGCTCTAGGTTTCTGTTGTTGTTCTTCAAACTGCTGACTAAAACCTTCAGGCAAGGCATCTTCAAAAACAACAACAAAAAAAGTATAATGAAAAACATCAACAGTAGTTATAGAAAATCTTTTAAAATGTGTTGGGAGAAGAAAGCTAGAATAAAACAAAAAATAGGATGCCTGAAATAAAATTAGGTGTGAGAATGGATATTAAGGAGATTTGTGTCAGCATGACAGGAAATGGTGGCAATTGTGAAGTTGTGAATGTTTATCTTCAGGTTTAAGCATTTGACAAAATTCATAGTTTAACTTTTTTGCACAGTTTAGCTGTATTGGACTGTGCAGACTGGTGTGTTGGGATGGGGGGGTCCAGTGTTCGTAGAGTCTCGAGGAGGAGCTCTTGAGAATCATGGGGTGGGGGGCTGGGTGCACTAAGGGGAAGGGGTATTCTCGAAGATGGCTGTAATAGTCATGAGACTAAAGGAATATGTACGAGGGAACATTCTCAAAACTACATGAATATACATAAAGGAACATTCTCGAAGGTGATTGTAATAATCATGAGGCTAAACTAATATGCATGAGAACAAACGCATAAAAAAGGTGTGGCAAGCATGGTTTAGTGTGCGTGTTGGTAGAGCAGGAGCTCCCTGTGCACCCAGTGCTGTATTACCCAGCTCCCCATCCCCGGATAATAAAATACTTCGCTGCTGAACTAGCCTGGCAGTGTAGTCATTTATAACATTTGGCTTCAGCATTCAGATAAGCCAGCATCAGCTTGTTGGACTTCCACTAAAAGTCTAAAAGTAGGAACAAAAAGTCTACAAGACAATACATTTAATTACTACTATAAAGTATTTCAATACTAAAGCAGGTCCTATTAATCTACAGTTTTTAATAGATGAGAATTCTCTTCTCACCATACTCACCATCAGGAAGGTTTAAACAAAGCCAGTCAAGTGCAGTGTGCAGATCACCACCATATAAAAGTGTATTTTTCATTGCTTCCTCAATGTGCTCAGTCTTAAAAGAAAACCTTTGTAAGGCCATGTATACATCCTATAAATAAAAAAGTTAGAAAATATTATGATTTAACCTGGCAATCTAATCTAGGTCTGTAAACTCCTATTTCACACATATCAGGAAAGGGGTTTAAATCGAGGTAAGCAAAAAAAAAAAAATCAATATATCAGAAGGCTGATAAGAAAATCCTGGTGTGCACAGAGACTTTATAATACTTTATTGTAAATATGTACATAAATGTATAAGTGAATATACATCCCAGCTTCTCTACAGAACATATTTTCTAGTTAGAAAGTTAAACCTACCATCTTCCAGCTACATTGAACAAAAAATGTAGGAAAAAAATATTCAGATTAACTTGTAGTCTTCTATTCTGTTTAAAGATTCAAATTTCAGTCATCACATCCATAAAGATGCATGCTACCTAGTAAGCATACTTGTCAATTCCACTAATTATTAATGTAATTACTGGGAAGCAGGTTACACTGGCTTGTACACGCTGAAAATGCAGGATTACACAATATGAATGACAAAACGCCCAGAACTCTTTATTTTAACTAAACAATGGTTGGAGAACACCACTTCAAACTCTACCTGTAACTTCTTAGCAGTAAGTCTTTTGGAAATCATTCCTTTCTCATCATTTTGTTTCTTATGTTCATTGATGACATCAATAATCCTTTTCTCCAAATTACCATTTATCATTACCTGTACAAAGAAAATGAGTTGATATGCAGTAGAATATTACAATTTTTTGAGACATCAATGCTCTTCAAGGCTAAGGAAATAAAAAACCAGAAAACTGCCATTCGAGTCCCAACTCTTCCAGCTTTCCCCACGTGTGAGAAACACTTAACACAAAAGGGACACTTTTTTCTTTTTACTTTTGTAAGTTATGAGTTTTACTGGAAATAAAAGAATTCATTCCCTATTACAGAGAAGGCCTGTTTACATCCTCAAGGAAATTTAGTATGTCAAGGGAAATACTGTAAGGAAATGGAAGAAATATTCCTATTGGTAAGGACAAGGCCTTTCCCCTCTGCTTACAAGAACCACTGTAAAGTTATTTAAGTATCAAGGCACAACCTGGGACACTCTCTTTCTTATCTGGTCTAAAAATATAATTTTAGTAGAACAATAATTTTAGTATTTTTAACACTTGATAGGAAATGCTCCAAGCTTTGGTTGCTACTGAGGTTGTATAAAATCTGCGTTCTTCCACAGACAGGAAGATTACTCCAAAGCACAACAAGAAGCCCTAGCACAACGGTCCTGCATGCAACATATCATTTTTTAAGTAAAAATATTGGCCTTCTCCTGCCCTGTTAGTGTAGACCTATTTTTTAAAGCACACTCAAATCCCAAACAAATTAAGCTCCATAAACACACCGTTTGCCTGCATAACACTGAAGAAAAGCTTGAGAAATTTACTCAGTTAAGATATTACTATGAAAACCAAAGGTGTTTCTTTCCTATAAAAGATACTCGCCTTAAGAACAGATTTATCTAGATTTGCAGCAGCACTGGAATCTGATGTTGAACCGAAACTGTAAGTTTTTGGACCTGCAAATTGCAAACAACCATCAATTACATAAGTAGAACACAGGGACCATTATTTACAGTAGCGACAGCAGACCCAACATAAAGGTTAGTGCAAGCAAATAGTACAGCAGTTTGTCAGAAACATGCAGTTACACAACAAGAATAATCAACAGTACAGAAAGGCCCTTGAACAAGTAGTGAAGAAGATATGACTGTTAGCAGACAAAACATGTCCCAAGTGTCACAATGACAGAAACTGGGACTGACTGTGTAAAGTCAGACTATGTTTATCACTTTGCCTTAAACATTTTGTCTGAGGACTACCCATTTGTGGCACCGGGTTGTCTGTGGTGCCAAATTCAGCAGGAGGTCAGTGCAGGAGCAGGCACAGCTCTCCCGTGATTGGCTGAAATCAGGGCACTTAGCTGGCTTCCGTGCTGGGCGGAAGTGATGCAGCCACCCCACTCTCCCCTGCCTCCCTTCCTGAACCTGCCAAAAAGACACAGGCAGATGGGGGGTCGGACAGGCCTTATAAAGTGCTCTCAAGGAACAAGGGGGGCATTCTCGCTCTCACTCACACATTTCGATCAGACCAGCCTGGACCACATGGCCTGGAAAAAGCTGCTGCTGTCACCATGTGTTCCCAAGATCTGCTGCTGCCATCGATGTGGTGATTTCTTTCCCTCTCTCTTTCTCTCTGCCTCCCACCCATTACCTTATGGTATGCGTCTAGGATTGGATCCAAGGGACCTGGGTAGTTTTCAGGGATTTATTTCTGTAACTTTGGGTGGTTGCACCCCTCCGTGTCTCTGTTGTGCGCCCCAGTATCTTGGTGCTTGCTAGAGCCAGAAATAAATACTGCTCTTGATATTCACCCTCGGAGTGACCTTATTGGCCTCTGATCACCATATAGACAAATTAATCCAATTCCCCCCAAGTCAGGGCCAAACACAAGCGTGCGGCTCATGGGTCCAGGTTGTGACAGACTGTTCACTCTTTCTCTCAACACTGGAACAACGAGTGCTTACCAAATAGCATAACACTTGAAGGTTTTTGTTATAAAGTGCATAACTATGAAATAGAACTCTCTGCCACTAAAGCTGTGAGTATTGGACATTTACTGAAGTCCACAGGCAGACAGTATAGCTTTATAGCAAAGAAATCAGTTTGAAAGTGCATTGAAAAAATGTTGCATTTGACTCAGGAAAACCCTAAGCCATGGCTGGTGGAGGATGTAAGAGCACCCTACAGCAGGGTCACTGTCTATCTGACCTATTCTTACCTAGCTACCTCATTATCTTAGAATAACTAGGTTGGAAAATACCTTTGAGATCAAGTCCAACTGTACCTGTCCACTGGCAAATCACAATCCCTAAGGTCTTCATCTACCTGTATTTTAAATATTTCCAGGAATGGTGATTCAACCACCTCCCTGGACAGCCTGTTCCAGTGCTTCACAACTCTTATGGTGAAGAGGTCTTTCCTAATGTCCAATCTGATCCTCCCCTGGTGCAACTTGAAGGCCACTGCCTCTCACTCTATCAACTATCACTTGGAAGAAGCCATCACCAACCTCACTACAAGCTCCTTTCAGGGAGTTGTAGAGAGCAATAAGATGTCCCCTCAGCCTCCTTTTCTCTAGGATAAACAACCTCAGTTCCTTCAGCCACTCCTTGTCAGACTTGTTCTCCAGCCCCTACACAAGCTTCTCTGAACACACTCCAGAGCCTCTACAACCTTCTTGTAGCGAGGGTCCCAAAACTGGACAAAGTATTCAAGACTATACTAACTTAAGTTTTACATGCACTGACTTATTTTTCACCACAGCAGACAACCTGGGAGAGATGCAGGATAGTTTCTTAAGAGCACCATGGTGTTGGAGGAGGAGATAAGAGAAATACATTTAGCAAGCCCCGATTTGTTAAAGCAGAGTAGAGGAATACATTCAGGAATTTTAAACTAATTGCAAGACTTCATGTTAACAAGATGGAATCTCGAATGGACTAGCCACTGCATGATTTGACTACAGGACAAGCTAAGCTGTTATTAATGTTATTAAGTATCTGAGCTATTTATGGCAAAATGAAATTATTTAAAAAAGTCTTGTAGAGCTGCAGAACACTGTTATTTCAGGCTGTACCTCAAACAATCACCTCTCAGCTCATTCAACGCTGCTTAAGTACCTCCAGCCTTGAAACTCAACTGGGTTTTTTTTTATGACTGAAAAAATGCCAGTACCAAATGCATATGATGCTGGCTTTGCACGCATGCTGAATAGCTCATTACTGAGGGAGCACCACACCACCACTCATTCCAACTGCTGACCAACCGACCAGAGATGATTGGCAACCAACTCAACACATGCCAGAAGGGCTCAGTTGAGCAGATCTTGGTGAAGAGATCTTTCCTAACGTCCAACCTGAACCTCCTCCGGTGCAACTTGAGGCCATTCTCTGTCATCGTATCACCTGCCACTTGAAGAAACCAACACTAGGGAAGCAGGCAGGCTGACACTGGGGCTACCCAGTGCCTGCTGCGGAGGCTCTGCTGCGGGACTGCCAATAGATGTTCAGGGAGACGGAAAAACAGAACCACCTCGGCAGAAGAATCCAAACTCCAGCTATTCCCAGGCCGTGGGACTTCTCAGTTATACACACTCGGTCTTTATTTCTCTTCTACCCACGCGTCCCCGTCAGCACGGACAGAGGCTCTCCCTCTTCTCCGCTAAGCCTCAAAGCTTACATCCTTTCTACTCAAGCAGTAAAGACTCAAGCTCCGCCGCTGCCGCCCCGGCGGCGCCGACTGGGGCCCGGTACCTTGCTTGACACGCGGCTCCTTGGAGGCGGGTGGGGGCCGCGGGGGTGCCGCTCGGCCGCCCGCCTCCGGTGCGGCTGCACCGGCCTCAGCTCGGGCCCGGGCGGCGGCAGTAGCGGCAGAGGCGGTGTGAGCCGCGCTGCCCGCCCGCTGCTTCTTGTTGCGGCCTCCCATGGCCGCGGCTGCCGCCCGCACCGGAACCGGTCCGCACGCGCCCCCCACCCCCCACATCCGGGCACTGCGCGCCTCGCCCCATTGGTCACTGGGGCCCGTCGGCAACCGCCCTCTGCCTCCCATT